>OU565284.1:3327500-4527500 GCA_913789915.3 Sphecodes monilicornis
GTGATGCCGCATCAGCCGCAATAGTTCACTGAAGAGTTAAAATACATGCTAAATAAAATTGATACAATAAATAGAAACTTACAGAAACTTTAAATATTTCACGAGATCCAAAAGTCCCGAACAATGAACGCGTTAATACCATGTGAATTTTATTATGGAAACATTGTGGAATTTTCGAGAATGTATCACGGTTAAAAATTGAACGAACGTGACATGACAAGAATTCTATTTGAAAACTTGCAAAATTGTTGAACCGTGGTGGGAAAGTTACGTACAATTTGTTCAAAAAAAAAAAAAACATGGACCAACGGGCGAACAAGAGGAGTACAGGTGGATCCAAAAGTGCGTCGGGCTGTTAAAATTATTCATAGATTTACTTCGGCGAGGATGTTCGCGGTACAAGGTCAAAACTTTGACGCGGATTACGCCTCGTCCCGGAAACTTCTTTCGCCATATTTGTTTCGTGTCGAACAACGTGTACGGGATGCCTCGCGTGATCAAAAATTTAAACTTTCATGCTAAATAAATGGGCGAACTTTTACGTCCAGATATGGGGAATAATGGAACGCGAATGTTGCGTTTAGAAAATCATGCTTTACTGCAGTCGTTTGCGCTTTGTGAGCTGTCCGCGGAGACCTTTCCTCGCTTACCAGTAACACGAATGCATTTATTTTGTCGAGGCATCACCAACGTCGTGAAAATTGTAGTTGTAGCAATGTGACGCGTGCTCGAACAATCTTTTAGAAGTATGCTAGCTGGTTTCAGGATTAGCGTGATATCTTGTCACGGGAATAATCACAACAGTAATTGTGTTTGCTCCGGAATATTAGCGAATAGTTATTTATCAGATTTATTTAAGCAGTTAACACTAGGTTTACGGAGCACTAAAATTGATTATTTTACACTGCTTTATAAAAATAATAAAATTGTATTTACTTAGATCTTCAGCGATTTTTATAAAAGTTTTTCTGATAGGACTGTATATACGACAGATATTTAGGTGTTCCCATTTATGTGGGACACCCTGTATAATTGTGGTTCACATTACCACCCGTTCCTCTACTTATTTCTCGAAATGATTAACCTTCTGTTAACGATCTCAATGATACATTCTCTAACATAAACATACGCTGTTTACTATGAAAAATATTTCAAACATTTATTGTGGTTTGTAAAGGTCAACCCGCCGTAAACAACGCGTAATCTTTGCTGAAATCGTAAGTTTTAAACTTCCACATTTTATCCGCTCCAACATGATTATTCTTGCTCAAGGTCAATTCAAGGTCAAAAAGGTGGTATCCACTAAATTCAGTTTTTTATTGTTTATCATGCTATCGTAAAAAAATATACTATTCCATTTAAAATAACATCGGTGACCTTGAAATTTCATTAAAAAACACAACATAAAAATTTTTCTGATAGGACTGTATATACGACAGATATTTAGGTGTTCCCATTTATGTGGGACACCCTGTATAATTGTGGTTCACATTACCACTCGTTCCTCTACTTATTTCTCGAAATGTAAATTTTCACGGAAACAGCATCATTTGTAGAAGAAACACGAGTACAGAGAGCGAGGAAGACAGGGATGTAGGAGTCGACGGATAGGGTGGTGTCTGGAACGGGGCGCACAGTACGTCGAGGGCTGGAATACGAAAGAGAGGAGCTTCGGGTATTATTTTATAATCTGGCAAAACATTTTTCTGCCTTCGGATAACCTTTCTGAATGCCGCGTATTTCACGAGAGACGGGGGTTTGCGCAGACGATAGCGCGGCCTTGCAGTAAAAAGAGAAAGACAGTGAGGCTGAGAGCGAGGGGGTGGCCCTTAAGCCGTGGTAAGCCTACTACGGCCGCGCTTACGGCGGATTCTCTTGGGCTCTATCAGCATTCGGATAAGCTGTATCCGGTATTATGTTCTTCCGACGTTGCCAACATCGTGGTTTTGCTCCACGGTAAAAACTGCAATCGAGCGAGAGAGGCAACGGGGGCTGGTCTGCTGCGATTCGGCGACTCGGAAACCGTCGAAAAGAGGGACGAAGAAAGGGGTGACGAAACGTGTTGCTGCAACCGGGATGCTACAGCCGACTGTATCCGCAGCCTCGACAAACTTTGCGACCAGCCGATACCAGCCGACCAGCTATTGATATTGAATTAGTCGGTGAGAATGCGTCAGCTGCGCGACCTGGCCCCCAGCGATTCAGTAAAATTTTAAAGCCTGCTCGTGTCCCGGTCCTGAAGGATTTTAATTTTGATCGGAATGTCCACGCCAAACTGAACCATCTTCCATGTACTCCTCGTCCACGAAGAGATGGCACAAAGAAACTTGTAGGGATCTATGCCCCGCTACCTGATACCCCTACTTCGTCCTACACATATTCCTCAATTGGCCTAATCGCTTGACGAAGACAGAAAATGGACTTATCGAGTGTAACTAGAACAGGGCGATGAGATGACGTTCAGCTCAGAACACTTTGTGTATCTTAGAAATCTTTGTCACGCGTCTTACCCGATGTGAACGCGTGGTACCCTCACTCTATGTGACCGGTGAGGTGTTGTAAACGGGGGTGTCCCAGTTGGACGCCATCTGATTGGACGCCGTGCCGATTGGATTTGTGACATTTGGACGTCATGCCGTTTGGATTCGAAACATTTGGGTGCCGTAAATTTTATAATAATTGCTTTTCGAATTCTACATATGGTGATATTTTATTGTGAAATGTATGGTTAGTTCTGGGTTAGGTCTGGGTTAGGTCCAACCGGTACGGAGTCCAATCGGCACGGAGTCCAAACGGCACGGCGTTAAAACGACACGAGTCCAATCGGCACGGCGTTAAAACGACACGAGTCCAATCGGCACGGCGTTAAAACGACACGAGTCCAATCGGCACGGAGTCCAAACGGCACGGCGTTAAAACGACACGAGTCCAATCGGCACGGCGTTAAAACGACACGAGTCCAATCGGCACGGCGTTAAAACGACACGAGTTCAATCGGCACGGAGTCCAAACGGCACGGCGTTAAAACGACACGAGTCCAATCGGCACGGCGTTAAAACGACACGAGTCCAATCGGCACGGCGTTAAAACGACACGAGTCCAATCGGCACGGAGTCCAAACGGCACGGCGTTAAAACGACACGAGTCCAATCGGCACGGCGTTAAAACGACACGAGTCCAATCGGCACGGCGTTAAAACGACACGAGTCCAATCGGCACGGAGTCCAAACGGCACGGCGTTAAAACGACACGAGTCCAATCGGCACGGAGTCCGAACGGCACGGCGTTAAAACGACACGAGTCCAATCGGCTCGGAGTCCAAACGGCACGGCGTTAAAACGACACGAGTCCAATCGGCACGGCGTTAAAACGACACGAGTCCAATCGGCACGGCTTTAAAACGACACGAGTCCAATTGGCACGGAGTCCAAAAGGAACGCGTCCAATCGGGACGCGTTCAATCGGATGGTGTCCAATCGGATGGCGTCCAATCGGATGGCGTCCGTTCGGAGGTTTCCCTTGTAAACCTTCGCTCAGGCCGCTGCCTTAATTGATAGTGCAATTGCAAAAGTGGCAGCCAAGGGTAAACCGAAACCTGCCATGTAGATGTTTGCATGTATCGTAACATCTGTGACGATACGCCAGAACCTTTGAACGTAAGAGTATGGTCCGCAGCTTGGCGTCAAGAGTGGGGTCCGCAGCCTGGCGTCAAGAGTGGGGTCCGCAGCCTGGCGTCAAGAGTGGGGTCTTGCGGACCCCCTACCCTCACCCTCCAAATCTCTGCTATTTTTTTGTGGACGTCAAGTACATTCAGTAATGTTGAAAATCAGTCTTAGTGTATTATGCAACGCAAGCTGCCGTTGAGGATCAGTTTAGTTAAAAGAAAAGATTCTCGCATTTACAATGCGCCTGTTCTGTGACTTCTGTGCTGTTCTGTACGACTCGCTCTTCAATAAACGTGCGCTAACTAGTGCGTGATTAATCCATTTTGATCTCACCAATCGATATTGCAAATATTGTGCCCCACTAAGCAATTTGTGCGAAAACGGACGCTCTACCGCATGCGCTAATCAGGATTACTTAGAGCTGTGTATGTTTATTTGAATTTAACGTGTGTTCCAAAATTCTTTGATTTGTAATTGAAATTTGAATTATGTACAATGTTTCTCGGAGTATACAGGTGGGTTGAACTGCGGTTTGGAGAACTCTTTTTTTTCAAGTTTTTTTATACGATCCTATAGATTTCGACGAGAAGACACCGAAAATGAAAATCTTATTGTGAGGAATTAATGGGTTCAAAAGTTATACGCGTATAAAGTTGAACACTTTTAAGCCTTTTTGACAGGTTAAAGCGCCGCCATATTTATATATTTGCTAGGTGATACACATAAAATGGGCTTAATAGTTGCGAGCAGATCTGTTAGATGGCAGTTTACAATATTCCATAATATACCTACAGAAAAGTAAATCAAAATCGATTGTTTATTTTATTAACTAGGATACGTTTTACAAAAAGATCTGAAAAAAATTGAAAACAATGTTGTCAACAACGTCTCAGTACTGAATTTTTATAAAACTGGTATCTCTAAAAGTTCTATGAAAAATTGCATTTTTTCAGATTTTTAGAGATTTTTAATTTTCTTTAACCTGTTTTTCGTCTCCGAAAAATCTTAAAGAAATACTCGGTCACAAAAATAATAAGACGTCACTACTAAAATAATATAAACGGTGTCTTCTGTCAACTTGAATATAAAATCAGTAATTTCATGTTTCTCGAGTTTTCTAAAAATCAATTTTGCAATCGACGATTCATAAGAAATTCACAGTCGTGTATGTTGTTAGATAGAATATTCATGATTTATTTCTTAATTTTTATCTGAGCAGAACAGAAGAAATGTGTGTATAAAATCTGCATTTTATATTATCATAAAGATTATCATAAAGTTCATGTCAGTAAGTATCGATTTGTCAATACTGAAACAAACTGGATCATAATGTAAGGAGTGAATTTCATTATCAGGTAACTAACAATTTTAATCAATAATAACGATCGCCCTTGTGAACGAAATTGTTGGTACTCGTTTGAAACGCTCGAAATTCCCGCGCCACTCAACGTATTAAAATATGATTGAATTTATTAACAAGAATAATAAAAATCGCGCGAAACGTGCAACCAGTCAACAGTTTTAAAAGGCGACGAATTGAGAGACATTTTTAAAACTGTTATGACTGCGACAATGCTAATGAAAATGTACCTGTAGATAATATTAGACCTGTCCTATGAACGCTTTGCGGATCAAATTAAAGTGGAGGTATTTTCAAGCGCGCAACAGAAATAATCAAAAGCGAGTTTTCTAATTTCGGAATATGTAAATCTAGAGTATTAAATTTTGTATTCCATTCCAACATTCTCGGAACCAGTGTTTCCAGATCTAAAATTTCTATAAACATCAGCAATCTACTAATAGCGAACTAATTTTCTTCGAGTGGAAATCTCTCGGCGTGCTCATCGATTAAACGACAGATTCAAAAGTTTCAGATATTCTCGGATATCATTTCGAAAAGCGACTATACTATTTTGGCGACTCGGGGAATCCAGAAATTATTGAACGAGCCGGCATTGGAAGTTTCAGTTTAAGATCCTTTCGAGCTCGTGGTGAGGTATACAGACCGCGAGAACACAGCGGAAAGACTGATTTATGGAATTTCTACCCGGTAGCGCGATATTTCGACGAATACTTTTTTATTCATAACGCCGGGGCTATTCTCGAAACTGCATCCTAAGATACAGCTCACCAATGGAGGAGTTTTCTTGACAGATATCCCAGGAAACGAATAGCATTTATCGGAATATCTATTGGAACATCTGGTACCGTATCAACACGACCTGCTTCTGTCAGTAAAATATGTAGCGTGTACTGGAAGCTACAGATTTGGCTAACGTCACCTAACTGCTGCATTCCCTAGATTACCTGAACGTATTTCTAAATGTTCGACTGGCTGGAAAATACATTAAAGGAAATTCAAAATATAAAGTATGTCATTAACCCCGTTGACGTCTTTTAACGAGTCAGACTCCTGATGAGTGTAAGAAACATGAGTGTCATGCCTTTCTTTTTAGACGAAATAAAATTTTATTCATTTGTAATCAATACTTGATCATTGAAGCAAATATTGTCATATCAAGAATATGAATTTTCTTTTCTGTGACATTTCCGGGAATACCTCTAATCGCTGCAGCCGTAAACAAAGTTAATCAATCAATTTAATAAATAATACAGCTTCTGTGTTTGCATTCTTCGCTTCAGCTTGATGTGGCCATTTTATAAAAATGTCTTCTGGATACATAAATTGATCCAAGGTCACTCTGTGGCAGTGATGGGAACTCCGCGGGCGCTGGGCGAAAATATTACCACCACTCTGACGTACCGTCTTCCCCTACTTTGCTTCTACCGCGCACGCGCTACACGCAAGCGTACCTCTACTCCAGGCATGTCCAAGAATAGCTCACTTCGCCGCGTTTTCGAGGGAGACGCCTACTTTTCCCGATCGTGCGTCTCGCTCCCCGTGGCTGGCCGCAGTTCTCCGAGCTCCTCAGGCTCGTACCTACCGCTTGCGGTATGCATTGCGTGTGGCGCTTTGGGGCGACTCTCATACTCATAGGTTTCCACTTCACCCATGAGGTACTATAGGAAACGTAAGTTTTCTGTGCGAACTCTCGCTTATTGTAGATTTGACACATCACTTAAGTTTATTAAATTTAAAATTAAAGACGCCCAATCAAGCCATTTCCGAATTGTGTAGACATGTCGACTCATTTCGTAGGCAATTAGGTACTTTTTCAAAATCATTTAAATGCGGAAGATAGAATATTTTCATTTTTCCCCTCTTGCGATTTAATTTTTAAAGAATTTGACGCTCAATGCGATTTTCAAAACCATTTACATATTCTACAATCGGTGATGGAGCAGTTCGAAAATCGTTTCACTGATTTCGATTCGATTAGAAACGATCTAGTTCTTTTTGAGTACACCTTAATTGTTAGAATCGAAGAACAATCCATCGAATTTCAACCAGAATTATGCGATCTTCAGCACGACATTTCTTTGAAAACGAGGGAAGGCAAAGGAGCCGAATTTTTCAAAACATTAAGTGAATCGAAGTATTTCATTTTAAGAAAGTTTGCCATCCGAATTTTCTCAATGTTCATATCGACTTATTTGTACGGATGTTCGTTTTCAAAAATGCGTAGCATTAAAACAGAGCAACGTACACTGCTGAGCTTTCCTAATTGTTAGTAAAATTTTGACAGTATAATAAAACCTATTTTCCAAATTTATTTTTTCGAAATTATCTTGCGCGACGCAGTGGAATAGTCCTATAGGGGATACCACTGACAAAAAGAAACGCATTGACCATGGTATCTCATGGGTGATGTGGAAACCTATGGGTATGAGAGTCGCCCCAAAGCGCCACACGCAATGCATACCGCAAGCGGTAGGTACGATCCTGAGGAGCTCGGAGAGCTATGGCCGCCACGGGGAGCGAGACGCGCGGTCGGGAAAAGTAGGCGTCACCTTCGAAAACGCGGCGAAGTGAGCTATTCTTGGACATGCCTGGAGTAGAGGTACGCTTGCATGTAGCGCGTGCGCGGTAGACGCAAAGTAGGGGAAGACGGTACGTCAGAGTGGTGGTAATATTTTCGCCCAGCGCCCGCGGAGTTCCTATCACTGCCACAGAGTGACCTTGGATCAATTTATGTATCCAGAAGACATTTTTATAAAATGGCCACATCAAGCTGAAGCGAAGAATGCAAACACAGAAGCTGTATTATTTATTAAATTGATTGATTAACCTCTTGCCGTATCACTTTCTTTACGGCTGCAGCGATTAGAGCTATTCCCGGAAATGTCACAGAAAAGAAAAGAAAATTCATATTCTTGATAAGACTATATTTGCTTGGATGATCAAGTATCGATTACAAATGAATAAAATTTTATTTCGTCTAAAAAGGAAGGCATAATGCTCATGTTTGTTACACTCATCGCGAGTCTGACTCGTTAAAAGACGTCAACGGGGTTAATGACATACTTTATATTTTGAATTTCCTTTAATGTATTTTCCAGCCAGTCGAACATTGGGTTCTCTTTGGGTATCCCTATCATTTTTTTTTTTTTAAATAATTTGAAATCTCGTTTGAACGTACAGTGGATCCAGAAAATATTGGAACAGTAAATTTCCTATTCTCGAGAAATTTGTGATATTTGCACTGTGGTCATACCGTTAAAAACCATAGTGCAACAATGTTTCTGGACTTGTATCAAATCTGGAAATCTCTATTTTCGCCATCTATTGTTCATTTTTATCGAAAATATTTTTGCATAATTCAACGATTGGGAAAATGACGCTTTTCTGGTCCAAAATGTTATAAATTGAATCGTCTGTGAAAATATTGAAAAATTTTTCTCGTGACTGAAACCTCCGCAGGTTTAACAATTAAAGCTTTTCCTTTACAATGGATGCTTGAAACTTGATCTTCGATTTTGTCTAGTCGATTTATTGAGCTGCGAATTGTGATCTCTCTATTTTTCAGAAACGTTTTCCACACGTCCTCTCTGGAAGTAAATCGTCATTTTTCGTTTTTTGTCTGGCTGCTGCAAATAAAAGAGTGCGAGCAAGTGCAAAGAGTACTTCTTGAACGAGTACAAAAATTGCACTACCTCGACTGTGAAAATTCACCCTCCAAAAATCACGTTGGGAAAAAGTGTGGGCAAGAAATTTCGAAAACTGCAAGGGGTTGTGCAGGATTATGTTTTTCCAAGAGAAGAATAAAGAAATGAAAACCAAAATTGTTGGCAAAACAAAGTACAGTCTATTCGGTGTACAAATTAATTCGTTTCTCTCACTATGACGCTCAATTGCAACTTTATTTGTAAGTCATTCAATCACTATATTCTAGGTTCATTGATTGTAAGATTGATTAGATGCACAGCAATTCATGGAGACGTTTTTTGAAAGTAGAATGTATTTCAATTGTTTAGAAATAATTTTACGGATTAGGCGACGAATTATTTTGCACACCTAACATTTTGGATAAACTTCCGAAAATACCATACCGCCGATTTTTTTTATTCACTGATTATGAATATGATGGTGAAAATTGGCGCAATTGATATTTTCATAGCGGAAACCACGAAAAACCATAAAAATCATAGCTTTTCCATTTATTTCCGTAAATAATGGTAATTTTGAAAAATACTTCAAATAAAAGTTGTAGGTCTCATCGAAATACACATTTTATGTCCTATTGATTTTTGTCATAAATACAATAGTTTTTGAGAAGAACGATATTAAATGTTCAAAACTCCATATGACTCGTCCAACATAAATCAAGTTTTATTGTTAATTTCATTAGTTAATACTAGAAAGGGATACAGCAAAGCTCCTCCCTCGCCCACGTGTTTCCTGTATCATTTGGATTTTTAACTTTCCACGCATAGCGAGATCCACCCTCTGCCGGAAGCTTCATCCCCAAAAGGAATAACCTAACCTTACCTAACCTAAACCTAAACTTAAACGTTAAGTTAAACGACTGTTCGTTATAGAAGAAATGAAACAACCTCATATAAACTAAAAAATAAACCCTTCGGCCCCTCCACTTGTACCCCCGGTGTGTGTCTGTTCTATTTTACATGGATATTTTTCATACTTCGATAACAAAGGACATTGAAATCGAGAGTGGGTCCGTATAAGTCAATAATTACCTATCATTTTTCTCAGAAAGTATTATCTTTATGACAAAAATCAATAGAACATAAAATGTGTATTTTGAAGAGGTCTACAACTTTTATCTGAAGTATTTTTCAAAATTCCCATTATTTACAGAAATAAATGGAAAAAACTATGATTTTTATGGTTTTTTCATGGTTTCCGCTATGAAAATAACATTTGGGCCAATTTTCACTATCATATTCGTAATCAGCACGTCAAAATACGTAAGAATCCAGAGTATAAAAAAAATCGGAGGTATGGTATTTCGGAAGTACACTCAACATTTTCTGCGAATTTCTTGGACGACTTAATATTTTCCGAAAATTTTTACGCAAACTTTTCATGCTCGATAGTCGATCGAAATCGGAGACCGGATCCATAACAGATTCATGGAACAGCTAAACTGTGAAATATTGGCTCTACAGCTTTCTTTGAAGAGCAAAACACACCGGAAACAGTACTTCCGGTACACGTACCTCAACAAGTACCTCCGCAAACTGTTGGGAGCAGTCCCTGCTTTGTTGCCGCGAATGGTGAAAAATATTTTTATCATTCCCCGCGGCTAACGATATAAGTTGAGTGAAAAGTGCGTTGCAAATTCCATCTGTAAACATCACATAGAGACATAATAAAAGAACGTGGCCTGGGTCCTTTCCGTAAATTGCCTCCGCACTCGACAGTCTTCAAAGTCGCCTTCCTCGAGCGGCAAAGCTTCAGCGAGGAAACTTTGTTATGAAAAATTCAGTCTCATCCCTTCGCATTAAGAATAATAATTCACTCTTTAAATTTGAATGTCGTTACACCGAGTACAAAATACTCCTCTTACTGTCGACGGTTTCATAATTCTTTTGAATGAATCTCTTCTTTGTCATCGGAGTTGGTAGACGTCCTTGATTTTTAAACGTGTCTGGGATTCTATGAAGAGTGAGAAGTGTCCGGACATTTTATTTGCGTGACTAGAAAATGGAGAAAAATGTGTTTTATTCATTTAAGAAAATAAGGAAAATAAAAGAAAGATACACGAAACGTGAAAGACGTTGATTGGAGTTAATAGTATGACGGGAAAATTGGTTTTTGAAATAAATATTACTCCATTCATTTTTAGTGTAGAATTAATTTATTAACACTAGACCAGGGTTGCCATCTGCGCCCCCCCCCGGGGGGGTATCCCCCTCCCTCATAGTTTAGGAGATTTTAGTTTATCGGTATAGTATAGTATATAGTATAGTATATAGTATAGTATATAGTATAGTATATAGTATAGTATATAGTATAGCATATAGTATAGCATATAGTATAGCATATAGTATAGTATATAGTATAGTATATAGTACAGTATATAGTATAGTATATAGTATAGTATATAGTATAGTATACAGTATAGTATATAGTATAGTATATAGTATAGTATATAGTATAGTATATAGTATAGTATATAGTATAGTATATAGTATAGTATATAGTATAGTATATAGTATAGTATATAGTATAGTATATAGTATAGTATATAGTATAGTATATAGTATAGTATATAGTATAGTATATAGTATAGTATATAGTATAGTATATAGTATAGTATATAGTATCGTATATAGTATAGTATATAGTATAGTATATAGTATAGTATATAGTATAGTATATAGTATAGTATATAGTATAGTATATAGTATAGTATATAGTATCGTATATAGTATAGTATATAGTGTAGTATATAGTATAGTATATAGTATAGTATATAGTATAGTATATAGTATAGTATATAGTATAGTATATAGTATAGTATATAGTATAGTATATAGTATAGTATATAGTATAGTATATAGTATAGTATATAGTATAGTATATAGTATAGTATATAGTATAGTATGCATATAGTTTTGTTATTATATTAAGTAAGTAGAAATAAATCATCTAGGGTTGCCATCTGCGGAACCTTACCCTTCCGCCCCTCGCCTAGTTGCGTTGTTAAGCTGGCCAACCTTTTCCGCCGCTCTTCCCATGAACGCTCATACGGTCTCATAGGCGGAAGAGTGGGGGAAGCTAAGGCAGACTGAGCAGCACATATAGGGGAGGGGCGGGAGGTTAAGGGGCCTGGCGGGACGCGCAGCTGGTAATCCTGCACTAGACTGCGGATCTTTATGTATTTATGTCTTCTGAAAATTTTCAAAAAATACTAGAGTATGAAATTTGACAGAATTTGATACGATTTCTATCTATTTCATATTGATGAAACTGATTTCGGCGCAAAGGTTCGATCTTATTGAAATTCAGTAAATTTGCAATTTTATTATTATCCCAAGGTTTCGATCCGTATGCGGATCATTCTCAAGAGATTTTATGCGTTTGCTGTGCACTAATCGAATCCTTGGGATAATAATAAAATTGCAAATTTGCTGAATTTCAATAAGATCGAACTCTTGCGCCGAAATCAGTTTCATCAATATAATTCAAGTTCCGATCGAAAGAGATTACTTTTCTATCTATTTCAGACCAACAAAGATTACTACCAATGATAATAAAATTTTATTCGATTCCACTTTCTTAAAATTCATGAACAAATATTGCAAATTGCACAACCTCAAAAATAGATGGCGTTGCCTGCATGGAGTATGTACACAGGTCACGTAAGGTCACATTTATAGTTTTTGTAATTTCCAGTGAATCCAGACAGGGCCTTTATATTGAGGGTTAAGCGGAGGTTATTTAGGACGTTCTCTACAAGCGACGATCTCCAAAGATTTCAGACAGAATGCCGAACGAGGAAAATATTCTCCGTCCATAACACTACATAAATTAAATATAATAAAAAAAAAAATAAACAATTTGAGGGTGGTATTATGTCATGTTTGATCAATATTTTGGTCACTTGACTTGGATGAAGTATCGTCACTGACTCATAATGTACTCGGAAGGAATGCGAAAGAGTTAGTTCATATTTATAGTAAACAGGATATGAAAATTTGAAGTTTAATATGGTAATAGAGATTTTAATTATTTTTTATAGGATTTTAATTTTAAATTTTTTGATTGGTATGGCGCGCACAGTTGAGTCACGCGCTTCTCACTATTCGCTGAGAAGTTTACCACTACTACCTCAGGTGTGTCGCATCGCGTGTATGTGTACCTCGCTGCCCTTGTCCCAGTGTCGTCCCGCGTCTCACGTTATGAGCCAGTGATAATGCATGTAATGCACCTATTGGAAAAAAATAGTGATTTAGCATCGACTAGAGAGTACGGGAGGCGCAGTTCCCGCGAGAAATTCGTCGGAAGACAGTGGATCGTTTGCTTAGGTCCGATCGGGGGCGTCGACGTTCGATTAAGGTCGAAGGCCCGCCGTTTAATGGTTCCTCCTATAATCTTTATCGAACGAGAAAAAAGGTAGCGGGCGAACGGGCGCGCGCGGAAGCATGAAATTACGAAAGCTTTCGACAAGAACCGGCTGGTGAACGGGCCACGGGGTGATGGGGAATTGGGGCTGGAAAATGTCGGTTGGAAAAAGGGGAGGTAGACAATGTAGCGGTGGAAAATTCGGCGGTGATGTCGGGATGATGGAAAATGGGGCAGTGGAAAAAAGGGGGTGTGAAACGGGGAGTCGAAATGGGGTAGAGGGAATTCGTGGGAATGGGGGCAAAACAGGAGAACTAGAAAATGGAGGTGTAAATGTGGGGGTTGTGTAATGTAGGTGCAAAGGCCTGCAAAGTTGAGGGTGGAACGAGAAGATTTGAAAATGGGGAGATGTTGAAATGGATGGCGAATAGGGAATGCAAAAATGGGGCTCCTAATGTGATGGTTAGAAAATAAGGGGTGCAAAAATGAGAGGTGGAAATGAGGGTGGAAAATTTTGATTGAGAATTTAGACGTTCGAAAATACGGATTGAAAATGGGGACGTTGGAAAATTGGGATTTTAATTAGGGACGTTGGGAACTGAAGGTCGAAATTTTAAGATTAGATAATGGGAAGCGTAGAAATGGAGTTTAATAAATGGGAGATGCAGAATGACGGTGGAAAATTGGGATGGAGAATTTAGACGTTCGAAAATACGGATTGATAATGGGGACGTTGGAAAATTGGGATTTTAATTAGGGACGTTGGGAACTGAAGGTCGAAATTTTAAGATTAGATAATGGGAAGTGTAGAATTGGAGTTTAATAAATGGGAGATGCAGAATGAGGGTGGAAAATTGAGATTGAGAATTTAGACGTTGGAAAATACGGATTGAAAATGGGGACGTTGGAAAATTGGGATTTTAATTAGGGACGTTGGGAAGTGAAGGTCGAAATTTTAAGATTAGATAATGGGAAGTGTAGAAATGGAGTTTAATAAATGGGAGATGCAGAATGAGGGTGGAAAATTGGGATGGAGAATTTAGACGTTCGAAAATACGGATTGAAAATGGGGACGTTGGAAAAGTGGGATTTTAATTAGGGACGTTGGGAACCGAATGTCGGAATGTGAAGATTAGAAAATGAGAAGTATATAAATGGAGTGGGATGCAAGATGAGGGTGGCAAAGTGGGAATAAAATTATGATCGAAAATGGGGACCGTGGAAAATGGGAGTCGTAGTTTGGGCGTTTAGAATGGGGAATACATTAATGGGAGGCAGAAAATGAGGGTGGGAAATTAGGATTGAAAATGGGGACGTTGGAAAATACGGTTTGAAAATGGGGACGTTGGAAAATTGTGATTTTAATTGGGGAAGATGGGAACTGAATGTCGGAATGTGAAGATTAGAAAATGAGAAGTATATAAATTTAGTGGGATGCAAAATAAGTGTGGAAAAGTGGGAATAAAATTATGATCGAAACTGGGGACGGTGGCAAATGGGAGTCATAGTTTGGGCGTTTAGAATGGGGAATACATTAATGGGAGGCAGAAAATGAGGGTGGGAAATTACGATTGAAAATGGGGATGTTGAAAAATTGGGATTTTAATTAGGGACGTTCGTAACTGAAGATCGAAATGGGAGATGCAAAATGAGGGTGGAAAATTAGGATTCAGAATTGAGACGTTGAGAAATACGGTTTGAAAATGGGGACGTTGGAAAATTGGGATTATAATTGGGGAAGTTGGGAACCTAATGTCGGAATGTGAAGATTAGAAAATGAGAAGTATATAAATGGAGTGGGATGCAAGATGAGGGTGGCAAAGTGGGAATAAAATTATGATCGAAAATGGGGACGGTGGAAAATGGGAGTCGTAGTTTAGGCGTTTAGAATGGGGAATACATTAATGGGAGGCAGAAAATGAGGGTGGGAAATTAGGATTGAAAATGACAATATTATAAATTGGGAATGCAAATTTGTGAATTGGATAATGGGGAGTATAGAATGTTGGTGAAAAAATCGTTGTTACCAGCGTGACGTTGGAAAATGACAGTGGAAATGTAGGGGTTTAAAATTGGGAGTGAAAAAATGAACATGAAAAATATGGATGGCGGAAAATTGGGATTGAAAATGCAATTGTGGGAATTGTAAAATGTACAAAAACGAGGGGTGGAAATGTGGATGAAAAATTTGGGGGTCATTGTAAAATGTGGGGGTTGTAAATTTTTGGGTGGAAAACAAGGATGGCTTGCGCGGGAAACGCGTAACGCAGCCGCGCGAAGAACTGTTTAAATCTGTAACACGGGGTTGTAGACACACCGGGGGCGGGCCGGCCGCCATACCTCACCGGGACAGGAACACGGCCTCGATTTTAGGGACATACTAGATTTCACGATCTAGTTACACGAGTGCAGTTTCCCACGCAGTCTAAATGCGACTAAGCAGATTAAACCTTGTTGCGGCAAATGCAGCCATCGAGAGAGAATCGTTTCCGGTGACAAAAGACGGCCGACAATTTGGTAAAGCGACGCGACGCGACGACTCGTTCCCGTCACCGCTCGATGGATCGGTGAACCGGAAATCGAACGCGTGGCTGCATCTTTACGAGTATTTTGTTAACCTTTCTGATTCCTGTACGGGATCTTGTTATACATAGTCACGGAGCTGTGGGATATGTACGCAATTTTGTTTAAAATTCATTTGTTCAATTTTTGCAATTTTTTGGTAGGGGAAATAAGTGAAGCTTGAAGTTTATCTACTTCTGATTTTTGTTTTTGGAATTATTTCATGTATGGAGTACCTGTAAACTATATTGATTTTTTGATTGGTTAAATATTGTCACATTTTTCATTAATGTGATTTGTGATCTTTTGATTGCGGATTATATGCATTCATAATAAAAATTAATAATCGTAGACGATGCGCACGAATTATATTTTATTTTTTCGAAAAGAATTCAATTTTATTCCAAATGTTTTTTGGATTATTATTATTATTATTATTATTATTATTATTATTATTACTGTTGTAGATCGTATCGCAATTTTTGTATGTTAATTATCGAGCAGTGAAAGTTGAGCTATTGATTGAATATTTTAGTTGACGTGTTATAGAAAATTCATGAGTAGATTGCGAACGTCAATGTGAAAGTAGACTTTCGTTCAATTATTTATAGCATCTAAAATTTAAAAGAAGCGTTTCGATTTTGTTAAATGGAACAATGATCTTGTTGCCAGCAACGAATTAAATATTGTCGATTGTCGGTTGCTATTTGTTTTTATTTGAAGTAGCAAAAACTATAGAAAAATAAGAAACAGTTTTATGGAGCAAATCTTCTTCGGTCATCGTTAGCTGTTTGGACCAGACAGACTGCACCCGAACAACTTGTTGCTTTCAACAAGTGTATCCTCCAGACCAAAACAAACATCAAAACTTTCGCAGATTGTGTTGTTTCAGTGTAGTTGTTGTTTGCTGGAATCATTTGGGAACAAAGTGCTCAACTTTACACGCGTATAACTTCTGAACCAGTGAACTCCTGGCAGTAAGACTTTCTTTTGCGATGTTTTCTCGTCGAAATCTATAGGACTGCGTAAAAAAAAGTTTAAAAAAATTGGTCCCCCAAAAGAAAGTTTAGCCCCTACCTGGATAATTAATCTGTGCAACAGTCAATCATTACTAAACTGCGGATTTTATGTATTAATGACAAAAATGAATATATGCAACTTAAAGCAATGGGGAGATGGACAAATTGAAAGAATTTAAGAGTATCAATTTATTAGTATCAGCTTATTAACTAGAGATTATTAACTAGAACTACCGAGCGCTAAACGCGACTAGTGTATATTGCCTTCTAATACCGACAAGAATGCATTTATTCAAATTCTGTACAACTTTTGTTTAAATATGTACTTTAATAGAGAAGTTAACTAAAACATTACTCCGAAAAACATTTTTATAATTTCAATATTTGTAAAAGAAAAATTTAGAAATCAGTCATTTTGACTTGTCCGGTAGTTCTAGTGTTAAAATCAGTATAGTGAGAAAGGAGGTTCTATTTGATTCCTATTTCTTGCAATTGATCCTTTAGGAATGGTGCAAACAATTTTTATTTTGCATAATCATCCGCAGCGACGGATATATGTATGATTAAAAGTTGTTCAGAATGTTGACCTTGACAACATATTTCAAGGGCAACGCGATCGGAGCGATGGTCACCATTTCTATATATTTACCCAATCGTATACTATTATAAAAATATCAAAGATTCGATATAAACTTAATCTTGTCGTTTTAATATAGCAATAAAAGTGGCAGTCATATTTAATGCTCGGTAGGTTCAGTGTTAATATTGTTAAATATTCTTTACCCACTGTATTAATAAATTGCACTCATTCTCGTCGTGGACGTCTAAAATCCGCAGTCTACTAATAACCCATTCAGGTGGTCGATGCGGGGAAAAATAATGAATTTAAAAAACAATGAAACTGCCACTCTAACGAAATAAAAAATCTGAATGGCTCACCGCGGCCCGTTCCAGTGTTAACACAGAGTGCCAACGAAATCGCTGGCCACCGTCCGTGGTCGTCTCGGGATTGAAAGGGCGCTTCTCTCTCTCTTTCCACTAAATGTGGTACCCAATCAGAATGTCGGACAGAGTGGCTCCCTATCCCTCGGTTTTCAGGTAGAACGCACATACCTGGTTCACGCTGGACGCTCTCCGGCACGATAAGCGGCGCTCGGCGTCGCCTTTTGTTTTCGACCGGCCGGAGTAAACACAGAGGGGATCTATTTTTGTCATTCGCTCTTTTCTGGAGGGGCGTACGCGTTTTTCCTCTTCCCGACGGTAATCCCGGCGTGTCAGATCACAGACATAGAGAGACACATCCACCGCCCCATCCTATCCCCTCTGTTGTATCCCTTGCTGAGTGCGCCCGTCTGTTCAGCCTCTTCGGCATTCACCTCTTTTCTACCCCCCTCCCTCTTCCGGTCGAATGTCCTTCCTATCCCACGATAGTCTGATGTCCTTTGGTCCTCCCGATCTGTCCTCCGCACGTCTATTGCGTTCGAGGAACTACCAGTCGACGGAAACGACACATCTCTGTTCACATTCGCTCCCCATCGACCGAAGAAAGTGGGCAAAAGCGAATTTTCTTTTCGAACTCTTTCGCTCTTCTAGTTCCTCGTACTTCTCTCAGGTTGCACAACTTTTTTCTCATATTTTACGTGTTTCGTATGTAGGGGATGAATACGGATCCAGCATTGAAATGTATTTATTGGTTAAGGCCCAGTATAACATCTACAGTAACGGTTTCATTGGTCAGCCATTTTGGGTCCCATTGAAATCATCGACACTTCAGCGACATCAGATTTTACCGACAACGACATTAACACGTTAAAGTTCCTTTATTTACCGTCCCCGAATGCGTACTGAAGTTACTGACAAACATTTCATAATTTCTTCGGTAGAGGTCACGTGAAGGTCAACATATTGCACCTCGTTGGATTCGTTTTTTTGTAAGCAAACAATTTTTTAAATTTTCTTGTATAGCTGTGAAGTAAATAAATTTCCAAATATGCAAACTTGTGGACTGCACAAAACACAAATCCACTTTAAGAGCAATTGTTCCAAAATAAATGTTGAAATATTCAAATTTGCAAACGTTGAAATATTCAAACTTGCAAATGTTGAAATTAGTAGACACAAAATACACAAATACACTTCAAAAGCAATAGTTCCAAAATAAATGTTGAAATATTCAAATTTGCAAATGTTGAAATCAGTAGTCTGCACAAAACACAAATGCACTTCAAAACAAATAATTCCAAAATAAATGTTGAAATATGCAAATTTGCAAATGTTGAAATTTATAGACTGCATAAAGCACAAATGCACTTCAAAAGCAATAGTTTTAAAATAATTGTTGAAATATTGAAATTTGCAAATGTTGAAATCAGTAGACTGCACAAAACACACATGCATTTCAATAGCAATAGTTCCAAAATAAATGTTGAAATATTCAAATTTGCAAATGTTGAAATTAGTAGACTGCACAAAACACAAATGCACTTCAAAAGCAATAGTTCCATAATAAATGTTGAAATATTCAAATTTGCAAATGTTGAAATCAGTAGACTACAAAAAACTCAAATATATTTCAAGAGCAATAGTTCCAAAATAAATGTTGAAATTTTCAAATTTTCAAATGTTGAAATTTATAGACTGCATAAAACACAAATGCACTTCAAAAGCAATAATTAGACTAGAATTTCTAATTAGAATTAAGAGAATTCTCTTGAATAAAACATATAGTTTCAAAATCAACGAACGTACAAATTCAAAAAGAGAAATTAAAAAATTATCAAATAGTGTTATTTACGGTATCCAAGAAAGAAATAGTAATTCCTATTTATGATTTGGTGAACAGCAATGGTCCGGCGCGCCGAGCAGTAATGAGCAAGTAATTACTAATTAATAATCAATAGGCAGGAGCATTAATCGGAGTCGAACGGTGGCGTTCCGAATTGTTCAAAAAGTGATGCATTAATCGTGCCCCGCTTATATTACATCGAATATTAATTCGGTCGCGGATGGTGGAAAAGAGAGAGCTTAAATCGCTTACGGTACTGTTTGCACGTTTTATATTAAACGCCGTATTTTACTTTATGCCCGGCGCACATGGTGGACAGTTTAGTGCGATCTCAATAAAAAGTAACCTCGTTCGTATATTCCCTATTACGGTTGAGCACGTGCAGCCCCGCATGACCGCACATGTGTGGTCATCGCTGTGAAAGAAAATGCTCCACGTGAGCTTATTATTGTACTCTAATAACAAATGAAAACTATCGGGATCACGAAAATCCGGCTGGACCACCGCGCCGGAAACCGTTAAACAAAAACTGGAACGATTGCAAAATCAACGGGACGGCGCATCCGTAACTGCAATCGAAAACAAATTTCCTCTGGGGAAACTCTGGCAATCTCTCTGTGTTGTAAAATGATTTCTGTTTTATTATTGCAAATTCTTGTTTCGAAGGATACTTGACTCATTTTTTAATAATTAATTCGAACACATTTTTTGTTTCCTTTTTTACATTCTTTTAACTGCAATAGACCAAACTGTCTCCTGGAAAACATAGGCAATCTCTCTGTGTTGCAAAAAGATTTTTTTTATTCACTTTTTAATAATTAATTTGAACACATTTCTTGTTTCATGTTTTAAATTCTTTTAACTGCAATCGACAAATCTATCTCCTGGAAAATACTGGCAACCTCTCTGTGTTGTAAAATGATTTTTGTTTTATTATTGCAAAAGGATTCTTCTTGCGACGGACACTTGACTCAATTTTTAATAATTAAATCGAACACATTTCTTGTTTCCCGTTTCAAACTCTTTGAACTGCAATCGACTAAATTGTCTCCTGAAAAACGTAGGCAATCTCTTTGTGTTGTAAAGTGATTTCTGTTTTATTATTGCCAAAGGATTCTTTTTGCGACGGACACTTGACACAATTTTTAATAATTAATTCAAACACATTTTTTGTTTCCTTTATTACATTCTTTTAACTGCAATAGACCAAACTGTCTCCTGGAAAACACTGGCAACCTCTCTGTGTAGTAAAATGATTTTTGTTTTATTATTGCAAAAGGATTCTTCTTGCGATGGACACTTGACTCAATTTTTAATAATTAAATCGAACACATTTCTTGTTTCCCGTTTCAAACTCTTTGAACTGCAATCGACTAAATTGTCTCCTGAAAAACGTAGGCAATCTCTTTGTGTTGTAAAGTGATTTCTGTTTTATTATTGCCAAATGATTCTTTTTGCGACGGACACTTGACACAATTTTTAATAATTAATTCAAACACATTTTTTGTTTCCTTTTTTAAATTCTTTGAACTGCAATCGACCAAGCTATGTCCTAAAAAACACTGGCAATCTCTCTGTGTGCTGAAAAAAGATTTTTTTGATTCACTTTTTAATAATTAAATTGATCACATTTCTTGTTTCCTGTTCTAAATTCTTTTAACTGCAATCGACCAAACTGTCTCCTGGAAAACACTGACAACCTCTCTGTGTTGTAAAATAATTTCTGCTTTATTATTGCCAAAGGATTCTTCTTGCGACGAGCATTTGACACAATTTTTAATAATTAATTCAAACACATTTTTTGTTTCCTTTTTTAAATTCTTTGAACTGCAATCGACCAAGCTATGTCCTACCTTCTTTTTGCGACGGACACTTGACACAATTTTTAATAATTAATTCGAACACATTTTTTGTTTCCTTTTTTACATTCTTTTAACTGCAATAGACCAAACTGTCTCCTGGAAAACATAGGCAATCTCTCTGTGTGCTGAAAAAAGATTTTTTTGATTCACTTTTTAATAATTAAATTGATCACATTTCTTGTTTCTTGTACGAAATTCTTTTAGCTGCAATCGGCCAAACTGTCTCCTGAAAAACGTAAGCAACCTCTCTGTGTTGTAAAATAATTTCTGCTTTATTATTGCCAAAGGATTCTTCTTGCGACGGGCACTTGACACAATTTTTAATAATTAATTCAAACACATTTTTTGTTTCCCGCTTCAAACTCTTTGAACTGCAATCGACCAAATTGTCTCCTGAAAAACGTAGGCAACCTCTCTGTGTTGTAAAATAATTTCTGCTTTATTATTGCAAAAGGATTCTTCTTTCGAAGGACACTTGACTCACTTTTTAATAATTAAATCGAACACATTTTTTGTTTCCTGTTTTAAACTCTTTGAACTGCAATCGACCAAACTGTCTCCTGGAGAACGCAGGCAATCTCTTTGTGTTGCAAATTGATTTCTTTTTTATTATTGTATAAAGACCCATCTTTCGAAAGACAGTTGATTCACTTTTTATTTATTAATTGAAACTCGTTTCTTGTTTTCTGATTTAGTAATCCTTTAAATCGTTTCTTGGATACTGAGCCATCACAGATTCATAAATTCAATCCATGACCGGAAAGAATTTGCTCTATGCAACTGTTTTCTAGCTTTTGTTCATGTTTTCATTGTTACTTTTCTGGCTTCAGTTCTCTTGAATCGTGAATTGGAAACAGAGCCACTCGAAATTCATAAGTGGATATTCATACGTTTATTTCATAACTGAAAGAGATTTTCCTCTTGCAACTGTTTTGTACTTTTTATTTATTCTCACAGCCATTCCTGGTGTTTTAAGTTCTGTGGGATTGTCAATTAGAAATGGAACAACTCAAGATTCGTAAGTGGCTTTATTCATAATATCTATTTGAGGTTTTGGTCGATTATATTTTATTTATAGTAAAATATGACTGTCAATAATAATATAAATCAATGCCAATATCATAAAGCTGGTTGATAAATCTTATGATTTTGGCGTAAGGTTCGATCCTATAAAACATAGGATCGACCCTTGCGCCGAAATCATAAGATTTATCAATATACTTCATTTCGATCGAGAGAAATTACACTGATAACATAAAACAGGGATGGGCACGGTAGGGACCCCTCAAACGCCTGCTTCTCCCACCAACCTCTCTTTCATGCGCGAGGCATGCGCACTGTTCGCAACGGGCGAAGCTCTTCCTTCCTCTATGGTAACGGCGCACAGTGGGACGAAAGTACTGTTTTGCTGGACATCGTGTTTAGTGTCCCTTTCAGTTTAGGTATCGCCTTGAAATTTTATATACTCACGTTTTAAATAGTATAGCATACGAATCTGAAGTCGAAAAATTTGTTTGACCACCCAAAAATTTTTTTTCCATATGTTAGAAATAGGGAAAAAATGACGTATCTATTAAAGAAAATTCGTTACAAACAGGATGTATTTTTAATATTCTATAGTTTTTCCGACATGTTCTGTTGACAATTCATGCTACAGAACCTCGGAAAATAATTTTTAAATTAATATTATAAGAAATCACTGATTCATTACATTTATAGAATTTAATTTTTGTCAGATAGGTTGGTTTTAAAAAATTCATGATTTTAGTATAAGTACTTGGTTTTTTAAATTTATTAACAACTCTATTAATAATAATAATATATAACATGATAATATAATTGTAATAATAACCTGTTATACAACTTAAATAAATAAATAAATACAAAATATATATACATATAAATATTATATTAATACATAAGCATATAAATAAATATTCTGTTAATAGACAATTATTTAAATGAACATAATATTTATAAACACATTTAAATAACTTATATTCGTCATGAAATTAATTAATGATCGTCGATCTCCATTTCTTCGTCTCTTTCACCTTCTCCATAAAATTTCTTTTCTGTTGCTTCTTCTTCTTCTTTTATGTCTTCTTCTTCTTCTTCTTCTGCTATTTCTTCTTCTTCTTCTTCTTCTTCTTCTATGTCTTCTTCTCCTTCTTCTATGTCTTCTTCTTCTTCTTCTGTCTTCTTCTTCTTCTTCTTCTTCTATTTCTTCTTCTTCTTCTGCTATTTCTTCTTCTTCTTCTTCCTCGTTCATGGATATATCATGTTTAAGGAGTTTTAGTGTTTCAGAAAATAAAGGTAAACTAGATTTTTGAGTGTGACGTGGTCTTAATGATGAAATTCTTGGGTCAGAGTTGATCAAAAGATTGTGGAGGATATCTTCATTTGTCGCCTTTCTATCCATTTTCCTAGATCTAAATTCTCTGACCTGCCGAAACACTTTATTAAGAGCCTCTTGCGCTTCTTCAGAAAATTTGTCAATGGGGCGTATGAAGTACTTCATGATTTTTTCTCCATGAAGCAAGACTTTATGCACGGTTACCGACATGTAGTACCATGAGTAGTACTTCTCGGAGTCAGGTATGCCAGTAATAAAAGCAATATTGCCTAATCGGAGGTTCCTGCCACTTTTTCAAACCTAAATGCCGGCCGCGGTCGGGTCTCGTCGGGTGTGATCGCAACGAATTTCTCTCATATAATACCCAAGGAAAAAATTCATGAAGTCCGTTTTCCAGCACACGGAACACTTTTCAAAAATAAAAAAGAAGCTATTTTTTAAAAATAAAAAAAAATGTTGAAAAAAAAAAAATGTTTTAATGGCTTTATAGACGAAGAACGACAAATTCGTCAAATTTTCTTTTCCTTCCAATTCACGGTTATCGTAATATAAACGTTAAAAATTGAAAAAAAATTTTTTTATGGACTTTACAGTCGAAGAAAAAAAAATTCTATATTTTATAACTAACTTCTATATTTTAATCACTATCCTCCACCAGCAGCCGCCGCACAGTGGGACGAATGTACGAAATCCCGCGACATTCAACAAAATTTGAAGTTTGTTATAAGGCTTTGATGGCATATATACTTGATTTAGTGCACCTTGACGAATGTCATTCACAAATAAAAATTGAAAAAAAAAATTTTTTCTGGGCTTTACAGTCGAACAAAAAAAAAAATTCTATATTTTATAACTAACTTCTATATTTTAATCACTATCCCCCACCAGCAGCCGCCGCACAGTGGGACGAATGTACGAAATCCCGCGACATTCAACAAAATTTGAAGTTTGTTATAAGGCTTTGATGGCATATATACTTGATTTAGTGCACCTTGACGAATGTCATTCACAAATAAAAATGGAAAAAAAAATTTTTTTATGGGCTTTATAGTCGAAGAAAAAAAAAATTCTATATTTTATATTTGTGCACTAAAGGTGCACTAAATCAAGTATATATGCCATCAAAGCCTTATAACAAACTTCAAATTTTGTTGAATGTCGCGGGATTTCGTACATTCGTCCCACTGTGCGGCGGCTGCTGGTGGGGGATAGTGGGCACTATGGTGGGGACGGTTTGTCTCAATCGAGACAAAAATGCCCATCCCTACCATAAAGGATGCCACAAAATATTCATACATATTTTATTAAAAGTACTGAGAAAAGAATAAAAACCGTTGCATCATTTACAACACACAACAATACATTTGCTATATTACATCTTGCAATACGCTTCGATTTGTTTACACGTTTCAATATTCACTAGTCTAAAAATCTACGAGAATTGTTCCCCGGTAATTGGATCGTAAATATTTATCGAACAACACTGTTACTAATTGGACCGAGACTTAACTACGCGCCGTGTTCCATACTCAATGAATAAAGTGGTGGTCTTTCAATAACATGAGAATGACAGCCTGCGGTCCATATAGCAATATTAACCCTTTGCACTCGGAGCTATTTCAACTAAAAAATCAAACATTTCATCTAGACCTAGAATATTTCCATTGTACATAATTTTTTTCATTATATGCGTACGAAACTGATATAGTACCTCATACAATATTTAAATGTTTAATAATTTATTACATATAAACAAATTTAATCATGTAAACAATATTCTGAATAATGGTGTAACAATTTGTAGCGGCGCCTCAGAGTCGCCATTCGAGTGCTAAGGGTTAATTGATATGAATTGTAGGATAAATTGTACAGCCATTATCGCGACTATTATTCTCGAGTAAAATTGCAGATCACTCGAACGCTTTTCTCATACGCATAACAGTCTCCAGAAAATTACGTGTTCGCTCAATATTACATCGTCTTTATTACACGCAATAGCTATACGCAAACCTTATGTGTGCACAGTTTATACAATATTGCGTAAGGGCGGTATGCAGCCAGCGGCTGTTTTAAAACTCGCTCCACAAAATTTATACCGGAGTCTAACTAAACTAAAGTACATGAAAAATGCAGCAGAAACAAAAACAAACCTGCCGTTATAGCTTGCAGAATGTTGCGGGAATATATCAATTCCATAGCTACTACAATATGGTGGAATCTGTAAAGTGGTCGTGCGATTTAGGGACATCAATAATACATAAATTTTATTTCTTGACGGAGACAAATGTACTGTGCCCCGGTATACGCATAACAATTCTGAAACAGTAAATGGGTTTGCAATGTTTTTTTCCTCGGTAGAACGGAGGCAAATATATGTTTTTAGGTCTAGAATATTTTTTTTTTATACCACCTTGAATCTCGTTTGAGATTCATTTTAGCTACGATAAAAGTACAATATTTATTGATTTGTTTATGCATTGTCTTAACATTTAGGTTGAATTGAAGATAATATTTTTTTTCAATGCAGTGCAAGGTTCCTGACGGGAAAATTATAAATTATTTGTAAATTAAAGACTGTATGAACAAAAAGATTTTAAGCCAAAAGTTACATGATATTAAGGTGGTCGCGTGATACAGTAATTTGTTTTTTTATTATCTTTAATTGTTATCCAAATGACAAGGTTTTTGTTCAGATAGTTAATAATTATTCTCAGTTTATAAGTAGGATTTGAAAAGAAGTGCAAAGAAGTGTTGTACAACCATTTAATCTTAACAGTTTTAAGACAGTTGATTATTATAGTGATAACATCAGGAAGTATTTCATGATTTTGATTCGTATCGTTTCATAAAAATCTGAAAATGTTAAAAATATTAATCTATTATTTGTGAATAATTAAAATTGCAATGTTGGAAAATCTAATAACATCGAACAACAATGCGAATTTTTGACCTCCGGATGGTATGAAGGAATTTATAAATCACGTTTGATTTTCAAAACCAAACAAAGAAAGAAATCGCCCCCAAATTGGTCCAACTATCACTGATATTATTAATTTGTTTCAAGAACTAAAAATGAAGGGGAAAATCTAATAACAACGAACAACAATGCGAATTTCCGACCTCCGGATGGTATGATAGAATTTATAAATCACGTTTGGTTTTCAAAACACAAACAAAAAAAGAAAGGGCCCCCAAATTGGCCCGACTATCACTGATATTTTTAATTTGTTTCAAGAACTAAAAATGAAGGGGAAAATCTAATAACATCGAACAACAATCCGAACTTTCGACCTCCGGATGGTATGATAGAATTTATAAATCACGTTTGGTTTTCAAAACACAAACAGGTTTCACGCATCTTCGACACCTCTCGCTGAACCGGCTCAGGTTTTTCGGCTTGGACGGGATCAGCCTCGGCTTAGGCTCGTCCAAGCTGAAGATGCTCACCTAAGTCTATCGGGATCACGTCCCGATGAAGCCAAAAGTCGCTTTCCTCGAGCTTGGTCGAATTTCCGAAAGTTTGGCAACTTCCGGCGGAGAAGAAGCACGGTTGAAATTGAATTATCGATGCCGTAGCTCGCGGTAATATTTCAAACATTCTCTCTCTCTCTCTCTCTTTCGCTCTCTGTATGTTCGCAGAGAAAAATATGCCACGAGCGAGACACTCGAAAATGCGAATTCCACCGGCAATTAATATGCGAGATTAATTGAACATGATTTATAAAAGTTTCTGGTGGCGAACGGACGCGCGCGCGCGCGCACGCCAGTTTCCTGTCCTGTGCAAAAACACCGTTATTTTGCGCGGGCGTCGAAATTAACCTATTAAATCGTTTGTGAAATGAGTTTGATCGAATCCGATTGAGCTGGCGGCCGGATTCACCGCTGTTTAATTACCGGCCCATTATCCGCTGTTCATTGTCCGGATTAATCGGCCGTTTGTAAATTACAATAAAATGTGTACACGGCGTCGATCAAGTTTGCTTTGAGACGGCCCCTCGCGCCGCGCCGGTACGATTTCGTGTAACAACGGTCGCGGGGGGAAACTAATTAGCACCGTAACCCCTTCTTCCTGCTACCTCCTCCTGTATTGGAAGAACGCTTTGAGATCGGGAGCCGCTCGTCGTTGATTTTAATCGTCGCGTTTCCGCGAGCGGAATTTCAATTAGAGGGGCACGTATCTATGTGAAGATCGAGAAATCGATTTTGTATCGCTTAACCCACTGCCTCTTCTTAGATACATTCTTCTTTCCTTAAAAGGGGGGGGGGTGGGGACACCACACTTTCTTCTTTCCTTAAGAGAGGGACTTCTCCGGTAACGGCAGTGAAAACAAGTGATTTTTAAGAATTTTTGTTGGTGAATGTTTCGTTAAGGAGAGTCACCTTGGACGACCTTGACCTTGACATACGTTGTCAAGGACAATATTCTGAACAGCTTTTCTCTATACATCTATCCGGCGCTCGGACTCAGTTTCGGAGATAATTGCAAAAAGCCTTTGATAAATTTTGGTTGCAAGTACATTTTATTCTTGTACAAACTGTCGAAAGGAGATATAATCCAAGTTGGTTTGTGGTAAGGTTAGTGGTGGGAGCGATGAGGGCTTTTGAGGTTGTCCAATTTCAGAGATTGTTTTCGATAACATTTGTCAAATCTAAAATCACGTGCATATAGATACTGGATAATTGCTATATGGTAGCATCGGTATATTTTTGTTCATCACTTTGTAATAAAAAACGAGCGACGACCTCGGACCTTACATGGAAAGGTGACTTTGATAACACCTGTCAATACTGTATATCGTTTTAGCCTTCATTACTTAAAATAACTGCCATATTTTGAAAACTTCTTTTGTTTATAACATTTCAATAAACAACGAGCGCTGGCTAAAATCTCGTGAGGGTTACTTAGAATGTTCACCTTGACAAATATGTGACGTAATTTATTACTATAAGGAAACATAAAAAGCTATGCAGTTGAAGATAACATAACCTCAATAAACGCGTGCTCTACAATTTTAAACGCAGTTTTGGGAGACTGTCTCTACAATAACGTCGAGCCATATTTTTAATTCTTTTATTCTCTAGAGTTTAAAATGTAAATATATAATTTTGTCAATTTTTCCAAAATCAAAATCGACCTTAACAAACTACAACGAATGCGTAAACAATTCAACAAAATTGCATGCATATGCAAATCGAACCATTGTAGGAACATCTATCGCGCAGGCGGTGCAACCATGTTTGTTTGCGCTACGTGCGCGTATAGAATTAATTTGTAGGTCACTTCTGTATATATAAATTTTCAACAATTTTTTTAAAAAACTAAGAATCAGTACTGTTTAAGCAAAAGTTAAAACAAAAGTACTCCCACAACGATTTACCGCTGTCTTTGCAGTTAATTTGTTGGTTATGTATGTTTATATAGATTTTCAACAATTTTTCTAATTAATCAGTAATGCATCTTCTATCTAATAAAACAAAGATTACATTGATCCATGCCACAAAAATTTTTTTCGATAAAATTGTTCAAAAAAGACCTCAGTAGCTCTTTTCAACAACGTTTAACACGTACTCACACGCAGTAGCGACTTGCTGTTGTTCCTGTAGGTTATGTCTGTTTATATACAACTTTAACAATTTCTCTATACAACCTCGAATGTCTCCTTTTTCTAATAAAACACAAAAATCACATTGATCCATGCCAAAAATAATTTTTTGCGATCAAATTCTTAAAAGAAGATCTCAATAGCTCTTTTCAACAACGTTTAACATGTACTTACACGCAGTAGCGACTTGCTGTTGTTCCTGTAGGTCATGTCTGTTTATATACAACTTTAACAATTGTTCTATACAACCCAGAATGTCTCCCTTTTCTAATAAAATACGAAAATTACATCGATCCATGCCAAAAATAATTTTTTGCAATCAAATTCTTGAAAGAAATCCTCAATAGCTCTTTTCAACAACGTTTAACACGTACTCCCACGTAGTTGCGACTTGCTGTTGTTTCTGCAGGTCACGTCTGTTTATATACAACTTTAACATTTTTTCTATACAACCCAGAATGTCTCCCTTTACTAATAAATCACAAAAATCACATTGATCCATGCCAAAAATAATTTTTTGCGATCAAATTCTCGCAAGAAGACCTCAATAGCTCTTTTCAACAACGTTTAACACGTACTCACACGCAGCAGCGACTTGCTGTTGTTCCTGTAGGTCATGTCTGTTTATATACAACTTTAACAATTGTTCTATACAACCCAGAATGTCTCCCTTTTCTAATAAAATACGAAAATTACATCGACCCATGCCAAAAATAATTTTTTGCAATCAAATTCTTGAAAGAAGTCCTCAATAGCTCTTTTCAACAACGTTTAACACGTACCCCCACGTAGTTGCGACTTGCTGTTGTTTCTGTAGGTCATGTCTAATTATATACAACTTTAGCAATTTTTCTATACAACCCAGAACGTCTCCCTTTACAAAAATAATTTTTTGCAATCAAATTCTTGAACGAAGACCTCAATAGCTCTTTTCAACAACGTTTAACACGTACTCACACGCAGTAGCGATTTGCTGTTGTTCCTATAGGTCACGTCAGTTTATATACAACCCAGAATGTCTTCCTTTTGTAATAAAACAAAAATTACAACGACTCATGGCACAAATAATATTTTGCGATCAAATTCTTGACGGATTCCTATTTTCATCTCTCTTCGACAATGTTTGAAAAACGATCTCACGCAGCAGCGTCTTGTTTTTTCCGGTCTGCATGAAATCTAGCGGGATCATATTTGCTTGTGCTTCGATCGAAGCACAGGAACGTTTCCATGATAAAGAATATAGTCCGCGCAATAACAGGTCCATTCTAATTCGAACAGCAGCGCATTTGACCAACGGAAGTTCGAACAATGGCGGACGCGGCGCGGACGGCCGTGTGTTGATTTCAAACAAAACTGACCTAAAATAAAAAAAAAACACAAACGAGAGAAACAGAGAAAAGGAAAGAGATAGACAGTGGGAGAGAGGGGTTGAGAGAGACAGAGAAAGAAACATAGTAAAAAGGGGCGTGGGGGGGGAAGAAAAACGGTCCAGATATTCCGGGTGAAAACTGTTTCCGCAGGTTCTGTAGATCCTGTAATTTGAATGTGCGCGTTTTCAAAGCACGTCGATACACAAACACGAAAGGATAGAGAGATGTCGTTTGAATATTGTTGCCACGGCTTTCGCGGACCCTTGAATTTCAACGGGCAGTATTTTCAAACACGTTCGACTGCAAAGGAACGGATGTTGTTGGAAAACCGTCGCCGTTGCGGTCCTTTCAGCCGCTTTAATTCGAACATGGCGGCTTTCGGGAAACTCGTGTGGACACTGTCCGCGTGGAATCCTCTCACTCACTCCCCCGTTTCTCTTTCTCTCTCTTTCTCCCTTTGTGTCCTCGTAGTTTTTTCGACGCGCCCCGTTACCAAACGCGCGGAATTCCCTTATACACACCGTGAAAGATGAAATATAGTTTCGATTGGAAACTATTGCGCCAGCAGACAACGCCCGATGGTTTATTCGGGAACAGTAACAAAAACATGGAATAAACTTGTTCTCTGCGACACTTTATTGCCGAGGAAATCGACTGAATATTTGTACAGCGTACAATTTGTTCGACTCGACACGCGCACCCTGTCTGACCATTAATCGCCGGTTCTACTTGCTGCCGGCTCCCCCGAATTGCAATGTACTACTAATTCGACTTTGCTGCGGTTGTTCGATAAATTCCGACCGATTTTCCGACTGATATTCGCTTCTTCGGAATGTGCATAATCGTACACCGTCGACCGTGATTCCCTGTGCAGGTTCGCTCGGTTATTAGGAGAAATTGCAGGAGATTCGTTCCGTATGTAATGCGAATTTTATATTGGGTGTTTAGAAGGTGAACACAAAAATGTAATTAAAAGTGTTAGTCGTCTTTATATTATTTTACTGGATTGTAGAAAATGGAAAAATATGCATAAAATATGAGACTACGGATTTTATGGATTTATGATAAACACGGATAAGTAAAACCGAAGAATATGAAACATTTAGAAGATTTTAATAATATTGTTATATTATTTTTGATTTGTAGAAAATTATTAAATGAGGAAATAGTTTTCCATTTATCAGTAAACCTAACAAGCATTAAAAGTATCTTACATATCAATTAAAAGTTTATTATGAAAATGGTGTAATTATATTTTTGGAAAAAATTGAGCAATCACAAAATAAATAAATAATTCAGAGTGAACTTTTTATATATAAATAATTCACGAAAGAAGAAATAATGGACACACCACTTTCAAAATAACCGAACCAAATGTTGCTTTATTTTATTATATATATATATATATATTGCTTTTATATATTGCATATATGAACATTGTTATCAAAATGACAACACTATATTTATTCTGATTGTCCGTAATTTTCTAAATAATAGATGCTTGGGCAAAGAAATTTATTCCATTATTTTCCATCAATGAATTTTTATAATCTAAGTAATTGTAAAATGTAAAACCGGCCATTGGTAGGTTTAGTGTTAATGTTTGTTTCTAAAAATCGAATTAGACAATTTTTATTTTGTATAAATAGTATAAATGTATTAGTATAATATAAATTAATAAATATATAAATGTATTTGTATAATAATAGTATAATAAATAGTATAGTATAGTATAATAAATAGTATAGTATAGTATAGTATAGTATAATAAATAGTATAGTATAGTATAGTATAATATAGTATAATAAATAGTATAGTATAGTATAGTATAGTATAGTATAATAAATAGTATAGTATAGTATAGTATAGTATAGTATAGTATAGTATAGTATAGTATAGTATAGTATAGTATAGTATAGTATAGTATAGTATAGTATAGTATAATAAATAGTATAGTATAGTATAGTATAGTACAGTATAATAAATAGTATAGTATAGTATAGTATAGTATAGTATAGTATAGTATAGTATAGTATAGTATAGTATAATAAATAATATAGTATAGTATAGTATAGTATAATAAATAGTATAGTATAGTATAGTATAATAAATAGTATAGTATAGTATAGTATAATAAATAGTATAATAAATAGTATAGTATAGTATAATAAATATTATAGTATAGTATAATAAATAGTATAAATGTAATTGTATAAATAGATATTTTGAAAAAAAAACCGAAACGAATTCCACCTTATCCGTTCACGAGGTAATATTAACAAATTATAAATAAAATTGTACAATAATCTAATAATTCCTAAGGATGTATCGAAATGAATGAAGTTTCTTGTTATAATAATGTTAATAATCGTAACAACAAGTATTTTTAGTTTTTTTTTTATTTCAACATTTTCGATTTGGCTATATGGTAATTTAAAAAAAAAACGAATTGAATGTTTTTTTATTATAGCTGTTCATGTACTACACCCTGCAGAATATATTCCATCGAAATTGGGAATGTAATTGTTAAAAGAATTATTTGGGCGTTCCATTTGTTTAGTTCGACTCGGGCATATCGTGTCTGACCATTAGTTGGAGTTTCTACTTGCTGTCGGCGGGTCAGCAGTATATCACTAATACGACTTTACTGTGGCTGTTCGATAAAACTCTGTCGAATTTGTATTTTTGAAATGAATATAGTTCGCTGTGGTTGTTCTATATAACCCTGTCGATTTTCGCATCGATATTCGTTTTTTTTTTTTTTGGAACGTGCACAGTCTGTTGTGATTGCCTGTATAGGTTAGGTACGGTTACTATATAGGTGAAACTCTACAGGTTCTGGAAAAGTGATGATATAGTATTCGGTCGCGAGGAAAAATTGACGAGTTTGTTAAAAAAATTGGTTACGTTCAGTTATTAATTATTAGAATGTCTAATTATATTTTAATATGTACGTGTGAAGATATTGATCAGTTTGTTAAAAAATTGACTATGCTGTGTCGTTAGTGTTTATTATTGAAATATTCTATTAGAATATTTCACCTAAGGATGTTGTTGAATACATAATTAAAGTTTAAATATTCTAAACAGAAAAATAGAATTATATTTCGATCGAGATTGCCTGTATAGGTTAGGTACAGTTACTATAGGTGAATCTCAACAGATTTTGGAAAAGTCATGGTATTATATTCGGTCGTGAGGAAATATTGACGAGTTTGTTAAAAAACTTGGTTACATTCAGTTATTAATTATTAGAATGTCTAATTATATTTTAATATGTACGTGAGAAGATATTGATCAGCTTGTTAAAAAATTGACTATGCTGTGTCGTTAGTGACCAATGTTGAAATATTATATTAGAATATTTCACCCAAGGATGTTGTTGAATACATAATTAATATTAAATATTCTAAACAGAAAAATAGAATTATATTTCCATGTAAATGGGATTCATAGTTTTCATTTTTAATAAATTCCGTTTGAAATCTCCATCGCAATTTCGTCACGATATTATACGATGGAAATGAACAATATTTAAATTCATGTTCGCCACAAAAAATCTTCTGCTTAATGAAACAAATTTTTCGCTACTTTGATGTTTGTAAAATAAACTATGAAACTGGAACTTCCATGAAGGTATGCAGTGCAATTATACATTAATTATTAGATTGCAGAATTTATGTGTTTAAAATTTAAATGAGTAGACTGTGTATTCAATGCATTCATAAAACATGGCCAGATGAAACTTAATCTGGAAGCACAGAATACTAATCTCGACGCATGTAGATTATTTTATAATAATGAGAAGATTGGATTTATTCAGATTTCGTTCAGCTTATATTTTAATGTGCGCTCGAATATAGAAATTTATTAAAAATTTCTTATGAAAATGCTTTTACGAGTTCTATGTATAATTATAAAAGCAAAAATCATGAACAATTTATTTTGTCTCATTTGGTAATTGTAATATTGAATAGAAAGATTGAAAGAATTCATGAACATCTACATACATATTATTCTGAGCTCACTAAAATTGTTAATGAAGGAACGAAATTTCTATTTGACTTTCGTCTACTGCAAGTTTTCTTTTTATCATCTTCGAAGCATAGTAGAAGCTCTAGACTCAATCGCCTGCTTCCCCCACCAACCTCTCTTTCATGCGCGAGGCCTGCGTACTGTTCGTAACTTCGTTCCACTATGGTAACGGCGGATGCTGGTGGGGGACAGTGGACGCTATGGTGGGGACGGTTTTGTCTCAATTGAGACAAAAATGCCCATCCCCGCTCTAGAGTTTAACACTGAACCTACTAACACCGGTCAAAATGACCGTTACCAGATTTTTTATTTTACCATCATTGAAATAATAAAGATGCTTCCATTAGACATGATTGAATAAATATCTTCACTGGACCACGTGTTACAATAAGAACTGCAAAAAGTCTACATGATCTCAACTTTGTAATGTTCAGAATGCAATATGTACCAGTTACTTTTACGGCTCGGTAGGTTACAAATATAAATTCGTTGTAATTTCATTTTCATAAATAGAATAAATTCGTTCTGAATTACAATTCTTATAAGCTAGTCCTTCGAAGAGGTGTATTTGACAAATCAACGTTTACAATTCGGATTCATCAAAAAATTACAAAAAAATGTGCTCAACTACAAGCGGGGTTAAACCTTTTTTTGGAGGACCCATTTTTTTAAACTTTTTTTTATGCAGTCCTATAGATTTAGACGAGAAAACATAAAAAATGAAAGTCTTATTGCCAGGAGTTCACCGGTTTACAAGTTATACGCGTGTAAATATGAGCACCTTTAACTAACCTCAAACCGACTTGGACTATACCACTCGGTACTATTTATTCAACCACCCAACGAATATCCAATATGGCGACGCTCTAACCTGTCAAAAACGCTTAAAATTGCACATGTTTACACTGGTATAACATATAAACCAATGAATTCCTAACAACAATACTTACATTTTCGTAATGTTTTCATCGACATCTACAGGCTTACATAAAAAAGAGTTTAAAAAAGTTAAAATCACGTGGTCCCCCAAAAGAAAGTTCAGCCACAAGCGGTTCCCACAAACCGATTCGGTTCTCATTAATCAAAAATCTTCCAATTTCAATTCTAAATCCTCCAATGCAATTTCTAAATCATTACTCAAATTAATATTTGGCAGTGCGCCGCGGCCCTTCGCGGTAGTTCACCACTCGAAGTGAAATCGAAAAAAGGTCACGATCCAAGAGGATCCTCATCCAGGGATGGAATAATTTTAGGATTAAATTCGAACGAATCGACGAGTTCGATTCGGCGCGGCGGTCCGTTGTAAGTGTGGCCTGACGAACGTACCATCGAAATCGTCGGTTCACCGGCGCATCGTTAAAGAAAGAGATAACGAAGAGACGAAAAATGGAAGAAATCACTGAAAAAGAAAAAGAGGGTCTATGAATGGATGGTGCAGCGTTCTATCCTCTTCAGGTTCGAGTGTACCTTGAACCGTCGGGCATTGCGGCCAGTTTTTCAATTAATATGTTTGCGCAATGTTGGCGATATCACAATTTGCTCCTCTTTCACTGTTTACTTTTTCTCGAAGTGAAAAGAGCTGAAAAAGAAAGTCGTCGGAAGAGGAAGGGGTAAAACGCGATCGGCTGTACAACGTCTCTAAAAACATTGGAAATTGTTTTTTATGATTATAAACTTATAGGCTTAATTTGAAGCTTGAAGCTTCAAGTGTCGCAATGTCAACGAATACTTTAATAATCTGCCGTTAATTTTCATCTAAGATGATTTTTTTGCATAACATTGCGGCGAGTTTTTCAATTAATATGTTTGCGCAATGTTGACGATATCACAATTTGCTCCTCTTTCACTGTTTACTTTTTCTCGAAGTGAAAAGAGCTGAAAAAGAAAGTCGTCGGAAGAGGAAGGGGTAAAACGCGATCGGCTGTACAACGTCTCTAAAAACATTGGAAATTGTTTTTTATGATTATAAACTTATAGGCTTAATTTGAAGCTTGAAGCTTCAAGTGTCGCAATGTCAACGAATACTTTAATAATCTGCCGTTAATTTTCATCTAAGATGATTTTTTTGCATAACATTGCGGCGAGTTTTTCAATTAATATGTTTGCGCAATGTTGGCGGTATCACAATTTGCTTCTCTTTCACTGTGTACTTTTTCTCGGAGTGAAAAGAGATGAAAAAGAAAGTCGTCGGTAGAGGAAAGAGGTAAAACGCGATCGGCTGTACAACGTCTCTAAAAACATTGGAAATTGTTTTTTATGATTATAAACTTATAAGCTTAATTTGAAGCTTGAAGCTTCAAGTGCAGCAATGTCAACGAATACTTTAATAATCCGCCGTTAATTTTCATCTAAGATGATTTTGCATAGCATTGCGGCGAGTTTTTCAATTAATATGTTTGCGCAATGTTGGCGGTATCACAATTTGCTTCTCTTTCACTGTTTACTTTTTCTCGAAGTGAAAAGAGCTGAAAAAGAAAGTCGCCGGAAGAGGAAGAGGTAAAACGCGATCGGCTGTACAACGTCTCTGAAAACATTGGAAATTGTTTTTTATGATTATAAACTTATAGGCTTAATTTGAAGCTTGAAGCTTCAAGTGTCGCAATGTCAACGAATACTTTAATAATCTGCCGTTAATTTTTATCTAAGATGATTTTACATATTTTATTTGGGAAATTGAATGTACGTCGTTTATCGAAAATGTTACAACTGGAAACATTTCTAGGAACAATATAAACTTTTTTTATGACAGTTTTTATCGTGGACATGAAGATTGCAGTTCCCTCTTTGCAATGGTCTCCTAAAATTTCATGTACGATTCTCCTTTTGTGTTGTGGGAAAAAAAAAGTGAAGAACTAGTTCGGTCGTATGAGGTCTTCATGGTGTGCTTTTCAATATTCAATAGAGCGACTAATAAAAATCGTACATCATATTTTAGGGGATGGTTGTAAAAGGGAAGTTTCAATCTTCAATCTTCTGCGGTCGATTCCGTCACGAAAAAAATTTTGTAATATTTTTAGAACCGTTTCAACCCGTAGCATTTTCGCGAAAAGCGGGTCCTCAATTTTGCATGGGAGAGGAATAAAGAACAAGTTCGATCGCGTAAAATCCTCATAATGTGCATCACACATATGTATAATTGTCAAGTTAGCGGTAGATCTTCTAAATAAAATCGTGCATCCTGTTTCGGGGGATGGTTGTAAAGGGAAAGGATCAATATTCAATCTTCTGCGGTGGATTCCGTCAGGAAAAAAATTTTGTAATATTTTTGGAATCGTTTCAACCCTTAACATTTTCGCGAAAAGCGAGTCCTCAGATTTTTAGCACAATCGGTTCGGTTCAGTTAAGTTCAATTTTGCATATTGTTCGAAAACCACCGTGAAACGAATGAACAATGGGGTTTGTACGAAATTATTGCAATTTCTCTTTCACGTTTTACTTTCGTTGGAAGAGAAAGAGGTCGCGAGTGGAACAAGAATGTCGGTGACAAACATTTGAAATTGTTTCATGCGATTATAAACTTAGGCTCGTAATTGTCAAGTTAGCGGTAGATCTTCTAAATAAAATCGTGCATCGTGTTTCGAGGGATGGTTGTGAAGGGGAAGCTTCAATATTCAATCTTCTGCGGTGGATTCTGTCACGAAAAATATTTTGTAATTTTTTTAAGTAACGTTTCAACCTGTAGCATTTTCGCGAAAAGCGAGTCCTCAGATTTTTAGCACAATCGGTTCGGTTCAGTTAAGTTCAATTTTGCATATTGTTCGAAAATCACCGTGAAACGAATGAACAGTGGGTTTTGTACGAAATTATTGCAATATCTCTTTCACGTTTTACTTTCGTTGGAAGAGAAAGGGGTCGCGAGTGGAACAAGAATGTCGGTGACAAACATTTGAAATTGTTTCATGCGATTATAAACTTAGGCTCGTAATTGTCAAGTTAGCGGTAGATCTTCTAAATAAAATCGTGCATCGTGTTTCGGGGAATGATTGTGAAGGGGAAGCTTCAATCTTCAATCTTCTGCGGTGGATTCCGTCGGGAAAAAAAAATTTGTAATATTTTTATTACCGTTTCAACCCGTAACATTTTCGCGAAAAGCGAGTCCTCAGATTTTTAGCACAATCGGTTCGGTTCAGTTAAGTTCAATTTTGCATATTGTTCGAAAACCACCGTGAAACGAATGAACAATGGGGTTTGTACGAAATTATTGCAATTTCTCTTTCACGTTTTACTTTCGTTGGAAGAGAAAGAGGTCGCGAGTGGAACAAGAATGTCGGTGACAAACATTTGAAATTGTTTCATGCGATTATAAACTTAGGCTCGTAATTGTCAAGTTAGCGGTAGATCTTCTAAATAAAATCGTGCATCGTGTTTCGAGGGATGGTTGTGAAGGGGAAGCTTCAATATTCAATCTTCTGCGGTGGATTCTGTCACGAAAAATATTTTGTAATTTTTTTAAGTAACGTTTCAACCTGTAGCATTTTCGCGAAAAGCGAGTCCTCAGATTTTTAGCACAATCGGTTCGGTTCAGTTAAGTTCAATTTTGCATATTGTTCGAAAATCACCGTGAAACGAATGAACAGTGGGTTTTGTACGAAATTATTGCAATATCTCTTTCACGTTTTACTTTCGTTGGAAGAGAAAGGGGTCGCGAGTGGAACAAGAATGTCGGTGACAAACATTTGAAATTGTTTCATGCGATTATAAACTTAGGCTCGTAATTGTCAAGTTAGCGGTAGATCTTCTAAATAAAATCGTGCATCGTGTTTCGGGGAATGATTGTGAAGGGGAAGCTTCAATCTTCAATCTTCTGCGGTGGATTCCGTCGGGAAAAAAAAATTTGTAATATTTTTATTACCGTTTCAACCCGTAACATTTTCGCGAAAAGCGAGTCCTCAGATTTTTAGCACAATCGGTTCGGTTCAGTTAAGTTCAATTTTGCATATTGTTCGAAAATCACCGTGAAACGAATGAACAGTGGGTTTTGTACGAAATTATTGCAATTTCTCTTTCACGTTTTACTTTCGTTGGAAGAGAAAGGGGTCGCGAGTGGAACAAGAATGTCGGTGACAAACATTTGAAATTGTTTCATGCGATTATAAACTTAGGCTCGTAATTGTCAAGTTAGCGGTAGATCTTCTAAATAAAATCGTGCATCGTGTTTCGAGGGATGGTTGTGAAGGGGAAGCTTCAATATTCAATCTTCTGCGGTGGATTCTGTCACGAAAAATATTTTGTAATTTTTTTAAGTAACGTTTCAACCTGTAGCATTTTCGCGAAAAGCGAGTCCTCAGATTTTTAGCACAATCGGTTCGGTTCAGTTAAGTTCAATTTTGCATATTGTTCGAAAATCACCGTGAAACGAATGAACAGTGGGTTTTGTACGAAATTATTGCAATATCTCTTTCACGTTTTACTTTCGTTGGAAGAGAAAGGGGTCGCGAGTGGAACAAGAATGTCGGTGACAAACATTTGAAATTGTTTCATGCGATTATAAACTTAGGCTCGTAATTGTCAAGTTAGCGGTAGATCTTCTAAATAAAATCGTGCATCGTGTTTCGGGGGATGGTTGTGAAGGGGAAGCTTCAATATTCAATCTTCTGCGGTGGATTCCGTCAGGAAAAAAAAATTTGTAATATTTTTATTACCGTTTCAACCCGTAGCATTTTCGCGAAAAGCGTGTCCTCAGATTTTCAACACAATCGGTTCGGTTCAGTTAAGTTCAATTTTGCATATTGTTCGAAAATCACCGTGAAACGGATGAACAATGGTTTTTGTACGAAATGATTGCAATTTCTCTTTCACGTTTTACTTTCGTTGGAAGAGAAAGAGGTCGCGAGTGGAACAAGAATGTCGGTGACGACGGCCGGAAGTGGAAGAGGTAAATCGCGACCGACATTACAACGTCTCTAAAAACATTTGAAATTGTTTCATGCGATTATAAACTTAGGCTCATTTTAAACCTGAAAGCTCTAACTTAAAATGCCTCCGAAAACGTTGGGAATTTTTTTCATGGAAATTTATCCCATGAATTAGAAGATTCAAGTCTCTCTCTCTATGGGAGCGGAATAAAGAACAAGTTCGATCGCGTAAAATCCCCACAATGTGCATTACACATATGTATAATTGTCAAGTTAGCGGTAGATCTTCCAAATAAAATCGTGCATCGTGTTTCGGGGACTGGTTGTAAAGGGGAAGCTTCAATATTCAATCTTGTGCGGTGGATTCTGACAGGAACAGAATTTTGTAATATTTTTAGAACCGTTTCAACCCGTAGCATTTTCGCGAAAAGCGTGTCCTCAGATTTTTACCCCTATCGGTCCACTTAAGTTCAATTTTGCATATTGTGCAAAAATCACCGTGAAACGAATGAACAATGGTTTTTGTACGAAATTATTGCAATTTCTCTTTCACGTTTTACTTTCGTTGGAAGAGAAAGGGGTCGCGAGTGGAACAAGAATGTCGGTGACGACGGCCGGAAGAGGAAGAGGTAAATCTCGGCCGGCAATTCGTCGAGATATCGATTCCGGGATTCGAAAGGGAGACACGGTGTATCGGTATTTACATCTGCGGCCACGACGTGGCATAAATCAGCCATAGACTTTCAATTACCGACTGCTAAGCTTCGCCAGAAGCCGTTCAGACGGAAAACAATATTCAGCAGTTATTCGAGGCTTTGCAGCTGGGGATTTTTTTCATTATCGTATTACAAGCCGGCGTTGCCCACTCGTAAGGAGATAAATTGTTCCTCGGCAATATTGGAATATCGGGAAAGCATATTTCATTAGAGCGTGGCGTAGGCACGCGTATTATACGTGTATGTATACATGTACATAAGGATACCGTGTATGCACTCGCGCGTCTGTATGCAACTACGCGCGAACAAAATTTCACGGGGGAACCGTTTAAACGTGATACCGTCACGTGGAAATAAGTGCTTTGTACGACACAGTCGTTCCGGTTAGAAATTTATGAATCGTCAAATATCATGCAGATTTCCGGAGTCTCTCTCTCTCTCTCTCTCTCTCTCTCTCTCTCTCTCTCTCTTGTTCACGTTTTTCCGTGGAGATACGAGAGGCATAAACACGGGTCCTTGTGTTCCGAGAGAACCTCCGGCCGACGAACCACAAGGCGTAACCTTCCACAAATATTGTATCTCTGATGTAACCTTTTAAATTTTACTCCGTGCCATTTTCTCTCTGAAATTAAAGAAACTCGGTCTTAAAGCGCGATAGAGCCCTCGAGACTGTGCTCCGATTGAATAGAAGACAGCACGTGATTGCTACGAGTAGAACGAGTCAATGATTGTGTCAGAAAGTGAAGTAAAGTATTAATAAGTATCTTGTTTATTATCAAGCGTATAAAATTGTGTACAGCAACGCTTAAAATCTACAGAAGTGCGATATCATTACATCCTCCACTCCTGCAAGCTTCAAACAATAGTGAAAACTAAAATATATTTGTATTAAGATGTTTTGAATATTTGGAGGGCAAGACGAAATAAAATAATATAAATAATTATTGTGGATGAACTGTATATAGTGTGAACAAAGTAGTTCGCGTACTTTTTCGAAACAGATTTTAGGTACACACTGTTCAAAGAGGTCACAACAGCTAACTGGTTAATAGGCTACTGGTAGATACCGTATTAATTAATATCTTAAGATATTTTAAGATAGATAGTCCACAAAACTTAGTTATCTGTGGCGGCTACTGCCTATGCTCGTCAACAGAGGGACATTATGACAACACCTTTCCCGCTACTACCTGAATCTTCCTCTGTTTGTATATATACCGTCCTAAACTGTCCTTACGACATCCCGCGTCTAAGGCACGGGTCCGCTAGATAGCCTTACCGACGAGTCCTCTAGCGGGACTAGGACGAAACGCTTCCTTCTCCTTTTTCCTCCTCTCGCACATTTTTCAGCCGCCATAATTGGTGACCCCGACAAACGAACAACAACGCAACCTTCTGAGCAGAGGAGACGACAACATCAACAAACCACGGACAACATCAGGAGGACTGGAAGGTGACTACTCTGTCACTGCCTTGCCTAAACTACTGCCCGACCAACAGCGAGGACTTCTCCCTACTATGCGCTTCTGACGTCATCTTCGCAGCATTATATGGTTTAACGTTTCCGCACCTAAATTTGTGCGACGTTTTCGTATCTACATTTGTGCGACTATATGAGTCCTACAAGCGGCTTTAGGGAGCTACTCAACTTCGTCGATTCGGTAGCATCACTGGCGGGCACACTGACAGCACACATTCCAGCGACCTTCTTGGACTCCGGCGGAGATCCGCGTAATTAGAGGGAAATTTGTCCAGATATCGTTGACCACTGGCAAGGGGGTAATGTGGCGGCTACTTCCTATGCTCGTCAACAGAGGGACATTACGACAACACCTTTCCCGCTACTACCTGAATCTTCCTCTGTTTGTATATATACCGTCCTAAACTGTCCTTACGACATCCCGCGTCTAAGGCACGGGTCCGCTAGATAGCCTTACCGACGAGTCCTCTAGCGGGCCTAGGACGAAACGCTTCCTTCTCCTTTTTCCTCCTCTCGCACATTTTTCAGCCGCCATAATTGGTGACCCCGACAAACGAACAACAACGCTACCTTCTGAGCAGAGGAGACGACAACATCAACAAACCACGGACAACATCAGGCGGACTGGAAGGTGACTACTCTGTCACTGCCTTGCCTGAACTACTGCCCGACCAACAGCGAGGACTTCACCCTACTATGCGCTTCTGACGTCATCTTCGCAGCATTATATGGTTTAACGTTTCCGCACCTAAATTTGTGCGACGCTTTCGTATCTACATTTGTGCGACGTTCATCCATTGTTTGTGCGACTATATGAGTCCTACAAGCGGCTTAGGGAGCTACTCAAAATCGTCGATTCGGTAGCATCACTGGCGGGCACACTGACAGCACACATTCCAGCGACCTTCTTGGACTCCGGCGGAGATCCGCGTAATTAGAGGGAAATTTGTCCAGATATCGTTGACCACTGGCAAGGGGGTAATGTGGCGGCTACTTCCTATGCTCGTCAACAGAGGGACATTACGACAACACCTTTCCCGCTACTACCTGAATCTTCCTCTGTTTGTATACAGGGTGTCCCACATAAATGGGAACACCTAAATATCTGTCGTATTTACAGTCCTATCAGAAAACTTTAGAGGACAAAGTGACACTATTGCAGGGGGCAAATATAATAGTATAGAAAACAATTTTTTATGTCGTGTTTTTTAATGAAATTTCAAGGTCACCGATGTCTTTTTAAATGGAATAGTATATTTCTTTTACGATAGCATGATAGACAATAAAAAATTGAATTTCATGGATACCATCTTTTTGACCTTGAAATGACCTTGAGCAAGAATAGTCATATTGGAGCAGATAAAATGTGGAAGTTTAAAATTTACGTGTTTCAGCAAAGATTACGCGTTGTTTACGGCTGGTTGACCTTTACATATCATAATAAATGTTCGAAATGTTGACCATCCTCATTTATCCAATATTGCAATCTTGCATTAAATGATCTTTAGGCATGCGGTCGACATAGGCGCTCAGCGTCACCACCATCTTACTTCATGGTCACCACATCTCTCTGTCACAGTCACGCTCAATACGCTCGTTTGCTGTCTACGTCAAGCGATTCGGCCAATCGCGGAAGACGTGTAACGCGTGGTAGGAGCATCACGTGGTGCCCACAAATTTCTCTGTGCCAACACTCGCTGCGCGGGCTATAGTAGCGGGAAAGGTGTTGTCGTAGTGTCCCTCTGTTGACGAGAATAGGAAGTAGCCGCCACATTACCCTCTTGCAAGTGGTCAACGACATCTGGTCAAATTTCCCCCTAATTACGCTGATCTCTGTTGGAATCCAAGGAGGTCGCTGGAATGTGTGCTGTGAAAATGAATTTAGCGGATTCCACCTTTTTGACCTTGAAATGACCTTGAGCAAGAATAATCATGATGGAGTGGATAAAATGTGGAAGTTTCAAACTTACGTGTTTCAGCAAAGATTACGCGTTGTTTACGGCGGGTTGACCTTTACATATCATAATAAATGTTCGAAATGTTGACCATCCTCATTTATGGAATATTGCAATCTTGCATTAAATTATCTGTAGGCATTGTCGATTTCTTGAGACTTAATTGAAGCATATGCTGCAGTAATTATTACGATTTTTAGAACTTACACTACCGGTACTTTTGAATTGTTTTACCGCAACGGAAAATGTGTGTAACGAAGGACAAATACGATTCACAAATTTTTCACGATACAAATGTACTGCTTGCCTCAAAGATTTCTGGCTTTCGCCATAAGTGAAAACCATATCGATTCGTTCCTGTCCAGTATAACGCATTGTTATCACTTTCACGTTTCGAATTCGAATAATGCAGAACGAACAACGTACTTATTCTAACCGCTTAACCTTCTGTTAACGATCTCAATGATACATACTCTAACATAAACATACGCTGTTTACTATGAAAAATATTTCAAATATTTATTGTCGTTTGTAAAGATCAACCCGACGTAAAGAACGCGTAATCTTTGCTGAAACACGTAAATTTTAAACTTCCACATTTTATCCGCTCCAACATGATTATTCTTGCTGAAGGTCATTTCACGGTCAAAAAGGTGGTAGCCGCTAAATTCAGTTTTTTATTGTGTATCATGCTATTGTAAAAAATAAATATTATTCCATTTAAAAAATATCGATGACCTTGAAATTTCATTAAAAAACACGACATAAAAAATTTTTTTCTTTACCGTCATATTTGCCCCCTGCGGCAAAGGATTACTGCAGCATGTGCTTCAATTACTTCTCAGGAAATCAACAATGCCTACAGATCATTTAATGCAAGATTGCAATATTGCATAAACGAGGATGGTCAACATTTCGAACATTTATTATGATATGTAAAGGTCAACCCTCCGTAAACAACGCGTAATCTTTGCTGAAACACGTAAATTTTAAACTTCCACATTTTATCCGCTCCAACATGATTATTCTTGCCCAAGGTCATTTCAAGGTCAAAAAGGTGGTATCCACTAAATTCAGTTTTTTATTGTCTATCATGCTATCGTAAAAAAATATACTATTCCATTTAAAAAAACATCGATGACCGTGAAATTCCATTAAAAAACACGACATAACAAATTTTTTCTTTAACATTATATTTGCCCCCTGCAATAGTGTCACTTTGTCCTCTGAAGTTTTCTGATAGGAGTGTAAATACGACATATATTTAGGTGTTTCCATTTATGTGGGACACCCTGTATATACCGTCCTAAACTGTCCTTACGACATCCCGCGTCTAAGGCACGGGTCCGCTAGATAGCCTTACCGACGAGTCCTCTAGCGGGCCTAGGACGAAACGTTTCCTTCTCCTTTTTCCATCTTTTCATAATTCGAAAGCCGCCATAGATCTAATAGTAGAATTAAAAAATTCACTAGTTGTATTGAAAGTCGGTTACCGGATAAATCGAATGAAATGCATACCAGCAATTTTCGTTTGGTATTATATTTCTGTGGCGACTCGTGCTTAAACCGTGGAATTTTGATTGAAATGTTTACGCGGAAATTGGTATCGAACCAGGCGGAACAATGTTAATATCAAAAGTACAAGGCAACGTTTGCGGATGGATTTCGAGCATCGCGTGATTAAAATTTCTACATCACGAAAAAATATTTGTTCCCAGAGGAATCCCAGAGGAAGATGGTCTTCCGTTGGCAAATAAATCAAAAATGTGGAATGAAATTATTCCTGGTAGCTGGGCTTCGGAGAAAAATCGATTTCGAAAATACATGAGAGCCCCGCCATGCCCTGGCATTCCGTTCTTCCGCGTGCGCGCGCGCGCGCGCTTCCATAAAGGTCAAACTTTATAACCGGGGGAATATTGCATTCAAAATGGTTTTCCCGATGAATCAACAATTTTCTGCGTATTGCGCTCGCGGATTGTAAATCGAGAAGAGCTTTTTATAATACGTAGAACGTGTATCAGAGCTATTGAAAAATTGCTACGGCTGTTTGTTTAATAATGTCCGTTGGATATTACGCGCGTCAAAGGCGAAATGTGAATGAACGCTTTTTTGCGAAATATTGGAGAATGCTGTGATGCTGTAAATCCAACTGCAAAACAGGAATTATTACAAAAGCTTTATATATCGTAACTTCAAAATCTACGGATTCGCGAACGATCAATAGGAACATTATAGTTTAAATCTCTTTTCACGTTCTATTTGGTAAATAAAGTGATAACGCGTAATATTTTCCAGTTCTGGTCGATTACGAATCGTTTCATATTTCAATCCTTGCTATATGCAATTCTTTTTACAATCAGCTAAAAGTAACTATATAAATATATCCTCCAATTGCAATGACATCAAAAATATTTTGTATGCTGCTTGAATTGTAGCAATGGTAGCTAAAATCATTTTTCAACGCTTCTAAAATCACAGAAATCATTTTTAGTATCTATACATTGGGTGAACGAGTTATTAACATTGCATAAACCAACATATTTATAAATACATTAAATTGTAATTATAGATTCAGAAACACTATAGGCAACATTATAAATCGCTCGGTCGATAAATATATTTTTCGCCCTCTCGTAATTTGGTTACCAGTTCACTGTAAGTGACGATGCATTTTCTTTGACTTCCAAAATTAAAATTAGATATGTTATATTATTTACTTCTAATAAATTGCATATAAAATGTTTTTTATATCATCACAGTTAAACTAAGTGGCTACCTTTAGATAGATCACCCTGTATATTTAATTACTACGCGAGCATTAAAAATATCTGGTGCATAATTGCCTTATAAAAATGACACGATTAAATATACAAGGTGGCCCATGCAATTGTTTCAGACCATAACTCCGTTATTAATGCATTTATGCAAAAAGATCAAAAGGGAATGATGAATGGCTCGAAGAGCGCCACATTCGTAGGCCCTTAGATTTCTTTTAAGTGCAGCTGTGCATGTGCAATTAACAATTGCATCATTTCTGTAAATAGAAATGCATATTTTTTGTTGCACTAATCGATTCCCCTGTTCACTCTGCGTAAAAAATTATTAAAGTACTATCACGAAAAAATTGTTAGTTCTCGAGATATTTTCAAAACCTGTCTTTATTGAAGAAGATGCTCAATTTAATTTTTCTAAAGACAGGTTTTGAAAATATCACGGGAACTAATAATTTTGTCGCCATAGTACCTTCATCATTTTTTACGTAGAATCAATAAAGGAATCGATTGGTGCAACAAGAAATATGCATTTCTATTTAAAGAAATGATGCAATTATAAATTCCACATGCACAGTTGCACTTAAAAAAAAATCTAAGGCCCTACTATTGATATTTGTTCGTAAATGCATTAATAACGGAGTTGGTCTGAAACAATTGCGTGGACACCACCCTGTATTTAAACTTTGTGCGGTTCTAATTGTAATATCATATCTACTGAAGATATTTATTCAATAATTTATTCTGAATGCATCTTTATATTTTCAATAATTGTAAAATAAAAGATCCGGTGGTGGTAGGTTTAGCGTTAAAATAACATTCAGAAAAGAGAATTATTTACACCGGCAACAATATTCATTGAATTCTGCAACATAAAGAATTATCCTACAATTGTTTATAGCCTCGATGAAATCACAAAATATCACGAGAATCTGTAATAAATAAAAATACGAGTGGATAACAAAATTGCGACCGAACGCAGCAGAGATGTATAATAAAAATGAAGAAACACTTAACCGTATGTGTATCATTTACAAATTTTTAATCAATCAGACTCGATATAAGATTCAATATTGTATGAAAGGAGTTGAACTGTGTCGAAGAACAAATCACAGATTGTCTTACGGCAATCTCAAGTACTGAGGTGTTCGGAACGCTTATCAGCCGGGTGATTTGCATAAAATTACACGTTCGTTTCTTCCGCGTCGTAGCGAAACTTAAAATTTGTCCTCGCCGATGCCGTCGTTCAGATTGGCTGCGTCGATAAAGCTCATCTCCCGGGAACCAACGGCGAAACTTTCGAAGATCATCTGGTTCGCTCTGAGATTTCCATCGAACCCAGCTGAAAATACACACTGGGACGCCGTTTCACGGCTTCGTGTGTTTCAATCTTCCCCTTTTCTCGTTGCCTTCGCTCCGCTCTCTCGATTATCTAGGCATTGAACGACGTGAGTGAATGTTTATTAGAACGCCTCAGCGTAATCATGAATTGCTTACGGACATACAGGGTGGAAATTATAAAGCGTTACTGACGAATATCGCCAAAAATATTGACTATACGCAAAAATGTTTCAGATGAAAGTTGTTCAGTACCGTGGGGAACTTTTATTTTTCCCGGTGGACACTCCAAGGTGAGGTGAGGGTCAACTTTCTTTTTTTAAATGGAATGATATGTTTATTTTATCCACCATCGCATAGTCCGTTTTAAGATGAGTTCAATCACCTATGACTCAAGGTCATTCAAGGTCAAACTTGCAGGGAAATGTAGAAAAGGTGTGATCGTTTTATTTGTTAGACATTATTAATCGCGACTCTGCTCTTTTACGGTTCTGGGGTAAGTGCCGAGCGGTCTAACACAGTCCTCTTACCAGAAGGCACCCCCGTGCCTTCCCCACTCCGAGGCCAGCTCCTTCAGGGGAGTGTCCCAATCCTTGTGCCACGCACTCGTCGCTATCTCTATCTCTCTCTTTCTCACTTTCTCATAAAGTCATTCCAAACTTTCACTCATCTGTTTCTCATAAACATCCCGGTGACGGCCGATAGCCGGAAGACCCAGCGCGGTCGCCTGCCATCGTCCATCGACGGTTCTGTTTAGTCTCAAGCATCCCTCTTTAAGGCCTCACACAGGCCAAGATCCTGCCAGAAATCCTTCCGGGCCTAAGAGACGCCTCGATACTAACCCTTGACCTGGCTTAAAACACATTGACGCTGCATATGGTGGTATCGGGAATATGCGGGCACCCGGTATATAGTTTTAAGATGTAGACTTTAAGGACACTGTAGGACAGACATGCAGCGTGGGCCGGAAAAAGGCCATAAGAAGGGAAAGCGGCATTGGCCAGTGTCGAGTTGCGAGCGACGATGGGCCTTCGGCCCGTTGATGATGTTCATGTCCATATTTGGGCATGGTGAAAACTCCGAAAGGGGCGAGCATGGGGATGAACCGAGTCTTGCTAGACAAGGGATGAGTTGAAGACAGACAGTCGTTGTCCGAAAGTTGCCGTAGCAAGTTGAAAGAAAGTTGTATAGTTGTCGTGTAGCTTAGTAGTTAACGTTAGTAGCTAGTTATAATCGCGTAACCATTATACACTTAAGTATTCTCCTCTCTTTTCCAAAAATAAAACAATTAATTATACGTATTACCACACATATTTGAATATGGCTCGACTGGTTTCAATATTATTACTCGATTATAACGCTGGAATTATCCAACTTAAATTATTAAATCTTTACTGACCAACTCATAGGAGTGTTTGTAACAGACCTTGTCTGTTACGAAGCCGTAACCGCACCGCACCGCTAGTCACGCGCGCCGCCACCAGATGGCGACGACGCGTATCGCGATTCTCGCCGCTAGAGAAGAACCGTCGCGTACATATAACCCGGTGCACGGATTCGTTAATGCACTGGAATCCGGACCGCTCTGAGAAACCGACTTGAATCCGGACCGTCTAACACACCTTACCTATCCTCTGATACTATCACGACATCTCACAAACACACACACCGACGATTTCCATCACCGACGCAGACCGGAATAAACAACCGTAAGTGTTCCGCACCTCACCGCACCGTCCTAGCGCGAACGGGGAGTACCCTGTTTCCCTCTTCACCCACCGCACCGATCAGGGAGTACCCTGCTCGTCTCCTCCCCGAACCCCCTCCGAGCGTGGCGTCCCCCGCTCTCCGACTACCACAACGCCGAACAGGGAGTACCCTGTTCTTCCCCCCCCCCCCCCACCGACTCTCCACGCGGGGCGTCCCCTGCTCTTCGACCACCGCGACTCCGCGATTTCCACCAAGCCGTAACCGCACCGCACCGCTAGTCACGCGCGCCGCCACCAGATGGCGACGACGCGTATCGCGATTCTCGCCGCTAGAGAGGAACCGTCGCGTACATATAACCCGGTGCACGGATTCGTTAATGCACTGGAATCCGGACCGTCTAACACACCTTACCTATCCTCCGATACTATCACGACATCTCACAAACACACACACCGACGATTTCCATCACCGACGCAGACCGTCACCGACCGGAATAACAACCGTAAGTGTTCCGCACCTCACCGCACCGCCCTAGCGCGAACGGGGAGTACCCTGTTTCCCTCCTCACCCACCGCACCGATCAGGGAGCACCCTGCTCGTCTCCTCCCCGAACCCCCTCCGAGCGGGGCGTCCCCCGCTCTCCGACTACCGCAACGCCGAACAGGGAGTACCCTGTTCTCCCCCCCCCCCACCGTCTCTCCGAGCGGGGCGTCCCCCGCTCTCCGACTACCGCAACGCCGAACAGGGAGTACCCTGTTCTTCCCCCCCCCCCCCACCGACTCTCCGAGCGGGGCGTCCCCCGCTCTCCGACTACCGCAACGTCGAACAGGGAGTACCCTGTTCTTCCCCCCCCCCACCGACTCTCCAAGCGGGGCGTCCCCTGCTCTTCGACCACCGCGATTTCCACCAGGCCCGCACCGATCCTCCGCGACGCGAACGGCAGCTCGTTTATAAAACTGAACCAGCACGTGTCTTTATTTACCGCACCTTAACCTCACCGCTCCACGCCGACCGTTCTCCTCGCCGCGAACCCTGACTCGACGAGCTACTCGGCAACGAGAAGGAACGTCGTCGAGACAGTACTATCGCCACCGCGATAAACCGAACCGTTACAACATATTTGAATATGGCTCGACTGGTTTCAATATTATTACTCGATTATAACGCTGGAATTATCCAACTTAAATTATTAAATCTTTACTGATCAACTCATGGGAGTGTTTAGATTGCTTTTACTAGTGATGGGACGTTTCATGATTCTTTTCTGCAACACATTTTGTTGTTTGAATGACTTCGAGTACCGATGGGTCTCTTTTTTAACAATTAAAAACCGATGTACATAGTGGAGGGGTTGAAGGAAGAGATTCACGCAACCATTATCACTGTGCAGGCTTCCCAAAAACTCTCTGATTAATTCGCCCACGAAACCCGTCTTCCACCACAATTTCCTGGGACCATTATCGTATGGTGTATCGCCTAATTCGTCCTATGGCAGTCTGGTTTCTCCTGATCGGTGGTCGGTGCATCTGGCGTTTAAAAAACTCCGTACGACCGCAACGAGCTCTGCACGGCTTCGCTATAATATTCCTAATTAGCGACGATGGTCTTTGTAGGCGGTTCCGGTCGTTGCGTTGTTTCCTTCCTGTCCACACCGTGTGCCTTCCGCCAACCCCCGTGGTAAAACACAACCCCTGTACTCGCGTTTTATTCGCGAGCCACTCTTTCTCTTTCTCTGCTTTGAATTCGCCGAGCTTCAAACAGTCCGCGACGACGTCTGACGGGCAAACGAAGCTGAAGAATTCCGGGGTTTCACAGCCTTAAACATTTCCTTACGCTCTCGTCTCGCTAATTTCTTTGGGCTCGCAACAAAATACCCTGGCCGAGGGTTGCAACGTTAAACCCCGTGCACGCACCCGACTTTCTCCTTTAGGGCCCGGCTCTTTTTTTTCTCTCTCCACCTCTTCTCTTTTCTTTCTCCTTTTCCTGTTTGTCTTTTTCCTCTTTACCCGCGAACCGCCACCGTGCACCGTAAGGAATGAAATATTACTTACCGCCGACGCGCCTGTGCCTCTTTCCATCGTCGAGGCGCAGCAGCGCAATTTTTGCGCATACGTAACGAACCGTGAAATTAGTTTTTTTTTCCACGCGTAAGCCGACGGTTGAGCTGACTCGTAATCCGATTTGCCCGTCTTCCGATCGCACAACGTTCTGGACCGCTTAAAACGCCACCCTAAGTGCCCTTCTCGCGACGCACCTGCTCTGTGGGACTTGCCAATTGCTACGGACGAATTGAAACGGTGCAAATTGTTCGAGGTAATGTTAAAAATGACAATTTTTAATATTGAAAGTCTAAAAAAATGTGTGTCGTAGTACATTGGGCAATTTAACACTAGGTTTACGGAGCACTAAAATTCATTATTTTACATTGCTTTATAAAAATAATAAAATTGTATTTACTTAGATCTTTAGCGATTTTTATTGTAATATGTACACAAAAAAAAATAAATCTATTTAATAATTCCTCACGAATGCCTTCTTACACTCTTAATAATCGTAAATTAAAAATTTTTGAATCCGTCACTTTGACGGGCCTCCGTAAATCTAGTGTTAATGTAGAGTTTTTAATACTACCCACAATGTTTATCAAATACAGTATCTAAAAGAAATATTGGCACAGTCTTTAAAAAGGAATAAGTTTATAAAGATTTGATCAGTCGTCTTGAATTTTTTTAAAATATTAGAAGAATTAATTTACCAAAGAATGTGCAATGAAATGGTTTAAAGACTGTTGTAGGACGCAATTGTGAAGAAAACAAATATAGGTTAGAATTTTTAACTTTTTTATCTGTGACTATAATGAACATTTAAAACATACCGTTTGTAGACCTAAGTATGTTTATCGAAAGTTTCATCGAAATCGATTAACGTTGTTATCAGCTACAAGTGAATAAAAATGGCGAAAATCGTGAGAAACTGCGATTTAGATCAATCATAACCTCAAAATTCAAGGATTCTTAGACATCTCAATGCTTATAGCTTTTTTACGCGTTATCCGATTTCGATGTACTTTTCTGCACGAATATAACTTACTAAGATCTACAAAATGCATATTTTCCATTTAAATTGTAGGCTGCGATAAAAATGTTAAAAATCCTGATCTTCACTTTTTTTTCTTCGTGACTCTGACCAATAGCAATTTCAAACAATTTTTCTTCGCATTAGCTAGTAAACTAATTCGTCTAATATTAAAAAGAAAATTCAAGTCGTTTGATAAAATGATTAAAAAATTATTCCTTTTTCAAGAGTGTGCCAATATTTTGTTTAGGCACTGTATCTCAATCTATTGTTGAAACGAATACGTGAAATCGAATATAAAACTCGACATGCACATTATATGTACACTTGCAACGCGTCCGAAGAAAAGTTACTTTTTCTTCACACATGACGACAACGAGAAATCTAATACAAAGAGCGGAGTTCTGTATGATAGATTTATTTTGTAAGAAATAATTTTTCATTAAAATTACGTTTGCACAAAATTTTCGAGTTTGAGGTCATTTCAAGGTCATACTATAATACACTGTTGAATTCGTCTCGACGTCAGCAACAATCCTATGACGTCCAAAACATGTGGTGTCATTTAAAAAAGTCAAGGTGACCTTTACTTTTTTAAGTAAAAAACATTTTTCCAGATTTAAGAATATGCGAACATGTAGGTCACCAAGTACTGATGAACTTTTGTTTAAAACATTTTTTCATTGCACTACCGGAAATTCCTAAAAAATGGCGACATAACATAACGCGTACACCCTGTATATGTTCTTTTTAGAATACATCAGGTCGTTAAGTATGAAACTTGACAAATGTCAATAAGCAGTTTCATACTTAACGACCTGATGTATTCTAAAAAGAACATATACAGAGTGTACGCCAAGTACTGATGAAATTTTGTTTAAAACATTTTCAATTGCAGTACCGGAAATGCCTAAAAAAAACATATTGTCAGAATATTGTCTACCCTAAAAGGTGCATATCATACAGTGTGAGGCGCTACCTATTGCCAGCTACAATAACACCGAAAGTATGATGGTAGTAGAAAAGTTTTCGAAATAAAAGTTGCTTTTCTTGCTAGGTGGAGTCGCTGCAGAGATGTGAAGGTCACCTTCGTTTTCCTAAATAGTTTGCTATGTTTTGGTACCAGTTTTTCCAGATTTAAGAATATGCGAACATGTAGGTCACCAAGTACTGATGAACTTTTGTTTAAAACATTTTTTCATTGCACTACCGGAAATGCCTAAAAAATGGTGACATAACTTAACGCGTACATCTTGTATAATGTCTTTTTAGAATACATCAGGTCGTTAAGTATGAAACTTGACAAATGTCAATAAGCAGACTTCGACATTTGTCAAGTTTCATACTTAACGACCTGATGTATTCTAAAAAGAACATATACAGAGTGTACGCCAAGTACTGATGAACTTTTGTTTAAAACATTTTTTAATTGCACTACCGGAAATGCCTAAAACGAACATATTGTCAGGATATTGTCTACCCTAAAAGGTGCATATCATACAGTGCGAGGCGCTACCTATTGCCACTTACAATAATACCGAAAGTATGATGGTAGTAGAAAAGTTTTCGAAATAAAAGTTGCATCGGACAACAGGGGCCGTAGTGTGGCGTTAATCTTTTCTTGCTAGGTGGAGTCGCTGCAGAGATGTGAAGGTCACCTTCGTTTTCCTAAATAGTTTGCTATGTTTTGGTACCAGTTTTTCCAGATTTAAGAATATGCGAACATGTAGGTCACCAAGTACTGATGAACTTTTGTTTAAAACATTTTTTCATTGCACTACCGGAAATTCCTAGAAAATGGCGACACAACTTAACGCGTACATCTTGTATATGTTCTTTTTAGAATACATCAGGTCGTTAAGTATGAAACTTGACAAATGTCAATAAGCAGACTTCGACATTTGTCAAGTTTCATACTTAACGACCTGATGTATTCTAAAAAGAACATATACAGAGTGTACGCCAAGTACTGATGAACTTTTGTTTAAAACATTTTTTCATTGCACTACCGGAAAGGCCTAAAAAATGGTGACATAACTTAACGCGTACACCCTGTATATAATCTATAGCGTATAATTTTTCCACCCTGTATAAACAATATTTTGATCGCATTATACAGGGTGTACTCCATTGGAACAGTTTTTCCGAGTCCGTGTCGCTCAAGAAAATTTCTCGAGCTCGTTGGACGACGGTAACAAATTTCGCAGCGATTAAAATCGATGAGCCTGTCCCTGATCTATATAATTACCAGTTATCTGTAGACCGGAAATCACCGCTCGTACCTCATAACCGGCTTCACCGTGTGCAATACTTTCTCGCGGGGCAACAGCGTGCTCTCGCAGCCCGCGAGATTTATCGTCGCATTTTCTTCCGGCTACGGAGAAACGAGTTTTCTTCTGTGTTTTCGGTTGCCTTGCTCTCCTTATTCGCCTTGTTTCCTGCAACACGATGATAATAATAATGGCGGTGATGAATACAAGTAGACGGCGATATGAAACTATGAAGCAACAAAGAAATTAGAACTAATGCGCTGCGGCCTCGACGAGAGTGGCCTTGCACCGGAGAAATATTCTACAACTACAAACACACCGAAATTCGCTAGCTTAAACGCTCCACGACGATTTCGAGAAAAGGGTTTCTTTTTCTTGCAGCTTTGTGTTTCAAGAGATGCAAGCCCAGAGTGTCCATTGACGTTGTTTCGACTCTGACGATTTGCTTCGAATCATTTCAAAAATGTATTTGCGGTGGATCACAAAATTATTCGCTCGCCCTTTAAATTAAAATAACTTTTTTTTAAATTTGACCAAACCACTTGAATTTTTTTGAGCAATTGGAAACATTGATTTAGTAAATCACGTGCGAAAAAGATTTTGAAGAAATTGCAATTAGTCGGAATTACGTGAAAAAATAAAAATGGCACTTTTTCGAACTTTATTATTATTTCAGCCGGTAATGAAAATTCAAAATATGCGTTTTGTAGATCTATATTATTTACAATTGTTCACCTATTCTACGATACAGTAGTACAAAACCAGTTGTTTCAAATTAAGTGCACGACCGCATCGTTTTGAAATAAAGACATAGACACCACGCGTTCATTTTTAAATTGCTGGGTTTTTACTTCGGTTCGACTACCTCGATTCGCCGTCCTCCATTTTGGGATAGATCCCGCCCCGAACAGGCATACATAAAAGACTTTGTAAAACACAACTTTTAGTACATTTCTCTGCAATTGCGATTTAAAAAAAAAATGTTTTTCCGCATCATGTAGCGTACTCAATTGTCTCAACTTTTCAAAAAAAAAAATACAAGTGTCATCGACTTTTTAATAGTGTCCGGACATTCGTGCGATTAACTGTATAATGTAAAATTTCAAAATGGTTTCTTACAATGAATTTCTGTAAGGGGCAGGCAAACCGTGGGCGCGCAGCAAAGAACGCATCACCGAAGAGCGTTCTTCCGGTTATTCGGTATAGGAGGTGTTTGGTTTTGACAGCCACTTAAGTACACAAACTCCGCGGAGTTTTCGCTTGCCAAGACTGATTAGGTATTACAGTAATGCGCCCGCGAACGGCAGTAATCGGTCTTACGGGGGCCAGACTGAGCCGGGAGCTCGGATTGAATTGATACCTATTGACAAATACGTTTAAGAAGCGTCTACTTGGGCCAATCGAGCCAATAATTTATTCGCTGCCGTTATCCCGTCGCGGACACACTTTTACACGGCTCGTATATCCTGGAATAGCTCCTAGAGATTCATGGGGCTTCGAATGAAAAAGGGAAAACGGAGAACCTCGAGAACGGGCGGCGCACGGTATGAATACTCGTGTCGCATTGCGCGACGATTACTTTCCTACACGCACGCTTAATACTCATTTCAAATGGTTTTCTCCGCTGCTGTTGCGCTGCTACTGTTGCACGCGTGAAACCATTTAGAAGGAAATGCAACTAAAAACCAAGCTTGATTGTAGCGAGAACCGGCCGCGTTTTCGTTCGCGGGAAACGTTACACGAGCCGCGATCCCCACGCTCGAAAATAGCCGGCATTTCTTACGACTCGACTTGAATCCTAATTGTTTCCACATGCAGTCGCTATGGTCGGGAGAAAAACAATCCCGCAGTTCGTTCCGTTGAGATTTCTGGCGAGATCCGAGCTCCTCTGCGGGGCATTTCAGTCGTAAACGCGGTACATCAGTTTGTTTCCTGTGGTATCGGGAGTATTCGGACACCCGGTATATGGTTTTAAGATGTAGACTAGCGGATTCCAACCTTTATGCTATTACTTCTCCTAGGAAAAAATTTTCTTCAGCGCCTGTCTACCTTTTACTTTTTTAATGGATATAATAATGTAGACGCGTTTTAAATAATAAAAACTTTATTACAAAAAAGAACTGAAAAGTACAATTAAGAGTATAATACAAGGTTTTGCTGTAATATATACGTACATGTTTATTTTCATATTAAATTCTTTTTAATCATTTAAACCAACTATATCTAACTCATTAAAATTTGGTGCGGTTGAACTTCGTTTTGGAGAACACTTTTTCTTCAACTTTTCTTATGCAATCCTATAGATTTCGACGAGAAAACATCGAAACTGAAAATCTTATTGCGAGGAATTTATTGGTTCGAAAGTTATACGTGCATAAAGTTGAACACTTTTAAGCCTTATCGACAGGTTAAAGCTTCGCCATATTGATACATTTGCTAGGTGATACACATAAAATGCATCCTGAAAATTTGATTCGGCTGTCCCCAAAATTGACGAAGTTATATCGATCTTTACAGTTTATTATAAATAAATTCCTCAATTTGGAAAATATATTTGATGAATACTACTACGTTTTTATGACACTACCATCAAATTTTATTCAGATATTCCTACAATTGGCAAAATTATAGTTAAACCACTGCGCCGATGCACTAGAACGTCAAGTCCACTGACCTTTTGTAATCCAGGAATATTTGCACCCTGTTTTCCTGGAATTAAAAACTGCAGACAATTTTTTAAACTCCTCATACTAATCCCTCAATCGCGTTTTAATCCGAAGTTTCATCATTTTTAAAACCCGGGCTCCATCGTTGTAGGAGATTTTAATAGAATTCCATTGTTGTGAAAGATTTTACTAAAATCCGTACTCCGTTGTTGTCAGAGATTTTCGAAGGACTCCACTATTGTGAAGGGTTTTACTAAAATCTGTATTCCATTATTCTCAAATATTTTCGTAAAACCTGAATTCCATCGTCGCGAATGACTTTAATAAACCACGAGATCCGTAAAGCCCGGATTGCATTGTTGTCGGATATTATACGCCAATTCTGCGTTCCAATCATTTATTATTACGCACGATGCATTGCAAGGACGGCTGAACTGTACTTTAGAGGACCAAAAATTTTCAAGTTTTCTGTATGCGATGCTACACATTTTGACGAGAAAATGAGAGACGTCCGAGTTTTAGTACAAGAAATTCAAGTTTTGGTTACCGGCGCTCACTCGTTGAAAAGTTATATACTGTAAACATGAGCAATTTTAAGCGTTTTTGACAGGTTAGAGCGCCGCCATACTGGATATTCGTTGGGTGGTAGACTGTTGAGCGCATGCGCTGGATAGATGGTGGGTGTTCAGCACATCGGTTGAGTAGTACTAAACGGTATAGTTCAAGTTGGTTTGAGCTTAGTTAAAAGTGCTCAACTTTACACGCGTATAATTTCTGAACCAGTGAACTCCTGGCAATAAGACTTTCATTTTCGGCGTTTTCTCGTCGAAATCTACAAGACTGCATAAATAAAGTTCAAAAAAATTGGTCCCCCAAAAAAAGGTTAACCGTATCTTACTCTATGTGGAGAAAATGAAATCTTTTTACGTTTATAAAAGGAATACACGAGCACAATCGGTAAATCAAGTTTTGATAGAACCTTTTCACTCACAGGTGATGTATCCACGTATAGTTAATACACGTTAATTGGTTTTAATATCATTACTTATCTTTGTAATATACATTTAAGAACACTTCTATGAAGGTTCTAAATACCGACATGAAAGTAGATTTTTGTCCATTGTTAACGCATTGCGGTAGCCTCTGAACACGAAGCCGGAAGTTGTTATTTCCAATCCTGCGTTCTTGAGTTCTTGGGAATTTTGAAGGAGAGAGAGAGAGAGAGAGAGAGAGAGAGAGAGAGAGAGAGAGAGAGAGAGAGAGAGAGAGAGAGAGAGAGAGAGAAACTAAATCCCATTTTACGATTTTATCGTGATGGGTACAGTATTGAGTTTTAAGTAGAACGATTCTATAGAATTCGTCGTTTTGTAACAGTGTGCTAAGTTGAGCGTGATTAAATTATGTTTAAAAAGAGCGAGGCGCGTGAAACGCAACGATTATTTGGTTGATGAGGTAACAAAATAGACGTTGATTTAAAACCTGAATTTCATCGTCGCGAATGACTTTAATAAACCACGGGATCCGTAAAGCCCGGATTGCATTGTTGTCAGATATTATACGAAAATCTATTCTTTGAGAAATCGCTCGGTGGCTAACTCGCGGTATACTGTAGAACGAATTTTCCATTCTACGTCACGCGATTTTGTACAGCATCGGTTCCGGAGTGTGTTCTTAACTACAACCCCAGCGGAAATGAACGATAATGAAGGTGAGCTACGTTGACATTAAATTGAACGCGAAAAAAAAAAGCAACAACCGTGTGCGGAAAAGAAGGGTGGAGGGTGGATACCCCCTACCCCCCACCCCACCCCTTCGAAGGCAAATGCGTTGCGTGCTCGGTTTACGTTTTCTACTGGTACGAAGGCAACGGTAATATAGTAGACACTATAACGTAAGGCGAACGATACATTATGCTACGGTTCCCCGAGAAACAGAGGGAAAGAAGTTGACGAAATTACGAGCGGCGATAAATCATCTCGTAAGCTCGGGCCCGGGCACGTAAAATCAAGAAAAATGCCTAGCCTAACCGCTTCGTATCCTCTCTCTTCTTTTTGCATTATTTTTTCCGTTTAAGCGTTTATCAGGCAACGTTTCCTTAATCGATGCACGAGGGACCGGAGTATATAAATTTCGCCGAGTGAATCTTGTAACAAGGGAACAGATTGCCGGTGTACTTTATGACGGAGGACAGAAATAGAATGACACGGGAGCAGTTGAATGGCACGGCAGACAATAGTATTTATTACTGCCATTTTTATCTGGTCGGTTATACTCGGAAATTATTAACCCTTTGCACTCGGAGCTATTTCAACTGAAAAACCAAACATTTCTTCTAACCTAAAATATTTCCAGTGTACATAGTTATTTTCATTATATGCTTAAGAAACTGATATAGTACCTCATACAATATTTAAATGTTTAGTAATTTATTGCATATAAAGAAATTTAATCATGTAAACAGTATTCTGAATAATAGTCTAGCAATTTGTAGTGGCGCCTCAGAGTCGCCCTTCGAGTGCTAAGGGTTAACTGTAATCTATTCTGGAATAGAATTAATTATGGGAATGGTTAAATTCAACCAATTCAGAATAGATTTTATCAGATAAACAAGTACTACATGAAAATTTACATTGTGAGATCTGAGAGGCAGTTCCTCTTTTGAAATTTTTGAAAAATTTTATTCCCAAGAATGCCCTACCAATTGTAATGTCTTTTTTAAAACGCACTTCAAAAGATTGTCCCTTGATTGGTACAGATTTCAAACAGTTTCTTTGGTAATATGAGGCTGCATTCTTTTGCCGCATCATGTGAGATTAAAGCGTCGCGCGCGTTCGGTTTGAGTCGTCGCCTGTCGGGCGTTGTCGGATGTCGTCGTGGGTTGGATGAGAGAGTTGTGCTTCGGTACGTAGTGTCGCGCGGTGATGGGAATGTTGGCGCTTTTCACGAGCATGCGCGAGTTTCGGCAGCACCGTACCTACGTCCGAAGTTTGTGGGGTACTATTGGAGCGAAAGTAGTGGGTTTGTTATTATATATTACGTTATAGTTATTTTAGTACCCTTCCCTTCCTTATTCCCAAGATGATGAAGAAGAGTTAGTCATATTATATTGTACATAGATACATAAATATTATATATTTATATATTATATATTCTATGTACGTATGTATATATTACATTTTAATACATATATATATACATATATATATATATACATATATACGTACACATGTTGTACATTCATTTTTCAAAATCAAATCATAATAAATTTTGCGAAATTAGAGGTGCGACCAAGGTACCCGATTTTCGTGCTTGGCTGAGGCTAAAATCGCCGCGCATGCGCGTGAAAAGCGTCAACATTCCCATCACTGGTGTCGCGTAGTTTTTCGTAGTATGTACTTGTGTGATCTCGTTACGTCTCACCATGTTGTGAGTGACGGCCAGCAAACTAATATTATTAACTATTAATTATTAATTTTTTAAATATATATTATTAACTATTTACCATTTCTTGATGTTATATTAAATAAATATCTTATTTTCGTTTATGCCATACCAGCGATCACGCCATTACTTTCAAACATAACCTAACAGGTAATAATTAGGGTACGGATCTTAACACTAGGTTTACGGAGCACTAAAATTGATTATTTTACATTGCTTTATAAAAATAATAAAATTGTATTTACTTAGATCTTCAGCGATTTTTATTGTAATATGTTCACAAAAAAAATTAATCTATTTAATAATTCCTCACGAATGCCTCCTTACACTCTTAATAATCGTAAATTAAACATTTTTGAATCCGTCATTTTGACGGGCCCCGTAAATCTGGTGTTAAGAGAAGATAAAAATTGTCAGCATCAATTGTAAGAAGCGGGAGCGAAATAGAAATTGAATTCTTCTTTGAATAATTTCAATAAGATGAAGATAATTAAATAATACTTTGATATTTTTAATTCCCTTGTACTCGAAGCTGCTTCAATTCCAAAACCAAGACATTTTTTCTAACCAAAAATATTTCTATTTTGCATAATTTATATCCTTTTAAGCATATGGAGTTTATTATTATTACTTGTACTCGTGAGGCTATCTAACGGGCCCTGCCTTACACATCGATATCGAAAGGACGGTATATACAGGTTATTATTGAGAAATTAGAGTTTGAAAATTTGGCAAACATGGTTGATATTGAATATGAATCGTCTGACGCGTCTGTTCATGGTGTACCTGATCTACTTCTTACGAACGCTGGGAACGCGAACTTTTTGAAATTTTCAAACTCTAATTTCTCGAAAACGAGATGTCAAGTTAAATAAAATTATTCTATATTTTAGACTTATTTTGGTAAATATTTACTTTAGGGGAGGCATCCCCAATAACATTGACCTTGACATTTGTTGTCAAGGACACTATTCTGAACAACTTTGCTTTATACATTATACACTCTCTCAACATTTATGCCATCTTGGGACACCCCGTAGAAATGTGAAATATATTATTTTACCAAACTTTAAAGTCGTTTTTTCAGAGAATTGTTGACTTGAGGACCATGGTATCTTTCAAACTTTTATCCTTTGCGACGAATACTATACGATGCAATTAAAAAAAAGTTTGACCTTGAAAAAAAGGTCAAGGACAAATTTGCATTTTTTTTAACAGATCTCCCCCGATGCGGAGGTATACAATTCTGCTATGGTAACCGTGACATGTAATTTTTATACACCCTATACAGCCACCCTTAAAACCGTTATGGAGGGCCCGCGTCAAATCAATCTGGCTCGATCGAGCCGTTTCCCCGATCATAATAGAGGCGTTTCTTCCGGCGTATTTCCGTTCAATTCTTTTCCGAATTTACGCCTCAGACGATCCCCGTTTTCACCGTTGCTCGACCGTCTACCCTTACGGTTAACCTCAGGCTGCCGGTTCAGGTTAAGGGTGGGAAAAACACGAGTTGGTCAGCACGAGGCAACATCGAAGGGAATACCCTTGGGTTCACGGGGTGGTTAAGGGGTGGAACGAAGCCAAGTAGAAATTGCCACTACGCAAACGCGCTCGCAGTATCGGCTATAGGTCTTTTTTGTAAGATCTTACGATTCGCAGGTGCGAGAAGGTGTTTCCTGGCCACGCCCCCTGCGAATTTATACTGTTAATTTTAAATTACCATTATTTGGACTGTGTCAACAAAATAAATGCTGGCTGGCTACTGATGGGTTTTCATGGGAAAGTGTTACCTTACTGTTGGACTATTGGGGTGATATTAACGAAGCGTGAAATTAACCCCTTGCACTCGGAGCTATTTCAACTAAAAAACCAAACATTTCTTCTAACCTAAAATATTTCTATCGTACATAAGTTTTTTCAATATATGCGTACGAAACTGATATAGTACCTCATACAATATTTAAATGTTTAGTAATTTATTACATATGAACAAATTTAATCATGTAAACAATATTCTGAATAATGGTGTAGCAATTTTTATTGGCTCCGCAGAGTCGCCATTTAAGGGTTAACTTTTTACAGTCGACTGTCTCCGCTAAGGCACCTCTGAAAATTACTATAATTAAAAACAAATTCTACATTGTTTTTTTTAAAGCTCTGGTGCATGCATAGCGGACGAAGTAAATTTTTGAATTTTAAAAAGTTTATAATATTGAACAAAATACTTGACGTTTTTAACAAATTTTTACACATTTAGACGTGTGATTAATTTTTCACGCGACAAGCAAATTAGTTAGCATGACAGTAACTTATAAAATACCATTTTATAAATTCTGTTGATCAAAGGATATTAATTTAAACTTCACGTCGATTCATGATTTAGTTTCTTATTCGATAATGTTTGTACAAAATAATATATATTAATCTTTTGCTATGACAATTAATATTGAATAAAATGCTGAAATAATTATAGATATTTTCATATATACACAGCAGCATTCAAAATTGAAATTACAAACGAATCAAGCTTCTACATTTTTCAAATGATTAAAACGTCGATCGTAAAAACATTGTGAAGGGTGTTGTGTAACTGGTAGAGCCAGCAAATCGATTTTGCAAACGAAATTTTAATTGAAATATTCTGTGCGATTTTTTCGTCTGAAAAAATGCATAGTTATAACGAAGTTATGGTCTGTCATAGACATCTATTCTAGCCTACAGCGGAATTTAATATTTTTCACATGCTTTTGTCGAAACTGGAATAGTTCACAAAAAAAGGTGACCCATGTTTCTGAAAATCCAGTGGACCAATTTAGCTAGGCATAGTTCACTTTTTATAAATGAAAAAACGAACGATTTTTAGCAAGAATTGTGTTTTCCGGATCAAAGGACTAGAAATTTTCCAAAAACAAAAAAATCATTTTTATTTTAGTGAATTGCAACAGAAACTAGGTTTCTTCCGATTTAATAATAGTTGAAAAATTCATCTTTAAATCCTACTTTATTCTTGAAATATTAAAGTTTCTTGGAACCTTTTCAAGAGACACTCAAGAAACTCTTGGGAACCTTGATCCACTTAACATCGAACGTACCGTAGAAAAAGATTACTTCGTATTCTTGATAATGTTTTAATCATTTGATGGCTACCAATATCTTAAAATCGAATTTTCTGTTTCAGGTAAGCGACGTCCTTCCATTGGAGCTTATCAATTTTATTGCACCGACTGGTGATTGTAAGTAAAAAAGAATTCGTTACAAAATAATAAATAATAAAATACATTAATGCGTCTCCACTATTATATCCGTTATTCACAACAATTTTTAGTAGGCTTTATTAGGCTAAAAATACTGTCCTCTGCAGAAAAAAATTTCATTCATTGTATCTATTGTTTTTTTCCAGTTGGGTGCTCAGAATCAGTAGCATTCACTTAATACCATTTTTAGTGTATATACAAAATAAAAAATTAATTATTTGATGAAGCAAAATGTCCAAAAAAGCATAAATTTCTTTAATTTTAGCTATTTTCTTATTATTAGACTACAGATTTCATACATATTTATAACAAAACTGAATAAATTAAACACATGAAGAATTGAATAATACTATCACATTATTTCCAAGCCATTAAAATAATTCAGAAAAGAAATAACATTCTATTCAATACCAATTTGCAGTAACCGAGGTACAAAATTATGATTTTGCAAAACGATCCACAATCTACCTCTTACATATTCACTATTTTTTACTGTCCCATCCAATACAAAGAAATTTATTCCACTCTGTTAGTTGGACACTGTAGATTAACCAACAGTCCCCGCATCGAGCGCACAAACCATTGACACAGAAGACTTCCTCCCAAAAATAGTCGCATATTCACAGTGTTGCATCCGTGCGTTGCTGTTTCGAAGACCCCAGAAGAGCGTGTGCAGCTTCGCTCGCAATTTTCCCGTTTGGAGGCGAGTCGGCGCCGCGGTGACGCCGCCGCAATTTGCATTTTTATCGTGTCGTACTTCCAACAAATTTACACGAATTATAACGTCGGTGTGTCGCGGCCGCGCTGCGTTACAATGAAATTTACACCTGCCCTTCCCATTACATTCATGGTCTCTGGTTCACCGGTGGAAGAAACCAGGCCATGGTGATATTTCCAGCACGAATTCACGACTCTCTGCGGTCTCCAATAAAAAAAACCCAGTTTTCTAATTACACTCCAACGCCAATTCTACGTTCCAATCATTTATTAGTACGCACGATGCATTGTAAGGACGGCTGAATTGTACTTTAGAGGACCAAAAATTTTCAGGTTTTTTGTATGCGATGCTACACATTTCGACGAGAAAATGATAGATGTGTATGTTTTAGTACACGAAATTCAAGTTTTGGTTACCGGCGTTCACTCGTTGAAAAGTTATCTGAATGCCATTATTGTCAGATATTTTCGTAAAACCTGAATTCCATCGTCGCGAATGACTTTAATAAACCACGGGATCCGTAAAGCCCGGATTGCATTGTTGTCGGATATTATACGCCAATTCTGCGTTCCAATCATTTATTATTACGCACAATGCGTTGAAAGGACGGCTGAACTGTACTTTAGAGAACCAAAAATTTTCAAGTTTTCTGTGTGTGATGCTACACATTTTGACGAGAAAATGATAGACGTGCAAGTATTAGTACAGGAATTTCAAGTTTTGGTTATCGGCGTTCAGTCGTTGAAAAGTTATACACGTGAAAACATGAGCAATTTTAAGCGATTTTGACAGGTTAGAGCGCCGCCATACTGGATATTCGTTGGGTGGTAGAGGTAGGACTGTTGAGCGCATGCGCTGGATAGATGGTGGGTGTTCAGCGCATCGGCTAAGTAGTACCGAACCTTATAGTTCAAGTTGGTTTGGGCTTAGTTAAAAGTGCTCAACTTTACACGCGTGTAACTTCTGAACCAGTGAACTCCTGGCAATAAGACTTTCATTTTCGGTGTTTTCTCGTCGAAATCTACAAGACTGCATAAAAAAAAGTTTTAAAAAATTGGTCCTCTAAAAGAAGGTTAACCGTATCTCACTCTATGCTGAGATAATGAAATCTTTTTACGTTTATAAAAGGAATACACGAGCACAAACGGTAAATCAAATTTTGATAGAACCTTTTCACTCACAGGTGAAGTATCCACGTATAGTTAATACACGTTAATTGGTTTTAATATCATTGCTTATCTTTGTAATATACATTTAAGAACACTTCTATGAAGGTTCTAAATACCGACATGAAAGTAGATTTTTGTCCATCGTTAACGCATTGCGGTAGCCTCTGAACACGAAGCCGGAAGTCGTTATTTCCAATCCTGCGTTCTTGAGTTCTTGGGAATTTTGAAGGAGAGAGAGAGAGAGAGAGAGAGAGAGAGAGAGAGAGAGAGACTAAATCCCATTTTACGATTTTATCGTGATGGGTACAGTATTGAGTTTTAGGTAGAACGATTCTATAGAATTCGTCGAATACAAGGCCATATTGTTTTGTAACAGAGTGCTAAGTTGAGCGTGATTAAATTATGTTTAAAAAGAGCGAGGCGCGTGAAACGCAACGATTGTTTGGTTGATGAGGTAACAATAGACGTTGTTCAATTGTATTTTCGGAACGACAGGTCTGAGGCAAAATCTAACAATTCCACAAAGTAGAATGGACAGTATTCCTTTGATAACTATACAAGTGGAGTCGCATTGTACCTCAAGATTTATTTTACGTTGCATAACAGAAGAAGCACAAGAAAAATCTATTAAATTGGCCGTGCGATGTTCTTTAACCCCTTGCACTATGATTTATTTTACGGTTACAGTGATTAGAACATGATTGTCGTCCATCATTTCTTAGAACGAAAAGAAAATCTAAATTTATTATATTCTTTTATATTCCCCAATGGCTATAGATCGACATCAACAAAATAAAATTTCATTTCGCTTCAAAGGAAATTAATAATTTACATGATTAGTAGATGTTTTTCGAAATTCTTATCACGAGTTTGACTCGTTATTATAGTGCAAGGGGTTAACTTTCAAAGTGGGGGCCACGGAAATCGTAATCGTTCCAACGGACCACAGGCGTGAACCAGTTTTCTACCTATTCGTTTGCATTGTGAATGCATAAAATCCAGAGTCTAATTATGAACAACATAAAATGATGCTTATTCGGCGTAGAACGCGTGTTCGTTTCGGTGTGCTACTCCGCAGGAAATGTGGGTTAAACGGAGCTACATCCAACACGAGTTGAACCCCCGGCTGGCTGCAATCGGCGAAACGACAAGCCGCGCGTGTCCGACTAATTAGGGCCGCCTAACCGCGGCCACGGCCGAAAGGAACGAACCGGAAGCGCGTCGATACCAGGGCCGAGCCTTTTATCGCTGCCAATTTTCGAGCCCGTGCTTTTTTCCGATTTCACGGTGAAACGCCGCCGCTCGACAATTTACCGTCCGAATAAATGTCCGCGCCTGCCGCGTAACAAGTGTATTACCGATACGCTCGCAAACCTTTTTTTTTTCTCCCTTTTTGAAACGTGTTTTGTCTCGCTTTTGCGACACGAGGCGCCGAATTCCCGAGGCAAAGTAGTGTTTCCAATTTCCCGGGGAAAATTAGTGAACGGTTTCATACCGAAGTGACTCTAATTTGAACTCGCAGCGTCGTCCGCCATCTGGAATGTTCACAAGAACTCAAAGTAATATTCGGACATTGAAAAAGACGATAACATTTTTATTATTGAACTCAACGACTAGAATTGTTTTGAGAATTTGAGACAATTAGTATCACTACGTGACGTGGAAAATAAATTTTGGGAAAATTGAAATTGGTCGGGACTTTTTCTTTTTAACACGTTCAGCGCCATGTCACCTATATCTGGGTGACGGAATTATTTATACAGAATTGAAAATTGATTTTTACGTTGGTAGATTTAGTGTGCAAAATTTCCTTACGATCTGAGGAATAGAAGAGGTTTGAAACAGTGTTCCTTCGCAAGGAACCGTACAAAGGGTCTTTTCTTCAGATTTGTTTATGGCGTCTACGTGACTCTGAGGCCACTTTCAAGGATTAGTCGCTCGATGCACATTTGGTGACCACTCGAGCCATCGCCTAACTTTCGTATTTGTTTCGCCTCCTTAAGAGTTACGCGTCATAAATCTATCACTGACGAAGGATATTCCCGACCTAGAAGTACGGTTCTCGGGTTACCTAGCTTCGCCCTCGGAGAGAGTCGGGTACGGTCCCACGGTTTCCTCGGGACAGGCTCGCTTGGGGCCGATCTAAGAGTCATCAAGAATGCACTGATTGGGGCATGCAGAGCTCGGCAAGAACCAATCAGTGCACTTCTTCGGCATGGCAATGGGTGTCACCATCTTGACACCCCGAAAAGGAGGACCGCCTTCACGATACAACGAAGGGTCCTCCCGAAACCGCGACAGTCAGCCGGTCGCGATCGAACAGTTGAACGTATAGATCTACGAAAACGATTGAGGACACTTTCGAGCGAGATCAGCGAGTCTCTCGAAGTCGACGTCTAATTCAATCAAGATCTAATACAATCATTCTAACTTCAGAGAATTCGAGTGGAGTCATCGTCGCGAACTCCTGCGCGTATAAGGCAGGGCCTGCTAGATTAGCTTTACCGACGAATCCTCTAGCAGGCCTGGGACGAAACGCTAAATCTCTGAAATTCTTAAATCGATATAATCATTGAATCGGCTATATAATATTAATTTGGTGGGTAGTAAATCGGTGATTTCGGGACCGACGCGTCCATACGATCGGGCTTGAGATTTACAACCTCAAGCACGCACGAGTCAACCGCGCGTCGAGCTCGAGATTCGCACCGTACGAACAAACAGTAATTAATATCACAAAACTAAACTTCTTAGTTTTTGTTTTATTAAATATGTTGTGTCGTGTCAGTGCTCAAACAATAATTAGTGAGCCGCTGAGAAACACGCCTCGAAGAGAGGTAAATAAGTAATAAGATAATTGGATTTCTGATAACTAAGTAACTTTTCATAGAAAATGTGAAAGACGGTATAAAAGAGACGGTATAACAGCGACAGATAATTCACGACTGGTAGTTTCGACTCTTAAATCACGACTGATCTTACAACTAACGCGTGAGAAACAAGTAACCTCGTGGGGTTGAAAAATCACTTGACAAAGTACAAAATAGTGAGGGCCCCAGCCAATGATATAATATTTGGGAGGCTACAAATGACCTCCCAAAACAAGGGCAACGCCCATAGACGAAATACGTAGTAACGAGTGTCGCTAAACAGACGACACTCGGTTTCCTGCAATTTCGCCGGAAACCATAATTTAGGCTTTGGGCCACAGGCCCCCCTTGGCGCTAAGCGTGGGCTACGTCAAGTGCAATTGAGAACTGCACGGCTAGGTTGACTTTCCCATGGCCAGCTGATACTTTCCAGCCGCACCAGAGTCATAAAACAATAAATTCGTCGGAAGACGCTAGAGGACCCCTTCGACAATGGCACTGTTCAAAATCGACCGTATCGTAGACCCAAACTGAAATACTAGCCGGCCATACAATAATCACGTCTCAACAAAATATATTGCTTTGATTTTGTGTAATTTTTATGATTGCGGAGTATGCGCTGAACGTGTTAAATGACCACAGTTGTGTTTTACTATTTTTTCATGTGCGCCTATATTGAAAATTTGAACAATACGTTTTGGAGGTCTGTGTGAAAAATACACGTTTTAAAAATTTCATCGACACCGGTTGATACGGATAAAAACGATAGGCATCGATAGATGTTAGGTTATGATTGAAAATAATGGCGTGGTCGCAGGTATTTATAGGATAAATGAATATAATACGTTTATTTAAAATAATATGGAAATAGTTAATAATATATATATATATATATATATATGTGTGTGTGTGAGACGCAGCGAGATCACACAAGTACATCATATTTTGAACAAAACCACACGACGCTACATTCCGAAACACAACACGCTCTCATACAGCTCGCGACGACAACCGACAACGCCCGACAGGCGACGATTCAGACCGAACGCGCGCGACGCTTGAACTTACATGATGCGGCAAAGGAATGCATTCTCATAATAGATGTAATAATCCTTAGATTTATTACAGTTAACATTCCGAAAATCGCGAAAATTTGCAATTTTTACCGTTTTTAAACGTTTGCGACGTTGACAGTTTTTGATTGAATTTTCAGACTATGTGTAATTGACACAAATTTACAGAGCGTATTTTAAAAATTTTCAATAAATACAACTTTTAGTATTTTCTCTGCAATTTCGACCAATTGCAATTTTTTCAAAATTTTTTTTCCACGTCATGCGGCAAAGTAATTGTTCGAAATTTAAAAAAAAAGTCCGAGTTCAAATAGGAAATGCTAAAGACGAAATTAGAAAATTTGTGTAGGGTCTTTGAATAGTGCTTTAACCCTTACGTAGTGATATCAAATTGTTCAAATTAGTGAACAATTTTATGGTGATGTGACTGTAATTTGACGAAGGTGAAATATTGTTTCGAAATTGATAGTCTATTCTACTGATTAGAATGTTAATTATTATTCCTGGTGGCCAGTATCATTGATCAGTGACATTTTGCGATTGCAGTGATAATTTTTACCTTCGTGTGTTAATTGGCACAGCAGAAATAAAGTCAGTATCATACAAACATAAATGATCAACTTTGTAAATTTTTTTGTTGATATTGAAGAATTACAGTAAGATGAAATAATCTCAAAATAAGAACACTCTCGTTATTCACAACTATTTAAATAACGCTCAGAGCACACTACTTACGGTAACTCATCGATAACGGTCCCAAATATCTGGCCGATAACTGTCCCAGAACTATCCCCACTTCCGCGAGATATACCCCGAGGCCTCTTGAACATCACTGTTCTTTTCTACGTTCGGCAAAAGTCGAAGAATAGTATACAAAACCCATAACTGTCCCTGACTAGACACGTGGTTGGGACAATTATCGATAAAATACTGTATATAGAATCAATGCAAAATCTGTTAAAGTACAACAAGGGACGTATGAGAAATAAATTTAAAAACTTCATCTAGAGTTGACTGAGAAATATGGAGTTATATTTTTGGTGCAGTAAGTAAACTGCAGATTTTGTTCATATAACTTGTAAAACCTGATGAAAATACCTCGGGTTAGCCTCTGGCAGTGTAAAGACACTTTTCATGATTTTATTCTTCATAAATTAGCTCATAAAAGATTACATGTATAACATTTGCATAGAGATTAGCGGTGTAATGATAAAGCTTAAAACATGAAACATTTTGCTGTTGTATGTACGAGTTAAAGACTGTAATTATGTAGAAATGTTGTTACATTGTGGATGTCTACGTGAGTATTCATTTTTACTACGTTATATTCGTAGATTGCAATCAAATGAAAATTAGTTCTTCATATTAAATGTTTTATCGGGGTCGGAATGGCATAAAATAACAATTGTGTCAAGTGATATTTAACATTATATTATACTTAAATATAGACAAACATAGTTGCTATATCTATATCAAATTCATAATTCAATTATTTCTATTAATACGAACGATCGAAGTTAAAAAATCACTAAATCTAAAAATTGTTTAAAAATAGCGGACGTTTAACGTAATGTAATTTGGTCAGAAAAAATCGTACAGCCATCTTTCTTGATTCATTGTAAATGGAATAAGCCGTACTTTTCCATCCCTCGGTTATTCTATTGTAAAAAATTCTTTAACCAAGAAATAAATGTGAATAGGATGGAAATGAACAATTTTCTTTGGAAAATTTTGCAGAAGGTAATATATCTCCGAGCTTAAATAAGTTTCTTCCTCGACTAAGATCAGCGTGGGTTTGGAGATTGAAGCATCTCCTTTAATACAAGCCCTTAAAACTCGACGTACGATTCGTCGTTGCCGTTTTACTGCACCTTGAACGAAAAAGTGCAGTCGTCAGCATTAGTATAATCTAAACTATCCGAGTTGAATTAACCCCGAGAGGTTTTCGAACTGAAACCTCGAGGATTCTTCGTTTTATTTGAATCTATCTGTTCGGGGCTGGATCTATCCCAGAATGGGGGACTGCAAATCGAGGTGGTCGAACCGAAAGAAAAGTCAGCGTTTTGAAAAGTGAACACGTGGTGTCCTTGTCTTTATTGAACTACTAACGCGATCGCGCACTTAATGTAAACTATGTATTTTAATTGTGAGCAATAAAGGTTTGAATAACCGGAAGTTTTAAATAAACTTGCTGAGAGTAATTCTCGGTCCACGTGCGTGGCGCAATGCAAAGAAGGATAGTTGGTCGCACGTGGTGGCTCTACAGTGGAAACGGTAGTGAGAGCGAGACGACCGCGTAACGGACCGACGTTCGTCTTGCCTAGTCACAGAGAGAGGGGGGGGGCCACCGGCCTAATTATTGGCACGCGTATGTGCTGTCGCACGGTAGTCCGCGAATTATGACATCGCGGACGCGGCCGAGTCGACGAATCGCGTCGTCACGTTTGCGACGGCTGATCCGCGAAATTGGCGCGATGTTCAATTCTGAACACACCGGCCCCTCCGTTGAATGAATTCATTCAACGAAACGTACCGGCGGGAATCGGTGCGGCGCAAGCGCGGTGGCGGTGTTTGTGCCATTCGGTACGGTGTTACGCTTGTCGCGTACGCAGTTAATTGCGAGGTGAGAAGATGAGCTGATGGTGAAAACATATAAGGGTTTTCGGTGCGACGACGTATCGGGAAAAGTAACGGTAAGCGCGACTTAGCCTACTTAATCTAACTTAATCTAACTATTTACAATAAGGTACATGCTGGATGTTGACGCTATAGGTACAGCCCGTTACGAATTTTGGCGGAATCGTTACATGTTGTCGCGAGGTTATGTTCGGTCACAACAGTGACGACGGCGTGGGTTCTACGCAGTCGTACCGGGCGCAGATGACCCGCGGGTTTCGTCATGCTCGTTGATGGCAACTGGCAGGAAACAGACCTTGGCGAGAGGACGTCTGTATTCCGACTTGCTGGTTTTTATGGTGACGACTCGGGTGAGACCGTCTTCTCCAGAGTGGCAGGCCGTGATCCGTCCAAGTTCCCACGTGCTGGGCGGCAGTGATGGATTCCGTAGAAGCACCATTTGCCCCACTTTTGCGAGACCCTGGACCGTTCTCCACTTCGGACGTTGGTGCAGCGTATGAAGGTAATCGTTTGACCACGATTTCCAAACGTTTTCGGTAAGGCGTTGGACCAGTTGCCACCGCGAAAGTCGGTTTTCGGCGAGGTGTACCACGCTCGGTTGAGGCTCAGCAACGATCGCAGTGCCGATTAAGAAGTGACCCGGTGTCAGGGCTTGGTAATCGTCGATGTTGTCCGATACGGCGGATATCGGTCGCGAGTTAAGGCAGGCTTCGATTCGGCATAGTAGCGTCGTCATTTCCTCGGCGGTGAGTGTGTGGGAACCGATGCAGCGTTTGACGTGATATTTCACGCTCTTTACGGCGGCTTCCCACAGCCCACCAAAATGAGGTGCAGCGGGAGGCAAAAAGTGCCACTGCACTCCCCTCACGGCGGTGTGGTTGGCGAAATCTATGGTTTGCGATGCTAGTCGAATCGCGGTAGAGAGTTCGCGGTTGGCTCCATGAAACGTGGTGCCATTATCGGAATAAATGGCTCTAGGCCTTCCTCGACGCGAAATGAAGCGGTGATACGCGGCGACAAACGCACTAGCCGAATAGTCGCTTACCAATTCGATATGAACTGCCTTAACTGCCATGCATACAAAGACAGCGATGTATGCTTTGTGCGTTTTGTAGCCTCGACCGGGCGTGGTGCGAATTAAAATTGGCCCTGCATAGTCGACCCCGGTATTGATGAAGGCCCTTGTTTCAGGTGTGACTCTCGCTGTCGGAAGGTCTCCCATGAGTTCGGTAGGTACTGCAGCCTTTTCACGTGTGCATGCAACGCACTGATACAATACTGCTCGTACCGTGGCTCTCGCTCTCACGATCCAGTACTCTCTCCGCAGCACTGAGAGCGTGAGCTGTGGTCCTCCATGGAGTGTTTGGAGGTGAGTATCACGAATAATTAACGTTAAAAGGCGATGAGAGCGGAGAATGATTGGATTTTTTTCTCCAGATGGGAGCGAGGAGTGCCTTAATCTCCCTCTCGCTCTTATGAGCCCGTCGCCGTCGATAAATGGCGTCAACGAGCCTATTGCGCTGGTCTTCGACAATGGGCGTTTGTTGGAAAGCTGAGATTGTTCGGATGGGAAGGTCTCGGCCTGCATGGTTTTTAACCAGAAGATTTTGGCTTTGGAGATTTCTTCTGGGAGCAGGACGAGCGGAGATTGGGACGTGGGATGTCTGGAAGTCGTGTGCTCGCGGTCGTGTTTTCGGGCTGCAGCGACGAATCGGAGCACGTACGCGGTTACGCGAAGGAGCTTCGGCCACGACGAGTAGCGTTCTGCCAGCTTCCAGGACTCGGTGGTTGCGGTAACGTATGACGGGATGGTAGATCGTTCTTCGCGACACGAATCGGGTGGTAACGAGGGCATCGTTTTTGGCCACTGATCTTCCGGCTCGCGTAGCCACTTTGGACCGGTCCACCACAAAGGGTGGTTCTCTAATTCTGCTGGGAAGATTCCACGGGACGCGCAGTCGGCAGGATTCTTCTCGGTGGATACGTGACGCCATGAAGCATCGGGCAACGCTTCGTGAATTTTAGTTACTCGGTTCGCAATGAATGTTTTAAGCTGGTTCGGCGATTTACTGAGCCACCACAGCGTGATGCTCGAATCGCTCCAGCAGAAAACATCGAAGCGATGTGATCGAAGTGCGTTTTGAACGGTACAGAGAAGTTCTGCGAGTAATAATGCTGCGGATAGTTCGAGTCGCGGAACAGAGATTGTTTTTACGGGAGCGACTCGAGTTTTCGCCGTGAGTAAACCGATATCAACGGTGCCGTTATCTTTGATGCTGCGTTGATAAACAACCGCGGCGTAGGCTTTGGTAGAGGCATCGGCGAAACCGTGCAACTCGCGACGGACGATAGCACCGGAAGCGATTTTTCGCGGGATTGACAGCTCGTTCACGCGGGGAAGTTGGTTGCAATAGACATTCCATTGCTCTAAGATGTCGCGCGGGGCGTCGTCATCCCACTCGCAGCACGCTTGCCAAAGCTGCTGCATGAGAACCTTGGCGGTGACAACGACGGGGGCGATCCATCCTAACGGGTCATAGAGCTTCGCGATAGCAGATAGGATTGATCGTTTTGTTCGCGGCGGATCCGGGATCGTGATAGATTTTATTTTAAATTTATCCTGGACCGGATTCCACGCGATACCGAGGACGGAGAGTGTTTCGCCCTTCGCAAAATCTTTTCCGCCAGCTAAGCCGTGATCGGATGGATCTATGTCGGATAGGAGCGCAGGGGCATTACTGGCCCATTTCCTCAAATGAAATCCGCCTTTATCGAGGAGTCGAATTAATTGGTCGCGCTGACAGCGGAGCTGAGTCGGGTCATCAGCTCCGAAGAGGCAATCGTCCACGTATGTCTGCTCGTGGATGATCGGTGTCGCGAGAGGAAATTTATGCCCTTCGTCGTGAGCGAGCTGTTTTAGAACCCGAATAGCTTGATACGGGGCGGACGTAGTACCGTATGTCACGGTGAGTAATTGATACTCGGAAATTGGTTCGTCCGGGTTTTCTCGCCATAAAATGCGTTGGAAATCAACGTCGGAGTCGTGCATTAGGATCTGGCGGTACATCTTAGCGACATCGGCGGTGTATACGAATTCGTATTGCCTCCATCGCATTAGAATAGCCGTCAGGTCCTGCTGCAGTTTCGGTCCGCTCAACAGTAAGTCATTTAATGACTTACCGTTGGTGGTCTTTCGCGATGCGTTGAAAACAACTCGCGTGCGAGTGGTCTCGCTGTGGTCGCGACGTACCGCGTGGTGGGGGATATAATATCCGGGAGCCGCGATGGCACTGGGTTCGACGCGCCTCATGTGTCCGAGCGATTCGTATTCACGCATGAACTCTCTGTATTCGACAGCTAGAGACTTATCGCGACAAAAACGATTCTCTAATTGTAAAAGATGCCTCGTCGCGGCGGAACGCGAATCTCCTAATATTGGCGGGTTCGTGTGGAATGGCAAGCGAACGATATACCGTCCGGTTGTTGACCGTGAATGCGTTGCCTGGAAGTGGTGTTCGCATGACTCAGCGTCAGTGGACAACGCGGGTTTCTCGGGGATCGCTTCGACCTCCCAAAATTTCCGAATATTTTCGTCCAGCCGCTCGAAAACCGCGCCGTGATGCACTTCGATTCGCGTCGGGATTGAGGAAGGGATGATGGGACCGGACAGGATCCAACCCACTGTCGTTGACTGCGCAATGGGTTCGTCGTTGGCACGTCTGCGCAGCTCACCGGTGAGCAGCTGGCCGTAAAGGTCAGCTCCGATTAGTAAATCAATTGGGTCCGAACTCATGGGATCGTCGTCGGCGAGTTTCAATCCTGCAAGGTAATCCAAATTAGTAATACTTAATTTGGCCTGCGGCGTATACCTGGTTATATTTTGAAGTATAATTGCCGTTGTCGAATATGTAGGCTCAACTTTATCCGTGGACGAGAGACGGACGATCGCTGAGTGCGTTGACGCCGACGCTGAAGATCCGATCCCGGTAACGCAGACGGAATGCTGATCGCGCTTCAGTCGGAGGCGGTGTGAGAGGTCGGCGGTAATCAGTGTCGCGACAGAGCCCTGATCCAGCAACGCACGCGCTTTTACAGGGTAACCGCTGGTCGAGTACACATGTACTCGCGCTGTCGAAAGTAAAACAGAACGGTTAGTACATGTTTTCGTTACAAGGTGAGAACTTAACTCGTCCGTGTTTGGTTTCGAGGTTGCCGAGTCATCCTGACCGTTTTTATTTTGTTTCAGCGACTTGGTTGGAAAATGGAGGAGCGTGTGGTGGCGCTGGTGACACTCCTTACATTGGTGGACGCTCCGGCACTGGGCGCCATCATGCTTCACGGAGAAGCAATTCAGGCATCGCCGTTGCGATTTGATAAAAGTATATCTTTCGGCTGGCGTTTTCGCGAGAAATTGATCACATTTGTAAATTAAATGCCCGCCTTTGCACACTGGACAGGTGATTGCAACGGCGGTGGTGGCGTGAGCGGAAAGGAACCTCGTTTTGGTGGGTTTGGTGTTTAGATCGATCGGTCTTTCTTTTTGAAGTGGAGCGATAAATTCAAGCGCACTAATTCGCGACTCGAGAAACTCGTCGAAATTTTTATACGCGGGAAAGTCTTTCGTGGTTCCCAACGTTAATTCCCACGCCTTGCGAGAGGATCGATCTAAGCGCTGTACCCCGAGAAACACCAAAATGTCGCTCCAAGAATCAACCGGGCGGTTTAAATTCTTCAACGCTTGTATGGCTCCGTTCAAGCGATCGCGAAGGTGACGTAATTCCTTCGGCGATTCGCTTGAAACGGTCGGCAAGGAAAACAGAGCGTGGAGGTGTGTCGTTATAAGTCGACGGTGGTTCGCGTATCGCGATGTAATAATTTTCCACGCTATGTTGAAATTCGCGGCGGTTATGGGAAGATGCATTATCGCGGCTTTCGCTTCGCCTTTGAGCGCGGAACACAGATACTGCATCTTTTCTACGCTACAAAGATTTGTATTCGTTGTTACCATGGACGCGAATTGATCATGGAAGCTCTCCCAGAGGTCGAGGGCGCCGTCGAACGTTGGCAGCTGCAGGCTTGGAAGATGGCTGCCGGAACGGGATGTCGAAGCGGTCGTCTTTCCTTCGCCTCCAGGGTTTGGCTGTTGCGGCGGCGACAGACCAGCGAGCCACTCCGCCATGAAGTCCATGGTTTCGTTGTAGGTGGTCTCGCAGGTTGCGAACAGGTCCTCCACGAAATACGGGGCTGTGGCCTTCTCCTTGTCGGCCGCGAGGTCGTGGAGCTCGGCGTCCAACGACTGGCATTCGGCGAAGGTTTCCTTCACCGTTTGTAGGCGGCTTTTCGTTACCGCGGCGGTCATCTTTTCCTTACCCAATTTTTTAAAATTGGGTAGAGCGCGTTCGATAGACCGCATCGCGCATTTCTGCTTCGTCAGTATGGTTTGGAAGGCACTCATGTTCACTTTTCGGCTTTCGGTTCACTTTAAACTGTTTTTTCCGCGACGCAATCCGGCTCGAAGGACCAAAAATGTTCGGGGCTGGATCTATCCCAGAATGGGGGACTGCAAATCGAGGTGGTCGAACCGAAAGAAAAGTCAGCGTTTTGAAAAGTGAACACGTGGTGTCCTTGTCTTTATTGAACTACTAACGCGATCGCGCACTTAATGTAAACTATGTATTTTAATTGTGAGCAATAAAGGTTTGAATAACCGGAAGTTTTAAATAAACTTGCTGAGAGTAATTCTCGGTCCACGTGCGTGGCGCAATGCAAAGAAGGATAGTTGGTCGCACGTGGTGGCTCTACAGTGGAAACGGTAGTGAGAGCGAGACGACCGCGTAACGGACCGACGTTCGTCTTGCCTAGTCACAGAGAGAGGGGGGGGGCCACCGGCCTAATTATTGGCACGCGTATGTGCTGTCGCACGGTAGTCCGCGAATTATGACATCGCGGACGCGGCCGAGTCGACGAATCGCGTCGTCACGTTTGCGACGGCTGATCCGCGAAATTGGCGCGATGTTCAATTCTGAACACTATCCTTATTACCAAAACGACCAAACGCGATTTTAAACATCATTTTTATCTAGATTACATATTTATACAGTTGGTGATCATACTGATTATGATCACTTAGAAATTACGACTCATTTGAAGTTTGACCATGAAAAATATTAAAAATGCTCTTATAATATATTTTTTTGTTACACGGTATATTGTTATATTTTCTAACGGTATGTGAGAATAATTCCAACTTTTTATACCTGCGAATTCCCTCTTTAATACTAAATTTACCACCACCGATCAAAGTGACCGATTCCGGATTTAATGATTATTAAAATTATAAGGATGCCTTCGCAGGAAATTATTGAATAATTCAGTAGAACATATGTAAAAATACGAACTATGCAAAATGCAAATAAATTCAATGTTGCTATGTTTATAAAGCAACGTTTACATTTAACGCTCGGTAGGTGTAGTGTTAAGGATGAAAAAGTTGTGATAAAATGAGACATAAAGTAAGATTGGCTTAATTGCATTTTGGAGAACTCTTTTTTTCAAGTTTCTTTTATACAATCCTATAGATTTCGGCGAGAAAACACGGAAAATGAAAATCATATTGTGAGGAATTCATTGGTTAAAAAGTTATACGCGTATAAAGTTGAATACTTTTAATCCTTTGCACTCGGAGCTATTTTAACTAAAAAACCAAACATTTCTTCTAACCTAGAATATTTCCATTATACATAATTTTTTCATTATATGCGTACAAAAATGATATAGTACTTCATACAATATTCAAATATTTAGTAATTTATTACATTTCAACAAATTTAATCATGCCAACAATATTCTGAATAATGGTGTAGCAATTTGTAGTGGCGCCTCAGAGTCGCCATTCGAGTGCTAAGGGTTAGTTCTTTTTTAGTTCTTTTATATATAGTTCTTTTTATGTTAAAGCGCTGATTTTTTGCAATGTTCACAAATAATAAATCGACGAGTAAAGAACGCTGCGTGTTTTAGAAATAGCGATAAATGCATGAAATTGGCATAAGGAACGGATGAGAGTTAAGATGTCGTCGGAACATAAAATTCCCGGAGGCGGTGATTTTAATGGGGCGCTCCGTGAGTATGATATTTTGAGGACAGGAACAGAAGGATAGTGTGTATAGTTGAACGGGTGAAGTTCTACCGCTTCATCGGTTTTTGTCTGATCGAGGAAGAAAGAGGGAGCGGGCAAACTGCTCGGGAATCTATTTCCAATTACTTTGCCGAGAGTGCTCTGATGGACTTACGAAGGCCATTTGTTTTATCACCCTTGAAAAGACCAGCTGTAGAGAATGGAAGCAAAGGTTCAATGGATACAGAGTACCTATCCAATGTTCCGTCGCAACCGCGATGGAATAATAAGGAGTTAGCGTGCATATTTCGAAGTTTCGCGTAATTTCCTTCACTCGCCATGCCATCCCTGGGCAAACAAAAAGAGGAAATTGTAAGAAGAGCTAACGAGCCACGTCTCCTTTTCGTTTCTCAAGATAATATACAGGGTCGTCCACAAAAAGTATTACAGCCAATTTTTTTAAAAGGAAATTTCAGCAGAATTCGACTGCTATTTGTTTATAATATTTCAACGGTAAAAAATTAATTCTATTTTTCAATAATATAATCTCATTGTTTGAGATATTATGAGACTCTAATATTATACAGGAAGCATGAGTATAGTTTTCATAGGTTATGTTATGCTTTCTTATGAACTACGCCTTCAAAGGTTATTTGAAAGTCACTATAGTATACATGGTTGGATTTGTCTTTTCAAGAACTCCAATATTATACTAATTGATGAAAATGCGTCATTCTATTTTAAAAAATGACCAAGAACTTAAAAAATTGGAAAATTTTATCTTAAGAATTGCCCTATTCTCTCATATCATTCAAACCAACGTTATTTCGTGTAAAAATATTAAATGGCTAACCCTGTATATTTAAAATTACAGTAGACGTAAAAAATTGTTGTAATAACTATTCATATTCAGTGGTACAAAAATGTTCACACACAGGAATAAAATGAAAATACGATGAACTGTCAGACAAAATTATTTTGCGATTAATAAATGTCATTCGAAATGGCTGATCCATGAAACGTTGACACCAGATCGATTATTTTATATTTCGTGTCTTTTTAATGTTGATTAAAATAAATTGCATCCTATAATAAACGGAGTATGGTAAATCTTGTCAAACTCCAAAGAATGAATTGGTGTCAAATGTATATTTTCAAGAGATTTGCCAAACGAGATGCATCAACATGATTGACAATTAAAACAGTTTAACAATTTAAAAAAGATCTATAATTTATGACAATGGACTATCTCTGGCTGTAAATGCAATTGGTAAACTAAAAAATTAGTAGCCCTTTGTTGCCTGAATGTATCAGGACTCAATCTATAAGGCCATATACGTTATATTCCACTTTTAGGTTATGTTATTCTACTGATGGACATTTGATCACTACTTTAGCAAACCTAACACCTCATCACTGTTTCGGTTATTGTTCTCAACCGCTTTAACCACCCGCAATCCCAAAGTCCTTCCTTTAGGGTCCTGGAAGGGTCTTTGAACTCTCCCTGAGGTCGTTCAAGAGTTTTGAATGGAATTTCCACTGAGCTCCTAGAAGGACCTTCAAAGGAATTTTTTCTGGGTTAGATCATTTCTTGAAGGACCTTAAAGAAAACATTCGTTGGAGCCTTTAAAAACTTTTCGAAAAATTTTGCTCTGGGACCCCTCCAGAAAAATATTCTTTGCAGTCCATTAACTGCTTTCAGACGAATTTTCGAAGGGATCCATGAAGGATCTCTACACGGACCCACTCTTGGACTTTTATAATGAAGTGTAAAGTGTCCTTCCCACTCTAAGATTTTCCAAAAGACTTTTCAAAGATCTTTGCACATTGTGAAAGATTTAGGATGATGGTCTCCCCATGAAAGTCCTTCAAGATCATTGGGGCATCTCTTATGACCCTGGTATGTACTCGAAATCCTCTCCTGAGGTTTATCAAGGACATTCCTAAAATTTCTTGAAGAATTTTCAAAATTTCCTTGAGATATGAGAAGGTATGTTTTTCCTCAATAAGTTCCAGAATCCTTTAAGAAACACATCTCGTTACAGTCTGTCGAGGACGTTTAAGATAAGATTCCGGTTTGGAACATTTCAAGAGCCTTAAGAAGGATCTTTCCTAAAATCCTTAAGAATCTTGTGTACGATCCAACACTGACATAAGAATAAGCTCTATCAAGGGCCTCGGAGATGATCTTCTCTGAGGTCCTATAAGGGTCTCAGGTATGATCTTCGCTGAAGTCCGTCCACTCAACTATATTTTAACATTTTTATTTCGGTATTGTATATATATTTATATACAAATATATACAGGATGAGTCACCGAACGTTTGTACCTCAAATATCTTTGTTGTTTCTAAAGATACGTAAAATATGGTAAGGACAAAGTTGAATGGTAAAATGGGGCTGACACGATGCAAAAAAAATTTTGTTTTTATGTCATTTTTTTAGAGACATCAAGGTCACCTTGATTTTTTTAAATGGAACCACCCCTTTTTTAACATCTACAATGATAGTCCCTTTCATTACGAATTCAGTGACTATAATTACTCAACGTCATTCAAGGTCACGGACAGAGTGCAACATTCCTTCAAAGCACGTTTACAAGCATGTATCGATGTTAAATCTTATACGTTTTCTCTGTCCTTGACCTTGAATGACCTTGGACTAATTATAGTCACTGAATTCCTAATGAAATGGACTATCATTGTAGATGTTTAATAAAGGGTGGTTTCATTTAAAAAAGTCAAGGTGACCTTGATATCTCTAAAAATATGACATAAAAAAAAATTTTTTTTTTGCATCGTGTCAGCCCCATTTTACCATTCAACTTTGTCCTTACCATATTCTACGTATCTTTAGAAACAACAAAGATATTTGAGGTACAAACGTTCGGTGACTCACCCTGTATATATTTGTATATAAATATCTTGTATACAATCAAATGAAAAGTATGATTTAAAAAATTGATTTACATTTTATTTAACTCCCGACAAGGTTCGAAAATAAATTTCAAAAATGCGACAATTAAACTCAGCTATTATTCTCGAATTCCAACTTTGCGTTACTGCATTATAAACGTAGTAAATTGAATAACTACCATCACAAAGTTGAACAAGATCTAATTCGGCCACAATAGTCCACACAATTAAACCAACAACTCGGATGGCTGGGTCTAGTTTGACCCAGAGTTACAAACGTCCACCTAAATTGTAATTTCTTTTTTCCATTTATATTAAATCTAATAAGACATTATTACATAAAAATTAGAATGGGTCTAGCCTTGACTGCCATAAAATAATAGGACCTGTTCGCATTACGACAAGCGTGGGCAAGGGTGGGGCTCCGCAAACGCCTGCCTCTCCCACCAACCTCTCTTCCATGCAACGCGCGCCTTCGTCGCGATCGCGCATGTCTCGCTCCTACGTTGCCCCCACCATACGCATCTTCGTACCGGACCGCGCGCGAGATATAAACAAGTCACCGATGTAAACAAGTGACGCTCAGTAACGGTTGGCGAGAGAACGAAGCAGCAAAACACATACAATGTTTCGTTTAATGTATAATGTATTTATAAAAACGCTCTTTAGAATTGATCATAAATTCAAAGAATCTTTAAAGATTCCAAAACGATCGTATCATTATAAGAGCTATATTTCTTCGCGGCCGCGGTGCGCGAAGCCTTCGCGTGGCCTGCGCGAGACATGCGCACTGCTCGCTACGGACGAACCGCGTTCTTTCTCCATGGCAACGGTGGATGCTTTTGGGAGGCAGTGGGCTCTATGGTGGGGACGGTTTTGCCTCAATTGAGGCAAAAATGCCCACGCGTGCCTTACAATATTTAACAATTAACGCTAGACCTACCGCATTAGTCAAAATGACTGGTTACGAATTTTTTCTATTACAAATATTGAAATCATAAATAGGTTTTCTCGAGTAATTGTTTGGTTAACTTTTCTATTAAAGTACATATTTAAACAAAAATGGTACAGAAATGATTGTAGTTATTATAATGGAATATACACCAGTCGCGTTTAGTGCTCGACAGTTCTACCCAGACAGCACACAGACGTCTCAAAGGCGTCTTTGAGACCACTACCGCAAGACGCTCAGGCGGCTCAAAGACGTCTCAGCGGTCGCCCGGCCGTCGCTGGAGCGTAGTTTGTTAAAAAACGGTACGTCTTTAAGACGCCTTTGAGACGCCTCGTAGGCGTTGGGGCCCAAAAGACGCCTAAAAGACGACTGTTTCGGAATTTAAAAAAAAAGTCATATCGGCGGCGGCGGCCTGGACGGGTAAGATCGGTAGTAGTTGTTGACACTTGCCAGGGGGCTTCCTGGTTATAGTTTTGTCGTCTGCTACAGTTGTTGCGTTTGTGCTCTCGTCGTCGGGGTCTCCAATTTGGCGGCGGCTGAAATGTGTGGGTAAGAACGGAAGGGAAATAAAGCGTGTTTCGACCTGTGCCCGCTAGGGGATTCGTCATCAGTAAGGCTATCTAGCGGGCTCTGCCTTAGAAACAGTGATATCGTAAGGACGGCTTAGGGCGGTATATATATATGAATCGGGCGACGGATCAGGTACTAGCGGGAAATGCGTTTTCTTGTCTCTCTGTCCATCTGGTGATGAGCGTAGGAGAAAGCCTCCACATTATATTAAAAATATATTACGGTCGTCTCAGATAACTCGTTAAAATCATATGAATGGAAGTAGAAAAATGACCGTCCCAAACTGGCGCAGTCACTTTTATTATTGCAGCGGCGCAGATACACACATTACATTAATTATTATACCATTAATTAATTATTGTTCTCGAATCGTGGACAATAGCTCATCAGTTTCGCATATATTACCCTTTTTTATTTAATTCCGTGAAAAAAAACAATTAAATAGTAAAAGTCTATATAAGGAATTTTTCTACTTTTATCATCCATGTGTTTATAATAAATGATATTTTGAAAAATATTTTCATTATCATTCCAGAAAACAGAAAACTTAAGAACCAGTATTTTAATCATTGCACAGCAAACTGATCCCTGTCGTAACATCTCCAAATTCAAGTTGTTCAGTCTCGGAAAAGACGCCTCTAAGACGCCTTATTTCAGACGCAAAAAAGACGTCTCCCAAAAGGCGTCTCTGAGACGCCTTATTTCGAACGCCTCAAAGACGTCTTCCAAAAGGCGTCTCTGAGACGCCTTATTTCAGGCGCCTCAAAGACGTCTCTGAGACGCCTTATTTCAGACGCAAAAAAGACGTCTCCAAGAAGGCGTCTCTGAGACGCCTCAAAGACGCCTTTTTGTGACCTAAAACGCTCAGGCCTAAAACAGACGTAAAAAAGACGTCTCTAAGACGACTCGTGCTGTCTGGGTAGTGTTAAGTGTCGTCATCTGCACAGAGTGGAGAGTGCAGCACAAACTGCATACTTAGATCTATACTTCTCTTTCAATTCAAATGAATACACTGGATTCTCTGGATCGATTTTTTATTTCAGAGTTTCTTACTCGGTACAACTATATCGCACGCGGGTTCGTTCGGTTCTCTTCTATTGCACGCACCTGTCTCTCTACCCGGGTCCTTCTTCTTCCTAACTTCACGCGTACTGACTCATGCTATCTCTCTCCTTCTTCGCGCTCACTCGCTCGTTCTCACTCTCTTCCTTTACGCTCACTTCACGCGTCCTGATTCATTCTTCCTCTCTCTTTCTTCGCACTCACTCGCTCATTCTCACTCTCTTCCTTCACGCACTTCCGTGCCGCTACAGATCTGTTGAATTACTTCAGGACCAAGTTGCATCCTGTCATTGCCTTGTCAAACGAACAAAATGTTTCCCCTAACTAGATCAAAATTCAACTGTCAGCGTGTTTGCATAACAAACTTCACCGAGCCTCGAGCACGAAACAAGAATTTTCCGGTTCTTACCAAAAATATCGTGAAATTCCTGAACAGTTCCTCAACAATTCATCAACCAGCTGGCTGACGATGCTGTTCTTAAATGCAGTGTGTCTCGAAGGTATCAGCCACCGGAGATCAACAGCAAAACAATGTTTCCCAAACTTTCTTTACGCAATAAGAGGATTTCATAACCATAGCCACCAACCCGTTATAATTTTCTAAACTGTTCCCGGAGAACCTTTAATGAAACTTCGAAACAACGCTTTAAACATGCCTTTCTTCTCTCCTCGGCTTGTTTATTTTTCTCTCTCTCTCTCTCTCTCTCTTTCTCTCTATCCACTCGTAATTTAAGCGGGACCCGTGTACCGTTTCTATTATAATTTATGTGGCAGAAGTTCCCAACAAAAGATGCTCAATGGACTTTAAATTATTTGTGTTACACTCGATCCTCTTTTGCAAGGATGAAAGTCCAATGATTCAGTAACACAGCGCTTTATTGTTCCTTCTGCTCCATTAAGCCCGCCATTATTAAATGCGTGACGTCTCCTCATTGGCTGCTTCCGAGCTTAATGCTTCGTAACTCGACCACCCCCTTCCCTCCACTACTGTTTTTATTTTATATTCGTTGCTTGCTCGTTTATATTACCTTCGCCGTTGCTTTACAAGTACCAGCATTCATCGCCGGTTCGTGAACCTTCGTGCGAATATTTTTCGCGGATTATTTTACCTCGGTAAGGGGGAAATTAATTTCAACAAGTAAACGAAGCCGTAATTTATATTTTATACATTTGCGAGCAGCGGAAGTATGTACATATGATCCGGTTTCAGCGTGTATCAAAATGGAATTAATAAATTGTGTGTAATTTTTTTGGTTAATCATTTACAATTAGAACAGAACCATATCAAATTAATTAGATTTGCAAAATTTTCTGATTATTAACGGCTTTCTTTTAATGAAACCCCACTATTGTATTTTATGTTTACACATTACTTTTCCTGTCCGCTGCACAGGATTGAGTGCAAATTCCATAATGTTTTTAACATACTGGGAGCTTTAATGAAAGGAAATAAATTTTATCGATTTTATTCCATGTGGAGGCTTATTTGATATGAATGTGGAGCGATGTGCAAATGTTCAAAATATAGGAATGTTTTTTTGTGTGATTGTTATACAAATTATTTCATTCGTCCGCCTTCAAAATTCCAGTTCTCCCGATTGCCAATTATTACAATTATGAAGATATTTTTGTATAAAATTGTTGAACGAATACTTTTATTGGAGAGTACTTTGTAACAAACATCGCGTAAAATTTTAACAAGGGCGATTTTATTCATTTTATGAAATGATACACATTAATTGCTTCTGGTGTTAATATAAAATCATTTCTTTTTCATTTAATATGGACAACTTATATCGTTGTGTCGAAGTCCATTTCATACATTTGTTCGAACTGAAAGGGCCTAACAGGATAAGAATGGTCTAGCGGCCCCAGCCACCATTTTGTTGTGTATTAATATATGTGGGATTAATACCCCCCCAGACCACAAATACCGTAGGAAATTAGGAAGAAGGGGAAGGGTTCCGTGGGTGAGCGCGTTAGTCGATCGGCTACCAACACGAGGGCCCGAGTTCGATTCCCGGCGCGGTGTCTCTTCCTTTTTCCTGAGATCCTACATTTGGGGGCTCGTCCGGGATGGGGGGAGCACCGATCACCGCACAATGGCGACGATAACGGACGAAGACGAAAACAAAGCGAGCGTAGCGAAAGAGGTCGCACGTAAGCGAAGCGAGAAAAAGTGCGAATTGCGAAATACGAGTTACGAAACGAGTGCGAGAAGTTGTGTTGATGGCGCTGAGGCCAAACATACACAAAAAGCGATCACGCTGTAATGAACATTCGAGGGCGAATGTCATTGCAGGACGGCCGAGTGTGGGATTAGGACCCCCCAGATCACAAATACCGTAGAAAATTTGGAGGAAGGGGGAGGGTTCCGTGGGTGAGCGCGTTACTCGATCGGCCACCAACACGAGGGCCCGGGTTCGATTCCCGGCGCGGTGCCTAGAAATGCTCTTGTGGATTTTAACGAGTAAGCAGATTCAATGTCGTGCAACGATCAATTTGTTAATCCTGTTCATCGATCTGTTAAACATTTTCACCTCGCTGGGGGCGCAAATGAGAACCAAGGTGAGCATGTATTTGTCACTTGATACGAGACTGTCGCGCACCTCTATGACGTTCGCAACGTACACCTCTGTTGGTCTCGTTGCCGCATTTTAGGCGGATTTTTAATTTGTTAATAACTAAATATCGAAGCCGAAATCGTAATTTTTTGTTCTTCATTTTCGACTTGTATTGTCATGGAGAACCACCCTTTAAATTCTTTTCCACCTGTAGTTGAACACCCTATATATTAGATCGGTAACAGAACATTGTTCTTGAATTTTTTGGAAGTGATCACTCGAAGGGTTGCTTGCAACCCCTAAAATATTAAATTATTTTTTTCGACCCTTAATAATTTGTTCACAATTATGAAAAAAATATATAATATGAAAGAAGTAAAATCGAGTATTTTAGTTTTTATTCCATCTGAGTATCTTAATTAACAACTGAGAAAAAAAATGATACAGTTAATGGCATTTACTCTCATATTATCCTTATATGAAGGCTTAGCGACTTGAAATTTTGGGGGACTATCTTTCAACCTAAAACCATTGTTTTCTTCACAATTACAATTACAATATATAAATACACAAAAAATGGCGGCTGGGTCCGCTAGACGATTCTTATCCTGCTAGACCCTTTTTATATCAGTAACAAATGATGGGAAACGTAACAAAGCGAGAGATGCAGATTTTACGAAACAGAATGCGAAACATTGTAATACATTGCCAGGAAATGCAAAGAACTAGAAAAAACTGGAATAAAACCTAAAGAGAATACTTGACGAATCCAAAGAAGGATACATACAAAAGAAAGAGATTCTGAATATAAGACTAGCGGTACAAGAGAATAAAGATAGGAATACTATCATGAGAGATGAACCACAATAAAAAGCAATAAAAAATCAAGCATGATAAATACATACATATTGCGACACTAAAAATTTCTTCGAAACTAAATTTGTGATTTTCGCAAAATTGTTAATATTTATACTGTTATAATTTCGTAAATATAAATCGTACGACAACAAACTTGGTCTTGTTTTAAAGCATGAAGTCTCTTCTTCCACTATCCATCGTACATTTTTTTTCACTATCCATCCTACATTTTTTTCACTATCCATCGTCCATTAAATTTAATTGAATTCGATCTTGTTTATGCTAATTCGGAGTTTCTTATAACACGGTTTCCACACAACATGGAGCAACACTTGAGATTCGAGTTTTATTAAATTTAATTGAATTCGATCTTGTTTATGCTAATTCTGAGTTTCTTCTAACGCGGTTTCCGCATAACATGGAGCAACAATTGAGATTCGAGTTTTATTAAATTTTATTGAATTCGATCTTGTTTATGCTAATTCTGAGTTTCTTATAACACGGTTTCCACACAACATGGAGCAACAATTGAGATTCGCGTTTTATTAAATTTTATTGAATTCGATCTTGTTTATACTAATTCTGAGTTTTTTATAACACGGTTTCCACACAACATGGAGCAACAATTGAGATTCGAGTTTTATTAAATTTAATTGAATTCGATCTTGTTTATACTAATTCTGACTTTCTTCTAACGCGGTTTCCACGTAACATGGAGCAACAATTGAGATTCGAGTTTTATTAAATTTTATTGAATTCGATCTTGTTTATACTAATTATGAGTTTCTTATAACACGGTTTCCACACAACATGGAGCAACAATTGAGATTCGCGTTTTATTAAATTTTATTGAATTCGATCTTGTTTATACTAATTCTGAGTTTCTTATTACGCGATTTCCACATAACATGGAGCAACAATTGAGATTCGAGTTTTATTAAATTTAATTGAATTCAATCTTGTTTATGCTAATTCTGAGTTTCTTATAACACGGTTTCCACATAACATGGAGCAACAATTGAGATTCGAGTTTTATTAAATTTAATTGAATTCGATCTTGTTTATGCTAATTCTGAGTTTCTTATAACACGGTTTCCACATAACATGGAGCAACAATTGAGATTCGAGTTTTATTAAATTTAATTGAATTCGATCTTGTTTATACTAATTCTGAGTTTCTTATGACGCGATTTCCACATAACATGGAGCAACAATTGAGATTCGAGTTTTATTAAATTTAATTGAATTCGATCTTATTTATACTAATTCTGAGTTTCTTATAACACGGTTTCCACACAACATGGAGCAACAATTGAGATTCGCGTTTTATTAAATTTTATTGAATTCGATCTTGTTTATACTAATTCTGACTTTCTTCTAACGCGGTTTCCGCATAACATGGAGCAACAATTGAGATTCGAGTTTTATTAAATTTAATTGAATTCGATCTTATTTATACTAATTCTGACTTTCTTCTAACGCGGTTTCCGCATAACATGGTACGAATGAATCGCGTTACAAAATGGTTGACTGTATTTCTACTGCAGACATCATTTTTGTTTTACAACGAAGAATGCCGCAGTGCGAAGGGAGTTTTGATTCGTGCTTAAAGCAAGTACTACTGAAATGTTGCAAACCCGGTGCAATCCTTAAATTATGCAGCGTTCGAGAGTGCACAGTCCGAAAAAACAGTTGCCTTGTTCCGTGGCCTCCTTTCAAACGTAACATCTGGTCCGGGCGCTTGGCGGCCTACTTCGGGGAGAAACAGATTTCCTAAGTTTGCCGGATCACAAAAAGGCAAACAGTTCGCACGAAAAACTGGAAAACCCGTTCCTGAATAACACGGGACTTTACTCCCGGTCTGTCCTCGTACGCTACTAAACCCCGCGGACATTTTCTTGCTGTGCACGACTAATGTTGTAATGTCTTCTCTCTGAAGTTTCATTATCCTAGGATGTGTCCTCGACGAAGTTCCACAGCATTCGGTATTATGTTCTCTCTATTACTTGAGAAATGTCACGACGATGATGCTCTGCGTTCTAATTATGGCTGACGTACTCTTTTATAGTAACGCAATCTTATTTTACTGGGTAATCAAATTTTATCGGTGTTTCATTAAAATCCAGTTCAATTTTATGGGGACGTTCCCTGTGCCATAAAAGTTTCTCTGCTCTTCCTGCTGTACATCAAATATGTAGGTCGCGTTATGATTCTCTATATACTCTATACACCATGCAAATCTTGTATATAATATTTTTCTTTTGTGTTCTTATATATAGGGTGTCCCACATACATGGGAACACCTAAATATCTGTCGTATTTACAGTCCTATCAGAAAACTTCAGAGGACAAAGTGACACTATTGCGGGGAGCAAATATAATGGTAAAGAAAAATTTTTTTTAAATATATCGAAAACTAAAAGCGACCCCCCTATATTGGAAAAGGAAAAAGTTGTTCAAAATGTCGAAATTTATAATATATTAAAATTTCATCAAAATCGGAGTACGCAGACCTTTTCTATATAATTACAGAAAAAAAATTTGTATGTCGTGTCTTTTAATGAAATTTCAAGGTCACCGATTGTTTTTTTAAATGGAATAGTATATTTTTTTTACGATAGCATGATAGACAATAAAAAACTGAATTTAGCGGATACCACCTTTTTGACCTTGAAATGACCTTGAGCAAGAATAATCATGTTGGAGCGGATAAAATGTGGAAGTTTAAAACTTACTTGTTTCAGCAAAGATTAGGCGTTGTTTACGGCGGGTTGATCATTACATATCATAATAAATGTTCGAAATGTTGACCATCCTCGTTGATGCAATATTGCCATCTTGCATTAAATGATCTGTAGCCATTTAAAAAAACATCGGTGACCTTGAAATTTCATTAAAAAACACGACATAAATAATTTTTTTTCTTTACCATTATATTTATCCCCTGCAATAGTGTCACTTTGTCCTCTGAAGTTTTCTAATAGGACTGTAAATAGGAAAGATATTTAGGTGTTCCCATTTATGTGGGACACCCTGTATGTGCAGAAACCATGGCATATCTATGCATTTCTACATAAGCCGCTATGTAAATCTAGTTATATTACTTTATTTGGTTAGGTTAGGTTAGGCCAAGTCAGGTTGGGTTAGGTTAGGTTGAGCGGGTTAGGTTAGGTTGGGTTTGGTGGGCTCATGCATTTGCATTTCTACATAAGGCGCTATGTAAATCTAGTTATATTACTTTATTTGGTTAGGTTAGGTCAAGTCAGGTTGGGTTAGGTCAGGTCCGAGTGGGTTAGGTTAGGTTAGGTTTAGTGGGTTCATGCATTTGCATTTCTACATAAGCTGCTATGTAAACCTAGTTATATTACTTTATTTGGTTAGGTTCGGCCAAGTCTGGTTAGGTTGAGCGGGTTAGGTTGGGTTAGGTTAGGTTGGGTTTGGTGGGCTCATGCATTTGCATTTCTACATAAGGCGCTATGTAAACCTAGTTATATTACTTTATTTGGTTAGGTTCGGCCAAGTCAGGTTAGGTTACGTTAGGTATGGGTAGGTTAGGTTTGGTTAGGTTAGGTTTGGTGGGCTCAGGGTTTGCTTAATAATCCTGATTTGTACTTTTATACCTCAACTCGGTATTAAAATTGTGTTTCGCCAGCAAAAAATTCATTTGAGTTTCGCGCCACGGCGCGGTGATACTTTCATTTTGCCAGACACCTCGTGGGACGTCTACAGAGTAAGTTTGAATCACATCGATCATATTATCACCGACACAATTTTTGTCACAAAACTTGAGAATAAAATTTTCACTGCAATCTAATTAAATAATTCAAATTTTATCGGAATCTCGAATATATGAGGATGTTCCAAAAATCATTCTTACGATCAATCGTGTCTTTCCTATTCTATTATTATTATTGTTGTTCGGGTTTTGTGGATTTATAGTAAAAATGAGCTGTTGTATTCTGAAACAGTCTAAGACCGTTGATATATTATTTTCAATTTATTCTGACCATTAAAGAAAAAAAGAAATTTTATTGTATCTTCTGCTTCTTGCAATTCACCGAAACAATTTTTATTTCCCATAAATATCTACATGCTAATTATTATCCAAGTTGTTCTAATTTCCTGTGACTTTTACAAGCGTCGGTATGCTACTCGACGTGTTAACAAAAACATCAATGATCTTGAAATCTTGACATATATGACCTTGAAAAAAATTGTTCCCTTACCACGACATGTGCTCTTTGAAACCCAGTCAAGTCTTTCCTATGACAATTTTTGTCCATTGTAAACGACGAGGAAGAGATTGAAAAATTTTCGAAGACGCAGCACTGTTCGAACAATCGTTCAGCTTCGTCTATCGCAAATGTCCCGACACTTATGGTCGTGGGTGTGCCAGCAGCAGGCCCGCCAGACCGCCTATTTGCTCGGTCGCCGTTCCCAGCGAAATATCGCATTAACATAATCCTCGCTTACCCCGTCGATGTCGTTAACTTCCAAATTGGTGATCCGTTGGATCCGCGGGGACCAGGCAAACGGCTCGAACTTTCGTCGTTACCGTTCGCGAGGAAAAAAAAATAGCAGACGAATGAGGGTTACGTCTCGTTCGCCGTCGTTATGATCCCCCGTCGACGTTGCGATTGCCTCCGCTGTCCTACGCCTTAACGGTGATTTGCGACGTTGTTGCGTCGCAAGCTTGTTAACGTAGTCCCTGGATCCATAGTCAGGAGAACGTCGGGATTCGAAGCTGCTCCCATACGATGGGACCCGAGCCTGTGTTCGATGGACAGGAATAGGTTCCCCGATGTTTTAAAGTGGCTAAAGTATTTTATATTCCACTAGAAACCCCGTAACGCGCGGGACATATCGTTTCTATGAGCTTCCTGGGGGGGTCTAAGACGATCAAAGTTTGATTGAGGAGGCTAATTTTCAGCGATGCCGTAAAAAATCACAAAAACTTCCGATCATGGCGCTCGTGTCTTCCCTATATCGATATTCTTCTTGATATTGCTAGGTGTTCGTTGATGCGTGACCCTTTTAATGGATAATTATTTTCAGTTGAGTGACGATGTCGTAAGAAGTTTGGTAAAGTTGAGCACTATGGGCCTTGCTGTAACCGTCTAGTTCTCGATTATGATCATCGTGTGATCCCTATATTGATCTCATTCTTGCTATTACTATGTGTTCCTCGACGCGTGATCCTTTTAATGAATAATTATTTTCAGTTGAGTGACGATGTCGTAGAACGTTTGGTAAAGTTGAACACTATGAGCCTTCCAGTAACCGTCTAGTACATTATTTCATCGATAATTGTCCACAAAACGGGTCTGCGGAGGGACAATTATGCCGGAGGGATATCATTGTTTGAGGTTTGCCGAACGTAGAGAAGGACAGCCGAGCTCGAGAGGCCTCGGTCACCGAGAAATGTAAACATACCTAATCCGAATTTCCAACTTCTTTATTAATCATTATTTTTTTATTGGACTTCGATGACTTTTTCTGTTACTTATCTTAGCTAGAGACAATTTTGTGTACGACCAATCTTTGAGAATTTTAACGGTTTCCATACCAAACATTCTTGACATTGACGCATAAAAGGTCTGATTGTTTGTAAATGTTTCGCCATCCATGATATAGGTGAAATTCCTCTCGATCGAAATTGAAGTACAGTATTTCATCGGTAATTGTCCCAAATGTTTCGCACATAATTGTCCCTGAGATATCCCCACTACTGCGGGGTGTACCCCCTCGAGGGGCCGTGAAGCTCGAGAGGTCTGGGTCGCCGAGAAATATGACACCATGCGGCTCGGTATATCGGTGAGACCACACTAATCCGAATTTCCAACTTCTTTATTAATCATTATTTTTTTATGGGACTTCGATGACCATATTTGTGGCATTTTTCTAATAAAAATGATACCAAATATGATATAATTCCGATGATATTTACTTGTGTAATCGACGATTAAAGTTTCGGGCGCGAGGAAGGATAGCGTATGGGAAAGAAAGAGACGCGGACAGTCGCAGTCGGCGGCATAGTTCAAAGCTTCACGCGTCCTCACAATGTATTACCAAGGAATAACTTTCTATTATTACTTAGTTTTTTATGAGACTTTTTCTAATAGATTTGTGACATTGTTCTGATTAAAATGATACTAAACACGATATAATTCGGATCGTATACAGGTGTATGGTCATTATGTATAGGTCAGGTACATAACATCGGTGAGGCAATAGTAATGTAATGACGACACTGTTTCATTTTTAATTAATCTTTTAGGAGACTTTTACTATCATATTTGTAATATTTCTCTGATCAAAATTTTTCTGATTATACATACATATCTATTTTTTTAATTGACGATGGAGTAAGTTTTGGTGACAGACAAAGAAAGTAAATAGTAAAGAAAAGGACACTGCAAGTCGCATCGTCTCGTTGAAAATAGGATAATACGAACAATTGCAAAATATGTCCGGTCCCATGAATTCACCGTACAACAATTGTCGGCCCTCCGTTGCAAATTGCATCTACGTGCCTAAATCCAAAATGTAAATCCGTCACCGTAAAACCTTGACATTGGTTTTTCCGGACTTTCTTAGGTTTTCTCTTCTTTGCATTCTTACTATGTATGATCGACCAATTCACAGAAGACAAGACGGTTAATGTAGATGTAGCTGAGGTTCTGCCCGTTTGCAAAGTCGCGAAATGTCACAGTCAGGAGAGTGTGTCTATAATGTCTTTATCATTTAATCTCTTTGTCTGTCACTAAAACTTACTCCATCGTCAATTAAACAAATAGATATGTATGTATAATCAGAAAAATTTTGATCAGAGAAATATTACAAATATGATGGTAAAAGTCTCCTAAAAGATTAATTAAAAATGAAACAGTGTCGTCATTGCGTTACTGTTGCCTCACCGATGTTATGTACATGACCTATACATAATGACCATACACCTGTATATAATCCGAATTATATCGTGTTTGGTATTATTTTAATCAGAACAATGTCATAAATCTATTAGAAAAATTCTCATAAAAAGATAAGTAATAATAAAAAAGTTAATCCTTGGTAATATATTGTGAGGACGCGCGAGCCTTTGAACTATGCCGCCGACTGCGACTCTCCGGGTCTCTTTCTTTCCCATACGCTATCCTTCCTCGCGCCCGAAACTTTAATCGTCGATTACACAAGTAAATATCATCGGAATTATATCATATTTGGTATGATTTTTATTAGAAAAATGCCACAAATATGGTCATCGAAGTCCCATAAAGAAATAATAAATAATAAAGAAGTTGGAAATTCGGATTAGTGTGGTCCCACCGATATACCCGAGCCGCATGGTGTCATATTTCTCGGCGACCGAGGCCCCTCAAGGGGGTACACCCCGCACTAGTGGGGATATTTCAGGGACAATTATGTGGAAGACATTTGGGACAATTACCGATGAAATACTGTATAATAAACTCTCAGTCAAGAAAGTGGGAGTGCGCAGTGGAAGGGGTCGCTGCGCACTCTACCATCTTCCAAGCTGCGCGAAATGAGTCTACTCTCTCGTGGAACAGAGTTTACATCTTGTAGAACAGAATTTCCGTAATCTGGTGGTTAAAAAAAGCTCTTGTAAGTATAAATCGTGTAATATCGATCGAAACATTTTTCTAACAGCAGTTGATGTCTCAATAATTCTGTAGGGACTTGCGAGCAGGCAGGTCGACGGTAATACGAGCGATACTGGTCCGCGTATGGTTGCGAGGCCTTAGACAGATCCCGAGGCGGCGCCGACCGTGGAAACGATTATTGCGTCGGGTATAAAACGTAACTACTTCCTTCCGCGTCGGGCGGTTAAGTGCGACAGTTTTGTAGTCGCCCTCGGTCCAGGATAATGGTAAGTGAATGAAGTCCGCGGCCAAGTGTCGTGGCTGGCTTTAAATAAAGTGCCCGGCCAACCGCCGCTACCGCCCGCGCCATCCTCTAACGTGATTTTTCTTTACGTGATCTCACCGTCGGGAGGGTAGATCTGACCCTCTGGCTCACCCCCTTCATCCCTCATCCACCCTAGTAATTGCGGAGTAATCCACGGCGAAGGGCGACGGAACAATTATCGGGGCAACTCCGTGAAACCTTTTTCGAATTTAGCCGCCCCTTGCTGCTATGGTGCACCGAACGTGATCACTATACTGCCGATCTATATACATTTATGATTTATGACGATTGTCAAAAAAATACTAGAATATGATATTAAATAGAATTTGATACGATTTTTATTAATTTTGGATCTACAAACGCTACTACCATCGAAAATAAAATTTTATTTCATTCCACTTGCTTAACGTTCGTCTACAAAAAATTACAAATTGCATGAACATTCGCAGTCTAGTGATCACAGTGCGGGACATAGTGTGACCTTGGTGGGAAAAAAACTCAAAAATTAAAACTTTTTGTTTCAGCAAAAAGTTTAGGTTTTTCTTTTCACTATGGACGAAGTTCTGTTCAAGGTCGTTTTCCTCAACTTGTTGTGTTTTCAACGGTGAACCCTCTAAAATCGTTTAAAATTTTCCTCTTTCACAGCCAATATATATGAAAATATCAATCCAAAATGATTTAGAAAATAAAAAGATTATTCCATAAAAATAGAATGTACACTGACGTGCAGCTGTTTTTACATTTACAATAATCTAAATTAAAACAAAAAACTGAGACAGTTCAATACAGTATCTTTCACTAAAAACCACAGACACGAAACGAATAGATGTTAATTCAATTTTTCTTCGCTTAAATTAGCCTATCAAATCTTGAATTAATATCTGTGGTTTAAACGACTGTTCCAAAATTCGAATTCACATCAGAAATTGCGTATCGAAGTTATTATAAAAATTACTGTCGTGTGCAGGACGTTGTTGACAAGCAAGCTACAAAAATGGCCTAAAAGAGGGAGAATTTTCTAGCAAAAACTTTTGCCTATCAAATCTTGAATTAATATCTGTGGTTTAAACGACTGTTCCAAAATTCGAATTCACATCAGAAATTGCGTATCGAAGTTATTATAAAAATTACTGTCGTGTGCAGGACATTGTTGACGCGCAAGTTACAAAAACGGCCTAAAAGAGGGATAATTTTCTAGCAAAAACTTTTGTTGTATTTCTGCATGTTTATTTTCGCAGATAAACATTTCAAACTCGGGCAAGTTATTATTTATGCATTCAACCCCTTGCTTTACGATTTATTTTAGAGTTTCAGCGATTAGAACTTCCTTGTGGTTCGTAGTTTCTTAGAAGAAAGAGAACATGTATATTTATTGTATGTCTATATGTTCTCTAATAATTGTAAATTGACAAGAACAAAATAGAATTTTATTTCGGTTTTATTGAAATTAATTACGTACATAATTTTTAATCTTTGTTCAGAGTCTTCATCACGTGTCTCACACGATGCTGTAGGTCAAGGGGTTAACAAACAAAATGTATTTTCGTGCTGAAAATGAGTTGGAAAATTTAAAGTAGTCGGACTGAAAAAGAACTGCGAAAATTGTTGCTCGCTATTTAAATTTTTTAGGACTCCGGAGGTTTACAAGGGAAGCTCCGGTTTTCTAGGGGTTGAAATTATTTTTTTCTGGACGCTAATACACTACTCTCAGCGCCTTCATAAAAACAACGGTCGCTTCAAACATTAAACATGAAAGCATTTTTAACATTAAATTGAATAAATTAAAAAAATTTAGGAAAATTAGTAGTTACATAACCAAAAAGCGACGATGTATTTGAAACGGTCGTTTGTATCAACTTTGTTTTGACCTCATTCGATTCAAAAATATGTGAGGTTTGCTACGAACTATGAATGATATTGAGCTCCAAGAGGTGCAGTATGCTATGGACAAAAATCAAATTTATTGTTGTTCGATTTCGATCGAATAATACGGTGGCATCGTCAGTCGTTGAGTAAATTATGTAAATGTAAACATTAATTCCCGAAAAAATCGATAGATAAATAGTAGAAATTGAGTATACATCGAAACCTAATTACTGAAATATCAGCCCAATAGTTCAATATACATTGTTGTTTGTTGACAAGGGTTAAACAGTGCTTGTTATACCATAAATAAGGGGAATTTGAACAAAAGTATGTACAATTTTAGTTTCAAATGAAAAAATTTATTGTTTTTGTAAAAAACATTTTAAATGAAAACGGTGCAAAACATCCTGTAGTTTTTATGGTTTCTTCTCAAGAAGGTTGTTGGGGACTCCGAGATTTGGCGAGCGCTCCAGAGGGTCGCCGGAATCGCACAGCGCTGTGCGTGCAGCCGGAAGATGGAAGGTGGAGGTGAATGCGAAGCCCGGTCACGCGAATGAATATAAAGAGAGTGGACTGTATGTATTTGTATGTATGTATTTGGTTTATTTCAGCCTTACAGCCAAGAAATGTGACTTGGTTTACATTAACCTACTGTACAAATCTATCTTATTGCACACATTCGTCCATACCTTCTCTCACAATTTTTCTTTGTCTCCCTCCTTCCTACACTGACCTACTCTGGTAGTCTCCTAATTACTGCTAACCCAATCACTTCACCCTTCCCCATTCCCTAACATTTGTTCATTGGTTTGGCATATTCTTTGGTCTATTCATACTCTTTTCTCTCTTTCTCCTCAACTTCTCCAACCACTCTACGACATTTCTATCTTTCCTCCCATTCACTACATCCTCAATTCTGATCATTTCTCCCATTACCCTGCATTCTCTTGTCAAATGTTCTAAGCTTCCATACTTGTCCCCACATAGGTCGCATCCTCTTGCCTCGCCCCCCCAGCCAATATTTCTTCCAGTTTTCTGTATTTCCGCATCTTGCCCGTGCTATGAGTTTTTGACTGTCCCCTCTAAGCTCTTTACTTAAATATTCCGGTAATTCTGCCACTCTTATGTTGTTCGTACGGTGCGAATCTCGAGCTCGACGCGCGGTTGACTCGTGCCCGCTTGAGGTTGTAAATCTCAAGCCCAATCGTATGGACGCGTCGATCCCGAAATCACCGTTTGTATTACCCGCCAAATTAATATTGGGTAACTAGTTCAAATGATCAGGGCTACGTGTTTATTCGTGGGTTCAGCGTTTCATCCCAGGCCTGCTAGAGGATTCGTCAGTAAGGCTATCTAGCAGGCCCTGCCTTAGACGCGTGCGGATCCGATCACGATGATCCGTATTGTTACTTGCCTTGTCTCGATACGTGCAAGGAAGTAAGTGTTCGTTTCCGACTGTTCGATCGCGACTGTTCGATTCCGACTGACTAGATGCGACTAACTGACCGTCGCGGTTTTCAGGAGGACCCTTCGTCGTATCGTGAAGGCGGTCCTCCATTTCTGGGTGTCAAGACGGTGACACCCATTGCTATGCTGAAGAAGTGCACTGATTGGTTCTGCCGAGCTATGCATTTCCCAATCAGTGCATTCTTGCGGACCTTTAGATCTGCCCTAAGCTAGCCTGTCCTGGGAAAGTGTGGGACCGTACGCGACTGCCTCCGAGGGCGAAGTCAGGTAACCCGAGAACCGTACTTGAACCGTTCTCGGTCGGGAATGTCCTTCGTCGGTAATCGATTTACGACGCGTAATTCTCGAGGAGGCAAGAAAAAACTAGGAAAGCCCGGCAATGGCTCGACTGGTCGCCAAATGTGCCTCAGTTCCCTAATCCTCGAGAACGGCCTCAAGTCACGAAGACGTCATAAATAAATCCGAAATAAGGGCCTTATATCTTGTTCTCTTGCGACGGAACATATGTATTTGTACCTTTCATTGTATTTGGACTGCTCTATCCTCGTATGCTGCTCTTGCCATTGTACTTCTCTATCCCTATCCTTTAACATCTCCGTTATCTCAAAGAGAGTGGACTGTATTGAGGTGATTTGACTAGAGATTTAATAGAACTTTGTGAAACTATATGTAGAAATGAAACAAAATTAATAAACGAGAAGAACAGAAATGAAACGAACTAAATATACTTGAACAGAACTTGAAATGAGTTGAGGGGGAGCAGTCGTCGAAACAGATATGAGATCTCGCGAGCGAAAATCGACTGCTTCCTGGAGAGACTTGAGTCGAAGAGGCCGTTACCAGGGATTGTCGCGCTCTTCCGAAATTTTCGACAATGCCATGATTGGCTAATCTAATGAGCATTTTTGAAGAGAGGGAGTGCGTGACAATCATTGGGAGCGGTCGACTGTACAAACATCGCGTATAAAAACTGTGCGCTCGCAGTCGAACAGGTGCGAAACAATGCGCACGGTTTTTGTCGCGGACGCAAAATTAGAGCGAAGCGGCGAGGCCGAGGTCGAACACATGTTCAACCACAAACAACTCTTGAGACATATGTTCTCATTTCGAATTACAATTAATCCAAGATTCATACTTGGGTTAATCCCGAACAAAGGTGTTGTAGTACATTGCTATATACGTATTTTCTGCTCAAAATGGCTTCACTAGATGTTAGACACTTTTATAGAGAAATCCATATATAATCTAGATTTTTTTTTTAATTAAAGCACTTTGAATCTCATTTGATATTCATTGTAGAAGAATCGTTTTCTGAGCAGGCTTATTCCCTGAAAATGACAAAAAATGTAATTTCTTGAATATAAAAACAATATCTAATGAAATAGAAGAGAAGATTAATGCTTACTATTTGGAGCCTGAAACAAAAATGAAAAGATTGATACCGCAATCGATATTATTTATTTAAACATCATCCTGAGTGGTTAGGTCGGTTCTGGAATTAAGTTGACAACTTTTGAAAACTACTAACTTTTTAAAATTAGAAGGATTGACACTAACTAAGTAATGTATGTAAAGAATTTTTTTTGAAATTGCAATTGCTCGGAATTTCGAATAAAAACGATATAGTCATAAATATTAACTTTTTAATCTGTGCTCACAACGAAAATATAAAACATGTGTTATTAATAAATTCCAAATTCCGAGCAATTGCAATTTCAAAAAAAATTTTCTTTTGCACATTACCTAGTAAACTAATCCTTTTAACATCTCGAAGGAACTCGAGTCGTTTGGTCCAATTTTGAAAAAGTTACTATTGCTTTGAAAGGGTGTCAACGTAATTTCCGAACTGTCACTCCGAGCAATTTTTAACACGACGCCAGCTTCTCTTTCGATGTCGCCTCAGCGGCGACAACGGAGTGCTAAGGGTTAAGTAACTTTACATAAATTTTTTAATTTTTGTCTCCAATCCGCAATTAAATGCTGCACTATGCGTGGATCGAAACACAGAAGAGAATGGCAGCAAGTGTCAGGAAGAGAGAGTCAGAAAGACAGAGAGAGAGAGAAAGAGCAAGAGAGAGAGAGAGAGAGAGAGAGAGAGAGAGAGAAAGAGAGAGGGGGGAGGGAGAGGGGACTACCTAGGGATTCTACCGGAAATTCCGTGAAGAAAACGACCGAGCCCCTTATTTTACGCGATACGTCGACGACGAGACGATATCTGATCGACGTAAGTATCCAATAACGCGGCTGTGATTTACGCGCCCGCCTCGGTTGATCCCAGAATGCACTTTCCTGTTCGGCCTGGGGCCCGGGGAAGGTTATTGTGGAATGCGCCGGGTTCTTGAGAAATGCGGGTCAATATTTGGAATGTTAAATTTGATGCGTTCCCGGCCGCTAGGAGCGAAGCTTCCCGTGGAATTCCTTGTATCGTCTCGGTGAGATCGACTCTGATCCCAAATCAGGACTTAACAGCTCCGAATCAATATCGGGAATTTTTTAGAAGCTTAAAAGTGTCCTTGCTTAAGTGTTCATTAATTATGTTGATGCATACGAAATGTCTGATTTGTAACAATAACTTTTGAACAAACATAACTTATTCCTAAATCAAAACTATCGATGCTAGGCAAGCAGTATATTCTATTCAACATACTTTGTCAACGAATCGCGAATTTCTTGATTGTAGTATGGATGAAATTGAATTTTTTGTTCGCTCATGTTCTTCATTTACGAGAAATTACTAAGAAGAAATTTACTCATCTACGAGAAGAAATCTTGAGCATGTGGATAATTAACATAGATATACAAAACGCAACAGGCTCAAATAAAAAATAAATAAAAACTAATTCCTACCAATTGCAATTTCGTTCGAGTTAGTACAGGCAGTTCCAAACAGTAGCTCCGGAGCCGAGGCACCTCCCCAGTGTTGGGATATGGTGCAAGACTTCACGCGCATGCGCGGTTAAACAGTAACGTATCTATATCATGATGACGAGGTAGTGGAGCCCTGAGACAGTTATATTGGCGAAAACGTATCGAAACAATCTTTTCCGGACAAAAAGATTTCAGGACGTGTCCTACGAGTTACGAAATATACACAAATACACATGTTATACATTCATTTTTCAGAATCAAATCATTCCAATTTTTTAAAATTCTGCTGGGTGTTCAAGGTACCTCATTTTATCGAGAATCTTACTTTACTGAGGCTGAAATCGCCGCGCATGCGTATGAAATCTTGCACCACATCCCAACACTGCACCTTCCCCTTAGGTTCTTCCCCCACTCTTGGACATCATCGTTATGATGTATAGTAGTGGGGAGAGGTCCGATGGTGGGGACCTTGCAGTTCTCGGAGGGGAATACGTGGGAACTCCCTGATTTAGTAAATCAATGCTTCTATAATAATTGCTCAAAAAATGTGAAATTGTTTGGTCCAATCTGAAATTTAGACCGTTTTAAAAACGTGGTATTTTTAAAAATTTATTTTTATTTAAATAATTATTTTCTGCTTTTTAATCTCGCGTGTGTGAAATTTTTCAATCGATTTTATAAGCCTTAACTTCACTTAGTTTATAATAAATGTGTAACTACTACTAAAAAAATTCAGTCTAACGTTTTACTAATATTCTCAAAGTGTCAGTTGACTAAAACTACTACAGTTCAATTTTTAAACATATTCAAATGGATGGCAGCGTTGATGATATAATACTTTCAACAAATTTTGTAACTTTTTCAAGAGAATATTTAACGCAAAATATGCAATGACATACCTGGTGATTTGGCGGCTTCCCTGTGAAAATCATTATTAACGATCTGCTCCTTTTTTCTTTTGTAGACATTATTTTTGACATTTTCCAACACAGATTTTTGTTAACTTCTAATCTCGTACACGATATTATTATTACCTATATCATACATGCTCCCCAACGTCAAAAGGCTTCCTCTCCTACTTCTTGCACGTATATTTCAATCGATTTTAAACATTTTGATGAAATTATAACAGAAAGGTGTAACGGTTCTTTCACTTGGTAAACAAAGCGATGATGTACTACCGGTCGTCTATCATATACTGAGCTCCGTCGGAGCGAAGTGTGTTCGTGGAGTGGGGGCGAGCCAGAGTGTGCACGCATAGTAAAGTAGAGAGCGTTGTCGCGCGGAGTGGGGATCGCTGAACGCGATGACCGCGGTGTAACGGTAATAACGGTAAAAATATTTAATTGTTATTTCTCTTAAACGGATAGACTTTTGAAAAAAATTTTTTTTGAACACTGCATTGTCATCCAGTTCTCAGCTACGTTTCCAATTTCAAGTCTCTAGCTCATCGGGAAGTTAGTTTGAAATCAATTGCAAGATTTGTACCGAACAAACAAACAAACAAACAAACAAACAAGAAAACGAGCTAGTAAAAACGTGGTAATTATTCATTCAAAGTTATACATATATCCACGCATCAACTCTAACAAACGGTGATTTCGGGATCGACGCGTCCGCTACGACCGGGCTTTGAGATTTATAACCTTAAACGGGCACGAGTCATCCGCGCGTCGCTTTTGAGATTCGCACCGAACAAACAGAGTATGAATATGACTTTCGTATTTGGCGGAAATTACAAGCTACCGGAGACTTTTAATTTCCGCCAGAAACGAAAGTCATAATAAGTACCGGAAGCTTCGGGGGGTGATGGCAAAGTTCCGTCAGATGTAGAAAATCGAACTGGTTTTTCTCGGAAACATGGCGTCCAATGCAAATGATAAAATGACTGCATATTTTCGATTCATTTTCTCACGTAGAATCACCCAATTTCAAGGCTGCACCATGAATACCGTGTATTTTCATAATAGCGACGATGATATTCATGAAATTGATACTACTGCGGGACACGGTAGACGCATCGACAAGGTTCACGGATAAAGGATGTCGTCGCGCATTGTGTGTTATCCAATGAGATTGTCGGTTATACAGAATTCATATCCTATGTATGGCTTTATGGTACCACTCTATCGACCACGAGGCGAGACGCGTCTTCTCCGCGAGAGGAGGTCCGTGTGTGTACGTGACCGTCCGCGGATCTCTCTCGAGATGCCATTCCGTACCCGGTGGAAAAAGAAGGCAGTTTTATTCGCGAAAATAGCCTCGGGTTCGCGCGCGACAGCCTGCTATGCAAAAATGAATTTCTTCTGTTTATGGACCACCTCGATGGAATATTCACGTCGCGCCGCGCATCCCGTAAGCTTCGCGACGTACGATGTTTGGCATTTGTTTATCGCAGGAACGTGCGACCTGTCGATTTGCCTCTGTGTTATAGCAATCAGGATGGCGTCGTGCTACTTGGAGACACTGGGATCTGTACATTCTACTGCTCACCTAAAAACTAAGGACAGATGGTTTTTTTTTCTTTAAATCTGGTATATTTTAAACCTTTGCACTCGGAGCTATTTCAACGAAAAAACCAAACATTTCTTCTAACCTAAAATATTTCCATCGTACATACGTTTTTTTTTCATTATATGCGTAGGAAACTGATATAGTATCTCATACAATTGTTCCATTTCTCAGAAAACGACATTTTTACAAGATATATTACTTTATGTTCAGCACAACCATCCGCATTTTTGAACCGTAAGCAAGGCGATTGGGCCTCTTACGATGCCCCATCTGCCCTGCACGTTTTTCAAAATAACAAATACTAATAGCACCGAATTACCCGTAGTAGCAATATTCCCGAGAAGCCGTTACTCTTCGTCAAAACCTTTAGCATTTTATTGACCCATTGTCCACATTTGGTGACCAGCAGTCGAGCCATCGTCGAGTCCTTTCTTTCCGTTTTCTTTGTTCCGAGTCAAGGCGCTTCTCTGGTTTATGACCTGCTACGGTTCTGCCTTTGGGACACGCGGATTCCTCGCGTGTACCTACGAGGGACTCCTGGGTTGGAGGCGGCCCTTTTTTTCCCTTTCCATTCCATTTTTTGTTGACCAATTATCTAAGACGGCCGTGCTCCTTACCAATTCTCGGAAAATGGCAGTCAACGAATCCGCTTCTCCCACAGAAAAACTCACGCCCACACCGAGTTTACTTTTTCACGCCATCCATCATCACCAAACACTTCTTCATCAAACACAGTCCGGGAAACTTTGTCGACAGTATCCAATCAGTATAGATAAAACTCTTGTAACCAAAGTTATTTTAATTTTAAAATATAGTTTTAATTGTTCGTTAAATAGTGCCTAATTTATTATATTCCTACCACCTCTATCACCTTAAGTGGTTATAGGGAATCGCGTACCACGTTGTCGCATTTGAATCGGGGATTTACAACCCTCGTAGACCAATCCGGTCTCAACGCGAGTTCGTGATAAAACAACAATATTTAAATGTTTAGTAATTTATTACATATGCACAAATTTCATCATGTAAACAATATTCTGAATAATGGTGTAGCAGTTTGTAGTGGCGCCTCAGAGTCGCCATTCGAGTGCTAAGGGTTAAGAAACAAAATTCCTAAATATCGTTTTTATTTTAAAAGATTTTATTGAGAAAGTTCTCTTAACGGTTAAAATACGACTCGAGCAAATTGTGAGGCTTACTCAGAGAAAATAATGAATGTTGCGACGCTTTTTATCCCTTACAGGAACTTTCGCAGAGAATCTTTTCAAATAAAAATTATATTTAGCAATTTTGTTTCCTACAATGTACTACATTTTATGAGAAAGACTTTTCATCCTTAGTTTTTACACTCATTTAATATACAGAAAAATGGTTTTGTTGCGGTTTCTATCTATGTCATTTATAGATGGCAGTCACTGCACTGCTTACAAAATAAGGGGTGAAATGAAGAAACGATAAACATTTTTAACACTGTGAGACAAAAAAATCAAAATAGCGATGCTTAATGCGACTGTAACCAAAACGTAGACAAAAATGGTAAATTTTGCGTCTAACAGCAACTATAACGACAGAACTCGTGACTAAACTCTTGTTTATTATTAATTATACAGTTGATTTCGTGACGAGTCTTTTGGTTTGGCGTCTCGCTTCAATCTGTCTTCTGTCTTTTTCTGTCAACAACTTCTTTGGCCGGTAATTGCAATATCGATCGTGGAGTCTTCATTACGACTTCACGTCGTAACGCTCCATTATCGATTGTGACGACTTCACGTCGTAACGCTGCATTATCGATTGTGATGACTTCACGTCGTAACATACCATAAAGTCGTCCCTAAAGTCCTTGCCTAAACAGAAGTACAGCGTTTTTTAAGTGAAATTTTTTTTGCTGAGGGGGCTACAATTTTCTAGCGTTACGAAAGTCGGGCGTAATGAAAATTTTTAACGGAGAAAAAAACTTTCTTACCCCGATGGGATTCGAACCTCGGTCTACCGCTTGGTAGTCCAACTCCTTAACCGCTTGGACAACCGACCGTCTTGGAATCGTAGCGAACATTTTGGTATATATCGCAAGGAATAAAATGCTGCAGCGATAGAATTTTTCGTTTGAGACGTTATTTTTTTTTTATGACAATTTCGCATTCATCACGGAAGAACCGTTGCACTAATAATATGCATACTAATAAAAATCTTTAAAACTAAATCTACCACTGCGGATCAAATGACCCGTTTTACAATTTTTATTTCAATATTATTGAAGTTATCAAAACGTTTCCAATAGAGATGATTATACATGCTGCTTCATTAATGTACACATTACAATAGAAATCGCAGAAAATCAAAATAAATTCAATCGTACAAATTTTTATAATGCAATATATACTAGTCAGCTTTAACCAGTTAGCTGTTGCGACATCTTTGATAACCTAAAATGTTATCAATATAGAATGGACAATACTTTCTTTCACAAATTTTAAACTTCCACATTTTATCCGCTCCAACATGATTATTCTTGCTCAAGGTCATTTCAAGGTCAAAAAGGTGGTATCCGCTACATTCAGTTTTTTATTGTCTATCGTGCTATCGTACAAAAAATATACTATTCCATTTAAAAATACACCGGTGACCTTGAAATTTCATTAAAAAAACACGACATAAAAAATTTTTTCTTTACCATTACATTCACCCCCTGCAATAGTCATTTTGTCCTCTGAAGTTTTCTGATAGGACTGTAAAGACGACAGATATTTAGGTGTTCCCATTTATGTGGGACACCCTGTATATCGTGGCGAAAGTAGGGGGAAAGTGGAGCTGGGAACTATTCTGTCGGGAAAGCGCCAGAAGAGTCGAAAACATTATGACTATACAAGTGAGCTGCGAATTTGAGGTAAGTTATTATTAACACACATTTTACACATTCATTTTTCAAAATCAATACATAAACAATTTCACTAAACTATGCTGGGTGATCGAGGTACCCCATTTTAGCCTAATTCTCTACCCTACTTACGCTAAAATCTCGCGCATGCGCGAGGAAAAGCACACGATATCCCAACACTGACTCGTAGTCGCTCTGTTGCTATAAGACTGCAGCGTTGTTAAGAATCGTATGTAATGTAGCCCATTTATATACAGTCACTCCCATTAATATTCGTACACTCTTAAAAAGACGATAACTTGTTTAATATTGGACCATACGACTTGGACTTTTTTTGAGATGTTAGAATAATTAATTTACTACATGACGTGATAAAGAAATTATAAAACAATTGCAATTGGTCGGTATTGCAGAGAAAATACTAAAAGTTGTGTTTTACAATTTTTTTATGTGGCCTATGTTGAAAATTTAAAACATCCATTTTCTAGATCTGTATCAATCGTATACATTTTCAAATTTTCATCCAATTTGGATTACGTGGAAAACAGCGACAGGCATCGAATGACGTAAGAATCCTTCGATTTATTACAGTTTAAGGCCGAAAATTGTGAAAAGCTGCAATTTTTACAATCTTCAAACAATTGTAGCTCATTGCAACGTTTGCCGATTTTGGTGAAATATTCAGAGTGTATACAGTTGACACAGATCTACAAAACGTATTTGTTGAACTTTCAATATGGACACACATAAAACAGTTATAAATAACAACTTTTAGTATTTTCTTTGTAATTCCGACCAATTACAATTTTTTTCAAAATTTCTTTTCTTCAACGTGTAGTAAAATAATTGTTCTAACTTCTCAAAAAAAATCCAAGTCACATGATCCAATATTAAAAACGTGATCGTCTTTTAGAGTGTACGAATATTAATGAGAGTGACTGTAATTAATAAACCATTCTTGTCTTCATACAAACTCAACATACTTCAAAGTAGTATAAATTAGGGAAACGCAGAGTTAAAAATCGGACACTTCGTACACAACAACCTTCGTAAGATACAACGTCCAAGTAAGAAAAACTCGAAAACCCAACCGCCCAACTCCAAACATCCAACCAAGTGCGAAACGTTATCCCGGTGCACAATTTCTTTTCAGTTATTTAGGAACCTTCGAAACAAAAGTGTTCCTTTCAACCGTCCCCCTTCGCAGTGTGTCCGTTCGTCGGAAACGATCGGACAAAGAGGCCTTCTGCATCCACTGGTAGAGAGGAAGAGGGAATCATCGGTGCATCAGGGCTGCTCGTAGCTCGCGGGGGTGGGTTGGGAAGCGAAAGGGAAATGGGTTCGGCTGTCACATACACGTACTCCCCGGAGCAGCAAACTGATAGTGGACAGATACTGCGCATTCGTGGCGCACGGTTAGAATTAATTGCCAATGTTTGGCCCCGGTACGTGGATATTGGGATGAATGTTCGTTAGCGAACACAGCCTCCTCTAACGTCCCCGTTCGAAATGAGTTATTCTGTCAGAACGGTACTTATGTCCTGCATGCTGGTGGTGCTGATTCTCTCTCCCTCTCCCTCTCTCTCTCTCTCTCTCTCTCTCTCTCTCTCTGTCAAACGAGAGCATCGCGTCCGGCGATAATAGGCCTCGGCCCATTAATCAATCTCGCGGGCCAATCCGAAAAACGATGAATCGGATTTTGAACGTTGAAAATCGCCGGATGGGCGACAAACTACCAGCCGGTTCTCTCTCTCTCTCTCTCTCTCTCTCTCTCTCACTCTGTCCTACGATAAGTCGGTGTTACACAATGCGTCAAACGGGAACCGGTAAACAAAATACATCGTTACCTCGGCAACCGTGAAGCTAATCCGCGTGACGGGACATGCCGGATTCCCGAAGATTCAAAGAATTATCGCGTGCCTGGACCCGACGCGTCCTTTCCTCTTCGAACAGTTTCTTTCTCTCTCTCTCTCCTCTCTCTTTCCCTATTACCGTTTCAACCCCCGGGAGAATTACGGTACCAGGATTAACGGGACCACCCTCTTCCGTAGATTCCGGCACCCTCTGCCTCTCCCTGGCGAATCGGATTAACGCGGTTAAATATTACTGACTACAGGCCGTTGCAAAAACTGTGCCGCGACGGCCCGTTAACGCACCCGAGTGCCTTAAACCAACCCCCGATACCGCCACCAGCCGTGAGATTTAGCTGTTGCCTCGTTACCATTCTAACCACCGACTTTTTTTTATTCCCACGTTCGCGGTCGTACAGTAGATAACCAGCTCCCTCTTTTCTGTTTCTCTCGTTCTCGAAGCGTGCACTTTCTTGCGCTACATGGAGGACACCGAGTCGCAGACAATTTGGTAGTTAACGACTTTACAGAATACACGGGGATTATGTTAATGCGATGTTTCGGTGGATCGCTTTCAGCTAGATATACCAGTAGGGGACAGTACCTACCTACCCGGCACGGTGGTTGGGTTGCGTGTAGCGATAGCGGATGGATCTTTCTCTTCTCTCTCTCTCTCTCTCTCTCTGTATAGAGAAACGCGTGCGATACGGGGATTAACTTTTAGGCGGCGCTAATTGCCGAGACGCTCGTTTGTTCGGTTGTTGGTTGGTTTGGTTCGTTCGGAGCCAAGTGCAGGGAGAATGCAGAAGTGATAGAGAAGAGAGGGTGCGATAAGGGAGTTCTTTGCTGGTTTTCAGATTGCTGGACTGTACCGTGTGAGGATAATATCACCTGGGTGTTGGCTTTTTGAGAGACTCTGTGTTGGTGTTCGATAAAATCTCTATTCTGGCTCGTTGGTTTGAAATATTGAGTTAACACTAGAACTACCGAACCAGTCGAAATGACTGGTTTCTAATTTTTTCCTCTCGCAATTACTGAAATAATGAAAATATTTTCAGCAGAAATTGTCGGCCAGATATTTGGGACAGTTATCGATGAATTACTGTATCTTCATTTCTACGTGCTGCATGTTGACTGTAGACCTATCTGTTAACGAAGTAACAATAGCTCTATGCTAGAACGAAAATCGACCGTACTGTAAAGTCATTCCTAAAGTCCTTGCCTTTACATACTCAACACATCAAAAGGAGTAGAATGGCGTATAACAGGTGCGAGAAGCAGGGGTTGGGTACAATTCACAAATCTCACTCAAAATATCATTATTAGAATTCCAAGATAATTTTAGAATATGTAAAACAGTGCAAATTCAATTCATGTATGGCGGCTACTTCCTATGCTCGTCAAGAGAGGGACATTACGACAACACCTTTCCCGCTACTACCCGAATCTTCCTCTGTTTGTATATATATACCGTCCTAAACTGTCCTTACGACATCCCGCGTCTAAGGCACGGGTCCGCTAGATAGCCTTACTGACGAGTCCTCTAGCGGGCCTAGGACGAAACGCCTCCTTCTCCTTTTTCCATCTCTCACTTTTCAGCCGCCATACATGGATTCATCGAGAATTTTATCGATAAAATACAGCATTTTAACGATAATTGTCCCAACCACGGGTCCGGCCTTGGACAGTTATGGGCCAGGTATACGGTCGACGAGAAGTGTAACATAATACGGGTGGAGTATATCTTTGTGAGAACACTACTAATCCAATGACAAAACATATTTATATTTTATTATGTTTTTATAGGATTTTCACCAAAATGTTCGTACCATTTTTCTTATGAAAATTGTACCAAATGAGGTATAATTGCGATAATATTTACTTTTGTAATGTATATAATTATTTGGTATCATTTTCATTAGAAAAATGCCACGAATATGTTGGTGAAAGTTCCATAAAAAAATAACAAAAAATAAAGAAGTTTTGTCATTGGATTAGTAGTGGTCTCACACCGATATACTCGACCCGTCTTATGTTATACTTACTGGAGACCGAGGCCTCTCGAGCTTCACGGCCTCTCACGAGGTATACCTGTCGGAAGTGGGGATAGTTCTGGGACAATTGCCGGCCAGATATTTGGGACAGTTATCGATGAATTACTGTATCTTCATTTCTACGTGCTGCATGTTGGCTGCAGACCTATCTGTTAACGAAATAACAATGCTAGAACGAAAATCGTCCGTACCGTAAAGTCATTCCTAAAGTCCTTGCCTTAACATACTCAACACATCAAAAGGAGTAGAATGGCGTATAACAGGTGCGAAAAGCAGGGGTTGGGTACTATTCACAAATCTCACTCAAAATATCATTGTTAGAGTTCCAAGGTTATTTTAGAATATTTAAAACAGTGGAAATTCAATTCATGGATTCATCGAGACGCAACCTGTGAAGAGTTAACTCGCAATATATCGGTAACGAACAGCCACATCATTGGTCATGTGCTGACTTCAACGCTGATAGTCCACCGACAGAATTCAGCACGAAATTATTCGATTCCGAAGATTTTTACCGTACGATCACCGCGTTCAAAATTTCCGAGAGAACCGATCTTCCCTCGTTCTGCATGAAACCGTTTTCCAGCCGACAGCAATCATCCGAATCGCAATCAGCGAGCAGTTTAAACCTCATTTTCGAAAACGCGTGAACCGGGACCGGTTCCGCGGGAATTAGAGTGTTGGCCTGTACGTTCTGCGGCCGAGTTATTCCGCTCATAAATTTTCCACGAGCTTTCATCCACTTTTGTCCGGGTCAAGTAACGCGAATTGATCAATCATGAGGAGGGAGGAGAGCTGCGGCGGCGTTCAGAGAGCGAAAGCAATTTTTCCGAAGGATAAAAAGCAGGGCCGGGCCTGAAAACACGTCCCGTCCCGGCCGCCCAAGCAATCGATAAATCTACGCGAACATTCTTTTCAATTTGCGTGAACCGCTCGATACATGGAATTGCCTTGTTCCGCGTTCCCTGTCCGGTCCCCTTTCGATCGTTGCCCGTTATCGCGCGTGTTCACCGATACAGCGACTTTTAGCGGATCCGCCTGACCGCGCGGAGGAAAAAAGAACGACAACAGCGCGAGGGAACGTGCGAATGAACAAGAGAGACAGAGAGACACACAGAGAGAGAGAGAGAGAGAGAGAGAGAGAGAGAGAGAGAGAGAGAGGGGGCAAGTGAGGGAACGAATAAAAATACCGGCGAAACGACACTGCGGCGGGAGGCGCGCCGCGACGCATCAATTCAAGCTCTAAATCGCAATTTAGACACATGAATAGCCGCGAACGCGTACTAGGTGCATTAAAGATCCCCCCCCCCCATTAATGCGACGGCCATGCACATTCCGGAGCCACGTGCACTTCGATAGATCATTAACTCTCGGGTCGTCGGTCGTAATACTCGCGGGTAATACGTGAAGGGGAACTCTTTTACCCCTCTCTCCCTCTTGCTCGGTCTCTCGTCCATTTCTCTTCTGTCTCTGTGTGTCTCTTCCTGTCTCTTTGTCGCTCCCATAGCCTCGTCTTTGACCGACGTGGAAAAAAACTCGACTCCAGATAGCGACACATAGAGACAAAGAGCGCGGCAGTCGGCTAGGGAAAAAGCAGAAGAGCCAACGAGATGGTTTGATAGCCGCGGTCATTCGTTATGATAGGTACGCCACGTTACACTTTCCGGGCCACTGTATGTTCTCCTGGGCCGGCGGAGATCTAAGGGCCTCGGTGCCTGGTTCACTGGGTGGAGTTTGTCGGAGATTTCAGGACATGGTAATCGCTCGAGAAGCTGGTCGAGAATGTCTGTGGCCTCTGATGGAGGTTGGTGCTTTTGGTGTGGATGGTCCGTTCGAGAAGGAGCAAGAATTAAGTCTTTTCCAAGATTTGTGAGGCCGATCTAGCTTTGTTGTTAGTCTCTGTTTGTAAGAATCTTTTGTTGGTGATTATATCGAAAAGGTCTGCGTACTCCGATTTTGATGAAATTTTAATATTGTAGGATAGAGACGATGATGTATGTATGTGTGCGTGTGTGTGTGTGAGTGTCCGTTGGCCCCCACGAATCATGCGATCAGCGGGCGCGAATCGTCCGTTGGCGAGATCGTCGCGCGATTGACAAAAGACGATCGGCCGAGGCTTCGTGGTCGGCGCTGTGCGAGGTGAGAGCACTCTCGGTAGAACTGTTAAAGAGCAACGACATAACGCAGAAATAAATATTATATTAATCCTCCTCAAGCATTTTCCCTCTTACAATATATTATAGATTTCGACATTTTCAACAACTTTTTCCTTTTCCAATATAGGGGGGTCGCTTTTAGTTTTCGAGATATTTGCAGAAAACTATCGGTAATGTTAATTTCATAACGGAAACCTTCTTCTTAGAAACACTGGGTGCGTGTGAAACACTGGGTGGGCGTGTGTGTGGTATTGTCGCTTCTCATCTCCACAACGTGTTTACAAACAAAACATAAACGGATGCGGCCCGAAAATCCAGAAAATGTCTTTGAAAATTGAAAGCTCAGCCTATCTATGTATGATCAGAGTTATCTACAGGAGTTAATTCTGCTTGTTTCTTCTGTTATTCCATTTCCTGGATTTTCGGTGCCGCATCTGTTTATTTTTTGTTTGTAAACACGTTGTGGAGATGAGAAGCGACATTACCACACACACCCACCCAGTGTTTCTAAAAAGAAGGTTTCCGTTATGAAATTAACATAACCGATAGTTTTTTGCAAATATCTCGAAAAATAAAAGCGACCCCCTATATTGGAAAAGGAAAAAGTTGTTCAGAATGTGTTGCTCCATAACATATTAAAATTTCATCAAAAATCGGAGTAAGCAGACCTTTTCTATATAATTACCCTTTTTTTTTACACTCGATCCTTGTATAACATTTTGAATTTGTTCAATTTGTTCTACAGGGTGTCCCACGTAAATAGGAACACCTAAATATCTGTCGTATTTACAGTCCTATCAGAAAACTTCACAAGACAAAGTGACACTATTGCAGGGGGCAAATATAATGGTAAAGAACATAAATTTTTATGTCGTGTTTTATAATGAAATTTCAAGGTCACCGATGTTTTTTTTAATGGAATAGTATATTTTTGTTACGCTGGCATGATAGACAATAAAAAACTGAATTTAGTGGATACCACCTTTTTGACCTTGAAATGACCTTGAGCAAGAATAATCATGTTGGAGCGGATAAAATGTGGAAGTTTAAAACTCACGTGTTTCAGCAAAGATTACGCGTTGTTTACGGCGGGTTGACCTTTACATATCATAATAAATGTTTGAAATATTTTTCATAGTAAACAGCGCATGTTTATGTTAGAGTATGTATCATTGAGATCGTTAACAGAAGGTTAATCGGTTAGAATAAGCACGTTGTTCCTTCTGCATTATTCGAATTCGAAACGTGAAAGTGATAACAATGCGTTATACAGTACAGGAACGAATCGATATGGTTTTCATTTATTGCGAAAGGCACCAATCTTTGAGGCAAGCAGTACATTTGTATCGCGAAAAATTTGTGAATCGTATTTGTCCTTCGTTACACGCATTTTCCGTTGTGGTAAGACAATTTAAAAATACCGGTAGTGTAAGTTCTAAAAATCGTAATGAACAAAGAATTGTAACGCACGAAGAAAATAGAATTAATATCCTAGCTGCAGGATCTAATAACAGTGACCTTGAAATTTCATTAACACTAGGTTTACGGGCGTTCCTTATATACCTATCCCTACGAGCACCCGTCAAATTGACGGGTAAACGAAAATACGCATTTTCTTTAAAAAATCGATTTATTCTAATTAAGTTGGTACTGAACAATATTAGGCTTCACGTTTAAATAAATAATTAATAAATAAAAAGTCTTTTTTTTAAAGACTAATATTAACTAATATTAACGGTATAGGATATCCTTCTAACACTCCACTTTCAATATACTCAGAACTTGCACTGTCAGCTTCGCTTTTGTCTAATTCATACTGATCTTCTTCGGAGGTATCCTCAGAACAATCTTCAGATATGTTGACAATTTTGTTGAATATTTTATTATATCTCCTGGATTTACTCATGACTGCTAGAACAGGGGGATTCGTCAAAATACAAAAATACTGTGCCCAAATTCAATTACCCTATTGTAAATACTTACAATAAGAGGAGACTGTCTACAATAACTAAAACTTTTGCACACTGTCTTTGAAAAACGTTCTTACACTGCCACTGCAGCAATCATACTGAAGATCGCTCTTGCTTTAGAGGTCTCATCGGCAATAGTCATAAACGATTTCGTTGAAGACCCAAATAAACACTCAGGCCATACAATCCGCTTTAGTTTACATTATCGAGGCGCGATTGATATAACGAATTGGAGGAGGAGAAAATAAAGACTTTACTTTTATTCTTATATTTATTATTTGACGAACGAAGCAAACATATAAGGATTGTTTATGAAATAAGCTATCCCGTCAATTTGGCGGGTTTCGTAGAGATAGGTATACTACATAGAAATTTCAAAGATTAGAAAGCTTTTGGAAAAAATAATTGTGTGTATATATTCTTTGGATGAAGTGATTAATTTGCGATGCAAAACGGTTCAAATTAATACTATGGTTTTTTGGGGTATTTCATTTCAAAATTTGAAATCCGTCAAATTGACGGGTCCCGTAAATCTAGTGTTAAAAAACACGACATAAAATTTTTTTTTCTTTACCATTACATTTGCCCCCTGCAATAGTGTCACTTTGTCCTCTGAAGTTTCCTGATAGGACTGTAAATACGACAGATATTTAGGTGTTCTCATTTATGTGAGACACCCTGTATATCGCAAAGAATAAAATGCTGCGGCGACAGAATTTTTCGTTTAAGACGTTATTTTTTAAACACCCTGTGTACACTAACCGAGAACTTCGATCACCCACAGTACTTATCGACTGACCCTCTTATCAACGCAAGAAATCGATGAGACCGCAGAAACTTTTCACTGACGCGATTTTCCACGGTCAGCTAACCCGTCGACGGGTTCCTTTTCCTTTGGCTTTCGCTGTACCGTCTACGGGGATTTTAGTAAATCGATAATTGTTATTCAGCCGCTGGTATACGCCCTCGAGCCGGTATAGCGTGACAGTGACATCGACACGCGGTGCAAGGCGGCGTTGGGAAATTATCTCTGTGTGCGGGGATCTCGGCCTTTTGTCCGTGTCGATTACACGGCGACGTGCGATCAGAAATATTGCAGTCAATCACGGGTCCGTGCAGTTCCTCTTTTTGATAGGTCGTTGATTTCGAGTCCCCGGGGGAACAATAACCGGAGCACTTTCCGATCCTTACGCGGCCCGGTTCCAATTGCTCGTTGCGCTTGTTGTTCAACGATTCTGTCAAAACAATTTACCTCTTTGCAGCGTATTTGCGGCGACCAATGAAATATCGACATTTGTTTTTTCATTGGAAATCCTTCCGCGAGCTTCCACCGGACCCATCAAGACTGTTACTCTTCGGAGAATCGCAACGGTGAAAGGACCAATCTCTTTCTACCGAGCGAAACGCGTTCGGTGATTTCAATGCGTGGCTCGATGGGCAAATTAATGATTCTACTCGTGGATGTCCCTTTATCTTTATCGCTTGTGATAGTTTAACCCAGAGTTTCACTTTATTTGCTCGCGAGGACCGTTTTCCGAGGGCTACGCCTCCTCGACCCGGCCGCGCGTCTCGCTCCCCGTGGTCGCCTACGTGCTCGGACGGGCTCAGGCGCGATCATAACAGACAGATGAACGTGGCGCATAAGGGGCGACACTCGTTTCGATAGGTTTCCACATTACCATCGAGGTACTATTGTCAATGCGTTTTTTTTATTAGTGGTATCCCCTGTAGGCCTATTCCACTATGTCACACGATAATTTCGGACAATAGCTGTAGAAAATTAATTAAAAAAATAAATTCATAAGATAATTTTTAAAAATGGTTTTTAATTCTATTGTTTAAATTTTAATACGGTCCGGAACAACTTGATCTTCGTGCACGTTTAGACGTGCTTGGCAAATTGTTAAGGTCTATGGAAAGTTTGGACGTGGATATTCGCATCGCCGACGCAAGCGAAGAATCATTTAAACGTGCACGGTGATCCGATTTAATATAGCGCATTGTTGGAAATGAGCTTTCGCACAAATAAGTTGATCCAAACATTGAGAATATTCGGGTCGCAAAATTTCGAAGAATAGGGTACTTTGATTCTTCCAGCGTTTTGAAGAATTCGGCTCGTTTTTCTTCCCACGTTTTCAGAGAGACGTCGTGCTGAAGATCGCACAGTTCTCGTTGAAACTCGAGGGCTTGATCTGCAATTTTGACAGTGAGGGGATTCTCGAAGAGAATTAGATCATTTCTAAACGAGTCGAAGTCGCTGAAACGCGTATCGAATTGATCTATTATCGATTGAAGAATGTATAAGTGATTATCAAAATCGCAGTTAGTGCCGAATTCTTCGAAAATTAGTTGACACGAGGGAAAGAAGATCCAAATTTTTGGTTCTGAGTGCAAATGTGTTTTAAAAAGTGCAAGCTGCTCACGGAAAGAATCGACTTGGCTGCATAATTCCGAAATACTTTGCTTGGGGCCTTGCAAATTTTAAATTTAAAGAATTTAAATGACCCGTTAAATCGACTACAAATGAAAGTTCGCAAAAGAAACTTACATCTTTTAAGAAGGAGGAATGTTCTCCTAACCTGATTTTTGGATTTTCTTGTAGAAAAAGAGAGATCTCTTTTCTTACAATAAAAAACTGCGTTAAACATTTCGCTGCACTGAGCCAACGTACCTCACAGTGCAACGACACATCCGTGTAAGAAGCGTTATGCGTTTTCAGAAAACTTACAAATTTTCTGTGTGATAAAAATTTATTTTCACCTTTAATCTAAACGTGCACGAAGATCATGTTGTTCCGGACCGTATTAAAATTTAAACAATAGAATTAAAAATTATTTTAAAAATTTATCTTATGAATTTATTTTTTTAATTAATTTTCTACAGCTATTGTCCGAAATTATCGTGTGACATAGTGGAATAGGTCTACAGGGGTACCACTAATAATAAAAACGCATTGACAATAGTACCTCGATGGTAATGTGGAAACCTATTGAAACGAGTGTCGCCCCTTATGCGCGACGTTCATCTGTCTGTTACGATCGCGCCTGAGCCCGTCCGAGCACGTAGGCGACCACGGCGAGCGAGACGCGCGGCCGGGTCGAGAAGGCGTAGCCCTCGGAAAATTGTCCTCGCGAGCAAATAAAGTCAAACCCTGGTTTAACCCTTTGCACTCGGAGCTATTTCAACTAAAAAACCAAACATTTCTTCTAACCTAGAATATTTCCATTGTACATAATTTTTTTCTCATACAATATTTAAATGCTTAGTAATTTGTTACATATAAACAAATTTAATTATGTAAACAATATTCTGAATAATGGTGGAGCATTTTGCAGTGGCGCCTCAAAGTCGCCGTTCGAGTGCTAAAGGTTAATTATTCCGAAATTTTTATTTGCTGTTTCTGTAAGTATAGTAACGGACAAAAGTTTGAGACTACCCTTTAAAAACAAACTTTTTAAAGATTGGTCCAAATAGCTTCACTTTTTTTGAGATGTAAGGATTAGTTTACTGGTTAATGCGTGAGAAAAAGTTTTTTTTAAAATTGTTATTGGACGGTGTTGTCAAGAAAAAAGTGAAGGCCATGATTTTTAACTTTTACGCAGGGCATATCTTCCGGCTTACAATTCTTGGGTCGCGGGGGACCGATCTTGATTTCGAAGAGTTCGTGTCGCGTTACACTTGTTCGCTGTTTTCTTTTATCTAACCGTCGCATCGGAGCTCGGTGACTTGTATCACCTCCTTCCCACCGTGGGGAAGGGGGTCGCGGGGGTTTCGGCAGTCAAACTCGCGGATTTGAATTGGGAGCTGTTGCGGGCGATCCTCACGGTCGCCCGGCCGTTGCTCCCGTTGTTGTCGGGCGCAGACAACCATTCCGCCCGAACAGGTAATGCGATGAATCGGAGATTATGCATATTTTTTTATCTTAAGTTTGGTCTGAGTTAGGTAAAGAATTGGTACATGTGATGAATTCTTGAATATTTAGGACGTAACCCGGGTGAACTTCATTTTGGAGAACTCTTTTTTTTCAAGTTTTCTTTATGCAATCCTATAGATTTCGACGAGAATGGGCTAGATATGCTTCAATGCTCTTCGGAAATTCAGAAATTCTCTGTTGAAATAACGTTTGGGTAATTATTTACATTAGGGACTTCCTCACCGATTTTGATGTCGTTGAAATATGTTGTCAAGGTCATCATTCTGAATAACTGTTTCCTATACATGTTACCGCCGTTCAGCTTTAGTTTCCGAGATATTCGCAAAAAAGTTGGTCTGGAGTAGGTCTAGGTTAGATTTGAAATTGTGACCCACTGTCTTGTCTGTTTATGTTTACCAACTGAAACGTGAAACGAATCGTGTTGAACGCGAACTCATTTCATTGTCAGCTGTGCTAGCATACAGAGTATTAAGCATGAAACTATACGAATTCTTGGATATCTGCAACAATCAAGAAAATATATAATAACCCAGTATATAAATATATAAATAATATAAATAATATATAAATAACCCAGACTTAACCCAGACCTACTCCGATCACTTTTTGTGATGTTGAAACTTTTTTGCGAATATCTCGGAAACTAAAGCTGAGCGGCGGTAACATGTATAGGAAAAAGTTGTTCAGAATGATGACCTTGACAACATATTTAAACGTCATCAAAATCGGTGAGGAAGCCGCTAATGTAAATATTTACCAACGTTCGTTCCTATTATAAAAGTTATTTGTGTTTTAAGTTGGAAAGCGACGTCCGGAATATTTCATGGAACGGTATCGACGGGAATAGTTTAGGCGGATAGCGTCCGATGACTTATGGACGACGGTGTATTCACTGCTGATCCCCGTAAAAAGCTACAAATGACACGGGGAACGTAGGGCGATATCCACGGTCTGATTTGCAGTACGTACGTCCTCCATGAAAGTTTTATAGGTACTCGCATTTCGAGATGCAACACGTACCCTGCCAATAACGATTGTCTCGCGCAACCGGCGCACACCACCTTTGTAATGGAGCATGCACCCGGTCGCAATAACACGATAAACGATCCCCGAGTAACCGCTTAGCGAATACGTCGTCACTGTATATGTATCCGGCCCTCTCACAAAGAATAAAAAAAAACACGAGGGACACGGAATAAGGATGTACAATGCTAGGCTTTATAGTCGATACATTGGGTGTTGCCAGGCATTGAGAGGCCGAGTCTCGACTGGCCTGACATTGATCCCATTTATGCTACAGGAACGAAAACGTGCACATTCGGCTGGCTTATGCGCTCACACCGTGTTCCGTCGTTTTGACGATGATTCTTGTAGCTGCAATATTTTCCTGGCAAAATGTATTTTGTTGAATCACTTGAACGCCTATTTTTTTATAGTGATTCGCGTAATTGATCACTTGGCTTAGGATCGGCATGGAAATTACCATTTATGCAGTTAATTTTGTGGAAATTACATGAAGGGAAATATTTCTTTCGTGGTGTACAACATTTGTTGTGGTTGGAATAAAATAAAAATATTATTCATTTTTGTTAATATTTCTTGTACTTTGGAAATTTGCATATATGCTATAAATGTATAAAGATCTGCAGTCTATTGATCACTAGATCAATATTTATGGCAAACATCGGTAGATAATAATTAGACACTGTGAACAAATTAAAATAATTCAGATATATCAACATACTCTTTTCAAGAGTACCAAAATAATTGATGAGAGAAAGAAATTTGTGTTTAACTCCTGTATCTTGCAGTTGACGCAAATTTTTAATTTCGTGTTTCCTGTGCAGATGGCATTGCATGCATTTATTATTACTTAACCCTTTGCACTCGGAACTATTTCAGCTCGAAAACCAAACAATTTTAAAATTTTTCAATTCTATCTGATTCTTTTCAATTTATGCATATGGAACTGTTGCAGTTTACTCGAATAATATTTAAATATTTAATATTTATGAAATACATATAAATTTAACAGTGTGGAATATATTTTGGATAGTGTCGAGCAATTTTTTATGATGACTCTGAGTCACCACTTGAGCGGAAAATGGTTAACTCTACTCTGAATCGTAAATTCATTGTATATCTTGATTGCTGAAATTTCGGAGGTCGTTTCCTGTTTTATAGTGCTCTATAACTGTTGTATACGCGGGAAAGGTGATGGTGAAAAAGTCAACACATGCACTCTGAAATTCTAAACGTGATAAGTTTCTTTCTCCGCACTTCCGTTCTTACTACACACTCGAGCCGCACGCGTGCTCGTCCCTCCCTCGCTCTCCACTCCTTCCTTCGCGGCGCCCCCCGTCGTCAAGCGGCCGAACGCACACTCACGCATGCAAACGTACGCAGACCTAACAATAACCTATTAGTCATTTTTTTCTTGTCAACACAAAAAGTTGTGTACTGCTTTCATAGAGGATGTGCCATCCGATCACCATTTACTTCAAGCAGTTCCAACCAGTAGCTCCGGGAGCTACTCGAGGCGCCTGCCCCGCTTAGGTTCTTCCCCCACTCTTGGACTTCATCGTTATAAAGTATAGTAGTGGGAAGCTCCCACAAAATACTACCGCCACTCTGACGGACCGTCCTCCCCTACTTTGCTTCTCCCGCGCACGCGCTACAAACCAAAGTAGGCGAATACTACCACCACTCTGACGCACCGTCTTCCCCTACTTTGCTTCCACCGCGCACGCGCTACAAGCAAAGTAGGCGAATACTACCACCACTCTGACGGACCGTCCTCCCCTACTTTGCTTCTCCCGCGCACGCGCTACAAACAAAGTAGGCGAATACTACCACCACTCTGACGTACCGTCTTCCCCTACTTTGCTTCTACCGCGCACGCGCTACAAGCAAAGTAGGCGAATACTACCACCACTCTGACGCACCGTCTTCCCCTACTTTGCTTCTACCGCGCAAGCGCTACAAACATAGTAGGCGAATACTACCACCACTCTGACGCACCGTCTTCCCCTACTTTGCTTCTACCGCGCACGCATTACAAGCAAAATAGGCGAATACTACCACCACTCTGACGTACCGTCTTCCCCTACTTTGCTTCTACCGCGCACGCGCTACAAGCAAAGTAGGCGAATACTACCACCACTCTGACGCACCGTCTTCCCCTACTTTGCTTCTACCGCGCAAGCGCTACAAACATAGTAGGCGAATACTACCACCACTCTGACGCACCGTCTTCCCCTACTTTGCTTCTACCGCGCACGCATTACAAGCAAAGTAGGGGAAGACGGTACGTCAGAGTGGTGTTATCGCCCGCGCCCACGAGTTCCCATCACTGCCTAGCGGTCACTAACTCTAGGGCTGTACGCAGTAGTGGGAAGAGGTTCGATGGTGGGGACTTTGCAGTTCTCGGAGGGGAATACGTTGGAACTCCCTGATTTACTTCGTTCTTTTCAACACACTTCAAGCGGTGTGAATATCAATTTAAACGAAGGCGTCAAAAGTAAAGTAACTCAATTTTTCGCTATTAAAAAACAGAAATATCTACGAGCATGGGAACTCCAAATTGCCAAAAAAAGATGGCGAAAGATCATAAAATACAATGGTCACTACATCACGTAATAAGTAAATAAATGGTGAAAAATTGTCTATCATTTCCTCTTGGGAAAATCGAAATTGACTTCACTTTTTGTGTCAAGCTAGAAAGAACAGTTTAATAAGAATTTCTTAGTACATACAGTTTTTTTCTGATTTAAGAATTTAATGTGAAGTATTTACCTTCTTAGTAATCAGAAAATAAGATGCACTACAATATTTCATTTATTTCAAACATGAACAGACTTTTTGTGCAATTGAACGGATTTGATAACACAAATGAAAAATGGTTTCATGACCTCGGAGAGCTCATGAAACAGCTTTGTCTATTTAACGTCTCAACTGCAAATATTCCTGTACGACGAGATAATATTTAATTGCATACAAAAGTTTCGGCTAACCGGCAGAATGTTTCAAAGAAAATTCATTGTTCGCAGAGAACAAGTGAGCAGATATTTTTGAGCGGCAGTGTACTTTGGTGGTGGTTAAACAACTTGGAAGCTTTTAATGGCTGCCGCAGAGCTCCGAGTAAAATGTATTATTCACGGAATTGAAGTGAGAGACTTATTTCATCTCTTGATTAAACGACTCGCGCATTCACAGTAAATTAACGAAGCAACCGTTTAATTCTGGAAATTATCTAACAATGAAGCCTTGGTCACCAAGCAGAATTCTAGAACGTTGCCAAATTCGCGTCTAAAAGTTTTCAGACTGTACAAACGAACTTAATAAATGTAAAATCGACTACAATCTTATTTTCATAGTTTTTGTGAATGAAAAATAAATGACGATGACAATAAATTTATCAAATTTTGAATTTCGCGGTACTACGTAGTCGATCTTACGTGTACCACCTAGCAAATATACTAGTATTTATACTAGTAATATTATTTACTAATATTATTTATCTAATCAACCCCCTAAATTTTTTAGATAATTTTTACCCCATAATTTTACACAAAGTTACCTTCCTCATTTTTTATTATTTAGTGTTTTTAAAAAACCAATAAATGATGGAAAATTTATAAATTTTTGCAAGAGAGGGTTAACAATTGTTGTAGTTATTATAGGATATTTTAACCTGTCAAAAAGGCTTAAAAGTGCTCAACTTTACACACGTATAACTTCTGAACCAATGAACTCCTGACAATAAAACTTACATTTTCGGTGTTTTCTGGTCGAAATCTATAGGACCGCACAAAAAAAAGTTAAAAAAAATTGGTCCTCCAAAAAACGGTTTAACCGTGCTTAGTCTATGGCCAGACCAGTATAAAAGTCCCCTAACCATCAAATCAGAGTATGTATACAAGACATTAGTTGCTTGAAATCAAATTCCACGTGAACTATGCAATGTCTGGAACCCTCCAGTATGAAACAGCCTCTACGAAGACAGTTCTCTAGAATCTAAAATCAGATTGCAGGGATTCTAAGACAGCTCGCAATGAAATAACGTTTAACTGACGACGATGCGAATTTTGTATCGCGTTTTCGAGCAAATTGATCACCGTCTGCAGGTTCCGCAGGCTCGAAGGAACGGCCGTGAATAATTTTACAGGCGAAGCTTCAACGAAAAGAGAGACGTTGGCCCCTGCAGGATCGCCGAGGGCTTGGACGAGGCCGACTATATGCCTCGTGTAACGAACGCCGCCGACGCTGAAATCAGATAAGAAGCCGCTTGATCGGTGGCCCACTTCGCCGACCCGTTTGCATAGCGGTACAGATGCACTTTAAATATATAATGGCGGAACCGTAGGGTAAACTGTCAGGGCCACGCGCAGTAATGAGACTCCGCACGTTCTCGCACACGATCGCGTATGCTGTCTTCCTCGTCTCAGACGCCGCGAGTTTTTTTTTCACACGTGAAGAACGTGTGCAGATCTTTCAAAGAGAATTTTCTTTCAGACGGACGACCCGTCTCTCTGGAAGTAAGCATCCGATCGAACAAATCCACTTTCTATCGTAGAAATTAATTATCAGGATTTATTGCATTGTTAGACTTGTGCGCATGAACGATAAAAATGATTATTGAAGTGCAAGATTGTAAGAACATGAGGCCATAGGTTTTGAATTTAAGAATTCCATCAAATAAATAGACTGTATGTCGTGGTAATGAATTATTAGAATTCATTTCTGTTCAATTTGACGCTAATCCGTGTGAATGATGATTGTTTATATTGTATGTGAGAGTTCAGAATGAATGATACAGATGGAAGAGTGAGCGCTAGAGTGAGTGAGAGTCCGGAATGTGAGTGAGTGAGTGAGATTGTTTGAGGTTAGGGTTCCACGTTGAGAGGGATATGCACGTTGCATGGCGAGCACGTGTGAAAGCTAAATAATGTTTAATATCTAGTTATAAGTGATATTATTAAAGTATATTAGTAAAGTAATTTTATCGTTTACTATCGTTTATTCACCACAATCCGTGCATAATTTATGAAATTATAATTGTAAATTTAGAAGGTATATTAAAAAACAAATTTTTTGTATAAAATGAATTATTCGACAAAACATACTTTATTGATTTGTATACGTGTATTTATTTCATATATTTAACAAACATATCTTTTCGAAGTAACAGTAAACTCGTCAGTATTTATTAAGTCTGTACTCTCATCACATATTTTTTCGAATAAACAAATTTTATGTACCATATTCGTATAATAAATATTTTTTAATTTAGTCAACATTGAAGAAATAAAACTGTCATTTCTTGTAACTTTTAAAGCTAAATATTTTTTATCAAACTTAGAATATATAACAAAATATCAACACTAAATTTTCTCCTTCCTTTCAAACATTTTAGGTAAAAACAAAAAAAAATATATCAATACAATGTTAAGACCTAGCTCGTAACCTGTGGCTTGTAACAGTGACACCAATAATACTAAACAATAATAAATTGTTTTCCCGTCTAAACATGAACCTGTCGGTATACTGAAATTGACGCAAGTGGTGACCAATTTGTTAACTAATTGGTCACTTGTCTAGGATAAGTATACCCAAAAGCCAAATTTATCCGCAGCACTGGCAGACTCATCAAGTGTACTTCACTTCCAGGAATGTGACTTAGGACGACGATTCAATACGAACCAGGGATCTCGTGAATTATTGGTGTCTTTGAATAAGTATACCTCGCAGTGACAGAGAACTTTGCAGCAATCCTGTTCTCGCAAGTTCTCCGCCAACTATAGATCCTTGGAGATAAATAGCCTCGGCCACAAGCGCTCTATACAATAGACAGGAACCATGTTCATTTTTATTCCAATGTCTTCCATATTTTAACTCTCACCGTACCAAGCATAAAATGCGTCTAGTATGCTTTATTTTATAAAAAAATACAAGACTGAACTTATGTAGATTTCTCACAATTTTTCTAACAATATACGCTTGAATGCAGAATGTTATTTAATAGTATTATTTAATTATATCTAAATATAAGAAATGTATAACCAGTCATTTGACTGGTTGTGGTACGATTAGCGTTAAGAGCGTATTTCCTAGTCAAAAATCAATTTATATTGCACATTTTCGTAGGTGAATATTTCTAGAACACCGTGTTGGTATAATAAGAGTTTTATGAATTTACGTTTAACCGTTTAGGCATTAAAAATTTTTAAACACTTTGTTTCAACGTACACCTTCGAGTAACATCAAAAGTAGGTTATCTTTATGAATTTTTTATAGGGAAACTAAATAGTGTAAAGGTAGAACAGTTCGCACAATATGTTCGGGAATGATTTAGTATTATACACAAATTTTTACTGCATACTAAATTTAATAATATTTAATCGATTTCTGTATAGTTTGACAGTATTCCTAAGATTTATAAGATTGTTCATGGAATAATCTCTTTTACACACACAAATGTTCATAAAAAAATCGTTCATTGATAAATTGTGATTGATTGTATAGATTTCTATAAACAATCTTATACACATTAAATAACTTTCAGATTCTCTAATTTCAGACAATTTTAAAAGAAGGTATACGCTTCGCTGTCTTTTATCAAGACAACAATTTTCTACATCAAGCAATATTAAATTCACTGAACTGGAAAAATTTGTTTATGATCCCGAATAATACTCGAACACATTCTACGAAATATTCCAATTCTAAAGGATGTCCCACATAAATTCAGAGGACAAAGTGATACTATTGAAGGGGGCAAATATAATGGCAAAAAAAAATTTTTATGTGATGTTTTTAATAAAAAATTTCAATGTCACCGATGTTTTTTTAAAATGGAATAGTATATTTTTTTTACGATAGCATGATAGACAATAAAAAACTGAATTTAGCGGATACCACCTTTTTGACCTTGAAACGACCTTGAGCAAGAATAATCATGTTGGAGCGGATAAAATGTGGAAGTTTAAAATTTACGTGTTTCAGCAAAGATTACGCGTTGTTTACGTCGGCTTAACTTTTACAATCCACAATAAATGTTTGAAATAATTTTCATAGTAAACAGCGTATGTTTATGTTAGAGTATGTATCATTGAGATCGTTAACAGAAGGTTAATCGGTTAGAATAAGTACGTTGTTCCTCGTGCATTATTCGAATTTGAAACGTGAAAGTGTTAACAATGCATTATACTGTACAGGAACGGATCGATATGGTTTTCACTTATGGCGAAAGCCACCAATCTTTGAGGCAAGCAGTACATTTGTATCGTGAAAAATTTGTGAATCGCATTTGTCCTTCGTTACACGCATTTTCCGTTGTGGTAAAACAATTTAAAATACCGGTAGCGTAAGTTCTAAAAATCGTAATAATTACTGCAGCATGTGTTTCAATTACGTCTCAGGAAATCGACAATGCCTACAGATCATTTAATGCAAGATTGCAATATTGCATAAATGAGGATGGTCAATATTTCGAACATTTATTATGATATGTAAAGGTCAACCCGTCGTAAACAACGCGTAATCTTTGCTGAAACACGTAAGTTTTAAACATCCATATTTTATCCGCACCAACATGATTATTCTTGCTCAAGGTCATTTCAAGGTCAACAAGGTGGTATCCGCTAAATTCAGTTTTTTATTGCCTATCATGCTATCGTAAAAAAAAATATATTATTCCATCTAAAAAAACATCGGTGACATTAAAATTTCATTAAAAAACACGACATGAAAAATTGTTTTCTTTACCATTATATTTGCCCCCCGTAATAATGTCACTTTGTCCTCTGAAGTTTTCTGATAGGACTGTAAGTACGACAGATATTTAGGTGTTCCCATTTATGTGAGACACCCTGTATACTAAAATGTTCGCTACGTTTCCAAGGTCGTCGGTTGTCCAAACGGTTATGGAGTTGGACTGCCAAGCGGTAGACCGGGGTTCGAATCCCGTCGGGGTAAGAAAGTTTTTTTCTCCGTTAAAAATATACTATTCCATTAAAAAACAACATCGGTGACTTTGAAAGTTTTTATTAAAAAACACGACATGAAAAATTGTTTTCTTTACCATTATATTTGCCCCCTGTAATAGTGTCACTTTGTCCTCTGAAGTTTTCTGATATGACTGTAAGTACGACAGATATTTAGGTGTTCCCATTTATGTAGAACACCCTGTATATCGTTCAGTTCCCCTATAATGAATTCCTTAATGTGACCCATTTTTGCCGAACGTAATGGAAGTCTCTATTTAGAGAAAATCGTTTTTGCGAAACATTTCCGCAACAACGGGCATTAATTAGGCGGGATAGCAACGAGAGCACGGGGAACACCTTCGATCAGATTTCCAGACGAATTTGCTCGCGGCTCGTGATCGAATTTCGCTTGTGCGCGAGAAATTTCGCGTGATCGTGTGCTTCACCGCTACAAATCGCGGTAATCGAGCGCGCGGCCGGTGCTCCATGCCCGGCCGTGTTTTATAGCGTCGATCAAGTATTAATGAGCATTTCCTCGCGTTCAACGACCAGCGAAATTCGCTGTAACATCTCGAGCACGACGATCGGTGCCGGCGGTGGCGACAATCGGTAAAAATTGGAGCAGCCGCCGCGCCGTCGCATAGTGTGCCAAATGGCCATTTCAGCTGGACAAAATGAACTTTCAAATAAAGTAAAAGTAACTGGGCCAATATAATCTAAAATAACCATGTATTAATACCCTTGAATATTAAAACTTAAAATTATTTCTTTCAATGTTTACAGAGCGTGTAAAGTTCACTTTAAAAACAGACGGTTAACCTATAAATTGCCTCCTAGAAGTTAGCCCCCCACTTGTTGAAATAAATAATTTCAACAATTGTGCTGAGTTGCGCTAAGTTTGTGCTACATTGTTCTCGAATATTATAACAATAATATGAACAATAAGCCTAGAAATTGAAAAAAACGATTTTTTTTAGTAGCCCCCCCCCCACTTTTCGTTTTTTTCAATTTTCTCAATTGTGGTAAGTTGTGCTAGGTTGTGCTAAGATTTTGCTAGAATATTATAATAATAATATGAAAAATAAGACAAAAAATGGAGAAAAACGATTTTTTAGTAGCCCCCACTTTTCGTTTTTTTTTCAATTTTCTTAATTGTGCTATGTTGTGCTAGGTTGTGCTAAGATTGTGCTAAAGTATTACTTTATAAAAATAATAAATAAAGAAGTTATGGTAAATAATCGTTTTGGACATGCAATTAACGTTTAAGATAATATATAATACATAGTACAGTACGTTGACAATGGTCAAAAATCAGAAAATCAATTTTCACGTTGGTATTGAAAACCTCCATGGAATAAAATGTTTAATTACAATGGAGCTTTGAAAATAAAATACTAAATATTAGCCGGTAATGTTGAATGTCCCATGTCTAATCAACGTTCGTCGAAATATGTATCGTTTGTTTATACCCATCACTTCCGGTATAGAATCTACTATGTAAGTCTGCGCTTCTCACGTGTATGAAATAAAGTCATAATTTTCATATACAATTGTGCCCAATTAATTAAATAACAACACATAGATCGTTAATAAAAAATTTCTGAACATACCAGGTAATTGTATTCAAGGTAGTGATGTGTTTAAAATAATTCGAACACAAGTAAACAAGTACACAAAATTTTAAAAGCGTTGATTCCTTTTGTAGATTCTAGTGCAACCTAACAATTTTTAATGTCACAAATTACTCGATAATTAAATTGCACTTGTTCGTTAGACAATTAAATAAATTTTCTCAGAAAGGCTACGAACCCACTTATAATTATTTAAAATTCCAAGTACTCTCACCGCCGCATATTTGATCAAAAGCTGGCCCAAAGTCCGAGTAGAACATTCACCAGTGTTTTCAAAATGTTCTTAGATTTCTATTTCTGAACGTTTATATTTCGATAATAATTTATGCAAAAGCGACAGTATTTTAATGTTTTGAAAACGTCTGCGTGTCACCTTCAAGAATAAAGAATCAAAAATATACTCGAAATTTCGATTGTAATCTCTACAGAGCTTTCCAAGGTTACTGCAATGTCAAACAAACAGAATTATCATGAACTCTCTTCTGTATCCTACAACTTTCGTCTTAAACATTTTTTCGTAACACCTATAATATTCGAGTAATGAAATTTTGTCCAGAAAACGGGCTTTTCATTATTTATAATTCGGTACGTTTTGTCGCCGTCGCCGTCGGCGTTTTGAAACGTTTTCGGAGGCGATAAGGAATTAATTCGACTCTTTTAGAGGCTCTTCTAGAGGCACTTCTCCAGCGCCGTGTGTATCGTTCTTCGAATAAATGTGTATCGCTGACTGGGCAGTGTTGTGCGATATTTTACAGCGTCGCGAGGCAATAACCGTTTCTCGCGGCAATTATCGGGGCTCTCCCCATCAACTCGGAAATTGAAAATAATTTGCTGCAAGAGAGCCAAGGAAAAGACGATTCAATTAACAGCAAAACGGCATTTCTCTCGGCTTTTCTAAGCAATCGTTAACGGAGCGCCGTGCGACCAGTTTCCAGGAGTGAACCTTCTTCAAAGACAATTAATTATCCGCTAACGCACTAATAAGTTAGCGTTGCGACGAGTGACAACCATTCTTACCTCTTGGATAGAAGTTGGGTGCCGGTGGACAACAACACAGGCTACGGTTAACTGCGTTTTGGAGAACTCTTTTTTTCAAGTTTTCTTTATACAATCTTATAGATTTCGACGAGAAAATACCAAAAATGAAAATCGCATTGTGAGGAAGTCATTGGTAAAAATGTTATACGCGTATAAAGTTGAACACGCGTTTTGCAGTTTTCAAGCTGAAATTTTTACTGTGGTTTGTGTACATGGTATTGAAGGAAATTTTATATGGATCGTTCTATCCGATAATTTCTTCACAGAAAAATAATTTTTTGTTAATAAAAAAATGAAAGTTGGAAAATTATTATCTACACGATTCGATTCAGTGTAGAAAATGCTATAAAAAGATATATTTTCAATATTATATCTGAAATTACTCACTGACTTAGTTTTCAATTGAAATTGAATTTCAATTGAATTATAATTTCTTACTGTTTCGCTTTAAATAAAATAGTATTCCATAATTGACAACTTACCTGCGAATGTAACTTGTTAAATAGATGGTCCTGTATAAGACTTGCTACAAAGATTAGCAATCTTGTACCGAAACATTGAATAAACTCGGGCCCGTTTAGTGCTCAGGGTTGAGAAATAAGTAGAATAGGGCGTGGTTGGTCAGACGTACGCATCGAGCAGCTGATTACGCTCGAGGGCGATATTGGAATATTCTTATTCCAATATCCTTTTACAAAATGCTGCTAGAGACGACGGTAGAGTGCCAGGCCCTATTGTCACAGTTCCGCTTGACGTCATTCCGAGCCGTGCAGAGCGACGTAATAATACGCGAAATTAAAATACCCGAGGAACGGAATAACGGCCTCGACAATGAAACGATATTTTCAGTTGTACACGCGTTCTCGCGTCAGTTACGCGAGTACGTATTTAAACGCGCTTCATTAAATGCTAACTAGCCATGCGACAGAGAACTCATATCTGCGGGATGGAGGGCAGAGATTAAACGGTCCACAGTTCGTTTCTACCGGAGATACATTCTTCGTACCAGCGTCTGCAATCGTCTTTGTACAAACAATCTTCAATTTCATTATTTTTTCCTAATAATTATTTAAAGAAAAATTACTCGGACACGAAATAAATTGAATCAGAAAAACACCCGAAAAATTTAAATATCTCGTGAAAGACTGCCGAAAAATGTTTTGATAAAAATTGTTTGATGCGAAGGACGACATAATACGGTGTAAGTTAACTTTTCGTAAGGTAGGTGGTGGGGGAAACTTTGAAATAATTTTTTCAAATGGTACCATATACTTCTTCCCCCGTATTTCGACTGTATGATAACTGTCCAATGATTATGCTAAAACTAGGACAAGGATATAAGTAAATGATGTAGGTTGTAGAATTGATCTCAATAAATGTTGTTATAATAAGGAGGAAAAATATATGGTTCCATTGGAAAAAATGAATTCGATTTCAAAATTTTCTCCACCAGGTATCCTACAAAAAATGAACGTATACCGTATTATGTCACCCTTCGTATCGAACAATTTTTATCTAAATATTTTCTGACAAACACAGTTCTCCACGAGATATTTAAATTTTTCCAGATAAACGAAACCCTGTATAATAAAATTTTATTTACGAACTAGCTTGATTGTATTTTGTATTAGTTTCAGAACTTTTTCAATGCATTGTGTTTAATTGAATATATCATTTATAAATGTTCATTAGTTGAATTTCCAGCATTATTAGACTGTGGGGTTGGTTGAACCTTTTTTTGAAGGACCAATTTTTGTTAACTTTTTTTTATGCAGTCCTATACATTTCGACGAGAAAACACCGAAAATGAAAGTCTTATTGTCAGGAGTTCACTAGTTCAGATGTTAAACGCGTATAAAGTTGAGCACTTTTAAGCCTTTTTGACAACTTAAAGCACCGCCATATTTGTATATTTGCTAGGTAATAATAACAGATGTACGAAATCAAAATGCGGAACATCGTAAGCGTGACCTCTTCTCTCCCACGACGACCTAACCTCAAACTTCGTTTCTACATCTCGAAACAAGCTTTCAAAAAATTCTTACCAATTAATAAAACAATAGTGACTAACCCGCGTATACTACAACAGATGAAACGTACAGCACCTACAAATACCTAACAATTACCTCCACCTCCATCAAACTTGTCTTCACTTAAATTTCTTCATCCCGAAGTACAGTAACTAAAATTCGAAATATTCTTTCAAAATAATAAAATAATAGTGACTAAGCAGTGTGTACTCCGACAAATGGAACGTGCAGCACCAACAGAAGCTTATTAACACGTTCACTGCCGAGCAATCATCCCCCAAAAATCCCACAAAATCAAAGTAGTTTAATGATTGTAGTAAAAATTGCAGAGTTAAAGATCACGGCGGGGATTATTTCTTCAACACTTTTAGATCATACAAATCCCGATGGAGTTCGGTTCAAACAACTGTATTATGATCAAAATTCATTTTGAAAGATACACAAATATTTGTGTCACCCATATATGACCGACATGGCAGTCAACGTGTTAACCATCTCTGCCTTCATCAGATTTGTCTACATCAAAATTCGTTCACCTAGGAACCGCATTAATTTTCGAAAGAATCGCTCAAGTGAACATGACATCGTCATACCCGCTGACGCGATGCATTTCCAACGCATAAAAATGAACATCCCGTGTATCGGTGGAGGAAAGTTTCGTCCGCTCTCCCTCGTTGGGAATCAGAAAATAAGTGTAACGCGTGTTTAGCCAGTCGTTCTCATGCAATTAACTCCGTTGGGCCGCGACTTGTTCGTTCGCAAGCTGCTCGGTTACTACGTCGTCGCATCGTGCGGCATCAGCCTCACCGGCTTTCACTGTGGCCGCTCCAAACAGGAAGCAGGAAAGTTTTTCATAATAACGCATCCTCTTCGGTAGATAGGGAGACCCAATTGCCACAGAATGCACACAAGGGTCCGAGAGGCTAGAAAGGTTCCATCGCTTTTTTTCACCCCCGCGACCGCCCGGCCGCAACTACACGGAACACCGAGCACTCGCGCGAGAAACCCTTTCACCGTTGCCGGGGTTAATTTTAGAGATTTCCTCATTCAAAGGATACGCTGAACGGCTTTGGACACTTTTTGTCGTGCCCCGGGAAAGGGTAATTACTGGCTGTTTCGCTGTAAATAGCACGCATAACTGGTTTTAGCGTCGACCCGGCTATATTTCGATCGAGACAACGTTAAATTAAAGCGGATCCTTTCTCGCTGTCTATCCCTCCTCCTCTCTGATCTTCTCTTTCTCTCTCTCTCTCTCTCTTTCTCTCTCTCTCTCTCTTTCTCTCTCCTTCTTTCTCTCTGTGAGTCTCCATTTCGATTTTTGCTCGCCGACGTGAATGAGGAATATGGAAATCCAAAGTGAATGCGGTTGGGTAAATGACACTCCGCGCCGGGAATATAGTTGTAAAATAACGGTGGACGAACGGTATACCGCGAGATTGCACGACTTATGAAATTTTAGAACACTTTTGCGCGCTTGGTGCTCTTGGATTTCTACCATTGTTACCTGTCCATTGTATTTCCTCGCTATCCACTGTCGTGTACTATGATTGCTGTATTATCTGTACGTGAGTGACCTGTATATTTTCATTTAACTTCGTTGACTCTTACAATAGACCAGAATAATTTTTATTTTGTCTTAAACATCCATAGTCTACTCAGAATTCGAAATGTAATGATCATATGGGGAGATCACGATTTCCGTTGCCCCTTGTTTAGAGGTTAAATTTGTGTTCTTGGGGTCATTTTAGACAACAAATGTATATGCCACAGGTATCGAATGGGCCTGGTTTAGCCGGTAAAGTAGATTTCCTGTTTTTTATAAATCTGCAAATATCTCGGTAACTATGGGAAATATGGCAAAATATCAAGAGACCTTTTTTGTAGAAAATTAAATTTCCAACAATTTATGTCCTATGACATTTTTTTATCAGTTGCGCGGTTTCCGAGTATATTTATATTTCTGTGAAGTTGCAGAACAACTACCTCCCTTCCGAAATCATGGTCAGGGGAACGTGAAAGTTCCGTTCACAACTGCTTATACGAGACTTAAGAAATGTCTATGTATTAAAACTCAATTGGCAGTGAATATTATTGACGTATTACGTTAGGTTAGGTTAGGCTAGCTAGGTTAAGCTGGCTAGGTTAACCCAGACTAGTTAGGCTAGATCAGGTTAGACAAGTCAGGTTAGGTCTGGGTATATTATTGACGTATTAGGTTAGATAGGTTAGGTTAGGCCTGGGTCAAATTGACCAGGTTAGGCCAGGTTATTCTGGCTGGGCCAGCTGAGTTGGGCTAGGTTAGGTTATGTTAGGTTAGAACACAAATTTAACCTTCAAAGTAGGGGCCACAGAAATCGTACCCACTCTCGTGTACTGTGTTTGCTGTATTATCTGTACGTGGGTGACGCGATTCTTTAAAACGACGACCCTGTATATTTTCATTTAACCTCCTTGACTTACAAAAGGCCAGAATAATTTATATTTTTCCTTAAACATCCACAGTCTACTCAGAATACAAAATGTAATGATAATATTTTGAAACAGCTTCCAGGACTCACGGATATCGAACAGAACTAATCAAAGCCTGCAGTAACTCGTGCTTCACAAAACCCAATCCAACAAAACAACAACACCAATATTCACAGAACCCCCACCAACACAAGTTATTATGCTCTGACGATCCCAGTCGTCCGCATCGGTGCGCCGTATTTTTTCATTGATATGGCGGTTCATCATTTTGCTAACGCCTGTAAATCTTGCGCGGGCTCCGATAAATCCCGAAACAATCTGGATTATCGCGACTTTGGTGTAATAACATCCCCGATCGTCGGCCGGGATAGGTGTAATGAAACAGCACATTAAACGCGATGGCGTGAATTCGTTCGCGTTGTCCCGAAAAATTCGCATTTTTCGCAGGGTTCGCGTGTGGGAGGGAGAGAAAAAGAGAGGGGGGGAGAGAGGTTGGCGCGGTAACACGAGGGAAAATGTGAGAGAGGCCAGGATGGGCACGCGGGGAGAGGAGCGGAGTCATTAATCGTTTACGGGTACGCAAGCTGCGGCAAATCGACGCAGCCTAACACCGGGGGCTTTGGCTCCGGCTAGGCTCGGTTACGCTGTAAAAACGAGAGGTTGCCTGGTTACCGAACAGTTTTACAATCGACGCCCGCTTCCCGACGGGAGTATTCGCGTCGCTGCGTAACGATCGGCCCCGGCCCCGGTGCCCGCTCCAGTTTTCCAGCCCGCTTTCAAATTTTTGTTCACTGTTTTTCACCAACAAACGCCCGGGACGTTTGAACGCCGGCCCCGCTTGACGCGGCATAAGGGCTCGCACTGATTCTCTAACCGTTCGCGAATTCCGGGATGTTGCGCGTCGAATGGCGAGCTACTGTGCCGAAATTCTGGTTGAAATTAATATGTGGAACTGTACGATCAACTGTATCAGCTGGCATACAACTTTTCGACAACTTTAAAATGGAGGATACAGACAGAGAAGTTTTTAACATTACCGTTCAAGACTTTATCTGAGAATCAAATTCCGTCCCCACTTACGTTAACAGATCAACATTTTCTGAAGCAGCAGGATGTGATTTTGTGACCGGAAACTACATCTTCACCTGTAGTCCACCAAACTATTTTTCCTCTTGGTAGTGTGAAGTACTAGTAAATAAAAATCCTCTAATATATAGGGTGTCACGTTTAAGTTGAGATTGTTACAAATCTCGAAGACATGTGATTTAAAACAAACAAACTGACACATGTCCGTTAGTGTTTCGAGTGGGGAGTCAAATGGCACTACTGGTTTTCTAATGCGAGAGCAGTTTCAAGGTTATTTCAAGGTCATTTTGTCTTTTTTTATCATAAACACATATTTTTTATTTCGGAATCATATTCTACGTAAAAAAATGCACAACTTTTGTTTGAAACATCTTTTTGAAAGTTCAATATGTCTTAAGATATTTAGCTGATTTATCATGTTTATGTCAAGGTTTATATTGTTTTTCTATTAAAATGACAACGTTACTTTCTTCTGGAAGATTTTTTATTTCATTTAAGAACATCACAGTGAATGCTCGAAATTTTTACCCTTAACTTCTAGACACTTAGCAAATTCATTTAATAACAGACTCATGAACACATAATAAAGTTCTTACAAACTTACAAAAAAATGTTTCAAACAAAAGTTGTGCATTTTTTACGTAGAATACGATTCCGAAATAAAAAATATGGGTTTATGATAAAAAAGACAAAATGACCTTGAGATAACCTTGAGAACGCCCACGAATTAGAAAACTGTTAGTGCTATTTGACTCCCCACTCGAAACACTAAAGGACATGTATCAGTTTGTTTTTTTTTAAATCAAAAATGATAACCAAAAAAAATAAGATATAATAAAAAAGTTTTTTTATTGGAATTACATCTTGAGGACACGTGCGCCTTTGACCTGTGCCGCCGACTGCGACTCTCCGCGTCTCTTTCTTTCCCATACGTTGTCCTTCCTTGCGCCCGAAACATTCATCGTCCATTTTACTCGAGTAAATACCATCGGAATTATATCTTATTTGGTATCATTTTCATTCGAAAAATGCCACGAATATGTTGGTGAAAGTCCCATAAAAAATTATGAAAAATAAAAAAGTTTTGTTATTGGATTAGTAGTGGTCTCGCCGATATATACTCGAACCGTATTATCTTACACTTTTCCGCGACCGAGGCCTCTCGAGCTTCACGGGGTATACCCCGCGGAAGGAGGGATTGTTTTGCGACAATTATCGTACAGAAGTTCACGACAATTAACGATGAAACACTGTAGTATAATATAGTATACTACCAGTGAATTAGTGCTACATAGTATAATATTTTGAACCACAATAATCGTATCATTTTTTTAAAAAAGATATTGCATAAGTTCGTAGAAATATTTCCAAGTAAATTACAGAAACTTTAAATTTGATTTCCGTTTCTCAACTTGCAGCATTCGATGCGGAATGCATCGGTGCGCTTTGAATTTCCAATTTTGAATTGCGAGTGCAGTCTCGCGATGAAACGCGCGTAAATAACGGGCCGACAGAGACAGCGAAAGAGAGAGAGAGAGAGAGTGAGAGAGAGAGAGAGAGAGAAAGAGAGAGAACTTTGCGAAGTGGGGTAAGGATTTTCTATGGGCCGGGGATAAAAACAGGAATAAACAAGGGGTGAGTTGGATCGATATTTATGCGTGTCGAATGAAAGGGTGCCGCGGAAGGAGGTCGTTATTTATGTGTTTTTGTAATAAACCGTGGGAAGTTGTGCTCGCCGTCTCTTAGAGCGGGAGGGTGCAGCGAGGAAATAACAAACTTGCATCGGAAAATATTGAAATAGATTCGCAACGCAGCTTCTGATAGATCAAGATCCACGGTATAACAATTAAAAATAAATAGTCGATGATTGATTATTTAATACGGCGGATTGGCGTCTCTAAATACAATCTAATTTGCGCTTAAGCTTCCACGATAAAAACTTTGATCAACAGTTCAGGTAACACGATTAGAGTTGGCTGTTCCTTGCAGGCAAAGAGCCGTCGAGTGCAAAGGGTTAACCCTAGTTACAGTTCTGGGTCAGGTTTCAACACAACCGGAGGCAACAACTCGCCCTTACAGTTTAGAATAAACCGGGCACTACGAGCAGTTTATGTACAAACAGAGCCTAATAAAGTTATTATCATAACAATCATACTACGAACAGAGCGGTAAGAACGCGTGTTCCATTTTTATTAATAACGTCGACTAATACCGTTTTTATCCAAGTGCAATAGCTTGTTTCCCATGCATTAATTTCTAACTTCTTCCATTACTATGTCACGAGCACAAGTAAATTAAATTAGCGACTACAGTGGTCCCAGTTTGCGAGTACAGCGCGTTGCGGTGGTCTATTAACAAACATTGTTATTGTTCGTAATGCACTGCGTGTTTAAATGCACTTCAATGACAAATTCACTTTGTGGATATGGAAATATACGATAAATCACTTTAGTAAAAAGGAAACGGTTCTATTGGTGAAACTTTAGAAGATATGACCTTGAAACGACCTTCACATCAAAATGTGCTGTTGAAGTGAAACTACTTCTTCCGAAACATTTTGTGTACCTTTAATAACAATATAATGAAAAGTGACTAAAAGTGACTCTGCACCTTCCGTGGACAACCTGGGTTGTTTATGTTCATGATTAATTTCTTTAGTGCTCTGAGCTAAACTTTGAAAAAATCTAAAATAATCCTGAAATACTTCTTAACACTAAACCTACCGACCATTAAAGCTGACTGGTATATACTGCTTTATAAAAATTGTGAGATTGAATTTATTTTGATTTTGTGCGATTTTTATTGTAATGTGTACTTTAATAAAGCAGCGTGTATAATCATTACCATTGGAAACATTTTGACAACTTCAATAATTGTAAAATAAAACATCTGAAACGGGTTATTTGACCCGCAGTGGTAGGTTTTATTGTTAAAGTCCCTATTTTTATACATAGTCGTTGGGAGGTTAAATGTTTAAAGCATCAATGGTACAATATAAATATTGGAAAGAGATGAATTCGAGAGTAACATTTCGAAGGTTCATGGCTGATTTCGTATACAATATTAACAAGTTCAGCGCCCACTCCACAATCATAATAATTACACAAAATCAAAGCAATATATTTAATAAAACAAAAAACTAAGAAGTTTAGTTTTGCGATATTAATTACTATTTCAAACCTCTTCTATTCCTCAGATCGTAAGGAAATTTTGTACACTCAATCTACCAACGTAAAAATTAATTTTCAATTCTGAATAATTAATTCCGTCACCCAGATATGGGTGACATGGCGCTGAACGTGTTAAAACAACTACGAATGATTGCATAAACGATACAATAATTTAAATTGACTGAAGAATGAATAAAATAATGAAAAGTTGCCTGTACAATGGTTAAACAAAGATACAGTTTCTATCTAGCTGAAACGACGCATATGTTCCTCGGAATTCCTACAACGTCGCGTTTCCTCTTACTTCGACGTCCCATTTCTATATCAGAAAACCGATCGGCCTATTTCCCTGTGCCCTACATCCCTCTTCGCCATCACCAAACCCGAAAACAGTGCGCTTGACACAACAATCTTCTCAACCCGCCTTAACTGTTCCCAGAAAATCAGCTTGTCCCGCCGCCAGGCACACAAAACCGTTCACCAGGCTCTCGAACAACATTAGAAACATTTTCGATAGTCGACGCCGAAAGTATTCACTTTTCCCTAAAAATAATTTTCGTCTCGTCCTTCGTGTCGAGAATTGCCTAGACATCGTGTCTGGGTCTGTGTTCCGATCGAGTGGGACACTGTCACTTTTAAGATATTTATTGGCGTGCTTGGCCCTGTGGCGGTTACTTCCCATGCTCGTCAACAGAGGGACATTACGACAACACCTTTCCCGCTACTACCTGAATCTTCCTCTGTGTATGAAATTGTGGGCTGGATTGTTTTTGAGCCCGCACGTATAAAAGTTGTACGTTCAACGTTTCCACGTGTCGTGGAATAAATGAATTCCACTAGTTAACAAAAACTGATTTATTGGAACACTTGCTTGGTGAGCAGAAAATACATGTAGGATTTCCCTATTTTAATTCGACATTCGCGATCGAGTTGAATAATCGATCTACGCGGGCAGGGGTAAATCAAGGGGTCGACTCGTAACAGATAATAATAATTTAATCAAAATGAAAGGATGATGGAACAAACATGCAGACAACTGTACAACTTGGCGACCGACGCGAGACTCCTCGATGTCGCCTCTCGCTCGCATTTCTTTTCTCGACGTTCCTCGCTTGTCTTTTGCCGTTCGTTTGTTTTACGGAGCGAGCGTTGCACCGGCGTTGGCGGGACGCGCGTCTCGACCGTTTTGGCGGGAATTTAGGCATCCCATATACATGTGTTGTCGCTTCTACGTCCAAACACAGAGATAGCGTACGATGCCTTCCGCAGCATCGCTACTCAAAAAACATTTGAAAATCGCGGCGGAGGAGACCGACCACGAACGACGGCGTCCGACGCGACGGCCGATTCGCATGCCGCAAGCGAAGGCTGTAAACCACTGTACACTCTGTTAGAGTGGTGGAAAATCTCGTCAGTGGGGTGCAGGGAGAACAGCGGTCCCCACTCTTGACGCAAGGCTGCAGATCCCATCACTGATCAGTGGATCCCACTCTTACGCTGACGTTTTGGCGGGAACGGTCGACATAGGCGCTCAGCGTCACCACCATCTTACTTCATGGTCACCACATCTCTCTGTCACAGTCACACTCAATACGCTCGTTTGCTGTCTACGTCAAGCGATTCGGCCAATCGCGGAAGACGTGTAACGCGTGGTAGGAGCATCACGTGGTACCCACAAATTTCTCTGTGCCAACACTCGCTGCGCGGGCTATAGTAGCGGGAAAGGTGTTGTCGTAGTGTCCCTCTGTTGACGAGAATAGGAAGTAGCCGCCACATTACCCTCTTGCAAGTGGTCAACGACATCTGGTCAAATTTCCCCCTAATTACGCTGATCTCTGTCGGAATCCAAGGAGGTCGCTGGAATGTGTACTGTCAAACTGAATTTAGCGGATACCACCTTTTTGGCCTTGAAATGACCTTGAGCAAGAATAATCATGTTGGAGCGGATATAATGTCGAAGTTTCAAACTTACGTGTTTCAGCAAAGATTACGCGTTGTTTACGACGGGTTGATCTTTACATATCATAATAAATATTCGAAATGTTGACCATCCTCATTCATCCAATATTGCAATCTTGCATTAAATGATCTGTAGGCGTGCGGTCGACATGGGCGCTCAGCGTCACCACCATCTTACTTCATGGTCACCACATCTCTCTGTTACAGTCCCACTCAATACGCTCGTTCGCTATCTTCGTCAAGCGATTCGGCCAATCGCGGAAGACGTGTAGCGCGTAGTAGGAGCATCACGTGGTACAAGTTTCTCTGTGCCAACTCTCGCTGCGCGGGCTATAGTAGCGGGGAAGGTGTTGTCGTAGTGTCCCTCTGTTGACGAGCATAGGGAGTAGCCGCCACATGCTTAAAACCTACTATGCATTTCTGATTTCCAAGATTCGAGTACTACTTGTGAAAGATTCGATTCCTTTCAACATCGAAGTAATTATAAGTAAGTACTCATTCCGAGGTTCGATATCAGTTTGTATAAAATGAATACTTTTCAAATATAATCATTGAAACATTATCGCTTTTAAGTAGTAATCGAAACCCATGAAATGTAACTTGGTTATTGAAATTGACTAACGCGTAGTAGGAGCATCACGTGGTACCCACAAGTTTCTCTGTGCCAACTCTCGCTGCGCGGGCTATACAAGGGTTCTCTGTCCAACGACACGAAACCATTCCAACTATTTTCAATAATATTATAATTTTATCATTTCATTACGTATCAAAATGTTAGGGCCCGCAGTGGCTCAGTGGATAGAGCGCGCGACTACAAACACTGTGGTCGTGAGTTCAAATCCCACCGCCGTCACCAATGGAAATATTCTTCTATGTGATATTATACTGCGTCGTTGAAATTGATGGTTCGGAACCCGCCGTAATAAACAGTAGGTCCCGCTGAAAAGTAGGCTGAAAACGGCTGAACATTGGCGTTAGGTGAGAGTGGACAAAGTGGAATAAGGGGGGGAATGGTAAAATCGATTTGAAACCCTGAGGGACCAAATATCAGTACCTACGTATTAAAATGTTCGACAAAAATGTTCTCCTCAAGAAATTCTTGAGAAAGAGAATCTCCTCAATTCATTCTTGATACTTTTATGTAAGTATGTTGAAAAATGTACAAGTTTAAATTTTCATTCTTGCGCAAGCTGTTTACATTGTATGCCGTTGATCGGTCGCTGGTCTTTGACGTTCGGCGCTCGGGTCTCGGTAAAAGTTATTCGAAGATTGTTCGAATACCGCGTTATTCGAAGGTTATTCCAAGCCTACGAATAATTATTTTTCCCATCTCTGGACTGAACAAAGCGACTATTTACTATCCCACCGTACTCGCGTAATGCCAAACCAGTATAAATCTTCGAGAAGAACTTCCGAAGAAACTTCGATATTTGCGATCGGAACCGGATCGAAGCGATTCTTTGCAGTTTGTTCCGCGTAGCCATTTGTCCACCAGTGCAGATTATGCTAATATTCGCGGAGTTGCGCGGATTATCAGGCGGCCGGAATGCGCACGATAACCGTGGAGTGTTCTGGGTCTTCGGGAGCGTACCGATCGATCGTAGACGCGCCATGGTAATTTCTATCGACGTCCCATTCTGTCGAACAATGATTAGCGTTCGCGCATAAATAGTCTTACATGTGCCCGTGGTTTATGGGATGGTATCGATAACGAGGTTTAGTCGATCGGTCTCCGCGTAATACCGGCTGCTAGCATTAACCGTATCGGTGTTATCCTATCTCAAGTAAGATTCATCAATCGGAGGCGTACCATGGTCCGCGCCACGCATGATGCGATGACTCGATATTCATAGCGCAAGCCGATTTCCGTGGTATCGCGCGTAATCCACCGTGTACCATGGCCAACGGCAAAAGATCTGTTGGGACAAGACTCCGAGGAATCGAACAATGCTTAACAGAGCTTGTTCCGTCGCAAGAGAACAAGATATAAGGCCCTTATTTCGGATTTATTTATGACGTCTTCGTGACTTGAGGCCGTTCTCGAGGATTAGGGAACTGAGGCACATTTGGCGACCAGTCGAGCCATTGCCGGGCCTTCCTAGTTTTTTCTTGCCTCCTCGAGAATTACGCGTCGTAAATCGATTACCGACGAAGGACATTCCGGACCGAGAACGGTTCAAGTACGGTTCTCGGGTTACCTGACTTCGCCCTCGGAGGCAGTCGCGTACGGTCCCACACTTTCCCAGGACAGGCTAGCTTAGGGCAGATCTAAAGGTCCGCAAGAATGCACTGATTGGGAAATGCATAGCTCGGCAGAACCAATCAGTGCACTTCTTCAGCATAGCAATGGGTGTCACCGTCTTGACACCCAGAAATGGAGGACCGCCTTCACGATACGACGAAGGGTCCTCCTGAAAACCGCGACGGTCAGTTAGTCGCATCTAGTCAGTCGGAATCGAACAGTCGCGATCGAACAGTCGCGATCCAACAGTCGCGATCCAACAGTCGCGATCGAACAGTCGGAAACGAACACTTAATTCCTTGCACGTATCGAGACAAGGCAAGTAACAATACGGATCATCGTGATCGGATCCGCACGCGTCTAAGGCAGGGCCTGCTAGATAGCCTTACTGACGAATCCTCTAGCAGGCCTGGGATGAAACGCTGAACCCACGAATAAACACGTAGCCCTGATCATTTGAACTGGTTACCCAATATTAATTTGGCGGGTAATACAAACGGTGATTTCGGGATCGACGCGTCCATACGATTGGGCTTGAGATTTACAACCTCAAGCGGGCACGAGTCAACCGCGCGTCGAGCTCGAGATTCGCACCGTACGAACAGAGCTCGACCCTTAGATATACAGGGTGAGTCACCTAACGTTTGTACCTCAAATATCTCTGTCGTTTCTAAAGATACGTAAAATATGGTAAGGACAAAGTTGAATGGTACAATGGGGCTGACACGATGCAAAAAAAAAAAATTTTGTTTTTATGTCATTTTTTTAGAGATATCAAGGTCACCTTGACTTTTTTAAATGGAACCACCCTTTATTAAACACCTACAATGATAGTCCCTTTCATTAGGAATTCAGTGACTATAATTAGTCCAAGGTCATTCAAGGTCAAGGACAGAGAAAACGTATAAGATTTAACATCGATACATGCTTGTAAACGGGCTTTGAAGGAATGTTGCACTCTGTCCGCGACCTTGAATGACCTTGAGTAATTATTAGTAAACTCTATCGGTATAAACTCTGAACATTTCAACCAAAATCGGTAAACGTTGGAATGAGCTACAACCGTTCAAAAATGGTGAAAATTTCAGTTTTTCACAATTTTCAGCTTTAAACTGTAATAAATCGAAGAATTCTTACGTCTTTCGATGCCTGCTCGATACTTTTTCAAACAACTAATAGATCGAATAGTTACATCTCGATCGTCCAGTAGAATGAGAATTGTTATAGTCAGACAAGTAGAAAATTTACTTTCAGCCTTAAACCGTAATAAATCGAAGAATTCTTACGTCTTTCGATGCCTGCTCGATACTTTTTCAAACAACTAATAGATCGAATAGTTACATCTCGATCGTCCAGTAGAATGAGAATTGTTATAGTCAGACAAGTAGAAATTTTACTTTCAGTCTTGAACTCTAATAGATCGAATAGTTACATGTAGATCGTCCAGTAGAATGAGAATTGTTATAGTTAGACGAGTAGAAAATTTACATTCAGCCTTAAACTGCAATAAATCGATGAATTCTTACGTATTTCTATGCCTGTCCGATACTTTTTCAAACAACTAATAGATCGAATAGTTACATCTAGATCGTCCAGTAGAATGAGAATTGTTATAGTCAGACAAGTAGAAAATTTACTTTCAGCTTTAAACTGTAATAAATCGAAGAATTCTTACGTCTTTCGATGCCTGTCCGATACTTTTTCAAACAACTAATAGATCGAATAGTTACATCTCGATCGTCCAGTAGAATGAGAATTGTTATAGTCAGACAAGTAGAAATTTTACTTTCAGTCTTGAACTCTAATAGATCGAATAGTTACATCTAGATCGTCCAGTAGAATGAGAATTGTTATAGTTAGACGAGTAGAAAATTTACATTCAGCCTTAAACTGCAATAAATCGAAGAATTCTTACGTATTTCTATGCCTGTCCGATACTTTTTCAAACAACTAATAGATCAAATAGTTACATCTAGATCGTCCAGTAGAATGAGTATTGTTATAGTCAGGCAAGTAGAAAATTTACTTTCAGCCTTAAACTGTAATAAATCGAAGAATTCTTACGTCTTTCGATGCCTGTCACTGTTTTTCTCGTCATCCGATTTTGATGAAATTTTCAAAACGTACATCATCGACACAGATCTACAAAACGTATTTTTTTTTTTAAATTTTTAGTATAGGCCCGCCTAAAAAAAATGTAAAAAACAGCTTTTGGTATTTTCTCTGGAAATGCCGAGAAATTGCAACTGTCTCAAAATGTTTTCTTCACGTCATGTAGCAAACTAATTGTTCTAAGTTCTCACAAATGTCTGTAAGCTTCAATATTAAAAAGGTTATCGTCTTTTTAGGAATGTCCGAATATTAATGGGAGTACTATTTGTAAATACATAAATGGAAATGGGGAGGAACAATTTTTGGGGATTTGTTTCTAAAACTTGCAGTCTGTACCAACATCGTCAGTTATCGATCATTGACTGTGAGGCACAAATCTGTGTCACGCTTCCTTCGAATGCATTAGCAATGCAATTACGCGCGGAATGAAACGAAGGAACTGAATTACTAATGCTGGGCGATTTATTCGATTCTCGATGGAATATTCGTACCGTGAAATACTGTGATATTACAACTGGTTTTTATAATATGTGCCAGAGTGTACGGATAAGAGCAATTAATATTCCAAAATCTGTCCGACGTTTTTAAATTTTAAACATGTATCAACACACGAGAATCTCTTAATTTATTAGACGAAAAAATCTGCCGGACACGTTTGGACCATATAAGCCTGTTATTCATATTACGCATAATTTTATAATTGTTTTCTTAGAAGAGAATAGTTAACAGTGTAGGACGTGGGAAAGGGCTTGACTTAATCAACGCGCTGGTAAAAATAAAAAGATATATTATATAACGCTACAACGGCGTTTCGACTGGCACTGACTCCAGCGGAGTCGCATCCGATCCTTATAGTCTAAAACATAAGACGATCGGACGACTGACGAGTGACGGAGAGTCGTGATGCTACTCTCCTCACTCTTACAACAGTCACAAAGTGGTATGAGATAACTAATTGAATATTATAATAGTTTCATTCAACTCCTGTTATCGAAGCACACGAAAAAAAAAATAAACCATAAAATGGGCAAATCTGTTGGCCGCGTTGAGGGATAGTTAACAGTGAACGGTGGCCGCGCGGAATTCCCGGTGGCGTCTAGCCGAATCCGTGTGGCTCGGGTAACCGTAAAAAAGGATAAGTTTTCGGATCGAAAAACAAGGAGTGGATAAAATACCGTGGCCGTAAAAGAAAGCAATCCGTGTAACCGGGGAATCGTTCTTTACGTTCTATTATAATATATATTCGAGCGTAGCGGCGGAAACGTATGTCCTCCCAAGGGCTCCGTGAAAATTGTGCCCCGGATCTTCGGCCGGAAAGGCACGGGCATTTGCATTTTCCTCGGTCCCGTATACGTATTGCTCATGAATATAGACAGATATGATCCTGTCCGCGAATGCTTTGCCGTTAGGAGGCGAGCCCCGAAGTCAATCGGGTCCTTTGAGCCCCGTAGTCAATATGCTGTCGTCATCAGAAAGTGTCCACTCACTTCGATGACCCGTTCCTATCAATGAAAGGACTTGTCGAATCGATGCAACCACGCCTTTATTCAAAGGAACTGTCGGGAGCCACGCCGGTATTACCAACCTAAATAACAACGACGCCCGTTGTTTCGCGATTGATTACTTTCCTGTCGAATAACCTGCCTCTCTCAATAGCTGTCTGCTTAAACCGTCCTTGATCTCTGTCAACTGCTCTCTTCTTGTTCGCTCGACGCTTCTTTCAATAACCCAACACTTTTTACAGAGGCTCGATCGGTTTCGAATTTTCCTGTTTCGAACCCCTTTTGCAGACTCAAGGCAGGCTTCTCGTGTAACGGCAATGAAGACGAGTGATTTTTAAGAATTTCTTTAGAGTAACTATTGGATATAGGGAACTAGGCCTTTGTGCGAGGTTAAACCTTTTTTCGGGGACCAATTTTTTAATACTTTTTTTTATGCAGTCCTATAGATTTCGACGAGGAAACACCGGAAATGAAAGACTTATTGCCAGGAGTTCACTGGTTCACAAATTATACGCGTGTTAAGTTGAGCACTTTTTAGCCTCTTTTAAAGCACCGCAATATTGGTGTATTTGTATATTTATATATACACACGTATAACTTATAAACCAGTGAATTCCTAACAATGATACTTACAATGTTTCAATGCTTTTGGCGCACAGGTTCGATCCTTGAATAATATTCTAAGACACTATTTGCTAATTACTACAATATTTTCGACGTTTCGATCTTGTTTCAGATCATTTTCAAGAAAAATTTTTCTTTAAGAACAAATTGCGTCTGTAAATGATTAAATTCAATAATACTTACATTTTCGTAATTTTCTCACCGATATCTACAGAGTTACATAAAAGAAAGTTAAAAAAGTGTTCGAGAAATTTAAAAACATTTGGTCCTTCAAAAGAAAGAGTAGCTTTTTATAATGTACAAGAGCTTCTTAACAGCTTCGGCAGTGTAAGCACTGTTGGCGGGCAATGTAGCATCTATCACAGTGATCAAAACACAAAAAGTGAGAAATTTTCTTAATGTTTGATACTTTACGCTGGAATTGAAACTATTTTGAAAGAAGAATATATAAAGAATTGGAAAAGTTCCAACGTTAAGAAGAAAAGTTTACTTTTTTGGCCGTTTAGTTAAGTTTATACTGTTTAAGATAATATTATAAATAAAAAATTAAATGTGAGAACACATTGAAAACGTCATTCGAAGAATTTCCGATCGATTTTTGAAAATCTTTTTCACAAATTCCGATCTGTTTTCTTATCTGTTATCTTAAAGTGCCATCATCTACCAAGTTGCAAAAATTCTATCAACTGCAAACAGGTTTTAAAGAATTTTTTTATTTCCAGCCGATTTTGAAAAATCCTTTTTCCTTAATTTCGATATGTTTTTGTAGTTCTCCTACATTTTCAGGCATGTCTATCTTAAAGTAATAATGTATTGCTGAAGTGATAAAGTATTTTTAGAAAATCAGTAGAAGAACAACTATTTAACAAGAAATCGAATACACAAATTTTAGTTCAATAAAAGAAAGAATGATTGACACTAGATTAGTGGTGCAAGAATATTGTTTTACACTTTAAATTTTAAGTTAAAAAAATCACAGTAGCCAAACCTGTGAGTTTCGATTTACGCGTACCGATTTCCACGTGTCCCATAAACAATATTCGTAAATCCGGCGGTAATAAAACGAATGCTTTAAAAGACTTTTAAAACTCTTATCGTTCTTGTTATTTTTCTTCTGTCCAGCGTAGCGCGTATTCACTTAGGAATCGAGGTAGGGTTGATTCTATCCGGCGCCATCCCACGGGCCATTCAAAGTTTTCCGACATCGTCGCAAATTTCCAACCAAAAAGCGACTCTTATTTACTGCTGGAAAGTATGCTGATCGAAGTATCCACAAGGCTGTTTTTCATGGAACTGGCGAACTTGCTTCTTCTTGCGGACTTCCTCTAAAGAACTGACATCCGGAAGAAAGCTCCATAATCTCGGCATCCTGCTCGGAGCTTGCGCGTCTGCTCTTCATAAACAAACTCTAAAAATCCGTGTTTCTTCAGTCCAAGGTAATACTACAAGTAGCTTGCCATTAATCAAAGTTATGTGCATTTGCAATAACATTACTCTTAAAGATCATGCAATTTTTGATTTAGAAGAAGTTTGATTGGACTAGAAATAATATTGCTGGGTTGAGAAAGTAGAAATATACAAAATAGGACTTGCAGTTGAAGTTAACATACACTTTACTGATAATTTGCAATAACATTACTCTTAAGGATCAAGCACTTTTGATCAAGAAGAAGTTTGATTCGACTAGAAATAATATTGTTGGGTTGAGAAAGTAGAAATATACAAAATAGGACTTGCAGTTGAAGTTAACATACACTTTACTGATAATTTGCATTAACATTACTCTTAAGGATCAAGCACTTTTGATTTAGAAGAAGTTTGATTCGACTAGAAATAATATTGTTAAGTTGAGAAAGTAGAAATATACAAAATAGGACTTGCAGTTGAAGTTAACATACACTTTACTGATAATTTGCAATAACATTACTCTTAAGGATCAAGCACTTTTGATCTAGAAGAAGTTTGATTCGACTAGAAATAATATTGTTGGGTTGAGAAAGTAGAAATATACAAAATAGGACTTGCAGTTGAAGTTAACATACACTTTACTGATAATTTGCAATAACATTACTCTTAAGGATCAAGCACTTTTGATCTAGAGGAAGTTTGATTCGACTAGAAATAATATTGTTGGGTTGAGAAAGTAGAAATACACAAAATAGGACTTGCAGTTGAAGTTAACATGCACTTTACTGATAATTTGCAATAACATTACTCTTAAGGATCAAGCACTTTTGATCTAGAAGAAGTTTGATTCGACTAGAAATAATATTTTTGGGTTGAGAAATTAGAAATATACAAAATAGGACTTGCAGTTGAAGTTAACATGCATTTTACTGATAATTAGTAGGAATGGGATCAAGTTCAATATGTACTCACGAATCCGAGTCAATTTCAATAACCAAGTTTCATTTCATGGGTTTCGATTACTACTTAAAAGCAATAATGTTTCAATGATTATATTTGAAAAGTATTCATTTTATACAAACTGATATCGAACCTCGGAATGAGTACTTACGAGTTTCGAAAAGATACTTATAACTACCTCGATGTTGAAAGGAATCGAATCTTTCACAAGTAGTACTCGAAGCATGGAAATCAGAAATGCATAGTAGGTTTTAAGCATGTGGCGGCTACTTCCTATGCTCGTCAACAGAGGGACACTACGACAACACCTTTCCCGCTACTATAGCCCGCGCAGCGACAGTTGGCACAGAGAAATTTGTGGGTACCACGTGGTGCTCCTACTACGCGTTACACGTCTTCCGCGATTGGCCGAATCGCTTGACGAAGACAGCAAACTAGCGTATTGAGTGTGACTGTGACAGAGAGATGTGGTGACCATGAAGTAAGATGGTGGTGACGCTAAGCGCCTATATCGACCGCATGCCTACAGATCATTTAATGCAAGATTGCAATATTGGATAAATGAGGTTGGTCAACATTTCGAACATTTATTATGATATGTAAAGGTCAACCCGCCGTAAACAACGCGTAATCTTTGCTGCAACACGTAAGTTTGAAACTTCCACATTTTATCCGCTCCATCATGGTTATTCTTGCTCAAGGTCATTTCAAGGTCAAAAAGGTGGTATCCGCTAAATTCAGTTTGACAGCACACATTCCAGCGACCTCCTTGGATTCCGACAGAGATCAGCGTAATTCTGGGGAAATTTGTCCAGATGTCGTTGACCACTTGCAAGGTGGTAATGTGGCGGCTACTTCCTGTGCTCGTCAACAGAGGGACACTACGACAACACCTTTCCCGCTACTATAGCCCGCGCAGCGACAGTTGGCACAGAGAAATTTGTGGGTACCACGTGGTGCTCCTACTACGCGTTACACGTCTTCCGCGATTGGCCGAATCGCTTGACGAAGACAGCAAACTAGCGTATTGAGTGTGACTGTGACAGAGAGATGTGGTGACCATGAAGTAAGATGGTGGTGACGCTAAGCGCCTATGTCGACCGCATGCCTACAGATCATTTAATGCAAGATTGCAATATTGGATAAATGAGGATGGTCAACATTTCGAACATTTATTATGATATGTAAAGGTCAACCCGCCGTAAACAACGCGTAATCTTTGCTGCAACAAGTAAGTTTGAAACTTCGACATTTTATCCGCTCCAACATGATTATTCTTGCTCAAGGTCATTTCAAGGTCAAAAAGGTGGTATCCGCTAAATTCATTTTGACAGCACACATTCCAGCAACCTCCTTGGATTCCGACAGAGATCAGCGTAATTAGGGGGAAATTTGTCCAGATGTCGTTGACCACTTGCAAGGGGTAATGTGGCAGCTACTTCCTGTGCTCGTCAACAGAGGGACACTACGACAACACCTTTCCCGCTACTACCTGAATACAAACCTCTGTTTGTATATATAATGTCTCTTTCTTTTATACAACGTGATGTGGGTGAATAAACCGAACTGGGTTGCACTATAAATAGTGTTGACATGTATTAAACAATAATTAAAGTTTCTTTACATTATTTACATTATTTACAGATCCCTTACCTATAAATAGAGAAACGGCATTTACAGCCTATTCTTCCCTATCTTTCCTTCTTATATTAACTAATATGGTTTCTAACTCGAATTTCTCCTTATCTTGGTGCACGTGTTTCTTCTATTCTCTTCTGTGCTCTCTATTACCGACAAGTGACGCGGCAAACTTCAAGAGGGTTTGTAAAGTAGTATCTGTACTACTTTTTATATATATATATATATATATATATATATATATATATATATATATATATATATACACCGTCCTAAACTGTCCTTACGACATTCCGCATCTAAGGCACGGATACTAAGTTCGGACACTTTTAAAAAGGCGATAACTGTTTTAAGATTGGACCAAACGAATTACATTTTTTTTTTAAACGTTAAAACGATTAATTTACTATGTGACAAGAAAGAAAAAATTTGGAAAAATTGCAGAGAAAATACTACGAGTTGCTTTTTACAATCTTTTTTTAAGTGGGAAACGATTTTTTACGAGGGTTTAACGATTAAAAGTTTGAAACAATTGCTGTTTTTCACGATTTTCGACTCGTAACAGAAATTTTTCCATTTTAATGCGTTTATAACTCGTGTACCAATTAACCAGTATCGATAAAAAATTTGAGAATGTATCTAATATATTTGAGTCTCTAAAACACAATTTTGTATATTTCCAGTACGGTTCCAGATAAGAAAGTTGTCATAATTTGCAATATTTTAAAAAATTTATTTTCACCTAATATAATAAACGAATTCTTCTCAAAAACATTCAATCTATTGGGTCTATTTTGAAAAAAGTTGTGCCGTTTTAATTGGTGTTGAGTCACTTTTGATTTTCGATGTACGCGAGTCGCAGTGTTTGTCGCGATAAATTTGTCGAAATTTATACTCGCGACAACGAATAAACGCAACCAATCTTCCCGAACGAGTACAAATAAATCGTAGCGGTTTCTTCTGAATTGCATTCGAAACTGTGGTATTGAAATCGCCTCGGATTCCGGCGGAGGGCTTCTTCCGTGCGTCGTCGCCGGCATTGAAATTAAGTAATGAAATTGTTTGATATTTGATGCGGACGAATATTCGCATTCCGGGGCCACGTTGCCGTTTCAATATCAACGGGTCCCGGTAATTGCTTTTACCGGAGAAAGAGTTTGCTCCTCTCTACGGGTGGCTTCTTTCAGATTACTTCGGTGGGCTCCGCGATACACGCTAGCAAGAGCAGGATCTTCCCGCAGACTCTCCTCGACATCCGTTTCCTCTGCTTCCCTGGTTTCTCTGCCTCGCTTCGTCTCGCTTCGAGGCGGCGTGCCCCGAGCCAAGACTTTGATTTAAGTTTCATTTACCTTGAGGTTGCCGATGGAAAATATAATTACAAGGCTTGAAGACGGAGCACGAGCACATACGCGGTCCCCGAAAAAAACATAGATAGACCATCATTTAACCATTCTGGGACGACGATGGATTGTCAATTTGCTTATGTGCATTGCAAATGTTTCAATATTTTGTTAGGTTATGTTTGAAAGTAATGGCGTGGTCACTGGTATAGGATAAATGAAAATACGATATTTATTTATTATAACATCAAGAAATGGTTAATATATGTTATTACTAACTATTAAGTATATTATTATTAACTATTAACCATTTCTTCATGTTATATTAAATAAATATCTTATTTTGATTTATCCTATACCAGCGACCACGTTATTACTTTCAAACATAACCTAACAAAATATTGAAACATTTGCAATGCACATAAGCAAATTATATATATAATAATAATGATAATAATAATAATATAATAATATGATAATAATATATATAATTTGCTTATGTGCATTGCAAATGTTTCAATATTTTGTTAGGTTATGTTTGAAAGTAATGGCGTGATCACTCGTATAGGATAAATCAAAATACGATATTTATTTATTATAACATCAAGAAATGGTTAATATATATATTATTATTAACTATTAAATATATTATTATTAACTATTAACCATTTCTTCATGTTGTATTAAATAAATATCTTATTTTCATTTATCCTATACCAGCGACCACGCCATTACTTTCAAACATAACCTAACAAAATATTGAAACATTTGCAATGCACGTAAGCAAATTATATATATATATAATAATAATGTTAATAATAATAATATAATAATATAATAATATAATAATATAATAATAATATATATAATTTGCTTATGTGCATTGCAAATGTTTCAATATTTTGTTAGGTTATGTTTGAAAGTAATGGCGTGGTCGCTGGTATAGGATAAATGAAAATAAGATATTTATTTAATATAATTTAATATTATATATATAGGGTGTTCACGCTATCACTAGCCAGCGTTTTATTTGCATATAATAAATATTAGAAAAAAAATGATGGAGGGATAGGTGATACTGTTTTTGGTAAGTAACATAATGGTGTATGTAATATCTTGTGTTTGCACTATTTTCTTAGAAATGAAGGTGACCTTTAATTTTTTAAATGAAATAGAATGTATTTTTTATATCATATAAAGGCGTGTATCAAGACAAATTCATTCGTATACAACGCAATGACCTTCAAGGTCATGCAAGGTCAGAAATAGCAGCAAAATTTTGAATATATTGTACGTAATATTTCGTACAGATATCCACTACACCCTGTATATTTGAAGCTCATCAAAATCTATTACGAACATCATTTCAAGATCGTAACCCCACGGAGGGTTAGGTTTTTACAGCTGATAAATGAATTTTGGGTATGTCTGGGTTAGATTTCTTAGGGAGGAGGTGCAGGGAGACAAACGGTACCCTTTCTCCGTCCTGAAGGACGAATTCAGTCATTATGGTATAGGCGGAGTTTGCTATAGTCATCTCAACTATAGTCAAAAACTATCGCCCAGCGGCGATAACATGTACAGGAAAAAGTTTCTCAGAATGATGACCTTGAAATCATATGCAAGGTCATCAAAATCGGTGAGGAGGAACAACTTCTAAATAATTACCAAATTCGTTTGTAATCTCGAAACCTTAAGTATGCGATGATCGTGTACAATTTTCAATGTACAACTTTCACCGTTTCCGAGTAAATCATTTCCGATGAAAAGTGTGCAAAGAACAACCCGAGACCCTTAACCCCTTAACCTACAACTACGGGCATAGCCCGTAGTAGATGATCGGGCCAAAAGTGAATATTACGGACATAGCCCGTAATACGATGATCGGGCCAAATATAAATATTACGCGCATAGCCCGATCATCGTACCAAACTAGTCGGGCGAATGGCTCGAAGGCTGCGCGAGCTTGTTTACGTTTTCGGCCGAAAATTCTCGAACGTGAATCGTAGGTTAAGGGGTTAATCGCAGCTGATTCGTCAAAACACCTAAATCTCAGCGGCGATTCGCTATACCGGAATGAGTAAAAACAGCCCAGAGGTATTTTTCCGTCAGAGGACAGCGAGATTCGTCGGTGGCGGCAACGGCGTGGGCGGGGCCGACAGTCGTGTTACTTAAAACGTAATTGGAACCTGAATCTTCATTCCCGTCGTACGAAATTTTAATCTCTCTTCTCTGTCCCCTTCCTCCAAACCGCCTATCCACCGGTTACTCTTCTTCTTCTTCTTCTTCTTCTTCTTCCGACTAACAACGAAATTAACGTTTCAGTACCAATCCCGTTAAAATTTTCGGTCCCCGGCGGAGATGTCTGGTTCATCCGGTAAACACGTAACAAGCGTTGGCTCCTCGAGCTGGGAATGAAGTTCGCGAACGCGTGTCGACGTTCGTCGATCGACGATCGGCGACTTTTCAAATCGACCGAACGACGCGAGAGTGAGAGAGAGAGAGGGGAGGACGAGGCTGTAGATCGGTCGCGAAGAGGGGTGGGGAAACCGGCGGAAAGTTTTGTAACTCTTTGAAGCAGCACGGTTCCCGTCTTGTCCTCTCCTTTATTACAGTCTCTCGGATGAATACCAGATGCGGTTAGAACTTTCAGGTAGCGCAGGAGCAACTTCAAGACTATAATTGCTTTGTTCGATCCAACTTTTGTTTCCCACCGTTCCCCCCCCCCCCCCTCCACCTTCCCTACCCTCTTCCTCGTCGTTGGGCGTTCGGGGATTCGGATCGACTTTTACGGTTTCGTGTGTAATGAGTACGTTTTCGAGTGCGGCGTCTCCTGTCCTATCCGTCCATGAAAATTACGGTATTTTTCTCTTCGAGTTCTCCGGGGACAAATGGGAACCGACCGGGCCGGACACTTCTCGGGATTAAATCTGAACCGATTCGACGAGCAATCCACAATTCCGTAATTGGTTCCCCCGGCGGGAGATTATTATTAATTATGTGGAGAAAGTTCCGCCGTTAACGCAACTCAAGATGCTACCTTCGAAAGATGTTTGCTTGACTGCGACTCTCTATTTTTGTTGTTGTTGTTTGATCTATCGTTGTATATTTCAGTCGGGGTTATTTAAACCTTTGCAACCGACTGTGCACTCTAAAACACTACCACTATAAATATTATACTATAATTGAAAACAATTCCTACATTGCTGTGTGTCTTTGTGTTTCGTAAATTGTTAAACGTTTATTGTGTGGGACGAGTAAATACGCATTTATTGTGGAAATCAAAATGAAACAGGTGACAGTAACGGAAATATGATTAGAACGAAATATCCGAATTCTAAAGTACAAATAGTGTTGAGACGTGATTATTGTATGGCCGGCTCGTATTTCGGTTTGGGTCTACGCTACGGTCGATTTTGAACAGTGCCATTGTCGAAGGGGTCCTCTAGCGCAGGGTTTGACTTTATTTGCTCGCGAGGACCGTTTTCCGAGGGCTGCGCCTCCTCGACCCGGCCGCGCGTCTCGCTCCCCGTGGTCGCAGACGTGCTCGGATGGGCTCAGGCGCGATCATAACAGACAGATGAACGTGGCGCATAAGGGGCGACACTCGTTTCAATAGGTTTCCACGTTACCATCGAGGTACTATTGTCAATGGATTTCATTGACTCAAAACCGCCATCTTACAGAAACAGAATTAGTCACTGCTGGAGATTCAAACGCTGTTAGAGTTTACATTTCTAATTAAATTGTTATTTGATTTTGAATAAATAGATATCAGTTTTTCTGTGGAAATGCCGAGTATTAATTTGTACACTTAATAGTTTAAACAGTGCTATCATTTTTAACCCAGCTTGTATAAACAGAATTTACTTAGCAAGGTGTTTGTTGTTTTCATCTTCTTCTCATTCCTGTACGACTATTTCTTGAATCTCGGCGCGGTTGAACTATACTTTGCAGGTCCAATTTTTCTTAACTTTTTCTTATGCAATTCTATAGATTTCGACGAGAAAACGCCGAAAATGAAAGTATTATTGCCAGGAGTTCACTGGTTAAGAAGTTATATGCGCGTAAAGTTGAACCCTTTTTGACAAGTAAACCTCCGCCGTATTGGTATATTTGCTAGGTGGTACACGTGAGATCGGCTAAGTAGTACCGAGCAGATCCGTTAGGTGGGAGCACAAGCACATACGGAATGATAACACATGTACGAAATCAAAATGCGGAACATTGCAACCGTGGCCAACATTCCTCTCAGCTCCCACGACGACCTAACCACAAACCAACAATATTCTAAACCATTGAATTTTCCTCTAGCGCATGCGCTCAGTACTACTTCTATCACCCAACGAATATCTAATATAACAACGCTCTAACCTGTCAAAAACGCTTAAAATTGCTCACGTTTACACGTGTATAACTTTTCAACCAGTGAACCTAACCCCAAACCAACAATATTCTAAACCATTGAATTGCCATCTAGCGCATGCGCTCAGTACTACTTCTATCACCCAACGAATATCCAATATGGCGACGCTCTAACCTGTCAAAAACGCTTAAAATTGCTCATGCTTACACGTGTATAACTTTTCAACCAGTGAACCTAACCTCAAACAAACAATATTCAAAACCATTGAATTGCCATCTAGCGCATGTGCTCAGTACTACTTCTATCACCCAACAACTATCCAACACGGCGACGCTCTAACCTATCAAAAACGCTTAAAATTGCTCATGTTTAAACGTGTATAACTTTTCAACCAGTGAACTCCGGTAACCAAAACTTGAATTCCGTATACTAAAGCTTACACGTCCATCATTTTCTCTTCAAAATGTGTAACATCACATACAGAAAATTTCAAAATTTTTGGTCCCCTAAAGTACAGTTCAGCCCTCCTTGCTGCAAGTAGATTGTCGCCGCATCTTCAAATTATTCGTTTTTCACGAAATTTCCATTAGTTCCATCAGTATATCATGGCTTGACCGACAAGCAGCTAATCGAAACAGCCGGCTTCCGGAATAAGGAGCAGCAAGAAACATTTCCGGAAGTTGGCACACGCTAGTTGCCATAGATCCGAAGAATTCGGCGACTGTATTCCCCCCTGGTTCGCGTGAAAGATCCTTTCAGCAGGAGGTGGCTGTTTTATGCATCGCCCACTACTTGCCTCGGTCGTTGGTTTTTGCGTGACGCAGACAAGAACCACCGGTGCCAAGAGAGGAGAGAGAGAGAGAGAGAAAGAGTGAGAGAGAGAGAGAGTGGGAAACCCTGGGGACCCTGAAGGGACAATGGTTTGACATATCACCCTGTCATCGCCACGGCGTTGCTCCAGCCTGACCGACCAAGGGCTGCAACCCCCGGCTGTACTTATCTTAACCGACTGCGCTCGATCTCCTGCTTCTTTCCCCGGAAATTATCGCGGACCGTGGATTCAATGAAACTGTCGCGTTATCCCTCGACGAGAAATGCGAACGCTCTCTCGCAAAACGCCCGGCAGTCCCCGCGCCACTCGAACGTTGCTCGACCACTCGGCGACGATCGATCTGCTAAAGCGTTCTTGCGACCACCGTGTACTTCGTTGGATCCTGCAGTTCTCTGAAAAATCTCACTTTGTTTTTATTGTCCACTACGTTCGCGGAAATACGATTAATATGCTGGATGAGGCTCCTAATGGGACAACTTGGAATTGGTCAAGAATTATTAACTGTATAAAAGGACAGCTTCAACAAAAATTTCACTACGTTGAAAAGATCGTATTGGTGGCGTAATTTGTATTTTTATTATTTTTCCTTTTTATCCTCACGGAGAGGTTCTTTTACTTACACCAGAACAGTAGAGGAGAACAGTCGTTATAAAATTTTAAAATTTTAAAATATCTAACGTACTCAAAGATAATTTTAAAGGAATACAAGTAATGTATTAAATAACTATCTTTTTAGGTGCCTTCACAATCTTAAAAAAAAATTTTTAAATTAAAAAATTTGACAACATAAAAGACACAAGACTCGTAGAAACTGAAATTTGTTTATTATTAAATTGGTGATTTTTATGCTCGAATGGTATAGTACTCATCTGTACAAACTGCATCAACTAATGGGTTCGGAAACAAAAAATTCAATTTGGAACAAATACCTTAAAACCTCTTTCAAATTTGTAGAATTACACAAAATTTCTCTGTGAGAAAAGACCTCTGTTATTGTTGCTTTTAAAAATGCTATTGCCTTTCTCTGCATCAAAGCAAAATACTCGGACTGTAGATGGAAAGAGAGCGCTGAACAAGAGAAACTTCAAAAATGTAGCTACCAGCCAGAGAAAGGTTGATGGACCGTGGTCCACAGGATATACGATCGTCCACAGCTCGGCACCCTTAAATACTCAAAGGAGCTTTAAAAATGCTGCAAATGGAATACACGGTCCGAATATTTTATACACAAGTATCCTCGAGGAGAATCTCTATACAGGGTGTCCCATTTAAGTAGAGATTGTAAATAATCTGGAAAACATATGATTTAAAACAAACAAACTGACACATGTCCTTTAGTGTTTCGAGTGGGGAGTCAACTGGCACTAATAGTTTTCTAACTCGTGGGCGTTCTCAAGGTTATTTCAAGGTCATTTTATCTTTTTTATCATAAGCCCATATTTTTTATTTCGGAATCATATTCTACGTAAAAAGATGCACAACTTTTGTTTGAAACATTTTATTGTAAGTTTGTAAGAACTTTATTATGTGTTCATGAGTCTTTTATTAAACGAATTGCTAAGTGTCTAGAAGTTGAGGGTAAAAATTTCGACCATTTATTATGATGTTCTTGAATGAAATAAAAAATCTTCCAGAAGAAAGTAAAGTTGTCATTTTAATAGAAAAACAAAATTATCCTTGACATAAACATGAAAAATCAGCTAAATATCTTAAGAAATATTGAACTCACAAAAAGATGTTTCAAACAAAAGTTGTGCATTTTTTACGTGGAATATGATTCCAAAATAAAAAATATGGGTTTATGATAGAAAACACAAAATGACCTTGAAATAACCTTCAAAACGCCCAAGCATTAGAAAACTAGTAGTGCCATTTGACTGCCCCATTCGAAACACTAAAGCACATGTGTTAATTTGTTTGTTTTAAATCACATATCTTTTAAATTTTTTACAATCTCAATTTAAATGGGACACCCTGTATATACATCCACTGCAACGTCTCGGAGTTGAATAGCTGATATCAACGGAAACAATGTCCGCAACTGGTAATAAATTCTTCGGCAACTGGAGGCTGACGAAGTCGGAAGAGGAGGGAACAGGCACAAAACTCCCCGATAAATAAAAAATGCAATTCCGCCCCGTGAATGTTTCAGAACGGCTGTGCACCCACGGATAGTTCCTCGAGTCGAATCTTCAACAAGAAGTAACTAGCTTAATGATTAACAATTACAGCTAACGTGAAATGATGGCCAATAAAATTATCTCTATTATTAGTTTTCATTTCAGACATTGGGGTACACTCATGCTTTTCTGATAATGTGAATTCGTTCATTATTTAAAATTGAATTTTTATCCAGAGAATCGCATTTGCTATTTTCAAGGAATTTAAAATTTCTTCACATTCATAACAAACACTCAAACTATAGAGGGTTAGATTAAAATATTTTTTAACTGAAAATTCATAAATCTAGTGGATGATAATTGATATTTACAAGTAATTTATAGTTTTGTACATTCATAACAGAAATTTAAGCTATGGAGAGTTAAAATAATATTATGTTTACAAAATTCAGTCAACAAACAATTTTGTTAGGGTCATAAGAGACCCCAGGTTATCGCCACAAGATTAATAACCATTTTGGTTTAGACACAAGTAAACATTTTGGGACATTTCAAGGCCGTCAATGTTTATTTAGATCATCAAATTGGTCTTGACCTTTGATGAGGTATGGGCCCCGAATGCCTTACTACGGGACTGGGAGTGAGAGATAAGAGGAGAATTGCGCGGGAATAGAGAGCGTCATGTGGATAGAATGAATGCGTTGAGTAGAGCTAAGTTAATATCGTTTAAATAGAATAAATATTAGTTATGTTGTTACAAGTTAAGTGTGCCTTTCACTCAACCTTATTCACCATCCACTACAACCTTGAACATCAATGACCTTGAGATCATAATAAACATGACCTTGAGAAAAATGGTTTGGTCATCATATTTGTCTCTTTGAACAAAACAATGTTATCCTTTGATATTTTTCTAATTATTTCGAAGTACATTTTAAATGAAACACTTTTAGTTCACTGATGGGAATAAAATTGAATAAAAATTCGGGGTGCAAAGGGATAACGATCAATCGCAAAGGTCATAATCACAAAATGATCGATTTCTGCGACTCAGACGGGTAGTCAGATGGAACGAAGAAACAGAAGGCTGCAGTACAGTGGCAGTGGATGGGCCCATGGATAAAAGCTCGGTTGTTTGTTACAATTAGGAGCAGCTACACCCTGCCACTTTCATCCTGCTCGGCCGCAGGCACTTCTTAGGCAGCGGGGCTGCACTCGGCGCGCCACCAGGATGCATTCAGTCATCTCCGTCACCTCGAGCGTCTCAAATGGAATTACGTGAAATGGCGCGGTTACGTTTTCGTAATATTCGAGGGATCCCTGGTACCCTCGGCGAGATGGTTTCCATTGTACGTGATTATCGACGCACCGTCTAATTACTGGTGCAAGTACGTGCAAGTACGTGCAAGTAATTATAAATTGCAGCGACGACTGCTCGACCCGATGACGTTTTATTCGGTCGATCGGCTGCTGAGTGATTCAAGAGAGTGCATCTCAGTGTTGCGCTGTCAAGAGTCTACCTTTTATGCCTGCCATGTTACATTTTGTGAATCAGTTCGAGAGAAATTCTGAAGAAATTTATTGTAATAATGTTCTCGAGAATACTTTGTTCTTCATATTATTATTTATATTTATACTCTTTTCTGTATAAATGTAACAGTAGAAAACACCTTGGTAGTGCTACCAAAAGGGGACACATTGTGCTCCTCATTTCAGATTTTGTGAATCAGTTCGAGAGAAATTCTGAAGAAATTTATTATATTGATGTTCTCGAGGATACTTTGTTTTTCATATTATTATTTATATTTATACTCTGTTCTGCATAAATGTCACAGTAGGAAACACCATGGTAGGGCTACCAAAAGGGAACACATTGTGCTCCTCATTTCATATTTTGTGAATCAGCTGGAGAGAAATTCTGAAAAAATTTATTATATTGATGTTCTCGAGGATATTTTGTTTTTCATATTATTATTTATATTTATACTCTGTTCTGCATAAATGTCACAGTAGAAAACATCTTGGTAGTGCTACCAAAAGGGGACACATTGTGCTCCTCATTTCATATTTTGTAAATCAGTTCGAGCGAAATTCTGAAAAAATTTATTATATTGATATTCTCGAGGATACTTTGTTCTTCATATTATTATTTATATTTATACTCTGATCTGCATAAATGTCAGAGTAGAAAACATGTTGGTAGTGCTACCAAAAGGGGACACATTGTGCTCCTCATTTCATATTTTGTGAATCAGTTCGAAAGAAATTCTGAAGAAATTTATTGTAATAATGTTCTCGAGAATACTTTGTTCTTCATATTATTATTTACATTTATACTTTATTCTGTATAAATGTCAGTAGAAAACACCTCGGTAGTGCTACCAAAAAGGGACACACTGTGCTCCACATTTCATATTTTGTGAATCAGTTAGAGAGAAATTCTGAAAAAATATAGTGTAATGATGTTCTCGAGGATGTACTTTATTTTTTAAGCCGTTTGAATACATCGGTCTATGAGTGAGTGTATAATTGTGAAAATAGAAATAATACCTTGGTAGTGGGTTAACCCTTATGTCCATACGAGACAATGGATTTTTATGCAAACCAAAGATTTTCTTTATTAATTATAAGATGCAGAAGCTGCATGGACATATACATGTATCTCTACTGAATAATTTTAAACATCAATTTTTTCTTAAATACATAAAATCCACAGTCAATACTGTATCTATTAAGTCTGGTGAGTCTTCCAAGTTCATCTGAAAGAAATTGCTAACAGAAAATGTTACATCATTTTCATTCTAACAAAAGAAAATTAATTCTATATTTATTAAATTAAAAATCCTGGAAACCTGACTATTGATACAAGAAAATATTCGTTTATCTAATTAATCGTCGACAACAGTGAAGTGGCATTCTCTACAGAACTAAGAAGAAAAATCCGCGAGAATCTCAATTTTTACAACCTGCGTTGTAGATTTTAATATGGGAAACGTGCCCAGAAAGAAGGCGGCGATTTCCCAAGAAAAAGCAACAGAAAAATGAGGAATTAAATTTTCAAAATTTGATCTTCCTGCCCGTAAGAATACTGCGAGTGAAATACGCTTCGCTCCTGCATTGTATTCCTTTAATCCTGCATTATTCAAAATTAATCTCAGTTTTCTTTTACGAAAGTAGTGCTGCGGCTAATGTGAAAGACTAGTTATACCCTCGAGGCGCTCCCATAAATAGCAACTACTTCGCCTTCGAGCATTTTTCCTGTAGATTACCATAACATTAAAGATGTTGCAATCGCAGTGAATTAATTAAATCGAAAGAGAGACAGAGAGAGAGAGAGAGAGAGAGAGAGAGAGAGAGAAACGTTCGCTTCGAGTATGCATTACACCGCAGTAATAAGATCCAAATAACGCCGGGATATCGTTGGGCGAGAATGGAATTTTGGCTCGTTACGAACAATGAGGCCGATCTCGTTTTACGAAGTCGATCTTAGTCGCTTAATTGAAGTACCGGATGATTGTTCGAAGAACAAAAGCGCCGACTCTACAACCGAAGACGGCTACGACGTCTTGATAATATTGTTTCGCAGTTATTAACAATTACAAAGGCTCTGACGGGAACTTCACCGCGAATCCCCGTCTTATTTCGCGAGAATTTTAAACAATAAACTGTTTCTATCGCAGAGAGTGTACTCCAGTGTACAACGGTTCCTCTCTAAATAAGCGTAGAACATGTTAACAAGCTTATCGTTCAGTCGACCATGATACGACGCTGTTATTCCCACCACAAAATTCAGTCTGTCCAATTCTTATCGAGTTCGCTTGGCACTGACACTGGAAAAGACGTCCCCGGAACCAGATCCACCGAGAAAAATACCTGGAACGCTGATACAGCAGACACAGTTCTCCGCAGGGATCAACGAACGTGCACTATGCTATCAACGTCAAACAGTGAGACGAAACGACTTGACAGCGATCATACTTCTGTAAAGTTCCTTCTGCTTTATACAGGGTGTCCCACATAAATGGGAACACCTAAATATCTGTCGTATTTACAGTCCTATCAGAAAACTTCAGAGGACGAAGTGACACTATTGCAGGGGGCAAATATAATGGTAAAGAAAAAAATTTTGTATGTCGTGTTTTTTAATGAAATTTCAAGGTCACCGATGTTTTTTTAAAATGGAATAGTATATTTTTCTTACGATAGCATGATAGACAATAAAAAACTGAATTTAGTGGATACCACCTTTTTGACCTTGAAATGACCTTGAGCAAGAATAATCATATTGGAGCGGATAAAATGTGGAAGTTTCAAACTTACGTGTTTCAGCAAAGATTACGCGTTGTTTACGACGGGTTGACCTTTACATATCATAATAAATGTTCGAAATGTTGGCCATCCTCATTTATGCAATATTGCAATCTTGCATTAAATGATCTGTAGGCATGCGGTCGACACAGGCGCTCAGCGTCACCACCATCTTACTTCATGGTCACCACATCTCTCTGTCACAGTCACGCTCAATACGCTCGTTTGCTGTCTTCGTCAAACGATTCGGCCGATCGCGGAAGACGTGTAACGCGTAGTAGAAGCATCACGTGGTACCCACAAATTTCTCTGAGCCAACTGACGCCGGTTGACCTTTACATATCATAATAAATGTTCGAAATGTTGGCCATCCTCATTTATGCAATATTGCAATCTTGGATTAAATGATCTGTAGGCATTGTCGATTTCCTAAGACGTGATTGAAGCAGATGCTGCAGTAATCCTTTGCCGCATATCCTCTGGCGTTGTGGGTTTATCTTTGTGCACAATACATTTTGTTGCTTAACAGTCATAAAAATCATGGTTGTACTATACATATATGACACAAAGTGAGATTCATCTACTTCATTTAGATTTCCCAGAATGCATATCTTCAGAAAGAACAAAACGTTATCGAACGTGAAGATTCGTCTTTCTCTTTAGAAATTGATGTTCACTGCCACGAAAAGGAAGCAACGTTTGCAACCGGATCTTATTAAATGCTGAAGGTCCAGTGATGTACAGTGTTATAATTCAAAGGTTGAGGGCTAACTGCGGAGATTTAAACAGCTCGAACAAGCTTACCTTGCAGTAAATTTTCGGCGACTGTGTTCGCGCTGTACGTGGATATTAACCATTTCGGTACGATCGCCGGATATATCCGGCATCCATCCGATGTTACTTATATAAATAATAGAATTTTATATAAATGTCTATTTTCGGATCGGCGCCTCGTACAGCGGGTGTGTCACGGCGGATAGAGCACTCGTACCGAAAGGGTTAATCCTAGCAAAACGGCGAAGCCGAACCGAGGGGGAGGAGCGGGGAGAGGTAGTTGGAAAGAGCGATGTAGCCGGAAGCTGCCGAGATGGCGGATAAATTTCCTGAACAGGAGATTAACCCAGTACTAGTTTCCAGTTTTCCTGCCGCTATAGCGAACGTTGCCCCGCGCGTTGTCTAACCGCTTCTGTGAGAACTGTTGCCGATGCAGTTTCCAATTTTTAGAATTGTAACAGACCAACCTTCCGATTCCTGGCACGACAGTGCACCTCCACTGCGCCCCGGACCATTGTCCAAACCGAGCCCGTTTAGACCAAGATTACTGTTGATTGTTACAACTCTAATTGAATTGTTACCGCAGTCTTTGCCGAACGTCCTCGAACATCGTACGTTTAACGCTCCGTTTAACGCGAACGGCCTCATCTACGGTTTTTTAGCCGCACTAGAATCACTGCTGCATGATATGTTGGCCATTACTGATGGCTAGAAATATTTTACTAATTTTTATTTATTACTGGATAAAACATTAAATATTTCTTATAGTGGTTACCGTTACAGTTGAGACTAGAAAATTTTTCTTTGAATATTTGGTGAATATTGTTTTTGGTGAATTTACTTAACGTTGTTTAATTTTTGTTTTAGACGCACATCATAATTCTAGATACTTGTCGATTTCATTGCTAGACTGTAGATCTTCGTGAAGAATAAATATTTTCGGCATTTGTTGCAAAAACACTGGTGTCACATAGTAATTGCTTCTGTTTCTTTAATTTTTTAGCAGGAGGAATGCAATATATTGATAGAATTAGTATTTTTTAATTTTTCTGTTATTTCAAATTATAGCTCTTTATTTTAGCTGTAAATGCATAACATTTGCAGTTTACTCGAGGTCACATGAAGGTCATGATACTATAGGTTGCAATATTATTTTTGCTACTCGAGGTTACATGAAGGTCACATGATACTATAGGTTGCAATATTATTTTTTCTACTCGAGGTCACATGAAGGTCATGGTACTCTAAGTTGCTGGTATTAAATGCATGCAGTCCAATTAAAAAAAAAGAGATTAATGACTTTGAAAACTTGCAAAATGTCACCTTGGAAAAATAATATTTGTCCTCTACAACCTAATCATGTTTTCTATTGATATGTTTGCCTATTATAAATAATAAAGTCAAGTTTCACATAAGTAAAATTGATTTCAAAATAGCATATTTAATGTAGCTGAAATTCATTGGTCTATACTACTTACAGTACTCTCAGTGTCTGAACGCAGTATTTTCGATTCTCCAATGTGACTGCTACTCACAACTTATATTCTGAAAATACAATTCTGTAGAAATTTCAAGTTTCTTATTACTGAAATTGTTTTGAATACATCCTATTTAATGCAGGCAGAATTCATTGACCTATACTACTCGCGAACCTCGTAAATTCTAAGTTGACATTCAGAAATTTCAAGTTTCTTATTATTGAAATTGTTTTGAATACATCCTATTTAATGCAGGCAGAATTCATTGACCTATACTACTCGCGAACCTCGTAAATTCTAAGTTGACATTCAGAACTATGATACGACTATTCTGTTCACGCTATACTACATTTCACAAGTAAATTTATTTATAAATCTCTGCATACATTTCATTTTAAAATTCCTGCCATTAATTTAAATAACAAAACCAACAATAAAATCATCTTTACCTAGCATGTCCATTTGAAACCAAATACAGAATCCAGCTATTACTCCACATCCATTTAATAACGAACTCAAAGGCGAGATCCTCAGCGACATTTTTTTATTCTACAAAAATTAATCTACTCTATCCCAAAGGCAGCGCAATAAACTCGACTTCAAAGCACCGTAAAATAAAGTTTTATGTGGATTACAAAGTTTTCCATTATATGAAATTATGAAGTTTCTCATAATATAAAGTTACGAAGTGTCTAAAAAATTTGGTTAAACTCGCACGCGTGCATATAGATCGTAGCTGTCGTCGTACATGTCCAGGACAGGTTCAACGTGCTAATCGTTGACTGCGACGATCGTAACGTCAGTATGGCGCAAGAGGCGAGCGTCGCCGTCTATCGTAAGAAAGTTACGTCGAAAAGCGCCCCACCTGTTATTTGCGAAGTTCCAACCTCGTTTCGCGGCTAGTTTTCGTGATATTTAATCAGCGAGTTTCAAACTCGATAATAATGATTGCGTTACTCGCAACGATTTTATCTCTGCCGAGTCGCCGCCGGCTCGTTACTTCGACGTCGACAGACGATGACAAGTTTTGCATCGCTGCGACGACGAGTGATCTGTTACTGTCCGTTTTGCATATACTCGACCCATTAAGACGTGGCCTCTCGGAACGATTCAACCGAACGCGAACCACCTAACATTCATTTCCAATCGCTTGAAAAATTATTTCAATCACAATTCCACAAGATATCCCAATAAAAGTACATATTTTAACAGCTTATGAATCATTTAATTTTTTATCCCTTCAAGAATAAGCTATTCCACTTTGACATTTGGATAAATTCTTATATTAATATATTTCGTATATGTATATTTTTTATGATAGATTTTCTTCGATTTTCATCGAATTCCATCGATTTTCATCGATTCTCTTCGATTTTCTTCGATTTTCATCGATTTTCATCAATTTTCATCGGGTTTCATCGGGTTCCAAGGATTTCCTTCGATTTTCATCGATTTTCATCGACTTTCATCGATTTTCATCGATTTTCATCGATTTTCATCGAGTTTCATCCAGTTTCTTCGATTTTCATCGGGTTCCTTCGATTTTCATCGGTTTTCATCGGTCTTCATCGATTTTCTTCGATTTTCATCGATTTTCATCGGGTTTCATCGGGTTCCAACGATTTATTCGATCTTCTTCGATTTTCTTCTTTCTTCTTCTTTCGTCTTCGATTTTCATCGATTTTCATCGATTCTCATCGAGTTTCATCGAGTTTCTTCGATTTTCATCGAGTTTCATCGGGTTCCTTCGATTTTCATCGGTTTTCATCGATTTTCTTCGATTTTCATCGATTTTCATCAATTTTCATCGGGTTTCATCGTGTTCCAACGATTTCCTTCGATTTTCTTCGATTTTATCCTAATTTCTTCGATTTTCATCGATTTTCATCGATTCTCATCGAGTTTCATCGAGTTTCTTCGATTTTCATCGAGTTTCATCGGGTTCCTTCGATTTTCATCGGTTTTCATCGGTTTTCATCGGTTTTCATCGATTTTCTTCGATTTTCATCAATTTTCATCGGGTTTCATCGTGTTCCAACGCTTTCCTCCGATTTTCTTCGATTTTATTCTAATTTCTTCGATTTTCATCGATTTTCTTCGATTTACTTCTTTCTTCTTCGATTTTCATCGATTTCCTTCGATTTTCTTCTACTTTCTTCGATTTTCTACGGCAACTATCTATGGCTCAAGGTCACTCAAGGTCAAGCTTGCAGGGAAATGTAGAAAAGGTGTGATACAAAGATATACCTAATAATATTTGACATTTATATGTTTTCTCACATTCTTATATTTTCAATATCTATATTTACTAACTGTATATTTTTTTATTTTTATGACAGTTCTCTATAGTGTTTAGTACAATATCGCTAGAACCAGATAGTGTCAAAAGAATTTCCATTTCCTACCATGTGTGCGTTAGAACAGAAAATCTACTGTGAATGGACCATCAAAATGTACTTTTCAGATGCAACGATCCAATCTAATTATTCTTAATGTTTATCTATTTACATTTAATATTCATCTCTATCGAAATGAAAAATAGAAACTCAGTGAGACAGTTGAATTTCATCTAAAACCACAAACTGTCATATTATCATGAACAGTTACATATTTAATAATTATTAGCATAAATTCGAGTAGCTCCGCATCCGGTGCCAAGAATTCACTTAAGCGTTCAGTAACATACGAAAATACGAGCTGGCTTTCTAATCTTTCTCGCCAAGAAAATATAAAATTTAGAAGAACAGAAATTTAATTGGAATTATTAGAAAAATGAGGAAAAGAAATAGTCTTGCTGTTATTACTTTGAATAAATATTTATAAGATTCATCACTAATAAACATTCACAAATCGACAATATTTCTACGGGAACGACGTTCAAGAATACCAGTAAGTAACATATTGACAGATTTTAAAAAGTCACGTAAATTCTACCGGAATTAAAAGCCAGCTGATTAAAATTTAAGGGACGACAGTTAGGAATATTGACAGATTTACAGGGACTAAATTCTGATTTAATTAAAACGTATGGCTCTACACAGCGCGGTGGTATATTTAAGAAGCCCGCGATTAGATCGTCCGCGTAATCAGTAGAGTTCGAGGAACGAAACTGTCCTAATAAAATATTTCTTTAAACTGTTTTCCCGCGACCTGGAAACTATTTTCCCGGATAGCATCGGAAGGGTGAAACTTTCACGGGAGTAGTTTTATCGTGCGGGACTCTCGGGCCTCCGCACTGAAAAAGAAATACGCAACTCTTAATTTTTCTCACACCACGCGGAAACTTTCATAAAATCAATGTAGGATTTCTCTGCGGATACTCCCAACGAATCTCGAGGTAATAGTGGCACAGATTATTAAACCTTGAAGGAGGGGCTCGAATAGTTGATCCACAATGGAGTTCGTTCACTTTGCAATTTACGGTAAAAGTTTTATTTTTCAAGTGTGTTCAAAGCACAATTGCCACAATAAATGTTGCTTTGCCGATGGAGAATAATTTCTGCGTTAGTTCTGGTTCAGTTGAATCAGAGTTTTGTTGTTTGCATGGTTTGCTTAATGTTCAATAATGGTTAATAATGTTCGATAATATTTTCCAATGATCAAACAATGATTAATTAATTCTCACGATCAAAGAGAAATCAGCGACGAAATTGGACGTTATTTTATTATAAATATAAATCGCCGACCAATCAATCACTGAACATATATATTATTCGCCAATCATTTTTAATCAAGCTAGTTTTCGGTCGAAATTAAAATGAAATTTAATTTAACGTACAATTTTAACCAATCTCGCGCGTCAACATCATTTTAATCAGAATTCAAATTGAATTATTTTTGTCAAATTGAAACATTTCATTCGTTTTAATCTCTCGATTGTATTGATTAAATCGCGATAATAAAATATCAAAAATTGTATCTCAAGAGAAACGTACACTTATACGTATGATATTTTCGAAAATATGTAATAGAAAAATTGATACATAAGAATAAAAATGTATCTAACTGTGACTGCTGTCCAAACGTTATCATAATGTCAAATTCGATTTAAAACAACGAATTTAATATTATTTTATCACAGTGAACGATATTGATTAATGCATGAAGGCAAATGTGATTTATTAGCAACAGATCAGGATCAATCGACACACCATTGAAACCTATTTTTAGAGAATACCAACACGGACGACGATACTCGCGATTTAAAGGCTCGAATTTGTTGAACAAATTGAAATCACAGAATAAACAGACAGAAACATGAAACCGCGACATCGCCTTATATGTATTCAACTGCAAATTTCGCGACAAACTGACAGCAAAAAAGGAAAGGAAAGAAAGAATAAGCATTACGATAGAGTCCCTTAAAATTGCCAAAAAATTTTGAAATCACATATACAAAAGAATTGGAAATCTCCATCGAAAAATTTTACAAAATTCGAAACATTTCCAAGTACCTCGGAATCAAATTTTGAATGTGTTCGCGGTGGAGTTTTCAAAGCAGCTCAAACCATTGCAGCCAAAAAGAAAATCTAATCATTCTGGCTGCGAAGAAAATCGTATGTCAAGAGAATAAAGAGGTATTTTGTTATGAAACATCGGTGGTCAAAGTTATATCCGTAATAGAAGGAAACTGCCTTACCAACCTGGTTGTCAAAGGACTATTGGGATATTGATTGATAGATCGCTTGATGGATGGCGTAATAAACGGACACGCCAGAGCTCTCTCACTCTTCTGCGGCATCTTTTTTTTCTTCTTCTTCTCTTTCCTCTCGTAATATTGCAAGCAGCTGAATTGCATTGTATAATCATCTGTTTGTTTAAATATACCTACATATATATGATGTATAAGTATATTGTCGCGAGTGCGTGCAATCATTTATTATTTTTCCCAAGATATTTGAATGAGTTGAACTTCGTTTTGGAGAACTCTTATTTTTCAATTTTCTTTTATGCAATCCTATAGATTTCGACGAGAAAATACCGAAAATGAAAATCTTATTGTGAGGAATTCATTGCTTCAAAAGTTATACGCGTATAAAGTTGAACACTTTTAAGCATTTTTAACAGGTTATATTAAGTTTAAGTAGATGAGGTTGAGCGTTAATCGAATACTTTAACAGTGAATAATTACTGAAAGAAAATTAATCATTTTGGCTTATGAATGGCTCAGCATATCAATGGACTGTGGATTTTATAAATTTATAACTAACCAAAGAAGCTGAAACCCGAACCAGTAAAAACAGCAAAAGAGTGTCCGAATACTGTGACATTGATACGTCTATTTATTAAAATTCTTGATGAAGGAAATAACTTTCGATATCGTAGAGAGTCTCATCTTTCGCAATTCATGTAGACAAGTTTTATTCCATGTACAGATCCACGGTCCAATTATTGATTTTTGTTCATTTGCCAGTAATTGGAAAACGAGCGCAGCTGTACCGGCCACTTATATCGTCTCGTATTTCATTCTATTTGCAGATGATGCTTTTCGTTGCAAAGTCCGCGATAATAAAATGTAAAATAAGCTGACGGCTTTTTTCATCCGGTGAAACAGCGTTCAGAAAATGTGTCCGGATCAGCTTTAATTAAACTCGGCGGGTTCGTGCTGGCCGGTTCTGATAGTTTCTTTAACTTAATTATACAGTTTATCGGAGTGCTTTCTGAAAGTTTTGCGGGCGCTTCCGTTCTTGCATCGCATCGGATCGATGCAAAAGAGAGCAAACGGGATTTCTGGCTGGTTTTTGTTCTGCGTGGAGCACACTTTCCCAGCGCCCTCGAGAGTCGCCCGTTTCGCCTTTACATTTACGAAAAAAAAAAGAGAGAAAAAAAAAAAAGAAAAACTGCAACTACGTTTCAAACTTTCCCATTTTTTCCCCTCTCGTGCGGGATATATTACTACGACTACAAGTACGTTTTTTATAATGAAGAAAGCATCAAAGATTTTAAGGTATCTTGTAAAAAAAAAACTTTCGTTATCATGCTTGACATCGTAAAAAGTAGTAAACTAAAGCTTTTCCGGTTTTATTTCTCGGAAGCTCGCATGCCCTTGTGCCGATGGCACGCTTCTCGCGAAATATTGTTCTACAGCTGTTCACTTTAAAAGCACGAGGTGCCGCGATTGTTTTTCCAAATTCTAAAATTCATTTGGACTTGAATCTATTTCTACGTACCTGAACGTATATTGAGATCCAGAGTAGGTTTTCAAACGCTTAAATCCAGATCTAAATATGGATTAATTAATCCGATAAATGGCATTATTGCAGTCTCGAACACTCTCTGCAATCGTATATTGATTTCTTTAGTGGGTCTTTATAAACATTTAAAAGTCAATTACGCAGAATTACTGTATAACACCATACCCTTTGTACCATGAGTTTTTGTGCATGTCCCTTTTTTTTTGTTATTTTATGTATAGTCTTTTTTATTTTATGTAAACACTTATGTAAAAAGGGCTTCTACCCGTCTATAAATAAGTAAATAAATAAATTCTTTTGCGATGACGCGGTAGCGTACGGAATGTTGTTTTAATTGGATAGAGTTTTCAATTCGAATTCGAAAATGATGTCTCAAATTATTTTTAACTAATACCGTCTATAGAAAAATTGCAAATGAAAGGAAATACTGTATAATTCTTATATTTCTGTAGTATAAATTATTTCGGATATTGTTCATGTGGCAAAAATATTTAAATACGCATTATGATTGTTACAATTAGCTTAACTTTTACTATGCAGGCTGGTCTGCCTACCTAGAATACCTTGAAGAGCTCGTTTATTATCATGCAAAATGCTTGAACGTTGATATTAGGAAGTGAGGGAACAGTAAGTAGTATAGGTCAATAAACTGTGACTAAATTAAGTGTGATATATTCGAAACAATTTTACTGTTATAAAAATTTATATTTCTACAGAGCTATATTTTTAAAACTGACATTATGAGTAAAATAATCATCCAAGAAGCTTAAACGTTGATATTAGGAAGTGAGGGAACAGTAAGTAGTATAGGTCAATAAACTGTGACTAAATTAAGTATGATATATTCGAAGCAATTTTACTTATATGAAACATGACATTCCTACATAACTATATTTTTAAAACTGACATTATGAGTAAAATAGTCATCCAAGAAGCAGAAACGTTGATATTAGGAAGTGAAGGAACAGTAAGTAGTATAGGTCAATATACTCTGACTAAATTAAGTATGGTATATTCGAAACAATTTTAATGATATAAAAATTTATATTTCTACAGAGCTATATTTTTAAAACTGACATTATGAGTAAAATAATCATCCAAGAAGCTTAAACGTTGATATTGGGAAGTGAGGGAACAGTAAGTAGTATAGGTCAATAAACTGTGACTAAATTAAGTATGATATATTCGAAGCAATTTTACTTATATGAAACATGACATTCCTACATAACTATATTTTTAAAACTGACATTATGAGTAAAATAGTCATCCAAGAAGCAGAAACGTTGATATTAGGAAGTGAAGGAACAGTAAGTAGTATAGGTCAATATACTCTGACTAAATTAAGTATGATATATTCGAAACAATTTTACTTATATAAAAATTTATATTTCTACAGAGCTATATTTTTAAAAATGACATTATGAGTAAAATAATCATTCAAGAAACTTAAACGTTAATATTAGGAAGTGAAGGAACAGTAAGTAGTATAGGTCAATATACTCTGACTCAATTAAGTATGATATATTCGAAACAATTTTACTTATATAAAAATTTATATTTCTACAGAGCTATATTTTTAAAAATGACATTATGAGTAAAATAATCATTCAAGAAACTTAAACGTTGATATTGGGAAGTGGGGGAACAGTAAGTAGTATAGGTCAATAAACTCTAACTAAATTAAGTATGATATATTCGAAACAATTATACTTATATATAAATTTATATTTCTACAGAGCTATATTTTTAAAAATGACATTATGAGTAAAATAATCATCTAAGAAGCTTAAACGTTGAAATGAGTATTGGGAAGTGAGAGAATATTAAGTAGTATAGGTCAATAAATTCTGGCTACATTAAATTGATTAAAACAAATATCATGAATATAAAACTTGAAATTTCTACAGAGCTACATTTTTCAAACAGAAATTATGAGTAAAATAATCAATAACAACAATATGAAACATGAAATTTCTACCGATCTGTATTTTTATAATCTAAATTTTGAGTAAAATAGTCATCCTGGAGCCATAAACGTGATGCTCAGACTCTAAAGAAATTGTGAATAATACAGGTCAATAAATTCCTCCTAACCTATTTTACTGTATTTTTAAAATATACACTGCGAGTAGAAAAATGTTCTTTTAAATACATAAAGACCAACTTTAGTCCCTGAAGGAACTACAAGTCGCACGAGTAAAGAAATGGTGAGACGTTCGGAATTTCCACGTGTTGATTAAAATTGATCACAGAAAGGCCGTTTGATCCAGTGTCCGTAGCAGTTGATCGTTCGAGGAAGTTCGCCGTGAGGGAGCATTAGGCGAAGGCTATTCGATCGTGCAATCAAACCGACAACACGTTCATTATTCACGGAAGTTGACGGACGGAGAGACGCGGAGTTCGGCGCGGCGTGGTGCGCGAAAACGCTCGAAGCGCGGCAACATACTTGCTAATGAAATCCTTCAGCCGTTTCCCTGGTCGGCTTGTGTTCCTGGCGGATGCGGAAGAAAGACGATAACGAGGAAGAATAACTACATTTGGCGGGGCGGACGGCGCGGCGGCGCCCGTAAACACGGCATTCGAGTTTCATGAAAGCTGGAAATGAAAACAAGCTTAAAGAACCCGGACGCTTCGGTCAATGGACAAACAACTGTGCTCGTTGCACGCTTCATTTAAATAGATTGCATGGAGCCCAATGAAAAACTTCGGTCCATTCTTGACGGGAGACAAGTGCTACGTTATAAATGAGTGTTCTTGATGCTTCTCGGAGAACGTGTGCAAATCCCGGAGATGTAATAATAAAATAATGGAAACGATGAAACCCAATGGACGAGCTCTCCACTAAGACTGAATGGAGTTATGGCGGCTGCAAAGTGAGTGAGGGGAGGAAAAAGGAGAAGGAAGCGTTTCGTCCTAGGCCCGCTAGAGGACTCGTGAGTAAGGCTATCTATCGGACCCGTACCTTAGACGCGGGATGACGTAAGGACAGTTTAGGATGGTATACAGGGTGGCCCACATAAATGGGAACACCTAAATATCTGTCATATTTACAGTTCTATCAGAAAACTTCAGAGGACAAAGTGACACTATTGCAGGGGGCAAATATAATGGTAAAGAAAAAAATGTTGTATGTCGTGTTTTTTAATGAAATTTCAAGGTCACCGATGGTTTTTTTAAATGGAATAGTATATTTTTCTTACGATATCATGATAGACAATAAAAAACTGAATTTAGTGGATACCACCTTTTTGACCTTGAAATGACCTTGAGCAAGAATAATCATGTTGGAGCGGATAGAATGTGGAAGTTTAAAACTTACGTGTTTCAGCAAAGATTACGCGTTGTTTACGGCGGGTTGACCTTTACATATCATAATAAATGTTCGAAATGTTGACCATCCTCATTTATGCAATATTGCAATCTTGCATTAAATGATCTGTAGGCATTGTCGATTTCCTGAGACGTAATTGAAGCACATGCTGCAGTAATCCTTTGCCGCTTATCTTCTGGCGTTGTGGGTTTATCTTTGTACACAATACATTTTATCTTGCCTCATAGATAAAAGTCCAATGGTGTCAGATCCGGAGATTGGGCTGGCCATGTAATTGTTCCTCGTCGCCCAATCCAGCGTCTAGGATATTTCGTATTTAGCACCTTTCTAGCATTTTTATAATAATGCGCTGGACAACCATCATGTTGAAACCACATGCGCTCCCGATCGAATAACGTAATTTCTTCTAAAAGGCCCGACAAATCCAGGCGTAAAAATGCAGCATACTTTATACCAGTAAGAGTTCCTTGTATAAATTCGTTCGACGTTCAATTACGTCTCAGGAAATCGACAATGTCTACAGATCATTTAACTCAATATTGCAATATTGGATAAATGAGGATGGTCAACATTTCGAACATTTATTCTAATATGTAAAGGTCAACCCGCCGTAAACAACACGTAATCTTTGCTGAAACACGTAAGTTTTAAACTTCCACATTTTATCCGCTCCAACATGATTATTCTTGCTCAAGGTCATTTCAAGGTCAAAAAGGTGGTATCCACTAAATTCAGTTTTTTATTGTCTATCATGCTATCGTAAGAAAAATATACTATTCCATTTTAAAAAAACATCGGTGACCTTGAAATTTCATTGGTGGTATCCATTACATTCAGTTTTTTATTGTCTATCATGCTATCGTAAAAAGAATATACTATTCCATTTAAAAAAACATCTGTGACCTTGAAATTTCATTAAAAAACGCGATATAAAAAATTTTTTTCTTTACCATTGCATTTTCCCTCTGCAATAGTGTCACTTTGTCCTCTGAAGTTTTCTGATAGGACTGTAAATACGACAGATATTTAGGTGCTCCCATTTATGTGAGACACCCTGTATATACAAACAGAGGAAGATTGAGGTAGTAGCGGGAAAGGTGTTGTCGTAGTGTCCCTCTGTTGACGAGCATAGGAAGTAGCCGCCACAAAAGGTCGCATTTCTCCTCGATTCGACTATTTGTCCATGAGGCAAGTCAAACATTACATTATTGATGTTCAACATACTATAACTTTATGAAAAAATATCGTACGATATTTTATTAGGGTTCATTTTAAAGCTTGGAGTTTGTACTTTCACCTAATGGAGATTATTTTTTTGACAAATATTTTTTTATTCTGCAGTGGGTGGAAATGTAAAAGACACTTTTTCTATTCGAGAATGTTACCTCCCCGAAAGTTGGAATAGGTTTAAGAAGATTGAAAATTTTTTTTCAAGAATGAAATCACCTTGGATTTAAAGATTATAGTCTTCTCTTTCGAACGACCTCTTGAAACTTGATTTACGATTTTTTGACGCCGTTTTATTGCACTTTGAAAGAAAAGTGTGCCAGCAGGGTGCACCACGATTTCTTTAATGAAGTCGTAACTTGATTATCGACCATTTTTTCATGGAAAATTTAGTGATCCTTTTATTCTACGCCTGGATATACAGGGTGTTCCGCGACTCATGGTTGAACCGATCAGTAGGTGATTCTACGTGTAAAAATGAATCAACAATTTCTACCACCAGCAATTTTTAAAAAACATTATTTACACATTACCTAGTCAACTAATCCTTTTAACATCTCAATAGAGCTGAAGTCGATGGAATGAAGGAAGAGAAATATGACGCTAATTTAATGCATCTGTTTTATTTTGTATGATTTCATAAAACAAACATATTTCTTCTACATGCTCAGTCAATAACTTTGTTGATTAGATGAATTCGAGTAACTCGAGCAATTCGAATCTTTCCGAGTAACTCGAAAGTTAAAGATCTGTTCGAATATATTCGAGTAACTCGAAAATGAATTTTTAGCTCGAAATTTTTCAAGTTACTCGAATATATTGGAACAGATCTTTAACTTTCGAGCAACTCGTAAAGATTCGAACTCCTCGAGTTACTCGAATATTCATCTATTCGTCTAATCAACAAAGTTATTAACTGAGCACGTAGAAGAAATATGTTTGTTTCATGAAAACATACAAAACAAAACAGAAGCATTAAATTAGCGTTATATTTTTCTTCCTTACAGTTAGACGAGTATTTGATAGTAAATAGATGAATATTCGAGTAACTCAAACAATTCGAATATATTCGAGTAACTCGAAGGTTCAAGATCTGTTCGAATATATTCGAGTAACTCGAAAAATTTCGAGCGAAAAATTCATTTTCGAGTAAATCGAAGTTTCACTAGGACTCAAATATTTTAGCTATTTGATTTTTTCAAGTAGCTCGCATTTTTGTCAAACACTTCGTCGATTTCAAGTAGCTCGTAAAATTCGAACGCTCGACTCGGCTCGACAGACCGATCATCACTCGACTAGAAATTCGAATACTCGAATAAATAGAGTACTCGCACACCCCTAACGTGAGATCTAACTCGAACAAGTGTGATTGCAGTATAATTATTATTCAGTCAGTTTTAAATCTGATCCACGACCAGGAACTGGGCTTTCAACAAATTCCATTGAATTAATTTGCTATTAAACAAACCAAGATTAAGGCCATTTAGCTGTATAATTATCTTCTAAATCGAAAAGGTCAAATCAACTGTTTATTTCCATTCACTCAACTCTAAATCACTTCCGAGCTCATCAATCAGACCCTAACCAGCTTCAATCCAACCTAACCGAATTTAAAACTATCATTCGACCAATTTCTTGTCTAATCGAAGTTTGAATCGAGCAGTACTCCCACCGTAGCGTCTAAATCAACTCCATAAAGACTCCAGCATTTGAGAGGGCCAAAATTGAATCAGACTGTAAACTCGAAATAAACTTAATCTTCCATTACGATCGAAACAGATTCACGTCCGATCAAGAGGGGGAATATCTGAAGCGAATTTTAGGGGTCATCCCGTTGTTCGTTTCCAGGACGGTCAGTCGAGAGAGTCAAGGAACGCCGGTATCGACGATGCTCCGTAACTCCAAGGCCTCTGGAGACCGATGGGCTCCTCGATAATTGACTCTGTCTTCGGCTACGGGTCTTCGTTTCCAAGGAACCTAATTTATTTCCCCTACGTGGTGCCGCGTATACTTTTCGCGCTTACTTCCCAGCTAGCAGGCCTGCCGAACGGCAAAAGATATCGCCGAACACGGTCTCCGACTGTAAATTGGACCGGCCGATTCGTGTTACAGTACCGTGTACACGCTGTGCTTTTTATGGAACGGAATTACCCTCGTTCGACAGTGGCCCAACTATTTTTTCCTTTGTTGATAGTGTAGCGGCTATCTACTACAGCTCGCCGCCAGATGGACAAACAGACAACGCGTTTTCTCGCTGATAGGGTGAATTTTCGGATAAACTTCTGAAAAGTCCTTACCTCCGATTTTTTTTTATACTCCGGCTTCTTACGTATTTTAACGTACTGATTACGAATATGATAGTGAAAATTTTATTGTTATGTTATTTTCATAGCAAATGTTATTTTCATAGCGGAAACAACGAAAAAACCATAAAAATCATAGTGTTTTCTATTTATTTACGTAAATAATGGTAATTTTGAAAAATACTTCAAATAAAAGTTGTAGGTCTCATCGAAATAAATAATTTATGTCCTATTGATTTTTGTCATAAAGACAATAGTTTTTGAGTAGAACAGTGTATGATAATTACATTAACAAACTTATGATACGACCTGTTGAGACGTGCTTATTGTATGTCCGCCGGCTCGAGTTTTGGTTTGGGTCTACATTACTGCCGATTTTGGACAGTGTCATTTTCGAAGAGTTTTTTTACTGTCTCCTTGACGAATTTATTGTTTTACGATTCAGGCACGGCTGGAAAGTATCGTAGGCACACATAGGGCCTGGTTCCTGTAGCCCTAAGCCTGACTTATTGCTTCTGATTCTACTGGCTGGTAGTGTTGTAGTCGAGCCGTGCTCGAATCGTGAGCAATAGTAGGAGTAACAATTTATTTCAATAATACTCGCGTATGCAGACGTAAATGCACATGCTGCTTCGCATTCTCTTATACACCAATACCAAATTATTTAAATCTAACACCGAACAATAATTTCACGCATCCTGACTCAGTTGTATTGCTTACGATGAATTAAATCTTACAGCAATAAATTTGTCATTTCTATCGATCGAGTTTTGAATTATGTTAGAGCAGATGTTATTGGCGCAAGGTTCGATCTTTTTGAGATCGATCTCAAAAAGATTGCTCCTTGCGCCAATAACATATTCTCTAACATAATTCAAAATTCGATCAAAAAGATTGCTCCTTGCGCCAATAACATCTTCTCTAACATAATTCAAAATTCGATCGATAGAAATCACAATTATCAAAAAGATCGAACCTTGCGCCAGTAACATCTTCTCTAACATAATTCAAAATTCGATCGATAGAAATCACAATTATCAAAGAGATCGAACCTTGCGCCAGTAACATCTTCTCTAACATAATTCAAAATTCGATCGATAGAAATCACAATTATCAAAAAGATCGAACCTTGCGCCAATAACATCTTCTCTAACATAATTCAAAATTCGATCGATAAAAATCACAATTATCAAAGAGATCGAACCTTGCGCCAATAACATTTTCTCTAACTTCATTCAAAATTCGATCGATAGAAATCACAATTATCAAAAAGATCGAACCTTGCGCCAGTAACATCTTCTCTAACATAATTCAAAATTCGATCGATAGAAATCACAATTATCAAAAAGATCGAACCTTGCGCCAATAACATTTTCTCTAACATAATTCAAAATTCGATCGATAGAAATCACAATTATCAAAAAGATCGAACCTTACGCCAGTAACATCTTCTCTAACATAATTCAAAATTCGATCGAATAGAAATCACAATTATCAAAGAGATCGAACCTTGCGCCAATAACATTTTCTCTAACATAATCCAAAATTCGATCGATAGAAATCACAATTATATCATGGATATCAAAAAGATCGAACCTTGTGCCAATAACATCTTCTCTAACATTACAACAATAAACTTGGACTCATTTTATAGCTCGAAGATTCTATTTTCGCACGCTATTATTCACATTCCTCTAAACTATTTTTACATAATGTAACAGATCATAAACTGAGTCCTATTCTCATTTAAAAATCCTATGGATTGAAAATTCTGTAAAAACATTAGTACATTTTTCTCGTGAATGATTCTTCCACAGATTTGACACGATACCAAGGACACCTTAAAAATTCATATACGATTATCCTTCACAGGTTTTATCGAACAAAATTAGGACCAAGTTCGGTACTGTTAAAGTCCTCATGGTGTACCTTGTGTCCCTGCAAAAATTCCTGTACAATGAACCTTAATGAAACAATTAAAATAAAGCATGCATCAAATTATCTTGCGTCATTCTAAAGGGGAGACTTCAATCTTCGAATATACGAATAATTCATTCACGAAAAAAAATGTTGTAATGATCTTGCAGAAGTTTCAATCCACAGTATTAAAGGCATTGTCGTCGATCTTTGGGGTTTCATTCGTCGCGTTGGCGATTTGGCGGTGGCAGACAAAAGACGTTTCTATTTTAGTTGGCAAGCCAAACACTTCCGGGGGCATACTGCGCGCGGGAACGCTATCAGATTTATCGGCGGGAATACCGGCGAGAGAAGCTGCGTTTACCGAATCGATACGGCATCAAGCCTAAAGTACAAGTTCGCTGGCCGGTTGCTCGGGGGTTGATATTTCTAAAGTAGTCGTTAACGATTAATGCGCGGCGGGTTGCCGGGTCGGGGCCCCGGCCCTGGGGTTAAGTCGATGTAAATTAAATTTATCAAGGAAAAAGCGTTCCCGTGTCGAAGTCGAGTGCAGGCTGCGAGAGAGTAATCGGGGTGAAGGGTGCCGTGCCCCGATAGAATCCGTCTCTCAACGCGAGATCCACCCTCGGCTAGACTCTATCGAGTGTTTCGCCGCTATTTACTGGATCTTCGTTCACCCGTACCCGTATACTAGTCGTACCTGTGCCCCCCGTACCCGCCTCCTGTCTCTCTTCCCCGGAGAGCGGAGCGCCGGACGGCTCCTGCGGCCGACAACTTTACGTATGCACGACGATGTTCTTTTTTCACTACCATCCGCCCCTTTTCTCTCTCTCTCTCCTTCTCTCTCTCTATCTCTATCTCTATCTCTATCTCTATCTCTATCTCTATCTCAATTTCTATCTCTATCTCCGTCTCTATCTCTCTATCTCTCTACCTCTCTATCTCTCTATCTCTCTATCTCTCTATCTCTATCTCAATTTCTATCTCTATCTCTATCTCTATCTCTCTATCTCTCTATCTCTCTATCTCTCTATCTCTCTATCTCTCTACCTCTCTATCTCTCTATCTCTCTATCTCTCTATCTCTATCTCAATTTCTATCTCTATCTCTATCTCTACCTCTCTCTATCTCTATCTCTATCTCTATCTCTATCTCCATCTCTATCTCAATTTCTACCTCTATCTCAATTTCTACCTCTATCTCTATCTCTATCTCTATCTCTATCTCTATCTCTATCTCTATCTCTATCTCTATCTCTATCTCTATCTCTATCTCTATCTCTATCTCTATCTCTATCTCTATCTCTATCTCTATCTCTATCTCTATCTCTATCTCTATCTCTATCTCTATCTCTATCTCTATCTCTATCTCTATCTCTATCTCTATCTCTATCTCTATCTCTATCTCTATCTCTATCTCTATCTCTATCTCTATCTCTATCTCTATCTCTATCTCTATCTCTATCTCTATCTCTATCTCTATCTCTATCTCTATCTCTATCTCTATCTCTATCTCTATCTCTATCTCTATCTCTATCTCTATCTCTATCTCTATCTCTATCTCTATCTCTATCTCTATCTCTATCTCTATCTCTATCTCTATCTCTATCTCTATCTCTATCTCTATCTCTATCTCTATCTCTATCTCTATCTCTATCTCTATCTCTATCTCTATCTCTATCTCTATCTCTATCTCTATCTCTATCTCTATATCTATCTCTATCTGTATCTCTATCTCTATCTCTATCTCTATCTCTATCTCCCTCTGTCTCTCTCTCTATCTCTATCTCTATTTCTATCTCTATCTCTATCTCCCTCTGTCTCTCTCTCTATCTCTATCTCTATCTCTATCTAACTCTGTGTGTGCGTGTTTTCGCTCTCTTTCTATATTTTTCTCGGTTCGTGGACGGTTTAAAATTCCAGCACCGTTTCGACGCGCCGTGATTGATCGACACGAAACGTCCGCTTCTGCCGCGCGGCAGCTTTCATTTCGCTTGTCGTCACTGAATCTCGGAAATTTAATAATAACATTACGTTTTTTTCCTGTGTTGGCGCGAAGGGAAATGGCGGAGGAAGATGGAAGTGTACAGGAAGAGGGAACGTGAGAATTGTTGAGGAAAAGGCTAAGGAAATTGCGGAAGAACGTCTTCTGGAACTATTTTTGAGGAATGTATGAGGTCAATCTGTTTCCAATACGTGTTTTCTGTATTTTACGTCAGAACGTGCTTTTACAATATTTCTACCGATGGTGTAACTTTTAATTTTTTAAGTAGAAAGTGATTAAGACTGGCAAGATGTATTCGAGGGAAATTATTCAGATAGTTCGGACAATTATCGGCCAGATATTTGGGATAATTATGGGCCAGATATTTGGGACAATTATCGGCCAGATATTTGGGATAATTATGGGCCAGATATTTGGGACAATTATCGGCCAGATATTTTTGATAATTATAGGCCAGATATTTGGGACAATTATCGGTAAGATGTTTGGGACAATTATCGGCCAGATATTTGGGACAATTATCGGCCAGATATTTGGGACAATTATCGGCCAGATATTTGGGACAATTATCGGTAAGATGTTTGGGACAATTATCGGCCAGATATTTGGGACAATTATCGGAAATTTGGAACAATTATCGGAAATTTGGGACAATTATGGAAAACAGCCTCCCTTTCAGAAGATCTGTGTCAAAAGACAGACGTGAAGATCGTGTAAGGATTTAAAAGATGAATAATTGATAAGAAACCGTTTTATCTCGACAGAACCGGAGGCCTATATTTCTTTCCCGTTAATCCAATAGAAGTATCTGTATGGTATTAATGGATGGCTGGATTCACTGCAACGTAACCCAGAAACTGCGCCGTCATTTGGGAAATGTCTTCAAATTTTGCAACCCAAGCTCGGAGATACATTTTTAACTATAGTGCACGCTGACATCTTTCTCCGCATGATGCGACTAAAATCCACAGAATATTCGGCTATAATAAAAATAAAAGAAAGCATTCAGACAAATACTATTTTAAATGCATTCTGCTGTCTACTAAAAATGTCTTTTACCGAAATCGGGAGAAATGCATTTTTACAAAAGTAGGTCGTCACTCCATTGTTTCATGTTGGGAAATAATACTCCGCGATGCCCACCGTTATCAAATTTCTTAATATTGTATCAATGTGTGACTAGTAGATTGCGGATCTTTATGAAAACTAAAAATATTATACCTGAATTACAACAAACTGAAGTGAAATAGAAAGATATTTTCTTTTTCATATCTTTAATAGCCTGAAAATAATACAACAATATTTTTAAATTCTTATAATGTTTTTGCTGTTTTAAGTTACACCTACTCATTTTTGTAACAAATGTACACCTACTTAGATTTGTGATGAGAATAAATCTTATCTCGGCAGAGTAAATGTAAAATATTTCTGACTATTATTGTCTACTAATCAGATGGGCATAAACAAATAATTTTAACACGTAAATAGATACACTGCAGAGTAACCCAGAAACTGCTGCTGCATTCGAGGATCATCTTCGAATTTTGCACACGTCATCCGAACATGGGGATATGTCCAGTTGGTGTTGCATACTAATGCCCCTTGCGGGTATATAGGAGGCCTAGATATAACTATAATTCCTTATTATGGAATACACGTTATCAGATCTAAGAGGAATATACAAGGTTTCTGAAAAAATAAGACGAAACACGTCATGAATCAATAAACACTCCGACATATTGTGGAAAGTTATCGAATAAATTTGGGTAACCGTAGTTCAACAATGTTTCATTTAGTTCACATTAATTTTACGTTTAAGTCAAATACATTCACTGTCTCATGAACCTTGTTATAAAAATAAAATTCAACGAACTATATTTCTACAAAATAAAATAAATTGTTTCAGTCTCATGTAATATTTATAATGGCTTAACTGCGTTTTGGAGAACTCTTTTTTTCAAGTTTTTTTTTATACAATCTTATAGATTTCCACGAGAAAACACCGGAAATGAAAATCTTATTGTGCGGAATTCATTGGTTAAACAGTTATACACGTATGAAGTTGAACACTTTTAATGGTTTGGCGTCTCGCTTCAATCTGTCAGCTGCCTCCCCGTCGACAACTCCGTTTGCCGGATACTGCAATATCGATTTTGGGGAATCTTCATTACGATTTCACGTCGTAACGATATTAAACAAGGCAACGAGTTTTCTCGAACGATCCGGTTATTACAATAACTACAACAGGAAGTGATGCAGAACGTTCTCAAACAAAAACAGTCCGCCATTTCGGGAGCTTTTGATACCATCATACAATATAAATACATCATAAATGCAGAACACCGGTGAGATGCGTAGTACAAAAATATTTCCTGACCACTTTGCCGGGTCCATTCATCCTGGTTAGAATTGTTATTATTAAAAGCATAAATTCCTCTTGTAATAACAAGCTTACAGCGCACGGAACGTCCGACAAGTTTTAGAAAATCAACGAAATTTGAATTTGCCTCGGCAGCCAAGCCCGCAGTAGGGACGTCTTTACCTATAATTCTCAACAACGTCGAAGTTTACAACTATGATATAAACAATTAGGTGGAGTGCCGCAATAAAAATTCAATTTCTTTCGCGTATCTCGAACGGGATCGCTTCGTTGCGCGGCGCACAAGTCGAAACGATCGAGGCGGAAACGTCGCGATAATTCCGCAGATTTTTCATCGTTAAAGTAGTTTTCTTCCACTCTGGGCGATTACACGTTCGAATCGGGCCACCAGATATGAATGCTTACGAGCGGGCGCGTTATAAGAATTGCAATTTACCCGGGTTGCATTTCACGAGCCCCGACTCTGTTACGTGGCACGCCGCATGCATATACGTCTCTCGCCCGCGCACTATGAAAGCTCGTAAACACGAGGAAGCCGAGGACGCATGTCGAGGAATCGTTTCGCGCGCTGATCGAACGGCATTCGCGATCACATGGAACCGTGGTATCCGTGTCACGGGGCACGAAAGAACAGACCCGAAACAATGCCGGATGGTTTCGTCGGGAATTTTATAATTCCGTGTAAATTCGATCAGGATCCGTGCGGAAAGCATGAAACGAAGAAAGCGAAGATACAATGTAATACGATTGTAATACGACTGTAAATCCCGTACACGAGTAAGGCCTACCTATGCTCATGAGAGCCTAGCTAACCCCGCACACGAATGCGGCCTAACTAACAAGAGCAGCTTGAAGAACCAAAATCGAAAACAAGTCGAAACCAAATCAAACTCAAATCAGATGATTTTTTAACGCATCGACCTATAGGCGATTTGGGGAGTCCCAAGGACGCGGTACCCCGTACCCACTCACGGGCCCCATATGTGAAGTTATGGACTTTCGATCGATGGAATATTAATTTCGGCTGTTCTTTCTTTTGGAGGACCAGATGTTTTTAACTTTCTTTTATGTAATCCTGTAGATATCCATGAGAACATTACGAAAATGTAAGTATTATTGTTAGGAATCCATTGGTTTATGAGTTATACGTGTGTAAACATGAGCAATTTGAACCAGTGAACTCCTGGCAATAAGACTTTCATTTACGGCGTTTTCACGTCGAAATCTATAGGACTGCATAAAAAGAATTAAAACAAATTGGTCCTCCAAAAGAAGGTTTAACTCAATTTCAAGACAGAAATATAAATATAACAAAGTGGAACTCTGAAAGTTCAGGAGCAGATTCCAATTAGAAATCGAAATATAAATATCGAAGGTGTTCGGTGAACGCACACGTATTCTGAAACAAACTCTTTGCATTTGGATTATTAATTGAAAGGAAATACGGAAGGTGGGCCAAGGTAAACAAAGAAAGCAACGAAGAGACCTTGACCCATCCCGTGCTAGCTTAAGGTAGGCCAAGGAAGTTTTAAATGACCTTTGGTCTACCATAAGCTAGCTAAAGGTAGACCATGGTAGACAAGAGTATTTACCTCTGCATGACCACTGGTCAACCCCAGGGTACGCAAGGAAATATCAAGGTAGGCCAGAGTAACTCTGGAAGACCACTGGTCAACCCCAGGGTAAGCAAGGGTACAGCTAGAGGATCCCTGGTCAGGCCCTGGTCAGCCCCAAGGTAGCCGAAGACCCTCCTGGCCCCTGAGCACGTCCGCTCCTGCCGAAGCGCCCGGCCCGACTGACTGACTCAGCGCGCTCACCGGGCTTAGGTGGGCAGCGATGCGCAGCGCGCAGCGAAGCGCAACGCTCCCCACCCCACCTAATTTCGGTAGATCTCGATTGCCTTGACAATATTATTGATAACCGTATTATTTCTGGCAGTATAATGTTTATAACCATTTCTTCTGCCAATGACGTCGACAAGCACTCCTTCATCCATCTGACCATTTAAGTTTTTAATAAAACTTGCTAATAGTACTCGAGATACAGAATAATTTATGAACTTTAATTTTACAAAATTTACAAGCTTTAATTTATCGGGCACAATTCGTCACTGATAAACATATTATTTTAAACTGGTTAATATTTATAATAATTACTTTTGCCAGTGATGTCGCCAATCACTCCTTCGACCATCTGACCATTTAAGTTTTTAATAAAACTTGCTAATACTACTCGAGATACAGAATAATTTATGAACTTTAATTTTACAAAATTTACAAGCATTCATTTATCGGGCACAATTCGTCACTGATAAACATATTATTTTAAACTGGTTAATATTTATAATAATTACTTTTGCCAGTGATGTCGCCAATCACTCCTTCGACCATCTGACCATTTAAGTTTTTAGTAAAAATAATAGGGTGAGTACTAGAAATTTCCGGTTCGGGAAATTTGTTCGGAAATTTTTGCACACCCCTGAAAAATAAGTAATAGAACTCGAGATACAGAATGATTTATAACACATGAATATTACCAAGTATAATTATATCGATAAAATGTAATCAATAAATTTATTATTAGCATATAATTTTTTAGTAAAAATGGCTAATAGTACTCGAGATACAGAGTAACTTTGACGCATGAACATTTGGAGTATACAAGATTTTCAATTCTTCCTAATATGAACAGTTTCGTTAGGACAAGAGTTACAGATATTATTTATGACATATGTAATATATTATTATTTATAACCTCTTCCAGAACCGAACTGAAAACTATGTATGAACCATGTATGAATATTTATAAAAATTCCCTGATTAACTATTTATGAACAATTTTTTAGGAGGTAGCTTCCATCTTCTATGTCCGCACTGTGTAAAACAAGAAGAGTCCGACTGTGCGATAAGAAAAAATACACAAATCGATGTGTCCTGTCTGGAAATTGTAATTAACTAATTAACAAGAACTTAAAATCTGTGGAAGAGTATATTACGGAAAAAATTGTTTAATGTTATTACAGAGGTTACAATTTATAGAATTTTTGAGGAAAACTGGGTCTTCAGTGTCTTATCTGCATCAGTATCATGAAACCATTTCTTAATGAAAAATGAATAATGACACGCAAAAGTGGAATATCCAAGCTTTAAACTAAGTCGAAGTTTATTGCTTTAAGATAATTTTTTACGAAATTACAAGTGAAGTGTCGCCAATTCCTCGGGAATCAGAAATTCTATATTCAAACACCTTTTAGATCCACCGAAGTTTATTGCTTTAAGATAATTGTTTACGAAATTACAAGTAAAATATCGCCAATTCCTCGGAAATCAGAAATTCTATGTTCAAATACCTTTTCGATCCACTGTACATATCCCCGAACTAATACAGTTAAGTTTTCATTGTTTGTTTACACGAATTTTTACAAGGTGTCTTCAGGAGCACATATACCGTGAAAAAGGAGAATTCTGTGTACATAATACTTTTTGATTTATTTTGTGTTTACAATTTTCCTCTTTCGAAACAACACCAGAAAAATTCAAAACAACATCTCGTCCCACAGGAAACTCATTATTACACACCACAGTCAACACATATCCCAACATATCTACGACCAGACTCAGAATTCAAGGACACCCCAACATGCAGTTCCCAAATTGCACTTCCATCTCACCCCCATTGCGCCGACACTATGTCGCACGTAATCTCTCCATGGCGAATTGCATCGTGGCGTATGTGCAGGTGGTCCTCGCTATTCGCAACTCGTTTGGCGAACCGTGGAGTTTGATCGGTTAACGTTGCCTACATCGGCGAACACACGAACACACACACACACACACACAGCAACAAAGAACATATACATGTACGCGAAGCACGCTGACCGCGTGGCAATAAATATCGGTAATCGATAGCCGGCCAGAAGAAGGAGCGGTTCGCGTGGCCCGGTCGCAGCAAACTTGGGCCTCGGGAAGAAAAGAACAGGATGAAAAGTATGAAGGTGGTTGCCGGTGGATAAAACCCGGAGGCGAAAGCGAGCCTGGGATAAAGGAATAAAGAGAATCACAGAGGAGATGCGAAGAAACGGGGAAAAAGAACGCGAAAGAGACAGTGAAAAAGAGAAAGAAAGAGAGAGAGAGAGAGAGAAATGGAAAGCGATCTCCTTCGACGCTTTCAAAACCAGAAGTAGTTCTCGGATTCGTATTAAAAAGCTTACGCTCGAGAAGACACTTTCAGCCGCGCTGACCGACTGTGAACGGTAAATTTGCGACCTCCTTTGCAAAAGCAATTATGTTACTCCTACCCCTTGCCTCACCTATCCGCCTCTCTGTTCCCATCGTCTTCTCTCCTCCCGCCTCTCTATCTCTCTTTCCACGACCCTTCTTCGGCTCTCTCTCCTCTTTCTCTGTTCAACTTTCTACATTCTCTTCTCCTCGACTCGGTAACACTCGAGCGGATGGCTTTTACATTTTCAAGCTTCTTGCACGGAAAATCGCTCTTACATTCAAATCAAAAGGCTCGGCCGACGCTCCGACGCCGCGAACCTCCTCTGGAAACCTCTGCGAACTGGTGCGAACCGGTGCGAACCGGTGCGAACCGGTGCGAAGTGTACCGGCGGTTACAGATTCATTCCGCGATAGTTTAATCCAGTGGACCGGCCGGGCAATCTCCATCTGGGCTACTATTTCGCCGGCAGATGATGAGGCAATTTCTATCGGTCCTCTTTGTGACCTTTTATCGGCGCTATTTCGCGTTTCCCTTTTCTACTGTCTTTATCCTTCTCGTGTCTCCCAACCTCCCCCTCTCCTTGTCCTACTTTCTCGCTACGTCTTTCTCTGCCGCCCTATTCCACTCTTTCATCTTTCTCCGTCTCTCTAGTCTCTATTTTCTACTTTCTCCGTCTCTCTATCTCTCTATCTCTCTGTCTCTCTCTATAATATACTAGATATATACTGATATACTAATATACTAGAATATACTGGAATATACTAGAATATACCAGAATATACTAGAATGTACTAGAATATACTAGAATATACTAGAATATGCCAGAATATACTAGATTATACTCGAATATATTAGAATATAGTGGAATGTACTAGAATTTACTAGAATATACTAGAATATACTAGAATATACTAGAATATACTAGAATATACTAGATTATACTAAAATATACTAGAATATACTAGATTGTACTAGAATATACTAGAATATACCAGAATATACTAGAATTACTAGAATATACTAGAATATTAGAACATACTAGAATATACTAGAATATACTAGAATATACTAGAATATACTGGAATATAGTAGAATATACTGCAATATGACTATAATACCAGAATATACTAGGATATGCTAGAATATACCAGAATATACTAGAATATACTAGAATATACTAGAATATACCAGAATATACTAGATTATACTCGAATATATTAGAATATAGTGGAATGTACTAGAATATACTAGAATATACTAGAATATACTAGAATATACTATATTATACTACAATGTACCAGAATATACTAGAATATACTAGAATATACTATATTATACCAGAATGTACCAGAATATACTAGAATATACTAGAATATACTAGAATATACTATATTATACTACAATGTACCAGAATATACTAGAATATACTAGAATATACTATATTATACCAGAATGTACCAGAATATACTAGAATATACTAGAATATACTATATTATACTACAATGTACCAGAGTATACTAGAATATACTAGAATATACTCGAATATATTAGAATATACTAGCATACACTAGAATATACTAGAATATACTAGAATATACTAGATTATACTAGAATATACTAGAATATACTAGAATATACCAGAATATACAGGAATGTACTAGAATATACTAGAATATACTAGAATATACAAGAATATACCAGAATATACTAGAATATACTAGAAAATACTCGAATATGCTAGAATATACTGGAATATGGTAGTATATACTGGGATATGACTATACCTAACCCAAACCTCCCCCTCTCCTCGTCCCACTTTCTCGCTACGTCTTTCTCTGTCGCCCTATTCCGCTCTTTTATCTTTCTCCGTCTCTCTAGTTTCTATTTTCTACTTTCTCCGTTTCTCTACCTCTCTGTCTCCACTGTTCCCTGGCAGTGCAGCCCGTTCCCGGGATCCTGTTTCTTTTTTTCCGTTGCTCCTTTTATCACGGACAGCCTTTTTTCGAACGAGAAAGGATCGTTGGGAGTGTGGGGTGGGGGGAGGCGGGTGGAGAGAGGGAAGTGGAGTCTACTGGGCAGGGAAAAGGGACGCGTAAATTGTGTCTGTGACATCGGCGAACGTGTCCCGGAGTTTTCGACCGGCCACCCTCCGCACTGTGGGGGATGGAGGTGCCGCTAACACCGATGTCGGCTCGCACCCTACACCGGTACAAACGGAATTTTAAAAGTGCTCGTTTTCTCCTCACGGATCGGAGATCGCGAAGCCTTTAATGGGCAAATACGACGACCTGACAGAGGACGACCCGAATTTGATAGAGGAACGGAATTATACACGATGAACGTGGAAATTGGGGGATGCGGGAAATTCGTGGGAGGAAAAAGCACGAGGAAGTTGGGCTCTCGAGAAGTCAAAGTTTCGAGAGGATGTTGAGGTGTAGTCAAGGTCTATGGGGGTGGTTGTTTCTCTTGGTGTTGGGTTTGGTTTGTTGAGAAGTTAATTGTGAAAGTACATCTGCGATTATGTATTGGGGTTTTAGAAGAGTAATTTCGGTTTTGAGAACGTACGAATTTATTTAGAATAGTGGTTTTGGTTAGTGTATTATACAGTGTGGTCAAGAAGTCTAGTGGACCATTTAAAATTTATGTATGAAAGAATGAATGCAAATTTGTCAAAGATGAAAGGAGTATTTCAAGATGGAAAACTGGGGAAGGGAAAGTTCGATATATAAAATAAACAACAATCAAATGTATGATATTTAAACGCAAACTACAAACATTTATGTATAAAAGAATGAATGCAAATTTGTCAAAGATGAAAGGAGTATTTCAAAATGGAAAACTGGGGAAGGGAAGGTTCGATATATAAAATAAACAACAATCAAATGCATAATATTTAAACGCAAACTACAAAAATGTATGTATAAGAGATTGATGGCAAATTTGCAAAAAATGAAATTAGTATTTCGAAATGGAAAACTGGGAAAGGGAAGGTTCGATATATATAAAATAAACAACAATCAAATGTATAATATTTAAACGCAAACTACAAAAATTTATGTATAAAAGAATGAATGCAAATTTATCAAAGATGAAAGGAGTATTTCAAAACGGAAAACTGGGAAAGAGAAAGTTTGATATATAAAATAAATAACAATCAAATGTATAATATTTAAACTTAAACCACAAAAATTTAATTTTAGGAATTTTCTGTTTCAGGTAACTAACTTGGAGCACTCATTAGGCACGTAAGCATAAGCGCTGAGAAATGGGGATAAGGTGAGCAATGGTCAGACAGAGTATTCAATAATAATTATTATGTCTACTTTTCTAGTAGAAATAGCAATTACAATATAATCTATACATCATTTAAAAAATATTAAAATTAAAATTAAAAGTAAAATTCAACCGAAATTTCTGTTCTCCTAAAACGATTTCGTATTGTTAAGGTTTTAAAAAAAACACCGAGAAAATTCTTACGATTCAATGCAACTTCCTACTAGACAATCGACGAAACGATGCATTGAACATTTCTTACTTACTACCAACTTATAAACTAAACTAAAGAAATAACGCATAATCTTTAATTACAGGAGACTAACATTCAAAAGATACGTAAAATAATTTATACAGAATAAATATACTAATAAATAATATATAACATTTAAATGAAATTTAACATTGAAATAAGCTGACATAATTGCGCGCTGTGAGCCATTGCATCGCCATTATGCCGCGCCGTATCGCGACGAACGACCGCGCTAGTGGAAGAGCACCACTGGTGGCAACTCATGTCCGGCGTAGATATTTTGCTTTCTGGTTCGGTAAAAACGTCGATGTTGCAAACTTCAAGGGGGGGGGGGGGTTCTCAAGATAAAAGTCTGCTCTATAGCGTAATATAGTACGATTTTACGGTGGACCCTTTTTTTTTAGATGAATTCAAAAATATCCTCAAAAATTGGTGCAAAAGTGGTGTCTCTCCGTCTTTAATGATTGTTTAAACATGTTTAAACATTCATAATGTATTAATATTGGATATCACTGTATTCAGGAAAGTCTACAGAATCTTTTACTGCGAAGAACAATTCAATATCTTTTATAATAACATCACAATATTTGTTTAAAGTTGAAAAATAGGTTTTTTTTCAAAGTCATGTTTCTCAAAAACTGTACGTGTATGTGAAAAAGTAAGTGCAGATTCGGAATCAGCGCAAAAAACTCTATAAGAACCACCCAACAGTTATCAGGAAACAAATTTGGTGTTGGAAAGTGTTACCAGAGTAATATGTGACACGTTGCGCGGGACGTCACGTGACCAGTCTACGGTCTTAGTGGGGGACGTTGGAGTGTGCTCACGGTAGTGGAATGGGATAGTGGAAGGGGAAAAGGAGGAGAGGAAAAAACAACCAGTTACAGATGTTTCTGGCGACACTGCTTTGTGCGATAACAGGACGATTTCCTTACCATAAAAGGCACGAACGATTTAGCCATTGGAATGGCAACGCTGAACGCGCTGTTGACTGTCATGTCTTTCCGAAAACTAGGTGTTCCGTCGCAAAACCCTCCGTGCCCAGGAACGCGCGACCGAGGTCAGGTAAATTTCTTAGCTGTACCGACCATAAAACAGTAAACCCCGACAAAGGTACAGCTGATAGCCAGATGCGTCGAAGGCCCTGTACCGCGCTTCGCTACAAAAGACAATAACTACACCCTTTGTCACCCTGCGTACTTTACTCCTACTCCCCCTCAATGTTTCTACATTCCCTCTCTAACTTTTCGCCATCTCCACCACTTTTTCCGACACACCCTACAACCAATCATATGCAATTTTCCAAGACCACACCTACATCCGAGCTTTCCTAAAATCTTACGCGACTCCACAAAATCAGAACTCTCTTGAACCTTCTTGACCAACGAACTACCGACACTGACTAAGTATAGCCGAGTCTAGCTTAGATTTTAACCGAATAAACGAGTTTGTTCTCCGGAGTTGGTCTCTACACCCTTCTTCGTAAATCCTGTCGGATCCAAGTTCCCGAATTCGAGGTGACCGATTCGACACCACACTAGGCGTTCGGGAACGCTCTTACAAACGCATTGCTGTGGAGGCTTCAAAAAACTGTACTTCCGGCAGCAATGATGGGTGTTGTGGCGTCACCGACGTCGCGAAAATTGTAGTGTTCGCGATGTGACGCGTGCTCGCACAATCATTAGGAAGTATGCGAGCTGGTTTCTGGATTTTCGTGATATTTTATCACAGCAAATAATCAGACACTGCTGGTAACAATATATGTATTTAACGAAAGGACTAGTTACTACAGTGTTGATATGAACGTAGAGTGAAGTGAATAAAGCGATGGTTCGAGTAGATCTGATGTAAGAAAAAATGGGAAGGAATCGACTGGGGATGACTAGAAATTCCCTCCACGGTGGTTCGGATAGTGGGGAATTCTCCTTAACCAATCGGCGCATTTAGGGTGGTTTTCGATATTGTGCAACGCCCACACCAGTTGGTAAGCTGCTTTGGGGGTAAACATTCGGAGACACTAGAAAGAAGACGAGTTCCCGTTCCTTGAACCTGACCCATAAATTACGGGCCTCTTGGCGCTACAAGTGGGCCTACGCTACGTCACGTGACATTGAGAGCGGTACGGCCGGGCGGATTTTCCCATGAAAATCTGCTAACACTTTGCAGCCGTACCCTGGTTGTAAAGTAATAAATTTGTTAAAGAGGCAATAGGAGACTTTCTCAAAAATGGCCTCAGCTAATTCGACCGTAGCGTAAACCCAGACGGAAATTGGAGCTGGCGACGCAACAATGGTTGAACGCGATTGAACGCGATTCATTTGTAAATAAATGTACATATGTTCAGATCGGCATAAAATAATTATTTACTCACCGGGCTTCCCAACCACACCTACTGGAAGGATCTTTCGCGTTTAATGCTGCTCAAAATTCCACCTAGCGATGGTCCAACGTTAAAGCATGTTCAGGTGTTCAGGAAGATTCGGTTTCGGTTTCTGTTTTCGCGGCAGAAATCGGCGGCTCCTGTTACGCTAAATATTTCGCCGGCGAGTATCGGATTTAGCTCGTCGAAGATGAAAGGACTGCTCACGTTTAGCTAATTGCTTCCTAATGGCTGCAAATATTACCCGTGCCTTCCGACGTTCCCGCAACCCTCTGTCCGTCTGTCTGACTACCGTTCTGCCGCGGTGTTTCACGAACGTTCGACGCTTCGCCTAACAGCTTAATAGCAGTATTATGTTGTCGTTCGTAGACGAATAAGCCGTGACGCTCGCCCCCCCCGCCCCCCTCCACCAATGTTTTAGCATTTAACGCGACGTCGTTTATAATGGGTGTGTCGTGGCATGGCTTTTCTTTGACGCTTGTTTCCTGTTCAAATGTTTGGTATTTTCGTTTGGATGGATTTAATGCGACAGGAAAATCAATTACTAATGCGTTGACTGTTGAACTTTCGTCCTGAAAAGTTGCTTGAGATCGCTTCCATCCATCTATCTATTTTTCATATAGAATCATAGACCTAACCTAACCTAACTATACCCAGACCTAACCCAGACCATTTAGGTAAAAATTAGATTATTATAAAATTTTGATTATAATTTAAATTATTAATTTAGTTTATAATACTATTGTATATTTTTATAAGATTTTGTATTGAGTTAAGACAGGGCATTTTTAATATAATTTTAATAACCTAAAAAACATAGTTCGGACATCAGAGCCTAAATTCAGATTTTCGATAACTAACTGTACACAAAAATTAGTTCCTATGAACAGAGTTAACTACTGTACTAATAATATATTAGGAGGTTGAATAAGTTCTCGCTGTTTTCCGAAAGGTGGTAATACCAGAACTGCGTGAATTTAGTTTCAGATAGTAACGTATCTATAATGAAGTACTACATATATGCAAGGTTAAAATTCAGTGTATGTCATTCCACTGAAGTATAAACAATTTTTCTTTCATTGTGCTAAATGTCGAATTTCATGCCAAAGAAAGAGTAATTGCGGGGAATTTTACTACGCTATTTTATTAAAAAAAAATCTGCGGCTGAAGCACACAGAATTCTTGTTGACACCTACGGCGACCATGTTCTGTCGGAAACAATATGCAGAGATTGGTTTAGACGCTTCAAAAATAATGATTTTGATCTTGAAGATAAAGAACGCTCTGGCGCACAACAAAAACTTGAAGACGAAGAATTTGAGGCATTACTTGATGAAGACTCGTGTCAGATACTAGCTGAACTTGCAGAATCATTAGGAGTTGATCACACAGCAGATTCGAAACGTTTGAAAGCATTAGGAATGATTCACAGGAAGTACGTTGGGTGCTGTACGAGTTGAAGCGATTTTTCAGCATGACAACGCGCGGCCACATGTTGCAAAACCGGTGAAAACGTTTTTGAAAACACTTAAATGGGAAGTACAACCCCACCCGCTGTATTCACCAAACATTTCCCGATCAGATTACCATTTGTTCCGATCGATGACACATGGCCTGGCTGAGCAGCGCTTACAATTTTATGAAGATATCAAAAAATGGGTCCACTCTTGGATTGCCTCAAAAGACGTGTCGTTTTTCCGACATGGAATTACTATGCTGCCAGAAAGATGGGGAAAAGTAACGGCTAGCGAGAGACAATACTTTCAAGAACATATTTTTTACCAATTTTTTAAAATAAAGCATTCATTTCATAAAAAAAAACAGCGAGAACTTATTCAACCTCCTAATAATAATAATAATAATAGTTTATTCCCATTGCGGGGTACACACTCCACATTTCTTTCTAACACTTCCATTGAGAGAGAGAGATAGAGCACACATTTCATTCATTCCTCACACAGTTAATTACTGTACTATTTATATCATATAGTTATATGTTTTTCATCGTGCAGTGGCCATTAGGCCATCCATTGATCATTTTGTGTATCACTTAGATCATTATTCGAGTCGCGTAAGCTGCTAGACCGGCAGCCATTCAATCGGAAAATTGATGAATCGATATCGGGGGAAGTTGCATTTCAATTGACGATTAATCGCGTCTAATTGGTGTTGCGCGAAAGCCGGTTTTGGCAAATATTTGATGCATTGAATTATTCCCCAGCGTTCATTGAATTAGTATATGAATATGGTTAATTTCGAGATCTGTAATGCCGCGCGGCGTAACTCGCCTGGTATTTGTCGGTCGATGTCGAAACGAGAAGGGGGGAGGGGGGTGGTTGTAAATGAAAATAAACACTGTACAGTTGGCTTCTATATGGGAATACACGGTGCACATTCATCGATATTGATACCTACAGTGTAATATCACGGGATTACAAGACAAAGCTGTACTATTCATACTCGTAAGCGGCGCTCGATAATGACACGCGACGACTTTTCTGCTCTTTTGTACGACTATTTATCACTGGGTTTACGGAGCACTAAAATTGATTATTTCACATTGCTTTATAAAAACAATAAAATTGTATTTACTTAGATCTTCACCGATTTTTATTGTAATATGTACACAAAAGAATAAATCTATTTAATAATTCCTCACGAATGCCTCCTTACACTCTTAATAATCGTAAATTAAACATTTTTGAATCCGTCATTTTGACGGGCCCCGTAAAGCTAGTGTTATTGGTCTAACTTAGAAAGTTACGTATCGACAGTTGGTCCGGGGTTTTTGCACTCGCAGTGATCAAACAATTGATTTTACTCTATTGCGTTTATCAAAACTACATCTTGGAAATGTTTCGCTACAATTTTAGAATAGATGTAGCAATTTTTAGGTTATGTTTTCAAAGAAGATCATTCTGGAACCAATTTATATCATTTTCAACTAACAAGGAGAAGACGCGGTCATCGAGTCTTAGATTTTGTCGAAACTTTGCATACTGGTAGATTTCTTTCTCCTGTTTATGAAAATATAGCATTATAGGCGTCGATACTCAATAATTTTTGAGATATTTACAATTTAAATTTCATTATACCCGTTAAGCCGTTAAGTATAGTTTTGGTTGAAGTTTTTGTCAAGTGGTAACGTACTAGATTCATTACCTGTAAGGCCAGTATTCAAATCCCTTTTTCCTTTTTTTCCATTTTTTTTCTGTTCAGTTTATCTGTGTTAATTAATTGTATTTTGGACATGAAAAATACACTCATAATATCTATAAGAAACGAAATATAAAAATTTTATTGAAAAGGAACATAATATGAAAGAAACACTAACTTCGTCAATTTTAACGTATCTCAAAAGTTGTTGAGTATCGAGGCCTAATACTATATTTTCATAAAAAGGAGAACGAAATGTACCAATATGCAAACTTTCGAAAAAATCTGAGCCCCCTTGACCGCGTCTTCCCCGTATAAGTGATTTAGGGGGTATGGTCACAGTAACGGCCTCGAACACGTCAAAAAGTTATACAATTGTTTTCATTATATTAGAAATAATTTCATATAAAATCGAATTGTAGCACTCCTAAAATAAACTTTTCAGGTGATCCACAGTTGTTTCTTGTCAGAAAAGTAGAGAGTGACATTAAAATGGTAAACAAAATTTTTTCGAGTCGCTAAAAATCTTTCTGATAATCATCAATTTAGTCAAGAAGGAACCTATTTCAAAAATTTCATTCAATTCTCAGCATGAACGTCTTCGGAAGTTCAGCAGAACATTTCGCTGATAATATAATATTTTTTCTCATAAATGCATCAAATCCTCGGCCAACTGATAACATCTAGTAGAACCATTGCAGCGGCTGCTATAGCGGTTACGTCGCCCCGGACAAAAAGACAAATTGCCGCCCCATAAGAATATATATATTTTTTAAATAAAACAAAAACGGCGCCGCTAAATTTTGGCGCCCCTAAATTCTGGCACCCCTAAATTCTGGCGCCCCTAAATTTTGGCACCCCGGACAAATGGAGTTGCCGGAATTGCCCGCCCTTAGTGCGGGCCCTGACCATTGTATACACATTAGAAAATCTTTTCGAACACAGCTTACATTTTCGGCAGGTGCGGAAAGGGCAATTCAATGCACGCTTTCTGTACCATAAAATTGGTCACAATTAAAAATCGTTGAGGACACAAGGCACCGCTCAGGTATAATAGCTTAATTGAGATCCTAACCGATGAAATTTGCTAGAACCGCTGCATATACATTAGATAATTCCTTCTTTTCGAACACAGCTTATATTTTCGTCAGGGTTGGAAAAGATAATTCAACGCACGCTTTCTGCACCATGAAGTTGGTCACAATTCAAAATCGTTGAGGACACAAGGCACCGTTCAGTTATAATATAATAGCTTAACTGAGATCCTAACCGATGAAATTTGCTAGAACCGCTGCATACACATTAGATAATTCCTTCTTTTCGAACACAGCTTATATGTTCACCAGGGGTTGGAAAAAAAAAATTGAAAAAAAAAACAATTCACCTCCGGCCATTTCGGGGTCTCCGATTAGTCACGGTTAACAGTTGGTTGGCAGTGAGAGTGGGAGGGAGATGGGGGTTGCAATGAATCCAACCGCGATTTTTACGAGGAGGTCGGTTGGAAACGGTGCCGGGAAGCGACAGTACGAAACTTAATAAATTAATAGCGTGAACACATCGGGGTCGGCTTTTCGACGTTTCGTCCCGGTCATACGTCACTGGCCGAGAGAGTGAGCGCGGGGGCCGTGCAATACGTCCTGCAGCGGAAAACATCAGCGCGTATAAACCGCTGTCCCGCGTGATATATTTACTTAATAAACGTTCCCGAACGGCAGGAAAATTTAAATTAAATTTATTCACCGAAAACAGGATGGTGGCGCGAGGACAGCAGCAGCATTGTTTGCGAGTGGACCAAACACAGCCGCCGGGCTCGCACAGAGGAAATTGAGGGACAAGATATAGCGTGGCGACCAGAGAGGGATTGCGCGAACATTGAGGGAGAGGGAGAGAGAAAATTCGTGTGCGAAAAGGCGTGCGGATGTCACCGGAGTGGGGCTGAGAAAGAAGGAGAGGGGATACAGCGGGGAACAAAAGTATTCGGGAGCCTGGAGCAAAAGGTTCTCTCTCGAGACTTTTCAAATTCTATTTTGGATGCGTTAATACATTATATACCGGCGATTATTTCATAATTTTTGAACGTCTATGGTCCATGGCTAAGGTGTTTTTAATTGATCTTTCAACAACAGCAATTTCAATAGTGACCAGCATGTAGAAGAACATTTTTTTAAGTTTCCTTTTAGTACAGCACAACTGTGGAAAAGTCGATTCATAGACTTCCGGTGGGTTGGTTGCTAAGAAGTAATGCTTTTTAAGATTTGTTAGAAATTTATTGTGCTGGTACCATCCTCCGCAATTTTTGCTTTAACGTGGTGTTTTCAGGTTTTCGAGGCCGTTTTTGAATGAATATTTAAGAATTTTTCTCAGAAGAATTATTGAACCTTTTGCAGTGAGATTTTGCACATGTAGTCATTTATTCTCGAAATATACGTGTGATTTTTTTTAAAAGTGAAAGTAGTAAAAGCTACATGTTGTATATTTTTTTATATATTAAGTTTTGAAAATGAAAAACTAGAATGCCCCCTTAATCCACTAAAAGTTGGGTCCGTTTTGACCCAGAGTAATACACGATCCATCTGAATTCTATTGGGTGTGTGCAAGAGTTTTAGTCTTTTTCAATGATAATACCTAATATTAACGATAACACTTAAAATTTGAAACAGTGAGAAGGCTACAAAAATTTAAGGACATTTATACATTTCTGTACACCAAATTCAAAGAAATAATCATGGTAATAAATTTTAAATCTGCATTTTGGGTACTGTTAACACTGAAACTATCAAGCTTCGAGAAACTATCAAGAATATATGTCGTCTGACATTAACAATAACAACAGAATTGAATTTATTCAGATTTTATTAGATTATTGAGATAATATATCCTGCAAAAAAGAAGTATGCTAAACAATATCTTGAAAAAGCATTTCTATAATATTACTGATTATATAAGACGAAATCAGAAATCCGTTATTTTGACGGGCTCGGTAGTTCCATTGAGAAAGAAATTTCTTTGATTTTCTGAGACTTTTCATTGGCTCGTCAGTCAATGTATTAAACACAGTACGCATCCGAATTTTCTCCACAAAGTTCAATAATGCACGAGTACACAGCAAAAACTGTTCCCTCGTTTCATGATTCAGTTCTCTTGCAAAAATTCCCAAAAATAACGTACTCTTGCATCCATTACTAAAACCACAAAATTCAATAATGCACGAGTAGACAGCAAAAGGTGTTCCCTATTTTCATGATTCAATTCTCTCTCAACAGTTCCTAAAAATAACGTACTCTCGTATACATTACTAAAACCACCTATCTTAAAAATTCTCTTAAAACTACTCAATTTTCCCCAAACCCTAAAAACCATAATCACGACTCTATTGCTTTTGCCCGGTACTGTACCTCGCAAAGGACAAACTGTTATAACGAAGTGAAAAGCTCGGCAGAAAGAGAGAGAGTGATAGCGGCATTGTATACAAGAACGTGCGAACTGTAGCGAGAGGAAAAGAGACAGAGTGAGAGAGAGAGAGAGAGAGAGAGAGAGGGGGAAAGAGAGAGAAGACAAAAAAACGGGAAAATATGCCGTCGGCGTGGTTTTCGTGCGGCGAAAATGTGTCGAATTCGCGTGCGCTTCGTCCACGGCGTATTCACCGAAACTCGTCCGAAAAGGGAAAGATCGTTTGTGACGATGAGAACGATAGCCGGACGGTTTGCAGTGTGTGGGTGTACCCGGTTGAAAAACTACAATGCACCGTTCCGTTCTGTTCCGTTTCGTTCCGTTCCGTTTGAACGCCGCGCGCTTCATTGTTCCCGAATTATTCCGAATTTCTCGGCGACCGTTGATTACGAGCAACAATCGCGGCCACCGCCGGCTGAGGTAGCCTTTTTTCATCGAAGCACTTGTGGATTTTCCAGCGATACCTGTGTCGTGTTCTAAAGCCCGTCGATATTCCAGCAAACTTGAAGATCACTGATACCGTTCGCCTCTCTAAGCGCAAATTTTAATTCGAGATCTTAGATCGGCCACGCGAAAATACGGTAATGCCTCGATACACGTGAAAAGATGTACGCGATACTTGCGAAAAGTTTATGGATTGGTTGAACTTTTGAGGAGCTCAGAAGGTAGATCAGGCATGTCCAGAAGTAGCTCACTTGGAGGCAAATTCGAGGGAGACGCCTACTTCTCCCGCCCGCGTGTCTCGCTCCCCGTGGCGGCCGTAGTCCTCCGAGCTCCTCAGACCAGTGATGGTATATGGTTTCGTGTTCTTCGCGCATGCGCGACTAAATGCAGGAACGTACCGTACGTCTTATGTTTGTGGGGACAGTAGGGGAGAACTGTTATTGGCGGGAAACCGGACAGAAGAGTGCAAGACGACACGACGAGACGACCGTACTTCGAAATTTTGATAAGTTAATGTTAATATATTCGATTTGATAATGGCAACTAGTATTGGAGAAGGAGCTACTTGTCAATTCATATTTGAATATCGAAACAAAATTTGCGAAACTATGCGGGGTGACTAAGGTACCCCATTTTAGCCCAACATTGTACTTTACTGACGCTAAAATCGTCGCGCATGCGCGAGAAAACCGAGACCATATACCATCACTGTGACCGAGGCCTCTCGAACTCGGCTGTCCTTCTCTACGTTCGGCAAACCTCAAACAATGATATCCCTCGCGCATAATTGTCCCTCCGCAGACCCGTGTTGTGGACAATTATCGATAAAATATTGTATCTCGAAAACTAAAAGCGACACCGCTATATTGGAAAAGGAAAAAGTTGTTCAGAATATGTTGCTCCATAACATATTAAAATTTCATCAAAATCGGAGTACGCAGACCTTTTCTATATAATTTCCGAAGATATTTATTTATGAATTTCTAATGGAAGCATCTTCATAATTTTAATAATTACACAATAAGAAATGCGATACCGGGTATTTGACCGGCCATTTGATCCCAATACAAACAGTATAGGTGTCACGACATAACACGTCCGAGATAACGAAGTGGTTTATACTTTTTCGATAATATCATATAGGTTATGCTGACCGTCTATTTCGGCTGAAGAGTTATTTCCAACGTGCTCGTTGCCGCACTTGACATATTCGTGAGGTTACGGCGGTTGCGGTTTCGGGAACATGACATTTATCGATATCGAAAACATGAATAAAATAAACGACGTCAGTTGCTGAATTAGCGTTCATTAAAGTCTAAAATTATCGATCTCCTTTGTTCCTGATGAACGAGACAGATATTGACGGTATCAGGTCGGAACAAAACTGTTATTTCAGTTTTTGCAGTTCAGTTTCTACCGGCATGCAGCCAGCATGCTTTCTCGATAAATTCCACTTATTCATTTTCCGCTATAGCAAACGCAAAAAAAATCTCATCTCTTGAGAAAGACCCACATCTGGGTCGAAACGTTGAGTTTCCATAGAGGTTTCTAATTTGCAAAATTGCTAATTTGTTTCAATGATCGAACCTGTGCGCCGAAATTCGAAACACAATTAATCCAAAATTTCGATCGATAAACACATTTAATTTATCAAAACTGTTATTGTTGGTATCAATTGATCCACAATCACTGAAATGAAGAATTTGCTCTAATGCTCAACAATTGCGGATCATTTGTCCATTTTCAGTAAAATTACATTGTCCAAAAAAAGCAGGAAAGCCACGATTTTTGAAAGTAGCTTTAACCAGTTAGCTGTTGCGACCTCTTTGATAAATGTGTACCGAAAATGTGTAGCAAAAATTAAGCGAACTACTTTGTGCGCACTGAATACAGTTTTTTCATAATAATTATTTATATTTTCGTATTTGTGCGTTTTATTTCGTCTTTGCCTCCAAATATTCAAAACATCTTGAAAAGGCCTAGCCGAATAAGATGGTCAAAAATGGCCATAGAGGTTTTTCAATGACCATTGAACCATTCGAAAGCTGATCGAGAAAAACCCCTCTGAGTAAAAAAGAATATATTTTAGTTTTCACTAAAATTGCAATGTAAACAGCAAATTGTAGCTACTTTTTACGCATGACGAGTATATTCGTCCTAACATAAAACTATGCCATTTCTTCATGTCTAGTATACTCGTCAAAAACAGTTAACTGGTTAAACTGTAATAAATGATGAAATCATTAAAGCCACCGTAGAAGAAACATATATTTTTTAACCTTATGATACAGACCAATAAATTCTTCATACAACAATGATATGAATTTAGTGTAGCTAAACTTTCATTTAAATATTGATTATAATATTTTCATTATACAACTCACTGTAATATTTGGAGCACCCCTTCCATTCTACTCTTCTGACGTTTTAATATTTTACGTTTCACGTTACCATTATTTTCGTAAATGCTTGAAATTTGATAAAATCCATAATTCATTGTTTTCCATAAAATATCAGCTTTAATCCTCCATAATCCCTATATTATTCAGCCTGTGTTATAAGTTGTTTTATTAACAGCCAAATGGTATATGCAAAAATAAGTCTAAAACGGAAACAGAACAAAATTGATCCGTAGTATTTTTAAATCATTGCAATGTCTGAATTCGACATTAATTAATACAGACATTACAAAAATCAATTTAGTATTATTTCGATCGACTTTTATCGCTAGACTGCGGATCTTTACGCATAATAAAAATTGTACGTATTAATTGCAAAATATCGGTGTATTTTCTTTCGATCGAAATGAATTATATTGATAAATCTTATGATTTCGGCGTTAATCTTAGGTACGAAACGCCTAAGATTCATGACTACTACGTGACATTACAAAACCAGTAATACGTGGTTATTATCATATTTACAATAATTACGTAGATTCCAACTACCTTTTGCCGCTTCACATTCTTTATATCAATTATAAAATTTTCACTCTAAAAAAAAAAGCTGATACAAAGATTTTGAATGTGGATTGGTTATTTTGCTGTTTTCTTTTCACAATTTTTCTACAGTGTTGTTTCATGTAGGACTCTTCAATAAGAACTGTTCAGATACGCCATTCAAATTTACCGCCCACATCGATTTCAAACTTCCAACGATCGATATCGACCAACCAATCATTAAACGCTGTCGTCCTGTATGATCAGGTAGTTCGCACGTTTGCGCTGGCACATGGCTCAGTTACGTATCTGCCACCATGGGTTAAACCGCCTCCCGCCGTAACTCCTAATATCTTAAGAAATTTTTTTTTCTTTTTTTTAGTTTTACTGTACCCGTTGCAAGTAAGTGTGTGTTTTATTTTCTATTCCGTTTTCTTTGCTCTCTACACGGCTGTGACGGAATGTTAAATTTGGTTTCATTTACGTTATATATATATTATTTTTTCAGACCCATTAAAACATCTTAAAAATGATCCACACAAGGATCGAAACGTTGAGAGAATAATCTAACTGCAAATTTGTTGTTTTCAATAGGATCGAACCTTGCGCCGAAATCATAAGATTTATCAATTTAATTGCAAGACATAGGATATACCAAAGCAGATATAACTGCGCTGATATTTACTAGCGTAATGAACGATAAATGTTTCGAACGCAAAGAGTCGCGGGCCTTTGAAACTGTGCCGGCGACCGCGACTATCCGCGTCACTTTCCTTTCCATACGCTGTCCTTCCTTGCGCCCGAAACTTTCATCGTCCATTACACAAGTAATTATCATCGTAATTATATCTTATTTCGTATCATTCTCATTAGAATAATGCCAAGAATATGTTGGTAAAATTTCATTAAAAATATGTAAAAAATAATGAAGTTTTGTTATTGGATTAGTAGTGGTCTCACACCGATATACTCGACTCGTATTATGCTATACTTCTCGGCGACCGAGGCCTCACGGCACCTTACGGGGTATACCCCGCGAAAGGAGGGATTGTTTTGCGACAATTATCGTACAGAAGTTCGCGACACTTATCGATTAAATACTGTATTTCGTTCCTTAATCCTTTTATCGAATAGAAAATGGTACAACAGCATTTTTAAATTCCATAAATTAAATTCTAAGTTCGGGAAAAGTCAAAGAATAGTATACCTGGCCCATAATTGTCCCTGCCTGGACCCGTGGTTGGTATATTTATCAATAAAATACTGTATTTATGACAACTTATTGACTCACCCTGTATGCAACAAAATTTTTTGAAAAATTATGTCCGTCACTTCCGTGATAATACTTTATTGTTCATTTAGAAATTAAAATACTCATGGCTGAAGCTCAATTTATTTACCTAACAGTGCGTCTACACTCCATTATTCAAAATACCAGTAATTTCAATCGAATATTCCTGGTATTTAGCTGTGTGCTTGATTCGCCCATGAAATTAGTTCATACTCATTGCAAATAAGCACGGATGAAAAAGAAATATGACACCGATATCTCTGACTCGGTAGTTTGCAATATGACAAAGATTCATTCATTTTGGATGGTTCATGATTTTGGACATTTTTGCCGCTACATTATTATATAATAATCTGACTCAGTAATTTGCGATATGACAAAGATTCATTCATTTTGGATGGTTCATGATTTTGGACATTTCTGCCGCTACATTATTATATAATAATCTCAGTAGTTTGCGATATGACAAAGATGCATTCATTTTGGATGGTTCATGATTTTGGACATTTCTGCCGCTACATTATTATATAATAATCTGACTCAGTAATTTGCGATATGACAAATATTCGTTCATTTTGAATGGTTCATGATTTTGTACATTTCTGCCGCTACATTATTATATAATAATCTGACTCGGTAGTTTGCAATATGACAAAGATTCATTCATTTTGGATGGTTCACGATTTTGTACATTTTTGCCGCTACATTATTATATAATAATCTGACTCAGTAATTTGCGATATGACAAAGATTCATTCATTTTGGATGGTTCATGATTTTGGACATTTCTGCCGCTACATTATTATATAATAATCTCAGTAGTTTGCGATATGACAAAGATGCATTCATTTTGGATGGTTCACGATTTTGGACATTTTTGCCGCTACATTATTATATAGTAGAGGGAGAGTACTGTACGACTGCATGTCCGCTGTGTTCAAGATCGAGGCAACGGTCGCGGTCCATTAAAAGTATTTTTGCTGCAGTAGTTTCTGCGCGCGCGTGCATCACTTTCCATTGTGCATCACTTTCCAGCGTGCAAAGCGCGAAGGAGAGTAGAAAGAAATAGGACGTAAGGGGTAATCGATAGTCAACACGTAGATAATGCGGCTTGGTAACGGAACAGAACGGAACGGAGTCTTCGTTGCCATGCCTCGGTGTGTCTACACTTGTCCTCCTTCCGACTCTCGAGAGTTGAAAGCATCTGGCGGATAGTGGACACTCTACTTAGGGAAGAAGATGGACCACCGGGGAAAGTAAAAGGTGGATCGCGTGGACGGCCAAGACGCGACTCGAGTGTGTACCTATCGGCCTTTTTACATACATTTCAATCTGAATACGTACCCTGGCCACTCGCCGCGAGAGAGGAATGCTTTCAAGGAAAGTGCCGATGACCGGTCCTGCCAGAAAATCACGATCGGAGGTGTCCGACGACCGTTCACCCGTCGGACACTTACCGAAACTATACTAAATTGTCACTTGTTTCTCTATAACAACGATCTTCCTGGTCCCCCGACAAAGACAGTCGCAAATATATAAATATATAATTTGGTAAACTCTATAAATTATAAATATATAAATATATAATTAGATACACTCTATAAATTATAAATATATAAAGATATAATTAGATAAACTCTATAAATTATAAATATATAAATATATAATTAAATACACTCTATAAATTATAAATATATAATTATATAATTAGATAAACTCTATCAATTATAAATATATAAACATATAATTAGATAAACTCTATAAATTATAAATATATAAATATATAATTAGATACACTCTATAAATTATAAATATATAAATATATAATTAGATAAACTCTATCAATTCTAAATATATAAACATATAATTAGATAAACTCTATAAATTATAAATATATAAATATATAATTAGATACACTCTATAAATTATAAATATATAAACATATAAACATATAATTAGATACACTCTATAAATTATAAATATGTAAATGTATAATTAGATAAACTTTAACCCTTTTCTATATCCCTACAAAGTTCGATTGAAGAAACTTTAATATGAGCAAAATTTATTTCTAATGATAGTCGAAAAATTGCGTCACTCTCATATGACCGACATGGCAGTGATTAACACTGACAATTTTGGTTTCATTGTCTTGAAATGGACTTGGTTTCATAATTCTTCTCTTGACACTCGCGCACATGCTCATTACTATTACATATTTTGTTTTTATAATGTACAGCATTGATACTGATCTTAAACAATTCTTTTCACCAAATATATTGAACATAATTTTATATATATATATGTATATTGGTCGCCCTTTTAAAAAGACCAAAAATGTTGTACGTCCCTGAAAGAAATGATTCCCGAGGTCATTTGAAGCTACTTTTTCCTTTGCGAAAATGTTCTCCGCTGCTTTGTTAGACTTATTGACGATAAACGCGGACCAATCAGAGCGCGGCTACGGCTAAGCGCGGCGTTGCTATTTGCCGAGCTGGAATCCGTCCGTGGTAGCCGCGCTCTGATTGGTCCGCGTTTTTCGCCAATTACTCCTTAACAAAGCCACGGAGAACATTTTCGCAAAGGACAAAGTTGCTTCAAATGACCTCGGGAATCATCCCTTTCAAGAAGGTGCATCATTTTGTTTAAAAAACTCCATAACTCAGCTACGAATAACTGCCTGTTTCAAATCACGAATTCAATAGCTAATCAACTCCAGTCTCGCTAACGGTAAAACGCGAGTACGTAGAACGTTTTTAAAAGAACGACGATGCTACCGCATATCGCAGAAATTCCCGTGTTTGAACGTGGTAAAACCTCGGTGGTAAGTTGCGCGCGGCATTCAAGCAATCCCATCTAAATCGCGAGTGGTTAGGTGAGTCGAGGGCGCGCGCATAACGCCTATATTCTCTACTCGCCGGGCAAAGGTTCAACTTCAAAGGTTTCTGGGGGGCAATCTGGCGAAGTTTGACTTCCGAACGCAGGCGGTAGACACTATTTGGAAAACGAAGCATCCATCCAGCTCTGGTTTACCTTATTTACCGAGACCAGAAGTTTATACTCCGATAAGAACGCCGCAACATAGAAGCGAACGAGAGAGATTTAAAATTGAATTTGATCGCGTCGATTTTCTGCATTAATATACATACTGCGTGAGAGGGGGGGGGGGGGAGGGGTGAAATATTTTTTGAACGTTATTAGTTCGAATATTGGAAATGCCATAGTCATGTGAAATGGTGATTACTGTGGTCAGAGAAATAAAATAGAAGTCTATATCTGCACTAGAAAAAGTGGAATGAATATGGTCTATAATCGGAAAGATGGAATGGCTTGTCCAAATTTATTCTCGGCGTTTCCACAGAAAAATTTATGACAATTTATTCGAACTTAATTATATTGGGTTGCGGAGAAAGTTTCTTCGTATTTTAATGCAGAAATGCATAAAGTTTTTTCATATTTTAAATTAAGTTTATTAAATCAAGATGTGCGTTAACTACCACTGTCACTCTATGTAGACACTATTTGCGAAACGAAGCATCTTTTGATTTACATTATTCACCGAGTCTGGAGTTTTTACGGTGATATGAAGAGAGAGAGAGAGAGAGAGAGAGAGAGAGAGAGAGAGATTTAAAATTGAATTTGATCGCGTCAATTTTCAGTAATAAAATCTTATGACGCGTGGAGAGGGACGAGTCTTTTTGCGCGTTATTAGTCCGCGTATGGGAAACGCCGTTTCCCGCACGATGTATCGAATCCGGGGAATTTTATTATCGTCGGACGGGCAAATTGTAAAACCCGTTTTATTTCCGTGCAGCACGAAATTGTAATCTGCACTCGACCCACGGCGGCGTTACTTTATTCCCGATTTTTTTCCTCTAACATCTCTTTCTTCCTGGCTCCTCCCTCCACCTCCGCTTCGACCGGAAGCTACGCTGCATCAAAATCATTCATATTAATTCGCAAACTTCTCTCTGTTCTCAGTTGTTGTTTCCGTTTCATGTGCGCGCGTCTATCACCCCCTTTCTCCCCCTGTTTCGAATGCATTAAAAAATAAAACAAAAAATCGGCCGAGCTTCGTTCGCAAATACGAGACTGTTGTTCCCTCCTCCCTCCTCCCCCACACCCCTCCCCCGTCACCCCGAGAGTTCGTTATTTTTGTTCATTAAAAAACGCTATTCGTTTTCTTTTGTACGGTCGGTATCAATAGGCGGCCGGCATTGAATCGACGAGCGCAACCGATTTTTTTGTTGTGTTCGCTTCTTCGGAAAATGTTACGCGCTTGCGCCATTAGAGACATGTCGTTCTCATGTTTTCGGTTTGCCGGATTGGGAGTTTATTAACACTTTATCTACCGGGAGCCTATTATTAATATCTGTGCTAAATGTAAGAGAAGTTGCACAATTTTTTTATGAATAATAATTTTACATGAAATTGTTACACTATATAAGTTCCAGGAATTTTTTGAATGATCAATGAAAATCCTGTCGCTTTTGAACAATTTATTTCGACGTTCACAACCGGTAATCTTTGATTTAAAAAAGACCGTTGCAACATTTCCGGTAGATAAAGTGTTAACACTAAACCTACCACAGTCAAATGACCGGTTTTATATTTTGCAAGTATTGAAATTGTAAAAATTCGTTTATGTAAAATAATGGAATAAATTTCCTTGTTCGAGCATCTATTATATTGGGAAATTAAGGACAATATGAATAAATCTAGGATTGCCATTTTTATAAGGCAATATTCGCTGATAGTTTTAATGCTTGATAGGTTTAGTATTAAATCACGGACAATAGGAAATGGAGTTAGCGGAGCGACGTGAAATAAAATGTCTTTTTATCGAATCGTTTAGGTCAAACTTGCACTCTCGATATTTTTATTTGATCCGACGGGATAATCGGAATTTATTACGGTACTTAATTCATTGACAAATAGCTCATCTTTATGCATTTGTTGTGTGCACAAAATTCTAAAATACATGGAAACCTGTATGTTAAAAATTAATATTATTTCTACCCCATTTTTACCACGAGAAACCTTCTATTACGAAGAAGACATTTTTCACTAATTTATACTTCTACAAAATAAGCTCAAAAGCTCTCGAATTTAAAAGTTGAGATACTGGAAGCTCATTTGAATTTTGCACAGCGGCAGAAGCATATTTGCAAAAATTATACGGACGCGTAATTAATTTTTGTTAAAATAGACACGAACCCTGATTATCGCAAAGAGTATGTGTTCCCTCCTGTGAGGTTTATTACGGTACTTGATTCATTGATAAACAGTTGATCTTTATGCATTTGTTGTGTGCAAAAAATTTTAAAATACATGGAAACCTGTATGTTAAAAATTAATATTATTTCTACCTCATTTTTACCACGAGAAACCTTCCATTACGAAGAAGACATTTTTCACTAATTTAAACTTCTACAAAATAAGCTCAAAAGCTCTGGAATTTAAAAGTTGAGATACTGGAAGCTCATTTGAATTTTGCACAGCGGCCGAAGCATATTTGCAAAAATTATACGAACGCGTAATTAATTTTCGTTAAAATTGACACGAACCCTGATTATCGCAAAGAGTATGTGTTCCCTCCTGTGAGGTTTATTACGGTACTTGATTCATTGATAAACAGTTGATCTTTATGCATTTGTTGTGTGCAAAAAATTTTAAAATACATGGAAACCTGTATGTTAAAAATTAATATTATTTCTACCCCATTTTTACCACGAGAAACCTTCTATTACGAAGAAGACATTTTTCACTAATTTATACTTCTACAAAGTAAGCTCAAAAGCTCTGGAATTTAAAAGTTGAGATAGTGGACGCTCATTTGAATTTTGCACAGCGGCAGAAGCATATTTGCAAAAATTATACGGACGCGTGATTAATTTTTGTTAAAATAGACACGAACCCTGATTATCGCAAAAAGTATGTGTTCCCTCCTGTGAGGTTTATTACGGTACTTGATTCATTGATAAACGGCAGATCATTATGTATTTGCCGCGTGCACAAAATTTAAAAATATAAGGAATCCTGTATGTTAAAAATTAATATTATTTATACCCCACTTTTACCTTCTATTACGAAGAAGACATTTTTCACTAATTTAAACTTCTACAAAAAAAGCTCAAAAGCTCCGATATTTATAAATTGAGATACTGGAAGCTCATTTAAATTTTGCACAGGGACAGAAGCATTTTCGCAAAAATTATACGGACGCGTAATTAATTTTTGTTAAAATAGACACGAACCCTGATTATCGTAAAAAGTATATGTTCCCTCCTGTGAAGTTTATTACGGTATTTAATTCATTAATAAACAGCAGATCATTATGTATTTATCGTGTGCACAAAATTTTGAAATATAAGGAATCCTGTATGTTAAAAATTAATATTATTTCTACCCCATTTTTACCACGAGAAACCTTCTATTGCGAAGAAGACATTTTTCACTAATTTAAACTTCTACAAAATAAGCTCAAAAGCTCTGGAATTTAAAAGTTGAGATACTGGAAGCTCATTTGAATTTTGCACAGCGGCAGAAGCATATTTGCAAAAATTATACGGACGCGTAATTAATTTTTGTTAAAATAGACACGAACCCTGATTATCGTAAAAAGTATATGTTCCCTCCTGTGAAGTTTATTACGGTATTTAATTCATTAATAAACAGCAGATCATTATGTATTTATCGTGTGCACAAAATTTTGAAATATAAGGAATCCTGTATGTTAAAAATTAATATTATTTATACCCCATTTTTACCTTCTATTACGAAGAAGACATTTTTCACTAATTTAAACTTCTACAAAAAAAGCTCAAAAGCTCCGATATTTATAAATTGAGATACTGGAAGCTCATTTAAATTTTGCACAGGGACAGAAGCATTTTCGCAAAAATTATACGGACGCGTAATTAATTTTCGTTAAAATTGACACGAACCGTGATTATCGAAAAAAAGTACATGTTCCCTCCTTTGGCATGGTGAAATATTAATAAAAAGATTTTGCATGCACATGCACGTCCATCCGTGGGTTAATGACGCTTTGATTTCATTTTAATATCCTGCCATTATTATTTACAGCTGCCGTGAAATATTAAAACAGGGATCTCGTCGAAATGCTACACCGGACATCGGATTTTACGCGTCCGTGCGACGACTGTTTGCGTAAAATACAACAAAATGGAAACTTTAATGAAGGTTTCGTAAATTTTACATTTTATTTGTTGCCGGATAAAATCTGTCATAAATGGTATGAGTTACCAATTAGTTCCAATTACGGGAAAAGGGACTTGACAAATTTTAATTTGCATAAAGACCCGCGAACGGTGGAACAATGCTCGTCGATGGTTCCGGTGACCGTTCCATTTTGTTTACCTGTAATTATTATAAATATTATAATGTCGAAAAACAGAGAACTCAAAGCTTTGTTTGTATTCAACAATTTTATCATTAATTAGTTCTCGTTTTCTGAATGGTTCCACTTTGATTATTACGATTATTGTTACTATTTTATCGGTTCGAGTTCGTTACATTAACGCACTGGTCAACATCACGGAGGAATATTTAGTTCCTCAGTTTATGCATTTATTGAGTGAATTTTCAATTTGGTAAGCTCTTTTATATTTATTTTTATTTTTTATTTCTATGCTTTATAGTATTTGTTTTATTATGTGAATGTAGTAGGTTGTCTCTGAATCAGGATGAATAATATTGTGCAAACATTAGTTGCAGTCACAATATTTTTCAAAGGCAAATTAAAAAATAGACTAAAGTACATAAGCATTACAAAATAGGAATGAAATTAATAATAAATAAATTCATAGAAAATGTCGTAAGAAAATTGATTTCCATGGACACACGACATTTCATTTGTGCAATATAGAAAGACTGATTTGAAACTGACGTTTACTACCTAAATATGTTAATTGAGCTGTTGCATTTATTAGAAAGTTCATACAAGAATTAATTTAACTGCATTTCATCTTGTATATTGCATTTCTCACATTTGTAATTAATCGAGCTTTCTGTAGATCTTTGTGGAAAATAAAATCTGCCTACCTCGATTGCAACAAGCATATGTGTTAATTAGAAATGTATTTCCTTTCTTGGTAATTTTAATAAATTACAATCTCGTACAACAGTATTTTCAAATTGGTTAAATGTTTCTACTGCGACGAGGTTACTCTTGCTCAGCGTTGGAATAAATGCAAATGTCAGCAGCGCGGTAATTAATTTTTCGCGGCGATAGATTCTACTTACAGCTCCGCAGCAGCGATAAATTAGATTTTTGCGCGGGCACGATTGGCAGATCATTAGCCACGCGAGCGAATAACGATTCAGCATTTTAACGGAATAGAATAAATGAAGTCCGTTCCCGTTGAATTAGCTCGTAGATGGTCGATACATCGGCGAGAGAGGTAATAAATAGTTTTCAAAAACGTCGTCGATATCGACAGCATTCCACTCGGTATCGCGGCCAGGTCTCGGCCTCACGGACTCGGACTTAATTACCTCTTAAATTCTGCATCAGCAGCGTGCCGTATTCATTACAGCGTCCCGATGAAATTCTTCCGAAGTTCCCGGATCGAATCTCGTTTACCCCGCTCCACTGCGATTTGCCCCGGCAGCCGGATCTCGATCCGATTTCATTCTTTCTCGATTAGTCCATTCAAGGAATCACAGACCTGTCCCTTGAATCGATACGGGGATAGCCTCCCCTCGAATCTGTAGAATCTCTTTACTCTACTTCCTTTACCCTCCTTTCGAGCCACGGGTCCCACCATTATCCTCAAAAATAGAAATACTGACAAGATACACGGTCACTCGCATACACTGACTCACATCAATATTCGGATACTCTTAACCGGTTAACACGTTGACTGCCATGGAGGTCACCGGTGACCGGCACTCGACTTGGCTACAGCGCCATGGGGGACACCGGTGACCGGCGACGCAGTAAATAATAAAAGTACATAATTAGAGTAAATATGGATACTGATGAATCTTTCAATAATAACATTGTTACTATAATGGTTTGAAGAAATTAATGCACGAAAAATGCTTCAATTTTATAACTCACTTTATTTGCTGCAAATAATATTTGGTAATTATATAGAAAAGGTCTGCGTGCTCCGATTTTGATGAAATTTTAATATGTTATGGAGCAACACATTCTGAACAACTTTTTCCTTTTCCAATATAGGGGGGTCGCTTTTAGTTTTCGAGATATTTGCAAAAAACTATCGGTAATGTTAATTTCATAACGGAAACCTTCTTTTTAGAAACACTGGGTGCGTGGGTGTGGTATTGTCGCTTCTCATCTCCACAACGTGTTTACAAACAAAAAATAAACAGATGCGGCCCGAAAATCCAGGAAATGGAATAACGGAAGAAACAAGCAGAATTAAGTGCTGTAGATAACTCTGATCATACATAGATAGGCTGAGCTTTCAATTTTCAAAGACATTTCCAGGATTTTCGGGACGCATCTGTTTATTTTTTGTTTGTAAACACGTTGTGGAGATGAGAAGCGACAATACCACACACACCCACCCAGTGTTTCTAAAAAGAAGGTTTCCGTTATGAAATTAACATAACCGATAGTTTTTTGCAAATATCTCGAAAACTAAAAGCGACCCCCCTATATTGGAAAAGGAAAAAGTTGTTCAAAATGTCGAAATCTATAATATATTAAAATTTCATCAAAATCGGAGTACGCAGACCTATTCTATATAATTACCTAATATTTCAACATAATATGCATCGCATAATGAAAAATTCACGTTGGCGCCTTGGGCGAACCATGGAAAATGCGCCTGGCAGTCAACGTGTTAACTGTGTAGCTCGACTTTGTATGTGGCTACTAAAAATTTTTGAAAACTTTATTTATCACATATTAACCTTTCGTCAATTTCTTTATTTCGTCTTTGACTCGAAAAATTCTAAAATGTCGACAAAATAATAATGCGTTCTAATTTTCACTACAATTTTCACATAAATAGCAAGCAATTAATTTTTATTCCATGACGAGTATGCTCGGCAAACACAGCTAACTGGTTAAAGACATGATAACTTTTTTAATATCTGACTCTACGACTTGGAATCTTTCTTGGAGAAGTTAGAACAATTATTTTATTACCTGATGTGAGGAAGACATTTTGAAAAAAATGCAATTGTTCGGAGTTGTAGAGAAAATACCGGAAGCTGTTGTTTATGCGGGCCTATATTGAAAATTTAAAAAATACGTTTTGCAGATCTGAGTCAATTGTACATGTTCCGAATATACAGGGTGTCCCACATAAATGGGAACACCTAAATATCTGTCGTATTTACAGTCCTATCAGAAAACTTCAGAGGACAAAGTGACACTACTGCAGGGGGCAAATATAATGATAAAGAAAAAAATTTTTTATGTCGTGTTTTTTCATGAAATTTCAAGGCCACCGATGTTTTTTTAAATGGAATAGTATATTTTTTACGATAGCATGATAGACAATAAAAAACTGAATTTAGTGGATACCACCTTTTTGACCTTGAAATAACCTTGAGCAAGAATAATCATGTTGGAGCGGATAAAATGTGGAAGTTTAAAACTTACGTGTTTCAGCAAAGATTGAGCGTTGTTTACCGCGGGTTGAACTTTACATATCATAATAAATGTTCGAAATGTTGACCATTCTCATTTATGCAATATTGCAATCTTGCATTAACTGATCTGTAGGCATTGTCGATTTCCTGAGACGTAATTGAAGCAGCTGAAACACGAAAGTTTTAAACTTCCACATTTTATCCGGTCCAACAAGATTATTCTTGCTCAAGGTCATTTCAAGGTCAAAAAGGTGGTATCCACTAAATTCAGTTTTTTATTGTCTATCATACTATCGTAAAAAAAATACTATTCCCTTTTAAAAAACATCGGTGACCTTGAAATTCCATTAAAAAACACGACATAAAAAATTTTTTTTCTTTACCATTATATTTGCCCCCTGCAATAGTGTCACTTTGTCCTGTGAAGTTTACTGATAGGACTGTAAATACGACAGATATTTAGGTGTTCCCATTTATGTGGGACACCCGATATACTTACATACTGATAGAGTATTTCAAGACGAATACAATGACCTATTATTGAGGTTATTCAAGGTCACGCAAGGTCAACTGCAAGAGAAAATAAATTGTCTCAATTTGAATTGATTAGTAGCCTGTGCAATAATCGTTTTGTACTAAATGAAATCTTAACAATCTTCTTTTACATAATAATCCCAATAATTCGATTGCGTTACTGAGGAAGATTTGTTGGATCTGTGGACCATATACTTTAAAAAATTAAGAAATAATCGCTCGGGTAAACAATCTGTAAAATGGTATCGTCATACACCGCTGTGCATCAGAAAAATACAGCAGTCGCTTTTTCTAAAATTAAAAAACATAGATGGCAATCCTGTAAGTGATAAACGTAATGAAAGATTAACGTCAAAGAATTTACAACTTAATGGAGCAATTTATCCATTCGTTGACAGAACATGTTGACCACAATGGTGTTAATATTAAAGAACAAATATTACGAAAAAAAATCAATGTTTGTTTCACGTCACAGTTGAAAATCGGCCATTTCACGAGCGCAGCAACTTGAAAAAATGGCGAAACGGTTGCGATGAGGAACGCGGTAGCTCCGGAGCAGAGCGCGTCTTGAGATTGGCAATTTGTTATGGGGGTTGGTGGAGGAAAACGCGGTTCCCGTAAAGCCTGTGGGCCTTGTGCAGCCTCCACTTCCGGTTCGGGCTAACCTAAGGCCGTATCCTATCGGCGAAAGGAGAATTTACAGCGACGCGGTGGCGTTACGAGGGTAAATGGTAAGAAATGGCGGAGCCGCGGCGGGAAACTCTTCCGTCGTTATCGCCACGCTCGCGGCGGTCGTGTTACGTCGTAAACAGCTCGCAAATAATCAGAGGGAATGGGAATTATTACCGGGAATGTGCATCGGGGCCACCTGCACCATCCTGCTTCCTCTTCTTCTTCTTCTTCTTCTTCTTCTTCTATTTTTTCGTCTTTCGCGCCGGGGGAAAACTTTTCGTATAACGCCCGGCGACTTCTGCGCCACGCCGCACACGAAATTATGCTCTCGTTCCCGCCGCGCCGACACGGATAAAGCGAAAGTTTCACTGGCGCGAGGAGAACGCGATTTGCGATGATTCTCTACGCTTTGCAATGCTTTGCAACGCTTTGCAACGCTTTGCAACGCTTTGCAACGCTTTGCAATGCGCCGCGATACGCCGGATGGAACGAATGATCAGTTGAATCGCAGTTGAGCTGTCTGCTTTGCGTTTGGATTCATGCGAATTGTGATAATGCCACAGTGTTCGAATAGTTGCTCTCTTGGCCTTGTTTTCCCCTTCTTTGAACTAACCTCACTTTCCCAGTTCTAGTGAGTGTTATTATTTAGTTTGCGGATTTTATGCATTTATGATAGAAACAACTTGATGCCATTTAGCCCTGGATTACTATACTTTCCTGCGAGTATAAGGATGTACTTGTATTTTTTAAAACGCCTCTGTAGTATTTTGTAAACTGAATCACGTTCGGCCGCAATGATGCCTCGGGGATAACGGGAGTCAACTATTAGAAAAGTAGATAGCATGACAGATCATACACGTGCGCATCTAACTGTCGTTTAGAAATAAATTGGAATTATGAGATTGTATATTTTACGTAATTTAATGTAAAATACTTCGTTGTTAGGGAACAGAATACTTGTCCTTGAGAATTCTTTCAACAGGAACTATGGAACGAATTATTCTTAAACTTTGCGAGTTTGTTAAGGCATATTTTAGGTATGTACATACAGTATTTTGTCTATACAGAAATATGAATTTAGTTAGAAGTTATAACAACTCTACGAGGATACTTCAAAATCGTTATTCTTTGTGGATTATAGTAATTGCAAGGAATTAACAATCCAAAAGTTTCGTAAAGTGTATGAATATACCTATACTCTAACATGAAGGAATAAATAATATCAAAACATGAAAGTGTGGTGTTATTCGAGAAAATAGTTTGACGAAGAAATAACAGTGTTTCTTCCACTATTCTACAATAGATGACTATGCTTCCCACAATCTGAAAAAATTCTGAGATGCTCCTCATAGTGTGCGATTTAGTATAAAATACTTCAGATAAATATTCAAACCTCCCTGCAAATAAACATAACAATACGACTAAAAGTCTAATAAAAAATTTTAAAAATCTCATCGAAACTCAAGAACTCATTACTTTAGGTGATTCAATACCGAATAGGGTGACCGATCCAGTGAATGAACATAATTCACGAATTAAACGAGAAAATAACATTTATGATGCTCCCTTCACGTTGGAATTTATGCAGTAATTGTAAATTTACAGATGTCTCGCTAAAGAGATCTAATTGTTTTTGTAGCATATTTGCCACTACATTCATTTATTTAGCAATGGTTCGAACGACATTCCCTATGTTCATGGTAAGTATTATTATCGTCTAACACAGGCAGTTCCAACTAGTACCTCCGGAGCTATTCGAGGCACCTTCCCCGCTTAGGTTCTTCCCCCACTCTGAGACTTCATCGTAATAATGTATAGTAGCGGGAAACCCCCACCACGAGAGCCGCGCGCAGCACTCACTAACTCTACGGCTGTACGGAGTAGTGGGATGAGATTCGTTGGTGGGGATCTTGCAGTTCTCGGAAGGGAGTACGTTGGAACTCCCTGATCTATAGCAACTCTTAACACTAGATTTACAGGGCCCGTCAAAATGACGGATTAAAAAATTTTTAATTTACGATTATTAAGAGTGTAAGGAGGCATTCGTGAGGAATTATTAAATAGCTTTATTTTTTTGTGTACATATTACAATAAAAATCGCTGAAGGTCTAAGTAAATACAATTTTATTATTTTTATAAAGAAATGTAAAATAATCAATTTTAGTGCTCCGTAAACCTAGTATTAATAGTGACTCCGGCTCTCCAGTCGAGTGCAATTTTTAAAATTATTAAGGGATGCAATAAATGTGAGGGAGTACGTTGGAACTCCCTGGTCTAACAAAATCTATCGTCTGATCGTAATCGATTCGCAATTTCTATTTTGAGGTAACAATCTGTTAACTTTGTAATGTTAGCATGCACAGTCATTTGCATGCTGCTAATAATCCCATGTGGGATTTTATAGCTTAATAAAAAAAAAAAATAGTTAGTTTGCCCAATAATTATCATTCACTGGAGTACCTCTGTTCATTCGTTAACACTAGGTTTGCGGAGCACTATAATTGATTATTTTACATTACTTCATAAAATAATAAAATTGTATTTACTTAGATCTTCAGCGATTTTTATTCTAATATGTACACAATAAAATATATCTATTTAATAATTCCTCACGAATACATCCTTACACTCTTAATAATCGGAAATTAAATTTTTTTGAATCCGTCATTTTGACGGGCCCCGTAAATCTAGTGTTAATAACTGATGTCCATTCATTGGTCGTTTGGCCCATGTTACATTTAATTCCATGCCACATATTGAATACAAGCTACTACCATCAAATAGTCAACGACCATTGCCTCGCTGCAAAAATTGGTTCTCGTCAAATCACTAAAGTCAAACAGCATTGGGCGCGGTCAGTACTTGGATGGGTGACCGCCTGGGTATATAAGCCTTTTAGGTATACGTCGCGTGTTGTTAGCAGAAAGTGGTCCGGAACCCACTGTAATAAAAACAGTAGGTCCCGCTGAAAAGTAGCCTGTGAAATAGGCTAAAACAATTTAGCATTTAGGTGACAATGGACAAAGTGAAAGAAGGGGGACAGTGGAAGGAGGGGGGAGAATGGTAAAATGGATTTGAAACCGTGAGGGGACCAAATATATCAGTACACCTACCTACCCCCTACTACCATCAAATATTGTTAGAATTATATTCTTGAATGTAAGGAATTAACAATGACACAACGTTTTCATAGAAGTAGGAAATTAAATAACTAATTTCGAATACTAATTTCAACAGACATGCAGCATAACTGTTCATTCATTGGACAGGTCACCCTATTTCTGTAGAACGGAAGAACATGGAATCCAGACTGCGTAATCCTGGAAATCTAAGTTTTTGAAACAGTCGGAAAGTTCCAGGTCGTGGAAACCTTGGAAAGGTTGGCAGAACGTGGTTTGGGAACCCACCGTAATAAACAGTTACAGGGCCCACTGAAAAGTAGCCTGTGAAATAGGCTTAAACAATTCGCGTTTAGGTGTCAGTGGACAAAGTGAAAGAAGGGGGAGAGTGGAAGGAGGGGGGGAGAATGGTAAAGTGGATTTGAAACCCTGAGGGTACCAAATATATCAGTACACCTACCCTACTACCATCACATATTGTTACAATTATGTTCATGAATGTAAGGAATTAACAATGACACAACGTTTTCATAGAAGTAGGAAATTAAATAATTAATTTCGGATACTAATTTCAACAGACATGCAGCATAACTGTTCATTCATTGGACAGGTCACCCTACTTTTGTAGAACGGAAGAACATGGAATCTATACTGCGTAATCGTGGAAATCTAAGTTTTTGAAACAGTCGGAAAGTTCCAGGTCGTGGAAACATTGGAAAGGTTGGCAGAACGTGGTTTGGGAACCCACCGTAATAAACAGTTAGAGGTCCCACTGAAAAGTAGGCTGTGAAATAGGCTTAAACAATTCGCGTTTAGGTGACAGAGGACAAAGTGAAAGAAGGGGGAGAGTGGAAGGAGGGGGGGAGAATGGTAAAATGGATTTGAAACCCTGAGGGGACCAAATATATCAGTACCTATCGTACTACCATCACATATTGTTACAATTATGTTCATGAATGTAAGGAATTAACAATGACACAACGTTTTCATAGAAGTAGGAAATTAAATAATTAATTTCGGATACTAATTTCAACAGACATGCAGCATAACTGTTCATTCATTGGACAGGTCACCCTACTTTTGTAGAACGGAAGAACATGGAATCTATACTGCGTAATCGTGGAAATCTAAGTTTTTGAAACAGTCGGAAAGTTCCAGGTCGTGGAAACATTGGAAAGGTTGGCAGAACGTGGTTTGGGAACCCACCGTAATAAACAGTTAGAGGTCCCACTGAAAAGTAGGCTGTGAAATAGGCTTAAACAATTCGCGTTTAGGTGACAGAGGACAAAGTGAAAGAAGGGGGAGAGTGGAAGGAGGGGGGGAGAATGGTAAAATGGATTTGAAACCCTGAGGGGACCAAATATATCAGTACCTATCGTACTACCATCACATATTGTTACAATTATGTTCATGAATGTAAGGAATTAACAATGACACAACGTTTTCATAGAAGTAGAAAATTAAATAACTATTTTCGAATACTAATTTCAACAGACATGCAGCATAAGTGTCACCCTATTTCTGTAGAACGGAAGAACATGGAATCTATACTGCGTAATCCTGGAAATCTAAGTTTTTGAAACAGTCGGAAAGTTCCAGATCGTGGAAACCTTGGAAAGGGTGGATTCTATTCGGGTGTAATCGAAGCGAGTATAAATATTGGCTCGAATAAAGGGAATAAACGGAACGTACAATAGAATTTTCGCGCTCCCGCCTTGTCCTCGATAGCTCGGCACGTCATAAACTCGTGAGTTTCCGAAGGGCAAGATAGAAATTAGTTTTACTGTTCTTGGGAGCTGGGTTTTCCCTGGACAGAGGATTCGTGGCTTAGGTGGAAACTCCGCATCGTTGCTGAAGTTTCGTCCGCCATCGAACATAGATCCACCGCCACCACATCCACACACATATTCTCCATACATACACAGACACACACATACTCTGCTCTTCCTTTCGTGGGAACGCAAATCAGAAAGGTAGCGTGGGTATCGGTATAAGTGGAACATTCGCAAGCCCAAGTTACCAGTTGTTTGGCCAACTTCGGATTCGGTGTTTCACGTTACGTTCTTCGTGTAAAGATGCGGTCATTAAAGTTCCTAACTTGCCCGCAGAAAATGTAGACCCGGTTTTGCACGCTGATCCCAGAGCTATTCCACGCAGTCACGTTCCCCGCAGCTGACAAATGAATCACGTGCACCGCGAAATGATTAAGCGTGCAAGTTTGCCAAGATTAAAGAAACCAATAATTCATTGCTCCGTTCTGCGTTGTGCCGGGAAAGAGGAAGATGCAGCGTATGCGGACAAAATCGTTTTTTTTTTTTTGCGAGGTCCGCGGACGTCAGCGATTTTTGTTAGCGATGATTTTTATGGAGAGGATGGAGCTTTTGGCTGAGAAAGTCATTTTCTTTGTGGTGGGTCTGCGAGGTGAGCTTTTTGGACGATATTTCAGTGCATTTTCATCGCTCTTGGTTGTTTTATCGGTACTGTTGATGTTGAAAATTTGTTCAACAGATTCGAACCTTTCTTATAGTCTTCGGACAACGATTGGATGAATATTTGTATATATTTTTATATTTTAAACATAATGGAAATAATTAGATTACGTTACTGAGGGCGACTTGTTGGTGTACGATAAAAATTGTTATTGCTGTTGCAGGATCCATTTAAAAATTCTTAGCCGTCGATCATAGAGATTAGGAAAGTATGAAATAATCGTTGGTGAATAATGTGTTGAAATAGAAATAAGTAGACCAAATTCACAACAATGGAAATATTGAAATTTAAATAGACGGTCGTATTACTTTCGATTTGTTAACCATTTGCATTTGGAACTATTTTAGCTACAAAACCAAATATTTCTTACGATCTTCAATATTTTAATTCTATCTGATTCTTTTCAGTTTATGCTAATGAAACTGATGCAATTTATTCGTACAGTATTTTATAATTTATTATATAAAAACAAATTTAACAACATGAAAAATATTTTGGACATTGTATAGCAACTCTTAACACTTAGCCGACCGCACGCGCCACAGAGAACTGTTCGGTTTCCACATCGCTTCGGAAAGCCAATCTGCGCTGTCCACCGCGCATTTTTCGAAAGTCGCACGGACTGAAATTCACTATTTGAACTCAAAGAAGTCCGAAAACTAGTCATGTGAGCAATTATATTTCACGACAACAATTTCGCTTAACGATTTCACATATTATTTATCAATCGATATATATATATAAAAGTTTAATTTTATTTTTTTTGGAATTTTTAAACCCCTGTTATAAAGAAAAAGCAGAAAATTTGTAAAACGATTTTTTGACATTTTAAAATCAAATAGAATATATTATAAAGAATTAAAACCTATTTTTGATACAAATGAAGGTGTATACTGATGGTTTTTTATTTTTTTAAAGAAGCTTAATATATTTGTATTTTATGTCGTTAAAAAAACCGCATAAGTTTTGTTCGATAAATTTAAATCCCATTTTTCAAAAATGGGCCAGCATTGCTAGTACAAAACATAAAATTAAAAGTTTATAACAATCATTTATTGTTGTTGAAAAAAAAAATCGAAATAAACACGATTGTTCTATATATTGTTCATAGTATAAGTTCTGAAGTCTGAAGAACTGAAACCGAAATCGAAATCTAGAACCTAAAAATAACAGTTATAGAACCGTTATAATATCGGTTCTCAAGAACCGTAACCGTAACCGATATAAGTGAGAACCGATATTCTCATAACAGTTATAACATTTTTTTCGGCTTTCGAAACTGTTTCAAGAACCAGAATTGATATCATAACTGTTTTCAACTCCTGCATATAACATATTTCAGGAAACGAATTCCAAAAATACGTTTCCTTTGAGACCGTTTGGCCAGTTCAGAAAGAGACAAGTTGCAAACGGACACGGAAGTGAAGACGGTTGGTCGGAACCGACACACATCCAAAGTATCAATATGCACTCTGCGGTCAAAGATCGTGATTAAACCAAATTCGATCAGATACATTACGTGTACGTGTGGAGTCGTCATGTAGGTTAGGAATGCAAATGTTTACCGAAGACTCCGCACAAGCGCGCGCGCGCGCGCGTACGCGAGGGGTTGCCACGGTGCCTCAAGTGTTTGAGAGGGTGAATGTCTGAGAGTATGATAACTAATACATAAGCTGGACGTCGGTTGATCAGACGAAATATACACGGGGACTATTTAACAATCCCGTCAATTTGACGGTTTCTGGAGGTCCTTGCCGTCTCTTCCGGTTCTTCTCCGTTGGAAAATGTCCGACGAGGCTGGTTTTTCCTATTTTACAGACACTCCGACGGTTCCTCCTAGGCAATCATAACTCGGAATTTACAACTCTCGAGCGTGCAGGAATAAGCATGCTTATCTTCTCAAATACCGTCGCTAACTGGATTGCCCCGGGAATCTTCGGGCTAATTTTAACGGGATCCAGTCGAACCGGCACGAATACGCTTGGAAAACTCGCGAACCTTCCGCTCGGTTCCAAGAAATACGCTGCTTAAAATAATTAGACGACAGAGATCGCTCTTCGTGGGTCTGTAAGAGGAATCCGACCAGTTGATTTTGTTTTTACACTTGCCCGCAAAATTATACCCTCGCGCAATAAATAGGAAATTGGATATTTATATAATGAAGAGCGGAAGAGTGATTGACCTTTCCTCAAGAAATCAGTATTTGTGTATTGATTAGGATGAGGTCCTAGAAATTTCAAGAAGCACATGATTTTACATTTATTTTAGCTTTACAGGACAGGGTAAAATTGAACCAATGAATACATTTTTGAAGAAATATTATGTATGTGTTTTTTGAGAAGAGGTTCCAAAGTGTTGAGAAGCACATGATTTTACATTTATTTTAGCTATACAGGGAAGGGTAAAATTAAACCAATGAAAACATTTTTGAAAAATTCATTATTTATGTATTTAGTAAGACGTCATCCCAAATATCTCGAGAAGCACGTGATTTTATATTTGTTTTACCTATACAGGGAAGGGTCAACCAATGAAAACATTTTTGAAAAATTCATTATTTATGTATTTAGTAAGACGTCATCCCAAATATCTCCAGAAGCACGTGATATCGTGTTTATTTTAGCTACACAGTGAAGAGTAAAATTGAACCAATGAATATATTTTTGGAAAAATATTATTTATGTGTTTCCTTGAGACGAGGTTCCAAAGTCTTGAGAAGCACATATGGAGAGGGTAAAATTAAAGGGGAGGGTAAAATTAAACCAATGAAAACATTTTTGAAAAATTCATTATTTATGTATTTAGTAAGACGTCATCCCAAATATCTCCAGAAGCACGTGATATCGTGTTTATTTTAGCTACACAGTGAAGAGTAAAATTGAACCAATGAATATATTTTTGGAAAAATATTATTTATGTGTTTTCTTGAGAAGAGGTTCCAAAGTCTTGAGAAGCACATATGGAGAGGGTAAAATTAAAGGGGAGGGTAAAATTAAACCAATGAAAACATTTTTGAAAAATTCATTATTTATGTATTAAGTAAGACGTCACCCCAAATATCTCGAAAAGCACGTGATATCATGTTTACTTTAGCTATACAGTGAAGAGTAAAATTAAACCCATGAAGAAATTTTAGAAAAATTCATTATTTATGTATTTAGTGGAACGAGGTTCCAAAGTCTTGAGAAGCACATATGGAGAGGGTAAAATTAAAGGGGAGGGTAAAATTAAACCAATAAAAACATTTTTGAAAAATTCATTATTTATGTATTAAGTAAGACGTCATCCGAAATATCTCGAGAAGCACGTGATACATGTTTATTTTAGCTACACAGTGAAGAGTAAAATTGAACCAATGAATACATTTTTGGAAAAATATTTATGTGTTTTCTTGAGACGAGGTTACAAAGTCTTGAGAAGCACATATGGAGAGGGTAAAATTAAAGTGAAGGTTAAAATTAAACCAATGAAAACATTTTTGAAAAATTCATTATTTATGTATTTAGTAAGACGTCACCCCAAATATCTCGAGAAGCACGTGATATCATGTTTACTTTAGCTACACAGTGAAGAGTAAAATTAAACCCATGAAGAAATTTTTGAAGAAATATTATTTGTGTTTTTTGAGACGAGGTTCTAAAGTCTTGAGAAGCAGATGATTTTACATTTAATTTAGCTATACAGGGAATGGTAAAATTGAACCAATGAAAACATATTGGAATAAATCATTAATTATGTATTTAGTAAAACGACTACCTAAAAATCTCAACAAGCACCCGATTTCATATTTATTTTCCCTACACCGTGAATACCAAAATTCAACCAACAAATATAAAAGTATAAATTTATATAAAACAAATATAAAATTTGGACAAACGTAACAAACCGCGTAAAAAATTCTATAAAAATAGCTCTGCCTAAAAGAACCACAAACACATAAAAAATTTTACAAAGCTAGTAATTCATTCATGAAAACGTAACGAACACGTACCAAATCCTACAAAAAACATACCGAACTATGTTCTACAAAATTCTGATAGAACATAATGTCGTAGTGCACAATTCTAAAAAATATTAATTCCCAAAAAAGCAAAAATCACTCCCAAAAATTTTACAAAATCGTTGCACACAGCGACGAACGACAAACACAAAAGAACAAAATAATTATAAAAAGCCGAGTATTACCCGATCAATTAAACGCTGTTTAAGTAGTATGAGGCTTGTGTGTGTGTGTGTGAGAGAGAGGGGGGGGGGAAGTTTCAATCACGGTCCGTGTCTCCGCGTTAATGAATATCACGGTCCACGATGTTCGTTGCCAGTGCACGACCACGTTGCGATTAAGCTTTATGAAAGTCTCAAATATTAAATTTCATTGGGCGGAGAAAGAGGAGCGGTCGGGTTGGCGCGGGTAGCCGTGCGGGTACAATCGACGAGACCAATACCGCTTTCGTGGCGCGGGCGAAAAAATCGGATACGAAGAGGAAAGTGGGTAGAGATGGGCAGGAGAGGGTAGAAGAGGGTGCCGCGCGCATGACGTTACACTCGAATAAACTAATTTTGCCAGGCCGGTCCCCTTCCAATTTATCGAGGAAAAAAGAAGCCAGAAATTGGGAACGATTGGGCGACTTTTGCGGGCTTGGCTACGGGGTTGAAGGGGGGTTGTAGGGGGGTTGGAACCTCCGCTGACCGCGGTTTTAATTTCCTTTCGATATCCAGAGCCTGCGAAGGCTGGCCCCCTCTCTTGCTCTATTAATTCTGGATACCTTTGCGGCAGCGATGTTTTATACCACCGTGCCATGAAACCGCCACGATTCGATGGGGGTGAAAGAGAGGGAGAGAAAGAGAGAGAGCGAGAGAGAGAGAGACACTGATCCGTCGGATGACTGATACGAGCCTCGTCGAAATGAACGCTTCTGGACCCCAGCCCCGAATATCCTTCCATCCCCCCAACCCAGTTATAGAATATATTCCCCGAGAATATTTCCACCGACATAAAAAGAAATTCGGATTCATTATTGTTCCTAGCGTTTTATTCGCCAATTGGCTATTAATAGAGTTGTTGGTGACTACTACCTCGTACGATGGCACTGAGAAGCATTTGGACACTAGATAACTTGGTTAATACTTATGATTTCTATCGATCGAATTTTGAGTTAAATTAAGGAATATGATATTGGCGCAAGGTTCGATCTGGGTTAGGTTCGATCGAACCTTGCGCCAATATCATTTTCCTTAATTTAACTCAAAATTCGATCGATAGAAATCATAAGTATATCATGGATGGCGAAACATTTACAAACAACCAGACCTTTCTTGCGTCAATAAAAACAAAGATCGAACCTTGCGCCAATATCATTTTCCTTAATTTAACTTGGTTAATGTTCGCCAAATGGTTACCACCTACGGTTATGATTTTGTGAAGATCCTTATCCTAGGTACTATTATCAAAAATTTAAATATAGCTCTCCTGTTTTTAATTATTTTTATGAATCTTTCGCTTGACATATTCGTGGCATTTTTCTGATTGAAAGGGTACCAAACACGCTACAACTTGGATCAGATTTACCTGTGTTACACGCGATAGATTAGAACCTCGATTATTCGAGCTGATCAGGGAAATATAACTGTTCGGATAATATCACTGTTATTCAGAGAGAGAGAGAGAGAGAGAGAGAGAGAGAGAGAGAGAGAGAGAGCGAGAGAGAGTAAATCGTGCTTGCATGCAGATTACTGTAGATTGAATTCAATTTAGACGAATAATGGAGAATTCGAGCATCATCGGTTCGGATAATCGAGGGTTCGCTAAATCATCGATTAAACGATGCAAATTTAGACGGAACGTAGCAACGGGCCTCGCCATTTGTAGCTGATCAGCTCTTGTACATCCTCACTTTTCCGAATCTCCATACGGTATTTGGTCTGGGTTAAAATGATTATTAGTCGATGGTAAAAACAATCTACAAAATTGGAGATGACGATCTTATAAATGAAAACACGCGAACGAACAGAGAGAAAAACTTACAAAAAAGTGTTTCAAACAAAAGTCGTGCATTTTTTACGTAGAATATGATTCCGAAATTAAAAATATAGATTTATGATAAAAAAAGACAAAATGACCTTGAAATAACCTTGAAAACGCCCACGCATTAGAAAACTAGTATTGCCATTTGACTACCCACCTGAAACACTAAAGGACATTTTTCAGTTTTTTTTTTAAATCACATGTCTTCAAGATTATTTACAATCTCAACTATATATATTATTAATTAAATTATATGATGAGAGATTTCCATACGGAAAAGTATGGCCGAGATTGAGGCATAAACGGAATCGGAAGATGCTCATAAGAATCAATAACTTTATTCACACGTTAAATACGTCTTTTCCCGACATCGGACCCGACGAGATTGCTCTTTTGTCGTTTTTGACATTCGCCTCTCGTTGGCAAGGAATTGTTTTTCAATAACATGAATATAAGAATAATATATGTCGGGTGACATAACATGAGCAATATATATAAATTATATAAATTATATATACGGTGGCGCGAACTGTCGAATTACAGTTTATATATGTATATGTGTATATATATATATATATATATATATATATATATATATATATATATATATATATATGTATATATATATACATATATATATATAAGACAATTATTATTTGGGATGATAAAGCAAACGGAAATATGTTTCTCTGTAAACAAAGAAAATTTTGTCTTTATTCATTATTTAACAACAATTATTTACACTATTTACAAACCTTACCTGTAAACAAAAAAACGACAATTAAAGTTTACTATTATCACTTCTCTATCTACACTACTAATTCTGTTTATAACTTTTGATCTTTGTGTTTTACACGTGTGCTCTATTGCGTAATGACTATATCTGTCTCTCCTCAATTCTTTCGCTAATCGCCGCCCCATCTATCGGTGATTAAAATAAGAGGCGCGCGGAGCATGAGAAGCGCGACAAATTCAAAACTAAAGAAGGTATACTTTCTTTACATATATATATATATATATATGTAGGATTTCCTGATTCGCAGGTGTTCTGCGAGTTCACGAGCGGCTGCAGGTGGCCCGATACAGGCCTCCGTGTTTGTTTACCTTTTCGCGTAACGCTGGGGTCAAGAAAGAAAGGGAGAGCGAAGGAGTGAGAGAGAGAGAATGTGTGAGGTGCAAGTGGGGAGTGCGAAGTCGAGGCATTCCGGGTTTGGAGTTAGGACAGTGAAGTCGGACAGTGAAGTCAAAAACAGCGAAGTCTAGCGTAGAAGTAGTGTGTACCGTGCGAGATAAAGTCGTACCGCGTAGAACATTAGATTAGTTATAAGTTTTGTTAAATAAATACGTTACGTCGAAGCTTGTTCTTACCAAACCTTCCAATCCCACATATATATAATTGGTATGTATATATATATATATATTTAAGTTATATATATATGTATAATTAGTATTTATATATATATATAATTGGTATTTATGTTATTATTACATTATTAAGTAACGTATTGGTATTTGAATAAGAAATTGTCTATACCTTTGTGGCGACAGATTACCGACACTGCCGGTATACCGACGGTAGATCGACTGCTAGAGTTCGCCGCAAAAGAAAAAGAGATCTCGTGTTAGCGCGCATAAAAGACAGACATAGCAATAGCAGCGTGTAGTACAGTCGTACCGAGTCGTGAGAGAAAGAAAAGCGGTAATTGGAAGTAAGAGTCTAGTGCAATAAATAAAAAAAGAGTCGCCAGAGTCTAGTGCAATAAATAAAAAAAGAGTGGTGACCCGCAAATCGGCGTGAGTGTTTTCTTACATCCCAGAAAACTCGCTTCTATTTCGCCTAGCGCGAATTTGGATTATTCGACCACGAGGCAACATAACCTCTCCGGCCACGTGCAACGACGATAATAGTCGGCACACCTTTCAGCTAATTACATAAATAATACAATTTTTTAACTCGAAGATGAAGAATCACTATGACTCGAGATAAAAAAAGTTAGGATCACAGTCGTAATCTTGAAAAAATCACGAAAGTGATCGTAACTTTGCGATCACTGTGATAAATCACCGTGAGTGATTTTGAACGCCATCCCTATCCACACCGCGGACGTTCGCCTCATTTGTTTCTTACACGCTCTCCATCTTTCTCTCACTCACGCTCTCTCGCTCGTATTCTCTCGCTCATGTAATTTCGTTCGTACTCTCTCACTCACGCTCTCTCGCTCGTATTCTTTCGCTCACGCTCTCTCGCTCGTACTCTCTCGCTCGTAGAATTCTCTAGCACTCACCCATATATACACGCATACACGTACTCATTCGTCCATCAAATCCTGCACATAACAAACCAGATTTTATTTAGCTTCATTTCCTTGCAAATTACGTATAAACATTTGACGTTGCATAAAGATCCGCAGGTCCACCGATTGTGGATCGAGTAAAATTTTTTATGTAAACGCTGATCATTGTATTGTTGTATTCGGTTGATTCGCACCGTTTATGGCATCGGTGAAGCAGCAATTCGTCCATGGACATCGACGGCCACTCTTCGGCCGCAGCGTAAACAAGTAAATTGTGTAACGCTGAGACAACACTATGAACGAACCGCGCGCACATTCGTTACGAGTGGTAACCTCGTACTCGGTGGCTGCTATAAACTGGTAGCCATTCAAGTTCAATGAACTTTTATTCTGATTAGACAGTTGTTAATCCGGAGCCGCGCGCGTGTTTACGGGAGGCGAGGCAATGGATCGGTTAATAGATCGGCAGTTGCCTCGCAGTTTATGGCGGCAGTTGTAATACATGAAACGGCCGTATCGAAACGAGTACACACGCCCCCCCCCCCCCGCTCCTCTCTTACCGCGTCTATATGACTGCGGAAATAGGAGCGGTACACGGTCCCGTAATACATTGCAAACATTTACCTTGCTCCACGCTGTCGCTCATATTTGTCAACAGCTCCGGGAATGCTAAGTCGCGTTGTCTAATTCGTTCCCCTCCTTCGACGCACGTCTGTCTTCTATATTTTTCAAGCGCAATCTCCGGAATAGAAACGGGAACAAACTCTCTGGAAACGTGCATGGCGACCTTTTGTCCTAATACACAACTGGTCACGTTCCGACGATTTCGTACGGTTGACCTTTATTCCAAAAATTTTTTAATTTAACAGAGAAACATGGTTTTGTGTATTTGAATCGGTCAATACTTCTTGTGAGCGACAAATATGTGGTTTCTGATGGAAACTTGTTAGAATAATGGTAAATAGTTCATATACAGTAGATTTCCTGCAGTTAAAATATTTGAATTTTGCCAGGTTTGTTGTGAACAATAGTATGTACCCAGAATGCTTGATCCTTGCGAATGACGTCCTCTTTGGACTAAGAAAATATTGCATTCTATGTTTGTGTATTATATGTTATGCAGTTTTGTGATCAATTTATTATTGAAACATAAATTCAGAATATTTTTAATGTATCTAAAAGAATAAGGGTTGCTGTATGTATGCCACAAAAATTTTAAACGTTGCTAGGTTTTATTTGTGGAATATGATACTAGCCTAAATATTATTTAAAAATTTCAGCTCTCATGTAACGTCCTATTCTCCAGACCTACGTCGGATATATGTAAATTGACCTACTCGTTTCTCCATGACTGTGAACTAAAGATTTAAGAAAAGAGTTTAAACTATTTGCGTAACTAACATACGAATGTTTATAAAAATGCTTATTGTTTTATGTAATGTATAATAATGTATTGATACGTCTGTATAGTACCGCAGAATAATCTCTTCCGTGAGATTCAAATTGCGTAAATAAAAAAAAAAGTTATTTAAAAATCATACACATCCCTTTCTAAAAATTGTATCACCATAAAATCACAACTAATATACAAATAGTTACAGAAACCCCGCGATCTAAGTCCAACAAAACCTCGCGATCTATGTCCCTTGGCCTACTCCTTCGACGGGGGGGGGGGGGGGGATCCTCGGAAGGGCCGTGAAGCTCGAGCTGCCTCGATCGCCGGGCAGTGTAAACATGCTGCGTAATCTGATCCTGGGTCGGGTATATCGGTGTGAACCACTACTAATCCAATTACAAAACTTCTTTATTTTTTATTATTTTTTTATGGAACTTTCTTTGTCATTGGATTAGTAGTAGTCTCTCTGATATACCCATTTCCAGTTCTTCATTTTTGCTATTTTCAGTAGAACCGTTGAACTGCATTTTGGAGAACTCTTTTTCTCAAGTTTTACTTCATTCGTGACAAACGTAAACAACACTAACACGAAGATTACTAATTTTCTACGAGTTTTCTCAAAATATTATTAATTTAAATTAAGTATTAATTTGCAAATTGTTACTGATACATTATCCACTTTCAAATTATAAATAATTTTTGTTCACAATTTTGATGAATTGATTATAATTACTTTCCAGACAACTTAAGAGTATTACAGTGAACCCCGCGATCTAAGTCTAACGGAACATTGCGGTCTATGTCCCTTGGCCTACTCCTTCCACTGCGGGGTATCCCCGTAAAGGTCGAGAAGCTCGATCTGCCTCGGCCGCCGACTCTGATCCTGGGTCGGGTATATCGGTGTGAATCACTACTAATCCAATTACAAAACTTCTTTATTTTTTATTATTTTTTCATGGAACTTTCATCAACATATTCGTGGCATTTTTCTAATGAAAATGATACCAAATATGATATAATTCCGATGATATTTACTTGTTCAATGAACGATGGAAGTTTTTATTGGCATTACATTGTACGGACACGCGGGCCTTTGAACTTGTTTATGTCCAAAACTTTCATCGTTTATTACACAAGTAAATATCATCGTAATTATATCATATTTCGTATCATTTTCATTAGCAAAATGCCACGAATATATTGGTAAAATTTCATTAAAAATAAGTCAAAAATAAAGAAGTTTTATTATTGCACTAGTATTGTCTCACCGATACGCTATTTTTTGTTGCGCCATCGGCCGCGCGGTCCGTGTTTGCATGCTGTCCTTTTCTACGTTCGGCGCGGTCGACGCGGTCACAAAAGAATAGTGTCCCTTCACGATCTAAGTCAAGACAGAGAACCGAAAAAGGACTGAGATCGTGGGGTTACTTTATTTTGGGTCAATTCAAACACACTTGAACATGTGCCCACTGCAATTGAATTAAACACACGATTATATTTTAGTACATTTTGTATTTCACAAACGTTTCAATATTTTCGTGTGCTAGAAAGAAATCCGTTATTTATTTTTATGTTTCGTAAAACTGCAAATGGATTTCTAAAAGTAGTTCCAGTAGAGAATCTCGCAAATTGAACAAAAATCAATTCGTATTTAAATCAGAAAAAAGATTACCTGATTTCCATCTTTGTAACAACAATAAAAGGGGATTCGTTTTTCCCGATAAGTGACCTGTATTCAGGACCGATAAAAAAACACGAACGGTATTTTTGCTGTTAATATAACTAGTCGTTTCTTGACTAACTGCATTTACAACGGCAGGGATAATTATGACTGACTAGATGGGTTTATTTCCACTGTGATTCGAATTCATATGCATGCACCGGCTCCGTAAATATCATCCAGGTAGCGGCGAACATTTTCTCGAAAGACTATATCATTAATTTACGTGTTACACGGCGAGTCACTTAATCTCCAGCTGTAACAAACTACGAAGCCGGCCAATTCCGCTTCGGATATAATCCGCGCAACGAGCTGTAAAACTATACGATAAACGTCACGAGCAAACCATTGAATATATTCTATATAGAGTGGCTCACGAAAGTATTCGAACAATTCTGGCAAAACGTCTTTTAAGATTCCCTCGTATTTATGACTATTTAGCGTGCCATCAATGAAATATGGACAAATTTCAAGTTCAAAGTCGTCATTTTGAACACTTGAAGTAGCAGTGAATACGTAAATAACAGGTTACATGTAAATCGTCGTAGTGTTCGAAGAGTGCTTTGAGACACTTTATTTTCTATTGCAGTTGACCTTGCGTGACCTTGAATGACCTTCATAATAGGTCATTGTATTCGTCTTGAAACACACTATCAGAATGTAATTAAAAATCCATTTAAAAAAAACAGAGTTGACCTTCATATCTCCTTGACGTCTCCACCTATAAAAAAAAATTAATGACATCAGATTACGAGTGCCTCGATATCAAGTAAGTTTGGTCTGATGCATTTTCTTCTATCTTCAAAAGCAAGCGAGTTATTCAGGTGATCTGTTTATAGTGCCCCATCCTGTATACTCCATTATGTATTGTAAAGTGTTATACTAATATATGCTATATAAACCAAACATGGTTTGCGACATAAATAAATAAATAAATAAAGAATACAAGTTTCTGAAAAACACTATTTCAGTTCCGATTTATTAAAATGTGTTTATATGAGAAGAAAATTTATTAAACAGTTTGTTTGCAACTGTTTTCTACTATAAGTATATACATTTACATTAATTTCCATATTACAAACATGAATAATTAGTGTGGTAGACTCTCGATTTGTTTGATCGAATAATTTTTGCCAGCGGTAGTAACAAAATAATATAATAATGTATGCAATTACAAGAAAATTCTGCATTACAATTTTCTAATATCCAGAAATAAATAAGTATTCAAACAACCCCCACATGCAGCACGTGTTAAAAGTCAGGAATAACTGTTCTACTTCAAGAAAAACGATATCGAAGATTTAAGAAATGTCCATAACTTCAACGGTGGTTAATGGAAGTATACGAAACGGTATGCAATGGACAGACACGTCAGCGAAGTCGTGGCGGATTGCACGCGCAACCGAAATGTATTTAAATTCGATTTGTCAGAAATAGAAGGCAGCTACGAAAAATTCCATTCCACATTTCCCGTCTGCTTTTGTCGAAAGAATCCTGTCGTCCTAGATTCTACGATCAATAACAGACCCCGTGAACTGTGCACCCGGCGACATGTTAACTCCTGAAAGATTTCGAAGAAAATAATCCATTCGTGACTCGAAGTTGCGTCTTAATTCAAGGTAACGTGAACATCGACTGTTGAGAGCCGAGTGTCCATTACTAGTTGCTTCAATCGAACTCACGGCCAGTTTCTGTGACGTCTTTGACAAAGGCATTGTCTTACGACTTGTTCTTTGGTCAGAATTCAGAAGACATGATTGTTGAGTTGTCTAGTATACTAGTATAATATACTACTTAGAGTATTAGATAGATTATTATAAAATTTTGATTGTATTTAAAATTATTAATCTTGTAGACAGCCAAATAGTATAGAATGAAAATTTTTATTTAGAAATTTAGGGGGTTATGTAGATAAAAATTAGATTATTATAAAATTTTGATTATATTTAAAATTATAAATTTTGTAGACAGTCAAATTGTATACTAGTATAATATACTAGTATAAATAAGTAATAAACTAATATAAATAAGTATACTATAGCTTATTTTGTACGTATTTTTTGAAAAGTTTCAATTACAATATGTAAATAGGAAGGTTCAAAGAATTTGTTCGTATAATTTATTCATCATTTATTATCACCTAGACCTAGCAAATATATCAACATGGCGGCGCTTTGACCTGTTAAAAAGGCTTAAAATTGTTCATCTTTATACGCGTACAACTTTTGAACCAATAAATTCCTCGCAATAAGATTTTCATTTTCTATGTTTTCTCGTCGAAATCTATAGGATTGTATAAACAAAACTTGAAAAAAAGAGTTCTCCAAAATGCAGATCAACGGTTCTACTGAAAATTGCAAAAATGAAGAACTGGAATACGTCACCGACTTGCTTCGGTCTTTTTAGTAATTTCAAACAGCACGCGCGACAAACATGGCATTGTAGAGACGTGCTCGCTGGCAATTTGCGCGCGACCATAGTGCTTGCACAGCGTTATGGCGATCAGTCGGGTGCGGCGAATTTCTTCAGGCTCGGTATGGCTGCGGCGGCGGCATTAGAACTCGAAAATAATTACCGAGGCGGCGGGCAAATAATTCCGCAGCATGTTTGCGCTGTCATCGTTCGACGGTGGGAAACGGCGCGGCAATCGAGCCGCAGCGGTCGGACGTCATTGTTTGCCCATTCCCTAAGGCTAACCACCGTCACCCGCAATATTACAGAATTACTACATGCCCGGCCCCGGTCGTCGCTCGTTCTGTCCAATATCGTGTACATTACGTACGTACATTGGCGAGCCTCGTCGCCTCCAATATTAGTTCCGACGCCGCCGCGGAAATTGCATTGATAATGCTAATTAAATTGGTTCGTTTGTCAATTGGACGGCATAAAGCGGCATACAGCGAGCGGACGTGCGAGCATGGACGTGAGCACGAGCACGCTGCTTTTCGGGAATTATAACCCAAGAAGGAAGTGTCGGGCTGACCGTAAAGTGCCGTCGACGAACGGACCATCCTTGCCAGCTTCTTTCCTTGGACGGTCTCACCGGCTTTTAGCTTATGGAATTCTTAAGTCTGCACTATGACGATACCATTTTCACGTCCCGTCTCTGGCTTCCACAGGATATTAAACTCGTCGGCTTGTTATAACTGGGGAATTGTATCGGCTGTAACTCTTTTAATTTATTGTTCGCTGGCTTCCACAGTGGGACGAATGGTCACTCTAGGTGGGAAAAAAGACATGTCAGAAAATAGATATACCTTTCTGTTGAGGCGTCCGGACGCGTCCGGTCGATGTTGTCGAGATCTCAAGTCGTACCTATTCCAAACTCAAATTAATGGGAATGGAATGATGAATTGAAATTGAAGTCCGACCAGCTTTTGGTTTTGATGGAAGTATATTTTGGAGAGTTATTTATGTGCGTTAAATATACAATAGTCAGAGTTACAGTCTTACTGTCGGGTCGGATCTGATTTTACTCGGTACATTTCCCGGCTTATACAGGGTGGGGCATTTATCGTGGCCACATGGAATATCTCAAAAACTAAATTTCGGAGATAAAATGTTTTAAATAAAAAGTTTAAGTCAAGGAGTGTTTAATTTTGTCAAGGTCATTCCAAGGTCAACTTTATTTTTTCAAATGAAAACATATTTTGCATTACAGATTCTTAATCTACGACTTGAAACAAATAACTTTTATTTGAAACGTTTTTTTCTCCGACGATTATTTTGTATATTTCATCAAGGTCGATAAAAGTCGATTTAGGGTCTAGTTATACTGCCGGGACGTGATTTTTTTTACATAGGATGGGGTCTAGAGAAAACCCCGGTCGTAGACCCCATTCTATGTAAAAAAAAATCACGTCCCGGCAGTATAATTGGACCCTTATACTGCCGTGCGGGATCACGGCTGCACGGTCGGCTATATTATGCGTAGCCGTGCGGGGCCTAGGCCACTCGAGACGGCGCACAGTGGTTCCAAATCCCGAAAACACGGCCAAAACCTCAAAAATAAACTACCTCTTAGGAGTATGTAATTGTAGGGTTTGGTAAAGCGACGATATGACCACTGAATGCAAGCAGGGAAAAAGGTAAAAACTTTATGGTGCGGTTCAGTAGTCAGTTCAAAGTTAGCCTTCGTTCGCGCGCATTAGTAGGAAATTGAACGCCCCCTTCTAAAGTGCATAACTTTCAAAATAGTGCATCAATTTCAATTCTGCAAAATGGATGCTATTCCTGGAAGTAAGTAGAATGTTTATCTGTTTTTGTATCTCCAAAATTGTTAGTCATTACGTTACACGATGGAAATATTCTTTGGAGAACGTAGAAGGTAAAACTTGATGCGCGTATTGTAGAAACGTAGACATAAGTTAAAAGTTCCACGGAGTACCACCAAAATTGCTTTTCTGACGAGTTGCTAATACATTTATCTTTCAAAATTTATATAAACCAACTGCCACTAGGCGCCACTCTGTTCGTACGAGGGTAAACTTTGTTTCTTTTCTATGGATTTTAAAAATGCGATTTTATAATTGTTAGTAAGCATTTCTTTATAATCATTGTGAATTGAATAGATATCTGCAGTTTTATTTTCCCAGTATCCTCAGTTGTGCAAAAACAATAGTTTGTCTCCGGAAGCAGTAAATTTGTTGCTTTCGCCATTTGCACCTTATAAGGAAAGGCAAATGGTTACGCAAGAAGAAGATGGTTCCGAAGAAGGATCTGATATCGATGACGATTCGGATGATTAAATCTTATGTACATAATTTATTGTACAATTATACTAATTCTTGATATACAAAGTGCAATTTTGCTTGTCATTTATACATTTTTGGGTGGCCACATGGAATATCTCAAAAACTAAATTTCGGAGGAAAAATGTTTGAAATAAAAAGTTTAAGTCAAGGAGCGTTTAATTTTGTCAAGGTCATTCCAAGGTCAACTTTATTTTTTCAAATGAAAACATATATTTTTCATTACAGATTCTTAATCTACGACTTGAAACAAATAACTTTTATTTGAAACGTTTTTTTCTGTGCCGATTATTTTGTATATTTCATCAAGGTCGATAATGAGGCAGAGTTTGAGAATGAGTCAAGGATGAGATCATGAGTTTGTGTAATATTTTGGGTGGAAAGCAGGAATCTCTGTAGAATCAAATGACGTTAATGTTCAACAAAATTCTAAATAATTCTTCATAGAATTTCTTCCGAAACTTTTATCATCACAGCACCATCTCTACATCAAATCGATTCGGATGATTAAATCTTATGTACATAATTTATTGTACAATTATACTAATTCTTGATATACAAAGTGCAATTTTGCTTGTCATTTATACATTTTTGGGTGGCCACATGGAATATCTCAAAAACTAAATTTCGGAGGAAAAATGTTTCAAATTTTAAAGTTTAAGTCAAGGAGCGTTTAATTTTGTCAAGGTCATTCCAAGGTCAACTTTATTTTTTCAAATGAAAACATATATTTTTCATTACAGATTCTTAATCTATGACTTGAAACAAATAACTTTTATTTGAAACGTTTTTTTCTGTGCCGATTATTTTGTATATTTCATCAAGGTCGATAATGAGGCAGAGTTTGAGAATGAGTCAAGGATGAGATCATGAGTTTGTGTAATATTTTGGGTGGAAAGCAGGAATCTCTGTAGAATCAAATGACGTTAATGTTCAACAAAATTCTAAATAATTCTTCATAGAATTTCTTCCGAAACTTTTATCATCACAGCACCATCTCTACATCAAATCGTCTATCAAGACTCACTCGGTCTCATTGAAATACAATCGTCGAAATAGCATGCGTTACTAAAGTTTGAACATGTGTTCGACTAGATTTAAGTGTGCTGTTGTGCAGTTTTGAACGGATTAGTTGAATTAACCCTTAGCACTCGAATGGCGACTCTGAGGCGCCAATACAAATTGCTACACCATTATTCAGAATATTGTTTACATGATTAAATTTGTTTATATGTAATAAATTACTAAACATTTAAATATTGTATGAGATACTACATCAGTTTCGTACGCATATAATGAAAAAAATTATATACAATGGAAATATTCTAGGTTAGAAGAAATGTTTGGTTTTTTAGTTGAAATATCTCCGAGTGCAAAGGGTTAATAGCTCTCCGTATTACTTTTACAGGATACCCAACTTAACATAGTCCGCCAACAACTTTTACCACCACATAGCACATCAAAATCCTCTTTCGTGGCATCGTCCCAAAAATCGGGGTTACAACAAGAGCGAACTTGCTCATGGCTGTCCAATGGCCCGGTAAAAAAAAGAGAACAGTTCTGTCGGGGATCGCGTGAACGTCCCGCAATTTCTCAGCCCTAAAGTTCTTTATGAAATTTCGGACGTGTGTTCGGTTAAGCCGAACGCTGGTTGGTTTCCGTGGGAGAAAAAGAATGCTCGGCGCGCGCTTGTTCCACGGCGCGAGAAGCGTGTTTTATTATTTCCCGTGTCGCTTTCGTTTCAACTCCGACGGTTTTTGCGAGCAGGCCCCGGGAATAAGTTTCAAATTGACGGGCAGCGTTCCTGCCCGGCCGGAACACGGTTTGTTCTTCCATTTAAATAAAAGTTCGCCATCCGGGCGAATGGAGCCCGTTTAATTCACTCCGGGAAACGCGCGCGCTCGCGCGGTTGTAGTCTACACCGAGTAATAATCGTTCCAGCTTGTTTATCCTTCCTCGCTGACAACCATTCGGCGACCATAAACGCGACGAGGACTTTGTTTCACTGACTCGACATTAATTGATAATACTATAAGCTTTGACGTATTCCCCTCGTGTATGTTACTGTTTAAAATCGAATGTTTTGTAGCGGCACACGGTCGGCGACCGTAATAACTAGACTGCGGATCTTTATGCATTTACAATATGTGGAAATATGCAAAATATATGCACGATGTATGCAAATATCATTACGTAAACATATGCAACTGTTGATAATAAACCACTAATGGAGAGTTTGTAAACTGGAATATCTAACTTTAATATATATATATATATATATATATATATATATATGCATATATATATACATATATATATATATTTAATATATATACATATATATGTAAAAATATCCTCTTTAATTGAAGTTGAGCGCGCGTAGGATGTTCAGCGCACGCTTCGGAGTGTGATTGACAGGTGGCGCATCAGTTGCGACTGGGCATGAAAGTTAGAGAGAGAGAGATAGGGAAGTGGAGCACATGTGCAGTCCATAATTATCCGTAATTAACTTACTATAAATTAAAATTAATAAGAAGTTAGATAAACTGAACAGAGAAGAGGTGAAAATTAACTTTTATTGCCGTTTCTCTGTTTTTCAGGTAAGACCGTTGTACAAACTGTAAATATAATGTAAATGGTATAAATAAAATTCTACCTCTGTTTTTCAGTGAAACAATTATTGGTTGATTTCATAACCTGTTCAGGAAAAGAAATTTATAATTAACATTATATATATATATACATAATTTTAATTATAAATTTCTTTTCCTGTGAGCGAGCGTTGGAGGAACAAGCAAGCGTCGGAAGAACAAGCGAGCGTCAGTGTGCGAGACTGTGTCGGGGATGCAGCAGCGTGAGCCCAGTTTGGGCTGTATATATATATGTATAATACTTATTTGTCACACGTATCCTTCTCTCACGGCATACCATTCCAAACTGGGCTCACGCTGCTGCATCCCCGACACAGTCTCGCACACTGACGCTCGCTTGTTCTTCCGACGCTTGCTTGTTCCTCCGACGCTCGCTCACTTCGCTTGTACAATTCAAATGTATATTATACACGTTTTCTAACAGCAACAGCCTAATATTTTATGAAAGTGCGTCCCAGTTCGTCGGCTGAGAGGTTCGCGTGTTTCTGACGTATCGTTGTCGGAGATATTAGTCTGGCAGCGGTGCCGTTCCGATCCGATCCGATCGGCCGAGAACAATGCCCGGGGATTGTTCATTTATGAAATGATACGTTTCACGCGCGGCCATTACCGATTCCCCGTGCATGCCGCTCGAGTTACGCACGTTGCGCCCCAAATGGCGTATTGTAACCCTCTCTGCCGCGGCCGCCTACGCAATTCCACTTAAGTGGCTAATAATTGATCCGCACAATGCGACCGAGCCGCGCTATTGTGACGGTGGCCCACTTTCTATTACAATGCACATCGTATTGGAAACAGAACAATTTCGCGTCGGCCGTTGATTATTGAGACTTACGTCCGTGTCCACGGTCCCGGCGATATCTAATAATAGTCAGCCCAGAATCCTTATAATGCCGCGGCGACTGGCATCGCATGCTCCGTTAATTAACAATATCGGACGGTTCTCTCTCCCAGCACCGATTGGGCTGGTCTAGCCGAATTCGGAGCCGCCATGTTTCGTTTCAACCGAAGCCCCGCGATTCGCTTGGATCGTTGATGAATTAACGGCGGTCGAATCTGGAATTGCTTTGCTAAGAGGGATCGCACCGCCGGAATCCGATCCTAAGGGCGAGAGGAATTAATATTTTGGAGGACGCCAGCCTGTAATTTGCCACGGCGTGGCACTTCGGTTACAGTAATTCTGCCATTGTTGACGGAAATTGCCAGCTTCCGTGGCTTCAGTCACGGAGGATACACTCGCAAACATATTCATAGCGTGAAGTGTTTCATCCAGGTCTATACAATGTTAACCCTTTGCGCTCCGAAGTATTTTAATTCCATAACCAAACTTTTTTTTTCGATCGAGAATATTTCCATTCTATATGATTTTTATCATTTTGAAGAAATGGAACTGATATAATACCTCATAGAATACTTAAATGTTTGGTAACGAATTTATTGAATATCAATTTAATAATTTAAACAATATTTTGAATAATGGTATAGTAATTTTTAGTGGTGCCTCAGAGTCACCACTGGGGTGCTAAGGATTAAAATTGCATTGAAATTTTGTTTCACTTCAACGTGGATTAACACTTTGACTGCCAAAGCAGCGACCTCAAAAATTTTATAAAATCGAAACAATATATTTCATAAAATAATGATTACAGAATTAAAATGTGTGACACTAAGTAACGTTTTAACCTTCTTGCATTTTCCAGATGTTAACCAAATTTGATACAATGATCACATTAGTGTAATAATTAATTTTTAAATATGGACAAATAATTCCGTGACCCATATATGGGTGACACGGCAGTCAACGTGTTAAATATTTTGCACTGCACTTTGTCTATGATATGCTACACTCAATGGAGCTATATTGTATTTTTATCGTCGGTTGCAAAAGCTACTCTTATACAGTGTTTAATCGATAAATGTCACAACCACGGGATCGTCTAGGGACAATTATGGGGCAGGCATACTATTCTTTGACTTTTGCCGAACGTAGGAAAGGACAGCGAAGCTCAAGAGCTCTCGGTCGCCGAGGAGTGTAATATAATACGGGTCGAGAATGTCAGTGTGAGACCACTAATAATCCAATGACAAAACTTTTTTATTTTTTATTATTTTTTTATGGAACTTTCTTTGGCATTGGATTAGTAGTGGTCTCACCGATATACCCAACTCGTATGATGTTATACTTCTCGGCGAGTGAGGCCTCTCGAGCTTCACGGCCCCTCAAGCAGTATACTCCGCAGGGGTGGGGATAGTTCTGCGACACTTCTTGTTCAGAATTTAGCGACACGTATCGATTAAATACTGTGTTTCGTTCCTTAATCATTTTATCGAATAGAGAATGGTACAACAGCATTTTCAAATTCCTTAAATTAAATTCTAATTTCGGGAGAAGTCAAAGAATAGTATACCTGGCCCATAATTGTCCCTGGCCGGACCCGTGGTTGCGAGACTTATCGATTAAATACTGTGTTTCGTTCCTTAATCATTTTATCGAATAGAGAACGGTACAACAGCATTATTAAATTCATTAAATTAAATTCTAAGTTCGGGAAATGTCAAAGAATAGTATACCTGGCCCATAATTGTCCCTGAATGGACCCGTGGTTGCGACGCTTATCGATTAAATACTTGTTTCGTTCCTGAATCATTTTATCGAATAGAGAACGGTACAACAGCATTTTTAAATTAATTAAATTAAATTCTAAGTTCGGGAAATGTGAAAGAATAGTATACCTGGCCCATAATTGTCCCTGGCCGGACCCGTGGTTGCGACATTTATCGATTAAATACTGTGTTTCGTTCCTTAATCATTTTACCGAATAGAGAATGGTACAACAGCATTTTTAAATTCCTTAAATTAAATTCTAATTTCGGGAGAAGTCAAAGAATAGTATACCTGGCCCATAATTGTCCCTGGACGGACCCGTGGTTGCGACACTTATCGACTAAATACTGTACCAATTCAGTTACATCATCCCATTTAAAAAATCAAGGATGACCTTGAATTTTCTTATCCAGCGGAATAATTGCCTCCTTGAACCAAACATTTTCTTCCTTATATATTTTCTCGTTTCGGTAAAATCATCGGAGATGTTTTAGGTGAAAATCTTACTCACCCAAATGCTCCAAATATTTGAATTTCTAAATAGTCTTGTTCAATCAATGCGACATTTTTAAAATAATTTCCGAACCTAGACCTCCATTTCTGCAACCGTAATGCGTACATGGAGTTTATTTGTATGTGACTATGATTGTCAGCTCGCCGATCAACGACCACCCCGAAACTATAGGGTCACAATTGATCGTATTAACTTCTGCTCCAACTCCCTAACAAATTAAAAATCGCACTAAAATTCGGATTATTTATAAATTCAATTTCTAAGCACGACGAAAGACTAACGTGACCAAAATGCACGAGTAAACGCGTTAATTGGTCCTCTGCGAATTCTTTAATGGATGCCGCGATCAGTGGCGTGCGTTTGGGCGATTGTGTCCCGGCCCAGGAAGAGAAACACGTTCTGTTCGGAATGGGAGGATTGAAACTGGAAAACAGGGACAAGCCACGCCGGAGAATGAATAGTCCGCGCGCGCGCGCCGCCTTCGTTCCTCTCAATCGTGATTCAAGAGGCTCCGCCACAAAGCAAGGAACGGACGACGAACAATTACCGCTTGAAATTCCCTCGAAACAAGGTCAGCCCCGACAATATCCTACGAGCGGTAGGCGTCCCCCATGTTTTTCCACCGGTGGATTTATTGAATATCATCGGGCGAGACGGTATCTTTGTTTTCGAGGACACCGAGAAGAACTGCAATATGTATTCGGCCAAGCTGTATCACGAGATTCGCTTGCCATTGTCTCTCCGTTTTCCTCTCTGTCTTCTCTTTCCGTTCATGCTTGACCGTACATCGTTCTCTCTTCTTCTTCTTGTGTTCCTCTGGTTCAAACGATCCGCCGCTTGTATATCGTGCACCCCGTTGCCCGGGCTGAATGCGACCGCTTAATAATGTTTCTCGTGACTCGAAATTAGATTCGCTCGGAACGTCAACACGAACGATTAGTATCAACGTTAGAATTACGGCTGAACGCTGCGAGCTCGGCTGAGGTTAATTGCGCGTGAATTTGATGGTGATTTCTTTGGACATTAGTTACGCTCGTGTGGCTTTGACACGGTATCCGTTGCGTTTTAGTGTTGGGTTATTGGCGTAATGGAACATCTGCCGCGACACCCGCAAAGTGAAAATTTCGGCGAAATGTGTTCATCGTTGCTGGAATCCTTCTGTGATAGAAATATATAGACGGTGGATCATGAATTTTACAGTTGTTCTACTTACAAGGGGAGATCTCCAACCCGGGAAATCTTGAAAAGTTATGAAACTGTGGGAATACGTACTGCATATGTAGGCAGGGGTTAAATCTCTTTTGGAGGACCAATTTTTTAAAACTTTGTTTTATGCAGTCCTATAGATTTCGACGAGAAAATACCGAAAATGAAAGTCTTATTGCCAGGAGTTCATTGGTTCAGAAGTTACACGCGTGTTAAGTTGAGCACTTTTAAGCCTTTTTGACAGATTAGAGCGTCGCTATATTAGATATTCGTTTCGTCCAAAAAAAGGTTTAACGCAATCTTTTAACACACAATGCATTAAATCCATCCTCAGGGGTTTAGAATAGCTAAGAGCAAACGAGAAAAAAAACTTTACAATCAACGAAACACGTTAACCGGTTGTAGCCTCTAAATCGTGATTGCTACGTAACAAACCCGTGGTCAGGCGTTTGTTGCTCCGAGCTAGCATCGCAATTAGGCTAAAAGGATTCGATCACTTATTATTCAACGCGAAGTTGGCCTGGAGGGATGCACTCGATGAGACCGACTTTCTCTGATTCTTTTCTCTCTTGGAACACCCCGACGAAATTGATTTCAATAATACCGACCGATCAAGCAGATTAATCACATCTCCAGCCTCGCTTTGCTTCGCTCGTCAACGGGAACTTTTTAGACTCACTTCCAATTAGGCTCGACGAAGATAAACTGACATTTTTACATCTAGACTGCGGATTTCGACTCAACGAAACAAGATTGCCTTTCTACTTTTAGTAATTATAATAGAACAAATCTGTAACCTGTAATCCAGTGTATTCTAGCGTATTCTAGTCTATTCTAATGTATTCTAGTGTATTCTAGTGTATTCTAGTGTATTCTAGTATATTTCAGTATATTCTAGTATATTCCACTATATTCTAGTATATTTCAGTATATTCTAGTGTATTCTAGTATATTCCAGTATATTCTAGTATATTCCAGTATATTCTAGTGTATTCTAGTATATTCTAGTGTATTCTAGTATATTCTACTATATTTTGGTACATTCTACTATATTCTGGTGTATTCTAGTATATTCTGGTGTATTCTAGTATATTCCAGTACATGCTAGTGTATTCTAGTATATTCTAGTGTATTCTAGTATATTCTACTATATTCTGGTACATTCTACTATATTCTGGTGTATTCTAGTATATACTAGTCTATTCTAGCATATTCTAGTATATTCTCGTATATTCTAGTATATTCTAGTATATTCCAGTATATGCGAGTATATTCTTGTATATTCTAGCATATTCTAGTATATTCTAGTATATTCTACTATATTCTGGTAGATTCTACTATATTCTAGTATATTCCAGTATATTCTAGTGTATTCTAGTATATCCTACTATATTCTGGTGTATTCTAGTATATTTTAGTATATTCTGGTGTATTCTAGTATGTTCTAGTATATTATAGTATATTCTGGTGTATTCTAGTATATTCTAGTATATTCTAGTATATTCTAGTATATTCTAGTACTTTATGGTGTATTCTATCGTATTCTAGTATATTCTAGTACATTCTAGCATATTTCAGTATATTTTAGCATATTCTGGTGTATTCTAGTATATTCTAGTATAATCTGGTGTATTCTAGTATATTCTAGTATATTCTAGTATATTCTAGTATATTTTAGTATATTCTAGTATATTCTAGTATATGCTGGTGTATTCTAGTATGTTCTAGGATATAATAGTATATTCTGGTGTATTCTAGTATATTATAGTATATTCTAGTATATTCTAGTACTTTATGGTGTATTCTATCGTATTCTAGTATATTCTAGTACATTCTAGCATAATTCAGTATATTCTAGTATGTTCTGGTGTATTCTAGTATATTCTAGTATATTCTAGTATATTCTAGTATATTCTAGTATATTCTGGTGTATTCTAGTGTGTTCTAGTATATTATAGTATATTCTGGTGTATTCTAGTGTATTATAGTATATTCTAGTATATTCTAGTACATTCTATCGCATTCTGGTATATTCTAGTACACTCTAGTATATTTCAGTATATTCTAGTATATTCTAGTATTTTTCAGTATTTTCTAGTATATTCTAGTATCAATAAAAATTGAGATGAAAAGCCAGAGGAAATTGCTGTGCGTTAAACGTGTTAAACGAGTAATCGTTCGTTTGTTCGAAATGCACCATAAACGGGCGAAGCATGGCGATACGATCGAGCAGGCGTTCCCAATGGAAGTTCAGCGTGAATGATCACAGTTACCGCGGATGTATCCGAAGGATTCTCGCGGATCGGCTGCAGAGGCGGAACGCAAATAACTTTCGTCCGCTCGGGAAAAAAGTACAGCTCGGAGGAATTACACGGGCGAAGTTGCGCGCTTGAGTCGCACTCGAGGAATCTGAAGAGTTGGTTCGCGACTAACCCGGCCCGGTTTTCTGCTACTGGCACAGTTCTCGCGGCACTTTCGCGCCATTATCGTTTTTCTTTCGGATTCGATCTGCCGCTGGGGCGAAAGGCGGGGGGGGGGGGGGCGACGATATCCGTCGGAATAAGGTATTTTTAAAGGGAAGATTATTATCCGGACTCTCATTACGCGCCCGCCCCGACGATAAAGATTACGGAAGTATCCGGCGCGATAAAATAGCACAATTTGCTGGCCCCGGTGAACCCCGCAGCTGCATCATTGTTGCTCTGCACGAGGAAAAGAACGCCGGAGTGAAGGAAGAAGAGCAGAAAGAGAGAGAGAGAGAGAGAGAGAGGGGGGGACAAAGACAACGGATGAGAGTAAAGAACACAGTAAAATCCTGGAAGCCTGTGGAAGGACGAGGAAGGGTAGGACGGAAACGGAGAAGGTAGGAGATGGCCAGCTTGATTATCCGGACTCAACCAATCTTCATCATGCAGCTGTTTTTCCCATTCTACGACTACTCGGGTGGCGTTATCTCGCTCCTTCGACCTGGAAGAAAATTCCCGGGGCGAATCGCGTCTTCTCTCGCCTTCTCCTCTCTGCCTGCTGTTCCCTTCCTTGGAAATTAACTGACCTTAACAATCGCCGTTCATAAACACCAGGATGAGATCCCGGTCTGCCAGCGAACAGTAGCTACCCGTTTGCTGCTGCGGCAGCACAGCCTGGGTGGTTTGGCTCGAGTAGAGAAAAATCGAGACGGCAGCCTGGGACACACAGGACTATCCACTTCCACCGGAGCTATTTTATCTTAACTGTCGCAGGTTCGCCCGACTCAGCCCGACCTGACTCCCGGCCTTAGCTGCCCTAGCCATCCGGGGGAGGATAAGAAGGTAGTTAGTATGAGGAGACATTAGTGGCAGCAACTGGGGCGGCTAAGCTTCGCAGCGCTTCCATGCGACCCTCTGCTTCCTTTCCTACCGCGTCACCCTCGCCACCTACGTCACCCTAACACCAACTTTCCGTTCGCTACCTTCACCTTTCTCCGCTTCCTCGCGCTACGCTGGCTGTCCATCACCGTTGCGAACGTGTTAACTGGGCAAAACTGTTGTCGTTCCACCTCTGTACGTTATTTATTTCGCAATATTATATTTGAAATCTGAGGAACAATTGGCGGACTGAAAATCATACCGGTGTGAGTCCAAATTCTGAAGAATTGAGGTTATATTGTTCATCGAATCTTAAGGTACGTGTCCATTGCGGAGTAACACTGTCGCGCGTTTCTCTCGAGAATAAAATTTGTTAGTGTGCAAGGCGTTTTATAACGTTGAATATAAAATACTATATTTTTGAAAACAAGAGAAGTGTAAATGTAAGATTATGTCCCAGAAATATTCAAAAAGATATTTAACGAGCAATAAAATTTATTCTACTAGACACACAGTGTATTCTCACGAATCACCTGTACAGTTAAATAAATGAGCGAAAGTTCACTCCAGCATCCGAAGTCATGGGATGACAATCGTGACTCTTCCACCGCTGTATATACAGTATGTTCATTTTAACTCGAACACATAAATTATTACTGGTACTATGAAAAATAAGAATAAATAATTACATAGGATGTACAAGGTTTTACGGCGTGCATCAGATGGCAATAAAGAATAATCCTACGAAGGTCATTTTAATAGTTTTTTCAAGGTCACCGTATTGTTTTTGCATATTAACATGTATTTTTCATAATGCAATGTGGTGGTAGTCAGCGTCAAGATTAGTTCAACGACCTACACACCATGACCTTGAAGTAACCTTGAAGTGACCTTGAAGGCGAAAAAATCAGTTTCAGTTTGAAGAATACAAATGTCATGAAACGAAAATGGTAATGTCACCGTAATTTAGTAGTTGCTCATAATGCTGACTGTAAGATATATATACAGTGTATTCGCGCTATCACTAGCCAGCGTTTTCTTTGTAAATAGTAAATATTAGATAAAATGAAAGTGAAAAAAGTAGTACTGTTTTTTATGCACAACAGAATGGCGTATGTAATTTTGTTGTCTTTATACTATTTTGTTAAATATGAAGGTGACCTTCAATTTTTTTAATTCAGAAGTATTCTTTATTGGCGAGGCTACAGTAAATGTTCAATATGACATCCTTGTGCATGAATGCACATTTCAGCTCTATTAATTACATTTTTTGTGGTTTCCAATTTTTTTTCTGAAATTATCTCATCATGGAAGAAACTGGAAGTAAACACTCTGATAGTGAACGACAACATCATCTGATTCGTATGAATAATTATGAAATGTTCAAAATGTTTCTTCCATTTCTGACCTTGGATGACCTTGAAAGGTCACTTTGCACTAAACGGATGAATTTGTCTAGACACACGCTTTCATGTGATATTAAAAAATATACAGCATTCCATTTAAAAAAATGAAGGTCACCTTCATATCTAACAAAATAGTATAAACACAAAAAAATTACATACGCCATAGTTTTGCGCATAAAAAACAGTACTACTTCTGCCATTATCATTTTTTCCCAATATTTACTATTTACAAGAAAAACGCTGGCTAGTGATAGCGCGACCACCCTGTACATCTTACAACAAGCTTTCGTTCTTGCATATCGCACGAATGACGTCATGATTCAACTGGCAGCGGACTTTGGATTACCAGGACAACCGTTTTCCAGCGGGGACAAGTCTGCCCCGTGGAGGGGGAGGTCACGTTCGACAGGATGTAAGCCTGGACAGAATTCTATGATCTAATACATGGCTGCAGGTCCGCTGTTGCCGTTACGCTATCAATTCCCAGGGTGAGGGCCTGGTTCCATCGGTAGGATGCCAAAGGTAGATGCTATAGCAGCGTCGGGGGAGCAAGTGTAAGCATGTCAAGAGGATTCACGGTGTTCTCAGAAATTGGAACTCGCTGGATACTGCTACACCTTCGTGTTTTTTTTTTATGAGGGATTTCAATCTTTCAATCTTTCCAATTCCAAAATATATGGTAATGAATAGTTGGTATACAATGTTTACTATTGCTTGTATACTTTCCATTTAAAATACCGAAATCGATGAAAATGTCTATTTATGATTTGCTTACTTGTACTTTCCTTGGACCACCCACCTCTTGTCTGGAACACCCACATCCTTCCTGGAGCGTACACATACCACATCGGTTTATCTCAGCTTCCCCCCCTCCCCCATCCCTCGGAAATAGACTACAACTTCCTTTGACACGTGAAATCGTGTAGTTCGACAACAAAAGAAAAATCTAAGCAAATCACGAAGTCCGAACCCCTAGTATTTATCACTTCAACCCGTATGTTCATATAAATTCATCCAACCAACCGAAACGGCTGAACTTCGTTTTGGAGAACACTTTTTTTTCAACTTTATTTTATACAATCTCATAGATTTCGACGAGATAACACCGAAAATGATAACGTTATTGCGAGGAATTCATTGGTTCAACAGTTGTACGCGTATAAAGTTGAAATTTTGACGGATAAAGCGCCGCCATATTGATACACATAAAATGGGCTAAATAGTTCCGAGCAGATCCGTTAGATGGCAGCACTTTTGACGGTTAAAGCGCCGCCATATTAATATACATAAAATGGGCTAAATAGTTCCGAGCAGATCCATTAGATGGCAGCACAAACACGTACGTAATAATAACAAATTTACAAAAAACTATCGTAAAACTAAAATCCCTCCACCACACCATAAAAATGCAATTATTCCCCGACAAACGGAAACTCGTAAAACTTTTAACATCACTCTTTACAGATTTCCATAAATAACACTCGCACAAGTCATCTCCAGTCTAATAGTACTAAACACTGGCAACGAAAGGAATCAGTCCCGGTTTAGACCGCCTCGCTGCAGCGTGCAATCGTGTAGTTCGACAACAAAAGGAAATTCTAAGCAAATCACGAACTCCGGACCCCTAGTATTTACCACTACAACCCGGATGTACATATAAATTCATTCAACCAACCGAAACGGTTGAACTTCGTTTTGGAGAACACTTTTCTTTCAACTTTATTTTATACAATCTTATAGATTTCGACGAGATATCACCGAAAATGAAAACGTTATTGTGAGGAATTCATTGGTTCAACAGTTATACGCGTATAAAGTTGAACTTTCGACGGTTAAAGCGCCGCCATATTGATACACATAAAGTGGGCTAAGTAGTTCCGAGCAGATCCGTTAGATAGCAAGACTTTTGACGGATAAAGCGCCGCCATATTAATACACAATGGGCTAAATAGTTCCGAGCAGATCCGTTAGATGGCAGCACAAACACGTACGTAATAATAACAAATTTACAAAAAACTATCGTAAAACTAAAATCCCTCCACCACACCATAAAAATGTAATTATTCCCCGACAAACGGAAACTCGTAAAACTTTTAACATCACACTTTACAGATTTTCATAAATAACACTCGCACAAGACATCTCCAGTCTAATAGTCCTAAACACTGGCAACGAAAGGAATCAGTCTCGGTTTAGTCCGCCTCGCTGCAGCGTGCATCCCATAATCCCGCGGCAGCGTTTGACACGCGCACGTTGTCTTCATACGTTCCACGGTGTGTCTCGTTGCCGTCTCCTATCGACGCAGCAGGAACGGTTAGAGTAAATATTTTTATGCCTGACGCGAGACACGGCCGCGGGAACACGCCGGGGGAGTCCGGGACACGCGGCTGGGAATACTGTCACGTTCTTGTGTCGCGTTAGAATTTGATGAAACGTTCGGAAAGCGCACGTTCCCCGGGTAGCTTGGAACGTATTTTGACGGGTTTCCTGTTCACCCACGCCGCGGGACAACCCGGATTATCGTGCGTCGCGAACACCGACGCGAAATACGAATGCGAAACGCAGCTTCGGCTCATCGACCGATTCGCTCGCTCGGTCTCCCTCCTGCGTAAACAAACGCGGCGAATATTAACCCTTTCGCTGCGAAGCGCCTAAAAATGAATTGCTCTCTCAGCAGCCGGCGCGGTACTACATTATCTGTACGGACGACACGGTACGCGAGACGGGACGCTCGTAAAAAAAATATCCGCACAAGAAGCGTATGCAGCTATCGCGGCGGAAACGAATTAATGACTGTATGTGCGTCGCGGCGTCGGCAATTAGGTTAGGGACGATCGAACAACGCGGAGGAACTTCACCGAATATGAAGTCCTGTCGAGAAGTATGGTTGTATAAGTGGACTGTAATAGGTTGGATGAAAAACGCGGACAACTACGTGGACTAAGAATGTGTATTTACAATGTGCTTTACACGAGTCGGACTTTATGAATCGCACTGTCGCTAAGTCTGTCGCGCTTATATACAAATCGGTTTGTGGGAAGATGTAACTATTAGCCTATTGGCATCAAGTGGATTTTAAGCCATGCCCTTTTCGCATTTGCTTGTTACCACCCACTACAAGCCTTGTGGGGGTAGAAGATGGCCGCTGTGGACGGGCCCAAGGAGGGAGGAAACTGACGAATTTTCATTGTGGGAGGTTTTTGACGGCAAGGCCCGTTAGGGTGGCTCGCTCGCCTTACCGCTGTTTACCTGGCGCTGTACAAGTTTATTGTTTTATTGCTCGAAGGCTAGGAGACGCGAGATGCACGTGGGTGCCAACTGGAAATCGTAAAGCAATCTTCGGGGTCCTAGTCCGACGTGCATCTGTTTTGGCTTAAAAACTAAATTGCATGTATACTAAAAATCCTCCGTCGCTAGGCAATGAATCTAACTGTTTTCGAAGCCTTAACAATGACCATGATCATGCAGTTCTTAATACCAAAATGTAAAACAAATGTTCGCTCAAGGGAAGTGTCCATAATCGAGCGCCAGAAGGCGCTGTTCGCTCAGAGAAAGCGTCTATAGCCGAGCGCCAAAAGGCGCTGTTCGCAGCGAAAGGGTTAAACGTGACTCTTCTCTCGGAGACGCTCGACCTATCGCTGGCTCTCTGATAAATGTTGTTTCTGAAACGATTGATGTTCGATACGACGCAGTTTCGCCCATGAACGCTTCCCAATTATGCACACGCCGACAAGTAGAGTAAGGCCCTCGGTCCACGGGGCGTTGCGTCAGAGACGCGTACGCGTAGCGTATGAGGCACGATTTGATTCTGTCTACGGCGCGTCGCGTCAAAGACGCGTCCGCGTACGCGTAGCGTATGTGATGTGGACGCTTTCTTTTATTTATGAAGCGTACACAGCAAGTTTTGAATCTTAAGAGAATCTTGAGTGACGATGAGAACATGCTAATTCTATATATAATTATATAGAAGAGAAGAAGAAAATTCTGGGTGCATCTTTATATACAGAGAAATCAGTCGTTGATTTTGAAAGTGAGGCATGTCCATTTTATGTTATTACCAGATATTTTATGTTAATTTGTAATAAAAATTACTTCTATTTTTTTCACAAAATGAACTTCCCCCACTATCAAAATCAACGACTCTTATATTTATGGCAGAACGGCTATAGCTGCAAAAGAATTATAAGATAATATTAGGTTTTCCCATAAGTTCGTGCCGAGAAATACAGCAACCGTTACCGCAGACAATATTTTACACATTCTCCCATATTTGTATCTTGCCTTTCTATACTTGGACCCACTATTCGTACAAGATTTTTGTATGTGTCTTTATTCATTTTGTAGATTGCTTGAAACCTAGCATCGTCTTTTGTTAATTCTGTTGCAGCCACAAATATTCTGCGGTTAATGTTATTGCGAATGTAAGGGTGCAGCCAGAATTTTCTCCTTCTTCTTTTGTGTCGAATATAATTATAAAGAAGTATCACGTCCTCCTCGTCACTCGACATTTCCGTTTGTTTGCCGTAACTAACGTGAAGTTTACTCTACGCTTCGTGTACAGATGATCGCGGCTGCGTACGCTACGCGCGTGACGACTGCAGGTAGCGACGATTACGCGACGATTACGCTTCGTGGACAGACGTCCATTATTTTACATTGGTCGCAGCATTGAAGCGTACAGCAAGCGATATTTTTTCGCGTACGCGTCTCTGACGCAACGCCCCGTGGACGGAGGGCCTAAGACGGTGTCGTGTCAGGCAGCAGTAGCAAAAGCTATTCGCTCGGCGAAGGTTGAACACAATGATTCGACCGCGATGGAAAGTTGCGTTTAGTGTTTCCTGTTATTATACCCCAGCGACCGTTTATTGTTGCCGTTGTGCACCGATATTGCATGCAGATTGTTATAGAAATTGAATAATTCCGGGAGATGTTACCTTGTGCAGCACGTTGAAGATGCTTTGTTCCATCGCGAAAGAACACGCGCACGTATAATTTTCGCCGACAAGGTTTATGACACGGACGCGACGAAAGGGCTATTGTTGAGATCAAGACCTTTCTCACATTTGGCGACCATCCGACGTCCAACTTTCGTTTCCGTCCTTCCTCGATAGCCGTGACGTGTCATAAACCGATCATTTCCGAAGAGTCGTCCCAAAGCGAGCGAGCAACGGTACTCAGAGTGCCGAGGGTAAACCTGGAGGAATCCCGACGACGCGGTCGAGGATCCCAAAGACTCCACAGCCTTGCAGGTAACACCCCCACTCTACCCAAGACAACGCGCGCTCAGGGCATAACGGTAGGGTGGGGATGATTCGTAAAGAATGCGCCGATTGGGAAAATGCATCGGCAATAACCAATCGGCGCATTTCTGCTGCATCGACACGAAAAATCTCAAAAACAAGAGCAACGCCTACAAGTGCAAAGGCAGCCTAGGCGCTCCCCACCTAGCGGTTTTTAAAACACTCTACGTTCCGACAGCAGTGTCGATACATCGATCGAGAAAACACGAGTAAAGTCACGCGCAACCACCGTTCTTCACTAAAAATCCAATCACACAAAATTAGTTTGGCGGGTGATCAGTCGGCGACACAATTATCGAAACGCGTCCAACATGATAGCGAGATTTACAACCTCGGGTGGGATGTCGGTCGAAACTCGCGCTTGAGACATAGTTCGGTCGCAACGCAACATGCTTAACACTAGGTTTACGCGATCCGTTAAAATGACGGGTTACAAATCTTTTAATTTACGAATATTAAGATTGTAAGGATACACTCGTACGAAACTATTCAGTAAACTTATTTCTTTAGTTATATATTATTATAAAAATCGCTAAAAGTTTGAATAAATACATCCGCGGCATTATAGGGCATGGAAGTTCGAGGAGAAGTTAAGGGATGGAAAAGGAAGTGAAATAGCTAGAGAGTGCCTAAAAGAGATTGAAGCAAGAGCAAGAAGAGGAGGAAAGGTATCGAAATGGAAGGAAGAAAGGAAGAAATACATAGAGAAACGAGGCGACAGGAAAAAACTGGAAAACGAGAGAAGGAATGGCAGAAGATAGAAAAAAGAGAGGAGGAAATGCAGGATAACGAAAATTGGGAGAAAGCGAAAGAAGGATGATACAACAAATGGTTTAAGGAGATCAGAGAAGAGAAAGTACCGGAATACCTAACAAAGGGCTGGAAGGAAGGAGAATGGAGGAGAGTGGCAAGGTTCAGACTAGGAAACGAGATGAAAGGAGGGAGATACTGGGAGAAAGAGGAGATTCGTAAAGAATGTGCCGATTGGGAAAATGCATCGGCAATAACCAATCGGCGCATTTCTGCTGCATCGACACGAAAAATCTCAAAAACAAGAGCAACGCCTACAAGTGCAAAGGCAGCCTAGGCGCTCCCCAACTAGCGGTTTTTAAAACACTCTACGTTCCGACAGCAGTCTCGATACATCGATCGAGAAAACACGAGTAAAGTCACGCGCAACCACCGCTCTTCACTAAAAATGCAATCACACAAAATTAGTTTGGCGGGTGATCAGTCGGCGACACAATTATCGAAACGCGTCCAACATGATAGCGAGATTTACAACCTCGGGTGGGATGTCGGTCGAAACTCGCGCTTGAGACATAGTTCGGGCGCAACGCAACATGCTTAACACTAGGTTTACGCGATCCGTGAAAATGACGGGTTACAATATTTTTAATTTACGATTGTTGACATTGTAAAGATTACCCCGTGTGAAATTATTTAACAAATTTATTTTTTGTGGGTATATATTACAAAAACAACGGCTGAACATTTGGATAGACATATTCTTGTAATTTTTATAAAATAATTTAAAATAGTCACTTTTAGTGTTCCGTAAACATAGTGTTAAGTGAATAAAAATTCATCCATTTTCTGTCTGTGTAAGATGCATTTCTTTAACACGTTGACTGCCGTGTCACCCATATATGGGTGACGGAATTATCTGTCCATATTTAAAAATTAATTATTACGCTAATATTATTTGGTTAATATCTGGAAAATGCAAGAAGGTTAAAACGTTACTCAGTGTCACACATTTTAATTCTGTAATCATTATTTTATTAAATATATTGTTTCGATTTTATGAAATTTTTAAGGTCGCTGCTTTGGCAGTCAAAGTGTTAAAAAGTGATATTATAAATGTAACATAATTTATTAATTTAAACAATACACCAAGAATGAATGATATACTATCCCAGAATCCTCGATGCAACATTCTCCGTAGTACATGCGAGTGATAAACACAAAACAGTTGAAAGAACGTCTCTCCCCCATTTCTCATGCTTCACAAGAGCACAGAGAACTTTTAAGAAAAATATAAAAACAAGTAACGAGATAGCCGGCTAGCACGCCCAACACTCAACCCCGCATCAAGCCCAGCAACTTTACAGCATGTAATATTTTTGTTGCAGGTGAGTCACGATTTGCCACTCGACCGAGGAGCGTGAGTGCCGAGTTAGCATCAATAAAACGTTGATTAGCAGTAACCAAGAGGATTGAACCATTCCTAGGTAAACATCCGAGCGCGAGACTCGTGGGAAACTCAGGACGACCATAATTCCTCGGTATCGCGTCTCGACTTGTAAAAAAAAAAAAGCCGACCGGCATCCGCGAATCGCGCACGAGTAATTACTGGGCGTTTAATCCCGAAATCGTTATCGCAATCGTCGCGAGTTCGCAGTGCCCGGGCGTTCCGCGGTCCCCATAACTTTTTACGAGGAGCGGTTAAGCAATCGGACAGCCGTTATGTTTACCGGAATAACACCTCTAGAAAATTACGATCCGTTGATAGAATCAACGATCGTTTCGCCGCGTTTTACCTTGCCGAGCCCCTTCCAGGAATAGAACACAACCACGCTCTCCTCCGATCTGTTGTTCCGATAGCAGATTGCGTTAACCATCCGCGAACACGCTATCCCAAGGCTCGTTTTATTTTCAAAACGGACCACCGTGTATTTTTGATCGCCAAGCAATCCTGTTCATGGACCAAAACAATTAGCGACGCGTTGAAAATGTCACGAACATGTATTTGGAATTCTACTGGGTGCATCAACTGATGTGAGGATTTTAATTATTGCCCTTGATAGTGGGACAATTCAAATTTTATACAGGGTCCGTCACGTCACGTGAACAGTTCAGGAAATTTCGTTAATGGAGGATCAATTCATATTTTGTACAGGGTGGACTATCAAATGAGGTTGCCTCAAACAACTTCGTTGATAGGGGATCAAATGAAGTTTTATACAGCTTGCAGCATCTAACGTAACTACTGTAATTATTTTCGTTAATGGAGGAGCAATTCAAATTTTGTAAAGGGTGGACCATGTAATGTGGTCGTTTCTATTAATTTCGTTGCTAGGGGACCAATCTAAATTTTATACAGGGTGCACCATCTAACGTAAACAGTTTAATTATTTTCGATAATGGAGGATCAATTAAAATATTCTACAGGGTGGACCATGTAATGTGGTCGTTTCTATTAATTTCGTTGCTAGGGGACCAATCTAAATTTTATACAGGGTGCTCCATCTAAGGTGACCACTATAATTATTTTCGTTATTGGTGGACCAATCCAGATTTTGTACAGGTTGGACCATATAATGCGGTCCACTCAATTACTTCCGGTTTTAGGGGACTAATCTAAATTTTATACAGGGTGCACCATCTAACGTAAACAGTTTAATTATTTTCGATAATGGAGGATCAATTAAAATATTCTACAGGGTGGACCATGTAATGTGGTCGTCTCTATTAATTTCGTTGCTAGGGGACCAATCTAAATTTTATACAGGGTGCACCATCTAACGTAACCAGTTTAATTATTTTCGATAATGGAGGATCAATTAAAATATTCTACAGGGTGGACCATGTAATGCGGTCCTCTCAATTAATTCTGTTTTTAGGGGACTAATCGAAATTTTATACAGGATGCACCATCTGACGTAACCACTTTAATTGTTTTCGTTAATGGAGGATCGATTCAAATTTTGTACAGTGTGGACCATGTAATATGGTCGTCTTAATTAATTTCGTTGCTAGGGGACCAATCTAAATTTTATACAGTGTGCACTAAGGTGACCGCTATAATTATTTTCGTTATTGGTGGACCAATCCAGATTTTGTACAGGGTGGACCATCTAATAATGTCGTCTCAATCAACTTTGTTGTTAGGGGACCAATCTAAATTTTATACAGGTTGCACCATCTAAGGTGACCACTTTAATTATTTTCGATAATGGAGGATCAATTAAAATATTCTACAGGGTGGACCATGCAATGTGATCGTCTCAATTAATTTCGTTACTGGGGGACCAATCTAAATTTTATACAGGGTGCTCCATCTAAGGTGACCACTATAATTATTTTCGTTATTGGTGGACCAATCCAGATTTTGTACAGGGTAGATCATGTAATGTGGTCGTCTCAATGAATTTCGTCGCTAGTGGACCAATCGAAATTTTATACAGGGTGCTCCATCTAAGGTGACCACTATAATTATTTTCGTTATTGGTGGACCAATCCAGATTTTGTACAGGGTAGACCACGTAATGTGTTCGTCTCTATGAATTTCGTTGCTAGGGGACCAATCTAAATTTTATACAGGGTGCTCCATCTAAGGTGACCACTATAATTATTTTCGTTAATAGAGGAACTATTATAATATTCTACAAGGTGGACCATGTAATTTGGTCATTTCTATTAATTTCGTTTTTAGGGGACCAATCTAAATTTTATAAAAGCTACCCCATCTAGTTTGTATTTTGAGGTTATTAGTTAGTTTGGACAATTATTATCATTCACTGGAGTACCTGTGTTCACTCTTTCATAACTGATGTTCATTCATTGGTCATTCGGCCTATGTTTCATTTCAGACTTTGAATACAATCTACAACCATCAAATACAATTAGAATTGCGTTCTGGAATGTAAGAACTTAACAATGACACAACCTTCTTATAGAAATATCATTCAGAAAATGAAATAACAATTTCCGAATAATAATTTCAACAGACTTGCAGCTGAACACTATACCTACTAAGCAGTAAAAGCAACTAGCATGTATTGATTTATAAAAATTATTAGATTGTATTCATTCAGACTTTGTACAACTTTTGTTTCAACATAAGCTTGCTCGAGAAAATTTATATATATCTATTACTTATGAATCTATCTTTATAATTTCGATAATATTAAAATAAAAATTTTGAAACCGGTCACTTAACCGGCACTGGTAGGTTTAGTGTTAAGTGTTCATTCATTGGACAGGTCATCGTACTGTAGCACCGAAAACGCGCAGAAAATTCCTAAAAAAAAATCCAGAATCCTCCGAGAGATATATTTTCGATGGCTCGACGCGCCATAAAATGCAGACAACTGAACCCCACGAAAATAGATCATTTTTTTCCCGAAGCGAAAAGCCCCTTAAACGGCAGGCGGCTGATAAGGAGATTAGATAGAAATGATTTACAGCGACGAGGCGATAGGGCCCGGGTTTCGACCAGTTCCATTTCGCGAAATCCTCGACGTAACGGAACCGAACGACCACAGTTATGCCGCGCGCCGGTGATTGATCTGCACGTGTGCTCGCCATCCCGACGCACAGGTATCTATGGTAATTAATCGAAGGAGAAAACGCGTTTCCGTATTACCGCAGGGATTGGCCCACTCCGAGTGCCACGCGTTAATCTCCCGTGAAATTAAATTCCTAATTAATTTCGGATTGATTGTAATATTACCGTGCGCCATCGTAATCTCTGCCACTGACACGCGTTCTACAGCTTCTACTTCGGTCAAAAAGCAAAGTCTCGTTTTTCATCTTTTTTCTGGAATATTTCTTTCCCTGCAACTTTGTTCGACTTTCGAGCACTTTTGCTTTTACTTTCGTTTTCTACTTTTCCTTTGAACTTGGTTAACCTTGGTGGTGGTCTGTGAATGCGATCGTAAATGACTCTGCTTTATTAAAAAGTTGTTTTGTAATGTTATTTGTTACATTATCTACCGCCAATTAGGCTGAACTTCGTCTTGGAGAACTCCGTGTTCTTAACTTTTTTTTATGCGATCCTGTAGATATCGATGAAGACATTCCGAAAATGTGTGTATGGTTGTTAGGAATTCACTGGTTTATAATTTTAAACATTTTTGACAGGTTAGAGCGTCGCCATATTGGATACTCGTTGAGTGGTAGAGGTAGGTCTGTTCGGCGCATGCGCTGGATAGATGGTTGTTGTTTAGTGCATGTGTTAGATGGTATGTTATATTTGCGGGATCGGCTAAATAGTACTGAGCGTATACGCTGGATGGTTTGAGGTTAGGTCGTCGTGGGAGCGGAGAAAACCGTGGTATAATGTTTCCCATTTTGATTTGGTAAATGTGTTATTATTACGTACGTGTTTGTGCTGCCATCTAACGGATCTGCTCGGAACTATTTAGCCCATTTCATGTGTACCACCTAGCAAATATATCAATATGGCGGCGCTTTAATCTGTCAAAAAGGCTTAAAAGTGTTCAACACGTATAACTTTTGAACCGATGAATTCCTCACAATAAGATTTTCATTTTCGGTGTTTTCTCGTCGAAATCTATAGGATTGCATAAAAAAAACTTGGAAAAAATGAGTTCTCCAAAACGAAGTTTAACCGAGGTTGTGTAGCGCAATTATTGAAAAGACTGTTAATAGGCTCGCGGTGGATGAAGTGTTGAATGATGATTTTAGAAGAAAATGTTGCATCATGTTGCAGAGCATGAGTTGCTGCTTAACAATTGAAATTTTGAATATATGAATTAAATTAAATTGCAAATAATTATTATTTAATTGGTTAGACATTTTTCTTGGTGAGAGACTTCCTAGAGGATTTCGCACTGACCGTATTACATCAAGAAGAAACATTAAAATCATTTTTTAAATAATAACCTCTAAACAATTTAACAATCGATATTCGTATTACTGGTTATTCAAACGTCCATGAAAAATTTATTTATGTACAAGACTTACAAAAGTAGAAATATTGAATTTAGAGGATGATGAACAATATTCATCATTTACCACTTCAATTTAAATTTTTATTTGAAAATTTAGGGGGTTACTTAAATAAAAATAAAATATTATAGAATTTTGATTATAGACAGAATGGTTGTGTTCGAGCCAAGACGAAATAGCAAATTCGTAGGAAGTAGAATATCGTATTGTAGTAGAATAGGGCCTGTATGTAGTCGGACAAGTTGAGCGAAGTTCCATGTTGGATGTGAGATGAGTAGTTGAGCTGCGTATAAAGCCACGTTGCTAGTAACGTCTGTTCTAATGTAAGTAGTTTCAGACAGCGCTCAGTCAGACATACATACATATAACATCTCTCTCCATTGCGTGCACTGGTAGAACATGACGCATTCGATTTTAGGTATAGAGTGTGAATATACTTCTCGTTGACTGGTAAATGCATATGCCATTACGAAGTTGTATTACATTCTACCAATTTCAACTGACAATAAGAAAAATTGACTTTTCCTGTACTCACTAATCCAACATACAATTTTTGTTACATATTTGCATTTCTAGTTTGTTACTATTTCGTAAAAAATTTTGTCCACTGTTCTACAAACATGAAAGATTTTACGGAAATCGAAAAAGAAAATGTTTGCTCTATCGTTGTATTTCTTTGTTATTATTATTTTCTTTAAATTACGTACATTTGCTGTTCTACAGACCTGAAAAGGTTCTCTCAAATTGGAGCCAGGCGATCTGTAACCTTTGGTAGAAATCAATCGATACGAAGTAGCAAACTGGTTGGAAAATAGAATGTGAGATTAAAGTAGAATAGGGTCGGCATGTAGACAGACAAGTAGTCGTGCGAAAGTAAGACAGTTGCGGACTGTGCGTCTGAATCGAAATTGAAAATTGTTTGCAGTAATCATGAGAAATAATAGTTCCATCTACATTCACTTCTTTCACTCATAACAATTTTAACAAATACGAAATAATATAAAATTAATTTTAAATTCTAATATTAACATCTCGAATCCATGTTTCATACTAAAATATTTCTTAACTTTTTTAAATCAAAGCCTTCACAGTTAAATATTACAAAATAGGAATTGGTATTAAAAAATGATAATTTAATAATAATGATTTAACGATTATTAATATCTCGATTAACACTAGATTTACGGAGCCCGTCAAAATGACGGATTCAAAAATTTTTAATTTACGATTATGAAGAGTGTAAGAAGGCATTCGTGAGGAATTATTAAATAGATTTATTTGTTTGTGCACATATTACAATAAAAATCGCTGAAGATCTAAGTTAATACGATTTTATTATTTTTATAAAGAAATGTAGAATAATCAATTTTAGTGCTCCGTAAACCTAGTGTTAAACATTTGTAAGCTTGTAGAATTTTTATGTAGCACATTTTTCAAGCCTTGTTCCTGTTTATTTCTTGAATTTAGGTTAACATAATATTGTTTCAGTTTTTCTTAAAAAATAAATCGTTTCTCCATTGAAATCTGACAATTTTTTCAACTTCAGTCATATGATATTTTTTAAATATCAGCTATCATAGTATATATTATTTAAAAAAATATTTTCATCAGTTTGACAATTATTGTGTGATAAGATTTTTTCTGGTTGATTTTGTAAGTGTAATGAGGTATTTTGATTAGTGCAATGTTATAGATAATGAAATGACAAATTTTGTCTATGTATAATATGTTGACCTTCAAATAACCTTCAGAGGTGTCGTTCTTTACAAAGAAATACTTCTCGAATCGTCGCAGCTTAAGATAATAAAATGGTCTCTAGTTAAGTGGAACACTCTGTATAAAACTACAGTGTGATATGGACCATTTATTTTGAAAGTAGTGTAAATCCATTTTTGGAAAAAATTGAGAAATCACAAAATAAACAAATAATTTAGAGTGAACTTTCTATTTCTAAACAATTCACACTGAGTATTTTAACACTAGAACTACCGAGCGCTAAACGCGACTAGTGTATATTGCCTTCTAATAACGACAAGAATGCATTTATTCAAATTCTATACAACTTTTGTTTAAATATGTACTCTAATAGAGAAGTTGACTAAAACATTACTCTAGAAAACATTTTTATAATTTCAATATTTGTAAAAGAAAAATGTAGAAACCAGTCATTTTGACTTGTCCGGTAATTCTAGTGTTAAAGTATAAACCTAGGTCTATTTATTTTCTTTTCTGTAAATAAATAATTAATTATACGCATTACCACAATATTCATTAAACTAACCTAACCTAGACCAAACATGAGCTTGTCAGGAACGATGCTGTATAATTTGGTAATTATTTAAACGCTTGCCCCCTCATCGATTTTGATGACCTTGAAATATGTTGTCAAGGTCATCATTCTGAACAACTTTCTCTATACATGTTACCGCCGCTCGGTCTTAGTTATCGAGATATTTGCAAAAATATTTAGTCAAATTTAGATTACGAGTACACATCATTTGGTAATTAGTGAACCTCTCCGCCCCCCACCACGACCTAACCACACCTCACTCTATTCGCATAATCTTCGATTTGCAGCTTTCATCCAGAATTTCAACTAGTAACACGTACAAAAGACTGGACGACATCTACAATTTAAAGATTATGCGAATAGAGTGAGTTGTAGTTAGGACGTGGTGGGGGGTGGAGAGTGTATATAAATTTGACTAAATGTTTTCGCAAATATCTCGATAACTAAGCCCGAGCTGCGTTAACATGTAGAGGGAAAAGTTGTTCAGAATGATGACCTTGACAACATATTTCAAGGTCATCAAAACCGTTCTACAATAATCACCCATAATTTTCTTAAAATACGATTCTTAATAATTCTTTTTTCAATATTACTGCTAAAAGAATGTTCGATCAAGCTGGACTTCCATATAGGACAGTGATTAAAAAGCCAATCGATAGGTTTTCCGGTTGGCAAAGTGTGAAACAACGAACAATACGGCGACCATAGTGGACAGTCGTTCGAACGAACGATGAGAAAGCTCGTCGTCGCAGATTGGAATATCGGGAGAACTTCGGTATCTGGAACGTTAGGAATCTACTTTTTGCTCGAGCCGCTTGGTTGTACTTTTACAACGCCAGGCCGCATTATTCACCGACGAAGGCGGAAACCGAAGTCAGCTTAAAGTAGCAATAAATATTCTAATGAGCGGGCTTGTTCAACAACTGAAAGACTGTAAGCTGTGTTACTTTGCCGCGGTCTAAAAGTGTCGTGAAGAAGAACCGAGCCAGGAGTTCCTTGACAACCTGTCATTGTTCTTGGCCCCGGTAATTAATTGTGCAGCCTCGTTCCAAAGGGGCTCGGCGCAATGGATTGATGCACACTGTCTCTCGGAATTCTCTTAGCTTTACCTGATAAGTAATTTCGCTTTGAACGATATTGTTTCGGTAATTAATGTTCCGTCAAACGTTTATTTGCGACCAGCTTCCTCCGGTTACCATGGACTAAATATCCTCTTCCATATCTTCAAGCTTAAAGCATCGTTCCACTGTGTTACAGTATCAGTGAAAATAATTAAATTAACGGAGTTTTGAGCAATTAAGATATTTTAACTATTAGAATTTTGTTGCGTCGCCAGCTCCAATTTCCGTCTGGCTTTGCGCTACGGTCGAATTAGCTGAGGTCATTTTTTAGAAAGTCTCCTATTGCCTCTTTAACAAAGGGTATAGCCGGATAAGACGGTCAAAACTGCCCTTGAGCCGAATGATATCGCGGATGGGTCATTCGATAGGGCATCCGAAAAAACCATACCGTGTAAAATTTTAACCCTATATCTTGATCGGGAGGGTAGTTCTGGGGTAAAATTGAAAAATCAGTTTTTGTCCTGTTTGCCCTAGTTAACCGAGTTTAGAAATTCTGAAAAAAATCTGAGACATGTCAAACACCCGAATACATATTCCGCAATTCGTTTTAGATTTTTAAATTGAGAATCCTGCTTGTAAAACATCAAAAACCTCAAAAAAATTGAAAAAATGCAGATTTCACATGGAAGTTCTAGAGTGACTAACTTTATATTTTTACAGTACCGATATATTATGATAAGTATCGTATATGAATTTTTTTACATTTTTCGGTTTCTTGCGCCGTTGTTAAAATAAATAAAAACCGATTTTTTCGCCATTTTTTCCGCGAAAAACGAAGCTAACCTTCAAATTGTAACATTTTATTCATTCTGTGAGCATATTGGATACTGATAAACCTTGAACATTTCACAGAAATAATTAAAAAATGAAATTAACTTAATTTGTACTCTACTACGTCAGCGCATAACATCTGAAAATATGCGGAACAAATTTGAAGACGCAGAATTGCGGTCACTGTTGGACGAAGACGATACGCAAACTCGACAACAAATGGCAGAGAAGTTGAATGTTGGTCAACGAACCATTTCTGATCGTCCGCATGTCACGGGAAAAATTCAGAAGTCAGGAAAATGGGTACCACCGCCCAGATTGGGCTAGAACACACGGAAAAGTAATTTTGCAACACGACAACGCCCCATCACACACAGCGAAAGCGGTCAAAGACACAATTTCTGCACTTGGCTAGAAACTCTTGCCCTACCCGCCGTACTCACCAGACTTGGCCACTTCTGATTACCACCTGTTTTCATCGATAGGTCACGCACTTTCCCAGGAGCACTTCAAAAATTACGAAGACGTCGAAAAATGGATCGATGACTGGATCGCCTAAAAATGTGAACCATTTTTTTGGGAGGGCATCCACAAATTGAAGGAGAGATGAGAAAAATGTATAGCTAACGAGGGTGCATACATCGAATAAAGCATTTTTTCCTTTTTCCCAAATTTAAATTCTTTTCTTTAGAAAAAAATTAAGAATTATTAACCGGTACAACTGGTAAGAAGAGTTCCTCGAAATTTCCTAGGAACACGTTGTTTACGGTATATCACATCGATTTCTATAAACTCGCTGGTTCACGGGGATCCCGGGAACGAGTTGGTAAAGAGCATCGATTCGAAAACACTTGAAACTCGTTCGAAAACGACGATGTCTCCCTTGGAAGACCGGGGCTCGAGATAGACGAAAGGATAAAGCTAACACCTATACGAACGCCGAGCCTCCCGAAGAACGTGTACAGTTTTCTCGGGCAACACGCGAGGCTCACCCTCTGTTTCTACGTTCTGTCTACATGTCACTCAGTTACTCTTGGGCTCGCTCATTCCCCCGGGGCCGCAGGACTGTGACATTTTTATCCGAACCCAGCCCTCCGGCAAGCCAGACCCGTTCCTCCATTTCCGTCTATTTACTTCGGCTAAACATGAGAAAGCATCGACCGGTCGGCCCTAAGGAACGCATCAAACTTACAGCAATTAAGTCCGATGGAAAACATCGTTCGCGCGACACGCCCCTCAAGCATTTTCCACACCCTCTGCGTCTCGATACTGAAAATTGCAATGGGAATTCGTGGCATCGTTACGGGAACCATAAGTCTTATTTAACACTTGCTGCTACCACTATCAGTGACACTATTTTTTCACCAAACTTGAATATCAATTTTTCTACTATTTATTAAGTGAACTAAATTTTAATAAACTCTGCGTGGTGTGAGAATGTTACAAAAATTACTGTTGCGATAAATCTTATATATTACATAAGTAGTTTTTGTTTTGTTGTGATTTTTATGGGCATTTTTGTGGCACTCAACGTGTCAAAAGAATTTTCAATGATTCTACTGTATCAAAAGGAAGATTAAAAATCATACAGCTATTATTATTATTATTATTATTATCATTATCAGTTTTAGCTGGAGCAATCACAATATTATTAACTGATCGAAACTTACATTTTTTGACCCATCCTAATATACTACCTTGTCTTTAAATTCATATGTTTTGTATTATTTAAAATTACAAAATAACGAAGTTATACAATATTGTCTATCATCATGTTTGACGTGTCCTTCTTAGAGAGCAGCACCAAAAGTTACTGGAACGAATATGGCAGCAAATTTTTATGTGAACTTAATCAAGAATAAATTCTTGGTAATCTGACTTGCAATTTTTAAGTAAGTCCAAAAAATAAGAAAATGGCGGCTGTTTGAAGATTGCATTTTCCTTTTCCCTAAGAATTTCTCTATGACCTAAAACCCTTTCCCTAAAAATAATGAAGTTTAAATATAGATAGGGTTTTTGACATCTTCATTTCTTCACTATTGTTATTCCTACGGAAAAATATTTCAGAGAAGAAGTAAATGGTGATGAGTGGGGCATAATTTGGTGTTATTAGTTTATTCGTGGGTATATGCGTCAAGGTCATATGGAGGTCAACTTCGTTTTTTTTCAAATGTAATTATACTTTTCAATATGTCAATCGACGCAGTTGGATATTCTTTATAAAAAAGTATTGACCTATTTTTGTTGAAAAATTAGTCGTTCGGGAGATATTTCGACTTCAAAAATGGCGTGATACAAATGGTCGTTATGTTGAACCTTTTCTGCAAATAATAGAAGGGAACGTCTTAGTGCAACAGTAGTGATGTCATGGAAATATTCAAATAGAAATATCTCCTAAACGACTAATTTTTCAACATAAATAGGTTAATCCTTTTTTTATAAACAATGTCCAACTGCATCGATTGATGTATTGAAATGTATACAATTCCATTTAAAGAACGAAGTTGACCTTCATATGACCTTGACCCGTTCACCCACGAATAAACTAATAACACAATTATTATTCTCAACTCACAATTAGTACTCATGCAGGTATAGACAAAACGTGTTCTAAGCAGTGAACATGTCAACACATACATTTCAAACCGACCGAAATCGTTGGCGAACCTAAGGCAAATAAACACCTAACATGAAACGGTTTCAGATGGCAATGAAGGCATAGTGAGCCAAATGGCCCTGTCGTTACATAATAGCATCACTCGACCAATACGTTACAAAGAGCCCACTTGACTCCCTGTTGTCCGTCGTGTTGTAAGCATGTTTGCTGTTGGCCATCTTCAGGCTAAAAGGATATTGAGGAGAACCCATTAGCGGGGCCGTGGCCGAGCAGTCATTGGCAGCGGTACTTCGTTATAGTCTGGAGAAGCTCGATTATCCATTTTATTTGGGGCGTGTATTACTCGACAAGCTCGACGAACGCGATTTCACTGTAGAAGTGATTACGCGTTCAAAAATAGTCAACTCTCCCTCTCTCTCACACTCGCGCTTTCTCTCTCCCTCACACTCGCTCTCTCTCTCAAACTCGCTCTCTCTCTCTCTCTCTCTCTCTCTCTCTCTCTCTCTCGTTCTCTCTCTAAACACTCGCTCTCTCTCTCTCTCGCTCTCTCTCTAAACACTCGCTCTCTCTCTCGCTCTCTTTCTCACACTCGCTCTCTCTCACTCTCTTTCTCACACTCGCTCTCTCTCACTCTCTCTCTCACACTCGCTCTCTCTCTTTCTCTGTCTATCTCTCTCACACTCGCTCTCTCTCTGTCTATCTCTCTCACACTCGCTCTCTCTCTCTCGCTCTCTTTCTCACACTCGCTCTCTCACTCTCACTCTCTCTCTCACACTCGCTCTCTCACTCTCACTCTCTCTCTCACACTCGCTCTCTCTCTCGCTCTCTCTCTTTCTCTCGCTCTCTCTCTCAAACTCGCTCTCTCACTCTCACTCTCTCTCTCACACTCGCTCTCTCTCTCGCTCTCTCTCTCGCTCTCTCTCTCTCTCGCTCTCTCTCTAAACACTCGCTCTCTCTCTCTCTCGCTCTCTTTCTCACACTCGCTCTCTCACTCTCACTCTCTCTCTCACACTCGCTCTCTCTCTCGCTCTCTCTCTCGCTCTCTCTCTCTCTCTCGCTCTCTCTCTAAACACTCGCTCTCTCTCTCTCGCTCTCTTTCTCACACTCGCTCTCTCACTCTCACTCTCTCTCTCACACTCGCTCTCTCTCTCGCTCTCTCTCTCGCTCTCTCTCTCTCTCTCGCTCTCTCTCTCGCTCTCTCTCTCTCTCTCGCTCTCTCTCTAAACACTCGCTCTCTCTCTCTCGCTCTCTTTCTCACACTCGCTCTCTCACTCTCACTCTCTCTCTCACACTCGCTCTCTCACTCTCACTCTCTCTCTCACACTCGCTCTCTCACTCTCACTCTCTCTCTCACACTCGCTCTCTCTCTTCCTCTCGCTCTCTCTCGCTCTCTCTCTCACACTCGCTCTCTCTCTCACACTCGCTCTCTCTCACACTCGCTCTCTCTCTCACACTCGCTCTCTCTCTCACACTTGCTCTCTCTCTCTCTCTCTCTCTCTCTCTCTCTCTCTCTCTCTCTCTCTCTCTCTCTCACACTCGCTCTTAGCGGGAGAGAAAATTTTCCCCCGTCAGTTTCATTTTTCCTTTTCCGGCAGCTCTGGATGAATGCTTCGCTTGTCTATTGTTTTCACGCGGTTCTGTCGTTAATTTTTCGACTCCAAACGCTGCGTTACCTGTGCCTACCTGATTCAAGTAGCGGTAACGCTGCTGGAAAATGTTCGTGTGTGTACGGTTTTCCTTGCACTCTGTGCAAAACTTCATAAACATATGTACGTCTGGAAATATCACAATTGGAGGCATTGAATTATATGTTAATTGTTATTAAGAATTACATATTCATTTATTACTTTAATTTCGTACATTCTATACAGTTCGGTGCCGTGACATTTTTGTTGTTTTGTTGTTTTAGCTCTTGTACATATTGTGAACGTCGAACGATCGCGTTCGAAAATAAACGGTGTATCTTACAAAGAGTGCGCGCTTAATTTCTTAACGCGATACTATACAGTAAGAAACACTTCTGTCCGACCATCCGAAGGGGCTGATAAATCGTGGAGACTAATTTCTGCCGCACCCTGTACATATATTAATATTTAAAAAAAAAAGCATTTATACACTGTTTTTTCATTTTGTCCAAGACCGTATCCGTTATAAATCTATTAAGCATCTGACTATTCCATAAATCCAATCACCGGTCCGTTCTAATAGAATCAAATATCGATCGCGAATCGATACGCGGTCCCAAAAGGGTTAAACAAACTAGGAGAAAAACTATCGTGGCAATATTCCGTGCGCCGTTGTATCGGCGATCAATGGATTAAATTGCCGATCGCGACCTGCCTCGGATAACATTGCCCGGCTGATGGTTAATTTGTAGTTTCGCGACGAATAAATTCGTTGAACAAAAAGCCGAGCGAGCGACCCGGTGGTGGGGGGAGGGGGGAGGGGTGGGGAGTCCAGGAATTTTCGTGGAAATCCGACGGAAGGCCGGGAGAATTACGAGAACTGCTCCTACACTATACTCGCCCTCGCGCGGCCGCGTGGTATCTATTAACAATGTAAATACATGTGTCCCGCACGTGCGATACAGCGTTAACCAAGGGTCGAGATATGTAATTCCATTGTTCGCAATTGCGCCTTCTGTTAAAACTTGAATGCGAGGCCGGCACCGTTTATTTATGTCACGGGACGCGCGTCGGGGTCCACTCGCGAGAAAAAAACCACGCTTCATTCGAAATAATCGTATTACGGTGGTGTCCCGCTTTTGGTACTACAATTCCGTCGCGGTTGTCACTGATCCCTTGCGCAAGTGTGTACGTGATTGTAAAATTTCAGAGAATTCCGAATTCCGAAGACTTGCGATGATTCCAGCGGATTTGTCGCTTTTCATTTTATACAGGGTGTTCGACTACGGAGAAAATTAAAGGGGTGGTTATTTCAAGATCATTTTGTCTTTTTTTATCATAAACCCATATTTTTTATTTCTGAATCATATTCTACGTAAAAAAATGCACAACTTTTGTTTGTAACATCTTTTTGTATGTTCAATATTTCTTAAGATATTTAGCTGATTTTTCATGTTTATGTCAAGAATAATTTTGTTTTTCTATTAAAATCACAATGTTACTTTCTTCTGAAAGATTTTTTGTTTCATTTGAGAACATGACTTCACTCACCTTCTAGACACTTAGTAATTCGTTTAATAAAATACTCATGAACACATAATAAAGTTCTTACAAACTTACAAAAAAATGTTTCAAACAAAAGTTGTGCATTTTTTTACGTGGAATATGATTCCGAAATAAAAAATATGTGTTTATGATAAAAAAGTCAAAATGACCTTGAGATAACCTTGAGAACGTCCACGAATTAGAAAACTAATAGTGCCATTTGACTCCCCACTCGAAACACTAAAGGACATATGTCAGTTTGTTGTTTTTAAATCATATGTCTTCGAGATCATTTACAATCGCAACTTAAAATGGACACCCTGTAGTAAGCATGGACTATATCGTATGTCCTATGTTCATTATATTGGTTTTGACGAAATTGTTTGTTGGCGACGCATTTTTAACCCTTAGCACTCGAATGGCGACTCTGAGGCGCCACTACAAATTGCTACACCATTATTCAGAATATTGTTTACATGATTAAATTTGTTCATATGTAATAAATTACTAAACATTTAAATATTGTATGAGTTACTATATCAGTTTCGTACGCATATAACGAAAAAAACTTGTGTACGATGGAAATATTTTATGTTAGAAGAAATGTTGGGTTTTTTAGTTGAAATACCTCCGAGTGAAAGGGTTAACTCGTTGCAGTCGAGAATGTTTTTTACTGAATCTTTCGTGTTAAGTAAAGTATAAAAGACGTTATATTGTACTCAACGAGCCTTATCAATTCTAAAAGAATATGTGTAGAACAAATAACGCGGTTGAAGCTAAAACACCGAATTTCATTCAGACAGCACACAAATATTTTATTTGTTTATTTAGAACAAATGATTATATAGCAACAGAAAGGTTCAGGAACTGGTCACGAAATGGTACGAAATGAACATTCTCGTTTAGAGAAATCGGGTCGACAGCGACAGAAGTGGTAAAGAATGGAACATAACAAATGTTTCTTTCCGAGTGGCAGTTCTTCTAAGCGTCAACCCAATATTCAGCGTCAACCGGTGATCTTCGTTTCTGCTGAAACGCACAGTGTACTCAAACATTTCGTTCGCATAGGTGCCTCTGGGTGACAATTTTCACCGACTCATTCTTTGTAATGAAAAAGCTCCAGCCCAATCGATACTCCTCGCGAAACAATAGCTCGTTCCTTTCGTTTCGTCATTCAGCCAGACGTTGGCTTTGTCGTTCACGCTAATCCATTTCGAAACGATGCCACGTTCGACGAACGTATCAAAACGTCCGTCGACTGGTTGCTCTCTGCGCAATTGACGCTCAGAAAGACAGCAAGAAAGAAGAAGAGTCGGAGAGAGAGAGAGGGAGAGAGGGAGAGAGGGAGAGAGGGAGAGAGGGAGAGAGGGAGAGAGGGAGAGAGGGAGAGAGGGAGAGAGGGAGAGAGGGAGAGAGGGAGAGAGGGAGAGAAGGAGAGAGGGAGAGAGGGAGAGAGGGAGAGAGGGAGAGAGGGAGAGAACTAGAAACATGTACATAAATAAAAATTAATGCAACTTAAAAACTGCCATAAAGAGTTGTTTACCCAACGACGTGTTAGAGGATGGATATATTAAACCTTTTTAGTGCCGACCGAAAGTATTGTACCTATGCGAAGAATGCCGGACCAATTTGACGAATTTACTAAGGTTTGGGAAAAAGCTCATATAAAATAAAATAAAAATGATATTTACAAAATTGAAAAAGGAGCATATTACGGAATGAAGGGAGAGTAAAGTGATGCCAATTGTATTGCAATATTTGTTGGAGATCATACGAATAACATAAATATAAAATATTAATTCGCATACGCAATGATATACCGTCGTTCGGCACTAAAAGGATTCAGATGTACACGAATATACTAATAAGTGATAAACTAGGTTATAAGAATACAGAAATATGAAACTGGTGTCAGAAGTGGAATATTTTGAAAAAGTATCTCGTCGCAGAATTGTGGCGAGTGCTTTTGAGGAATATCTCGTTAAAATCTTGATTTCATTGGTGAGGTATTCTGAAGGAGTAATTCGTAGTGGCGGAAAACGTTAACGTAGAGCTCTTGTAAAGAGAACTGTTAACATTGGTTTTGTTGCTGCGACTTGCTCTTGAAAGAGGATCTTACTTTAAATTTTTCTAATTAAAATTTCACTTTCAAAATTTAGTTATCAAAATTTTATAATTGCATACCCGTTTATCTTGGAATTTTTCGTCAGCTTCGCTTGTATATCTTGGTCGCTTGGTCGAGAGGGAGTGGGCGAGAGCGGGGTCCACACGCGTCTCAGCACGGCAACTTGCGCGCGCACCTATCCCCGGTCTACCGATCACGCGGTACATTTAAATACGTCTATACAGTGTGGAGACGCATGCACAATATCTTACACGACGTATGTCCTGGTTCTGTTTTTTAATATATAATCAGTGATAATGACAATTTTTATAAAGAACCAGAGTCTACCGATTAGCTAAATAAAGAGATTATGTAAATTGATATGAAATTCAATGTATCACGAGTTTTAACCTTTGAAAGCTCCAAAAATCCGGAGAACTGCATATTTTTTATTGACGTTCTAAAGATATCAGTTTTATAAAAATTCAGTAATGAGACATCGTTGAAAGTATTGTTCCCTATTTTTGTCAGATTTTTGTATAAAGAGCGTCGTAGTTAATTTTCCGTATCTTTGACGGCGAAATTGATTTTTAAAAAATCTCAACCCATCCGTAACTTAGTGCAATCGATTTATACAAGAAAATATAACACAATGTATATAGAAAATAAGTCGGGTGAAAAGGGATAAATTTTATGAATAAAATTATTAAAGTTAAAAGAATAATTAAAATAGGGTAAAATATTTTTTTTGTAAAAATTGAGAATTCTTTACAAAATTTTATATAGATAAGTAGTCATGTTATATTTAATCGTGATAAATGAATTATTTCTCGCATTTGATTAAGAATTTTGCACAGCTAACTCAGTCCGAGAGAAATTATTAAAGTTAAAAAAATAAATAAAATAGGGTAAAATATATTTTTTGTTAAAATTGAGAAAACTAAAAAATTTTATATAGATAAGTAGTCATGTTATATTTGCACAGCTAACTCAGTCCGAGAGAAATTATTAAACTTAAAAAAATAATTAAAATAGGGTAAAATATTTTTTTTGTAAAAATTGGGAATTCTTTAAAAAATTTTATATAGATAAGTAGTCATGTTATATTTAATCGTGATAAATGAATTATTTCTCGCATTTGATTAAGAATTTTGCACAGCTAACTCAGTCCGAGAGAAATTATTAAACTTAAAAAAATAATTAAATTAGGGTAAAATATTTTTTTTGTAAAAATTGAGAATACTTTAAAAAATTTTATATAAATAAGTAGTCATGTTTTATTTAATCATGATAAATGAATTATTTTTCGCATTTGATTAAGAATTTTGCACAGCTAACTCAGTCCGAGAGAAATTATTAAAGTTAAAAAAATAATTAAAATATTGTAAAATATTTTTTTTGTAAAAATTGAGAAAACCAAACAATTTTATATAAGTAAGTAGTCATGTTATATTTAATCATGATAAATGAATTATTTCTCGCATTTGATTAAGAATTTTGCACAGCTAACTCAGTCCGAGAGAAATTATTAAAGTTAAAAAAACAATTAAAATATTGTAAAATATTCTTTTTGTTAAAATTGAGATTTGTCTAAAAAATTTTATATAAATAAGTAGTCATGTTATATTTAATCATGATAAATGAATTACTTCTCGCATTTGATTAAGAATTTTGCACAGCTAACTCAGTCCGAGAGAAATAGAAAAAGAGAGACGGGAAGAGGAGAACATAACGGAGGCGTGAAAAGTAACTTAAGAGCTTTCATGACCGTTTCCACGTTCGCTTCAGGTTTTACAGAAGGAGAATCGCGTGTCAGAGCTGCTCCTCGTGGCCACCGGCGCACGTTTGCACTTTAGCGATCCCCTGTCCAGCCATGCCGGCCACGAATGCGCCCCCTATCTACCACATTACCGCTCATGAAGCCTGTAATTACCGATAATGCCTCGAAGAACCGGATACCGTCGGCCACGAGAGCGATCCTACCGTTCGACCGTTCTCTCTTCCTTCTCTACCTTTCCCCGTCGATTTTTACGTGCGTGAAATATCAACCGCGCTATCATCGCCGCCAAACACTCGATAATTCCGTTTGGACGTAGGGGATCCAGTCGATTCGTTTGCTACACGATGCCGGGATTTTTGGCGGAGCCCCTGCTAGATGGATCGAAACGCTTCGGGCAATAATACCTAATCTGCAGGAAGAGAAATGTTCTGTGCTGGCTTGCACAAATGATACCGTGTTTTTTTTCGAGTAACTGAGAAGATTGCCTAATATAGCAGAGTTGGGCAAACTCTGGTCACAATTATGATTGTTGACTAATTACTTCGTAAGCTCTGCAAAAGTAACTAATAATTAATGACTAACAAAGAGAAAACACGGTCATGGGGTCACAGATTTTCTCGAAACTTTGCGTACTGGTAGATTTCATTCTCCTGATTATGAAAATGTAGCATTATAGGGTCAGTGTGAGAGATCTAGCCGTGTGTTTTTGGAAGTTTCCACGTCGTGGAAACAGAGAAAAACGATGAGGATGAAAAAGACAGAGAATTAGGTATATAGAGATAGGTGGCTTGAGGTAGGTAAGTGTACGGTGAAGAAAGGTGTAGTGATATGTACGAAAATAAATACTGTATTGACTCGGAAATATATACAGAAGTGAAATGTACAGATAAATAAGTAAAGATGTGAACGGAAAGAATAGAAATGAAAGAGATGAAGTGAGAGAAGGATGATGAACAGTCGCGAAGCCCTCGAATGCACGACGAGAAAGAATTGCTGCGAAGCCCACAGCAATTGTAGAAATACGTGTAAATGTAGCGCGTGATCGGTCGATCGTGATTTGTACTAGACAAGGAGAGACAAGAAGGGCGAGCGCTTGTTGTCGGCCTATTTATACTGTTTTTGGGCCATCGGTTAGGACAGGATAAGGAGTGGGAAGTTTGAAATTGCAAGGACGACAGCACCGACCGTTTGTTAGAGCATGAGGGCAATGCCCTAACGGCCGGTGCGTCTAAGGAGACAATGGAAAATAGGCAGTGGATTTGGCATATGAAAAGTAGGAACGATGGCCCGCGAGACAGTTGCGCAGCGGCATGTAAACACGCTCCGCCGAGCGGTTTACAATCGTGGTCGTTCACCTGGATTTCGGCATCGAACGCTAACAGCTGAGCACGGTGCGAGGCAGAAAAACTACCGTGGCTGTTGGTTCTTATGCCGAGAGATTTGAACTTGATATTTAAAGGAAATCGTACAGGTGTCTCCATTTCTGTACGGACATAATTAATAAAGCATATTTCTTGTCTTTTCGGAATCCTCGACTGTTTGTGAAGCGCTTTTCATATTTTACCCTCACCGTTCCTTTAACAAAATGAAGACTTATAAAGCAATCATTCGTATCTTACAAGCACCATAATTACTGTTGAGGATATGATAGGGATGGTGTTTCTCTTATCATAAAGCACAGCGTTAGTGAATAAGGAACTTTCTTTAATATAAAAACTGGGAACTATGAACTTATTAATATATACCAGGTATGTCCTGCCCAAACCGACTCTTCTGTCCAACTGAACATTGGGCGGACGTGCAACTAACGTCTTCCCCACTCTCGTCTCGTGCCGATCGACATTTCGACTTATGACACACACTCTATTAGCCGTTCTTCGAGTTGTTACATTGTAACAGCCAAAGCGAAGCCGCGCCGACGTCCCGACATTCCCGGATGTGAGTTTTACCCACAATGTGACTACTTTATTTCAACAATTACCAGCAATCTTTTCACGTCCTATCGAAAGGGACATCCAAGTTGCTAACTAGATTCACCGTATGTCCCTAAGAGTGGACACTCTAGTGTAAAAGCAAAATCTTCTCCAGCAGAAACAAAATCGTACGCGAACAAAAACTCGGCAACCTTATTGTCAAATTCGTCATATTCGCTAGTAGCCTTTCAGCCGGTCCTCTTCAGAAAGCGTCTCTTAGCTTGAGCGAGAGTGCAATTCTCCTCCCACACAATGGAACGTACAGAATGTCCGGCGTTCCCGCGCAAAAACTGGCTCCGTTCCGTCTCTCCTCAGTTTCTGTTCCCAATTCGTGTCCCGGTGTTACACGTCCGTTGCGCGGTAACGCGATAACAGCAAGAGTTACTCGCCGGGAGCTTCGAGGTGTGCTATGTAAATAATTCAGTCGTCTTCTCTCTCTCTCTCCCTCTCTTTGTACGGAAAGTTCCGTGAGAGTGGCCAGTGATCTAGAAACAAAAAAGGGCCACTCACGCCCGCTTCCTGCATCTTTCATTTCGTTAGAGGGAGAGAAATCGAATATCGCGAACTCGCGAGATCTGGCCGAAGATCGTACACCGGCAAGGGGAAACTCGTCAAACTCCGTGGGAACTCGGAGTTCACGAGTGATAGCCAAACAATGGCGTCTCGGACACCAAGGAACTCTTGCACTGGAATTCAACCGTGGCACAATAAAATTCCTTTTTCCTGGCCTCGGACATTGTTCTGAAACGAAATCAAAAGCGAAAGATATATCGAGAAATTTTATTATTTCAGTATGATGAATATTGTAAGTTAGCGATGACGTTCGTCGAATTCGTGTTCTGAATTATTATTTGACTGAAGGGTGCGCAGGAGCCAGAGCAAAACTTCGAGCTGATTTCAGCGACAGTTGCGGAGAAATAAGGAAGCTCCCAGACAAGGATAGAGAGATCCTTGTTTCTCCTATGGGGCTGTGACAAAGAGGGAGATATGTCACTCGCAGGAGAGACAAAGACAGATAGATAACCAAGCAGCTTGATTTTCGATGACTTTACTCCCAAAATTTGAAGCGAAGAAGCAATATTTTCTCACGGGACTTTTTTTAAAAAATTCGTTGTTCTATTCCACGTCCCCATACAGAGCCCTTTTTTTGGAAAAACTGCACAGAAAAAAATTTATTCTATAAAAACGTACACGTTTATTTTTTATAAAGTTTCAAGAGCCAAATTGCCAAAAAGGGCTCTGTACGGGGACGCGGAGTAAAACAAAGAATTTTTTAAGAAAAGTCCCGTGAGAAAATATTGCTTCTTCGCTTCAAATTTTGGGAGTAAAGTCATCGAAAATCAAGCTGCTTGGTTATCTATCTGTCTTTGTCTCTCCTGCGAGTGACATATCTCCCTCTTTGTCACAGCCCCATAGGAGAAACAAGGATCTCTCTATCCTTGTCTGGGAGCTTCCTTATTTCTCCGCAACTGTCGCTGAAATCAGCTCGAAGTTTTGCTCTGGCTCCTGCGCACCCTTAATAAGATAATTTCTTCAGTAGTCAGCCATTTAAGGCCAGTAGTCAGCCATCTTAATCTTGTTGAGAGGTTATGTGAAATAATTATGTTTGAAGACGATGGAAACGTTTATATTTGAATGTATGAAGACGTTGTCGGTGGTGTCTACAAGATGGCGCACGATTAGAGCTAATTTCCAGAAGCTCATTATGTTATATAACATACAACAACAACAAATGTGTGTATGTATGTAAAAAAGAACACGAGTGTTTCGAACACTTCGGATCTTTCACTAGTCGGGAAGATTTCCGTCAGTTCGGATAAACAGGATGGCAGGAAAAAGGCCGACGGATCGAGTATTACAAGGGAGCGAGAGAGAAGAACACGCTTGCAATATATCGACGGTCGATTGAACAGAGACTGCGTCGATCGGCCGTTAGCGCGATCGCTCCTGACGCCTGTCTCCCGCGCGGCCCGCGAGAGCCGCCATGCTGCTCGATCCACCTGGGGATTCGCGGGGTCGCGGGAGGGAACGCAGGAGCGACGTCGCGCACGCGCCGTCGAGCTAGTCGTCTGCGTCATGTATTTACATATTCGTCGGGCTACTGCCAAAACAAGCTAACTCCGCTTTTACTCAATTCGAAGTTAAGTACTCCATTAGATTAAAAAATGTTCGAAAAACATACTGACAAAACTAGACAACTGTACGGTCTTACACTCGCGGAATGGTGATTTGATTGAATTTAGACCGCGATTGACCGTATGTGCTCGACGCCTAATTAAAGTCGTGAGGACTAATTACGAACGGTGATGGATAGGTTAAAACTGACTCGTTGGTGATGAGGTTTACTCAATACACTTTAATTTGGTGTTCGTGATACAGAACGGTGCGTGGGTCTCGAGAGTTCGTGTGATACTTTTGAGAGTTGATGAGGTTCTGACGAAAATTGGTGGAGTCCAAGGGTTCGATGGTGTCTGTGGAAAGATCTTTTTGGGGGTAGGAAAATAGTGGTGGAAAATTACTTAGGAAGGGATGAGGTAAAGAAGTGAGGGAAGGATGTGAACGAAGAAAGAGAGAAACGATTGGAAGACAAGGATGACGAGAGGGTTGGTGATTTTGAGGAAAAACAGATGTGATGGTCAAGTACGTAGGACCGTGAGAGAAAGTGGCCAGGAAACTGCAGACGAGTGTGACGAATTAGATGTTTTGAACTTCGGCACGTAGGCACGATTTCACGGATTGTAAAAACGGAAAAGGTTAAATTGTACGGTGAACTATGCGACCGTACAACAAATAAACAACTTTTGTTACTTACTTTGATTTTTTTCAATCAATAAATCATTTTGAAGCTGTGACGATTTTTCATTTCAATTTAAATTTTCAAACGACGATTTCTCAAAAGTTCAAATTATGGAGTTACCTTGTTTTGGCAGTAACCCGACGAATATAACATTATCTGTTCGTTACAGATCTGAATTCCGTGTGTCGAAATAAACATATTTTACAAAGTTAAAATGGAGGTAATGCACCCCCATCCGCCTCTTCTCGTTTCCTCTTTAGAATCTCGAACGAGTGACCTTGAAAATCGATTAAAAAATTACAATTTATAAAAGACGATTATTCCATCTGATTCGTCTTTTGAAACCATTTAGATTACGTTAGAAACATTTTTTGTATTTTCAGAGGTAGAGGACATATTTAGGTGTCCTGTTTTAGACGAAACACCCTGTATATTGACACTGCGTTTGAACCCCTTCTAAACGGTCAATATGCCCTTCCAATGCGCCTCGTCAATATTATTGATGGTCGTATTGACAATATTATTGATCGTCTAGGGGCCCCTCAATTCTGAAGAATTGCTCGAGTCCACCGATGAACGTTTCAATGAATTTGTAAACACGAGTCTGTTTACGAATGATCGCGTTGATAAAAAATGTGTCGTTCCTACCATGGCTCCAATAATTTCATCACGAACTATATAATGAACCTAGACACTTAGCATCTGCTTTATAAAATGAACAGCTCAATTCCGAAGGATTCAACTTAGCGTTACCAATTCCGTTTACTAAAAGATCAGACACACCGTCTACCAACAATTGCAGCTCTGGAAGTTGATTAATGGAGGGTGATGGCGGAGAACACGCCGGCGACGAGTCCGAAACTAGGTCCGAACGACAGAAAGTATGAAACACAGCGAGGTAAAAGCCCCCTCGCACCGGTAACTGTCGCGCGAACAGAAAGCAAGAGAGAGAGAGAGAGAGAGAGAGGGAGGGGAAGAGAACAAAAACCGAGGAAGAGAACAAAAGCGCGTAGGGGGGTGGTAAGGGATGAGAGGTAGTGATTTGGAAAAATGCGACACGAAGGAAAGAAAAGACGGAAAGGAAGCTGACGAGGTAGGGGGAGGAGGAGGAGGAAGAGGGGGAGGTGGGAGAAGAAGAAGACGAAGATCGGAAGAAAAGTGGTGTACGGAGCGCGTGTTAGCACTCGGCAAGTTTCCAGGTGTGTTTATTCAGCAAATAGAAAATATTATTTGCTGACATGCTAACGTTTCCACCGTAGCAACATAAATAGACGTGTTAACTAAGCACGTTGCCAGGGAACTCAAGGGCAGGCGTGGGAAATCAAAATAGTCCAAATCCAAACACGGGAGATTCAAAGTTCACGAACGCGAGCAGGTGCTTAATCCCGCGAGGGGTCGCCGAATGTAAATAACCGTGTACAAAAAGAAAATATCGGTTATTCCTTATGTTCCCTGTTCTCACCCAATTTCTTGGAGAGAGTTTAGCAATGATTCACTAAAGTATTTCAACAATATCATACAATTTTACGAACGCAATATGTATTTTGAGCAAGAACACTTCTAGGAACATTTATTAGTAGACTGCGGGACTTAAATAAATAAAAGATGTCTGCATCTGTTGCGATAAGCAGGAGCCACCTGTACTTGTCTCTCTTTCTCCAATTATTTGAATACATTGAAAGTAATATACAGGGTGAAACATCTTAAACATTCCACTAGAATGCTACTGGTGGCATAGTCTCATATTAATAGTATTTTTGTAGGTGGATGCATAGAGGACCTATGAAGGTGTACTTCGTTTTGTTCTTTTTAAACGGAATTATATAGGGTAACCCACGTAACTCTTAACAGCTAAATATCTCGAAAACTATGGCATCGATCTTAAAGTTCTTGGTCTTAAATTGCATGGATCTGAAGGGCCTTTCTAACTACATAAACGTGAAGTGCCCCCCCCCCCATCCTCATTTAAGGGGGGAGGGCGGGGGTACCTTTATAATTTTAAATGTAATCCCCTATAAAACGTTACATATTTAAATTCTACAGGAAAAAACAAGTAAATTTTGTCCGAAACATTTTTTTTTCACATATTTCCATATTGAGATATACGCGCTTCAAGTAAGTACCTATAAGTCGAAACTTCAAACTATTATATCTCAACATGTAAATATCTGAAAAAACTGTTTCAGACAAAATCTATTTGTTTTTTTCCTGTAGAATGTAAATATGTAACGTTTTATAGGGGATTCCATTTAAAATTATAAAGGTACCCCCGCCCCTCCTCAAAGGGGAAGGGGGGGTTCACTTTACGTTTATGTAGTTAAAAAGGTCCTTCAGATCCATGCAATTTAAGACCAAGAACATTAAAATCAATGGCATAGTTTTCGAGATATTGAGCTGTTAAGAGTTATGTAGACCACCCTGTATATTTTTTGGCGACTGAAAATGTGTTTGAGAGAGGAGGAAAAGAAAAGGAAGCCATTCGTCCTAGGCCCACTAGAGGACTCTTCAGTAAGGTTATCTTGCGGACCCGTGCCTTAGACGCAGGATGTTGCAATGACAGCTTAGGCCTGTATATACAGGGTGTCCGTCTATAATTGTCAGAGTAAATATTTCGTAAGTATTCCTGTGCATTTCTACATAAGCCGCCATGTTAAATTAGTTATATTACTTTATTTGGTTAGGTTAGGTTGGTTTGGTTTGGTTTGGTTTGGTTTGGGTTGGGTTAGGTTGGGTTGGGTTGCGGGGGGTGGCCTAGTAGTTTTCGATCTCGAGTACCTGGCCATCCCCCCCCCCCGTAGCTTAGGGTAGGTCACCGTGGGGTTTTAGTGGGTAGTCCCTTGTGCCAGTTAGGCCCGAGGGAAGTCCTTACACGCAGGATGTCGCAATGACAGCTTAGGACTATATATACAGGGTGTCCGTCTATAATTGTCAGAATAAATATTTCGTAAGTATTCCTGTGCATTTTTACATAAGCCGCCATGTTAAACTAGTTATATTACTTTATTTGGTTAGGTTAGGTTGGTTTGGGTTAAGTTGCGTTGGGTTGCGGGGGGTGGCCTAGTAGTTTTCGATCTCGAGTACCTGGCCACCGCCCCCCCCCCGTAGTTTAGGGTAGGTCACCGTGGGATTTTAGAGGGTAGTCCCTTGTGCCAGTTAGGCCCGGGGGAGTCCCACATAACCCTGTCCCTCCCTCCAGAGGGGGGGGGGGGGCAGGATATGCGTAACGCATTTCCCCACGTAAAAAAAGAAAAAAGAAAAGTTGGGTTGGGTTAGGTTAGGTTTAGTGGACTTGGGGTTTGCTTAATAATAACGATTTGTACTTTTATACCTCAATTCGGTATGAAAATTGTGTTTCGCTAGTAAAAAGTTTATTTGATTTCCGCGAGGGGAGACACCTCAGATGACCTTGACCTTGACATATGTTATCAAGGGCAACATTCTCAACAACTTCTCAGACTTAGTTTCCGAAATAATTGAAACACAACCCACTCTATTCACATAATCTTTCCATGGTAGATGACAATCAGAATTTAAGGTTAGGTTTAGATCTGGATTAGGTTTTGGGAAAAATATGGCATCCACGCCTAACTTGCGCTTAACGAGTGTTGGAAATCTATAGAAATGGCTATCATAAGTATCATTTTGTTAATAATTTTTCTGATGGTCACTCAGGAGGGATATCTTGACAACATATGTCAAGGTCAAGGTCAAGGTCACCGGAGCTGCCTCCCCTACGCGTAATATTTACCATTTAAACATTTGTTAATCCAGGTTGTTTGTTCGTACAATAGGATTTCAGGATCGTATTAATAATTATCAATATAGGGTAGCTGGAGTCATGGTGTTCGGTGGATTCTCTCCTGTTCATGTTTCAAGCGAAAAAGACGGTGGAGGCTGGAATTGTTTCCGCGTTGGTCGGGAAGAATTGATAAAGCCTGGTATTAGCAGTTCCGCCCTGTGGCGAGCAATGGCCAGTATTTTTCTCTTGTTAGAGGTAATCCAGCACATTGGCTTGTTTCATTTGAGGAGGTACCATCGTAGATTACCTTCGAATCGTTGTGGATTTACCTCGATCGGCCGATTGCGAGCGGTTAACGTTGTCTTTCTAGAACCGTGGAATTCCTTTTCACCGTTCCTACAGGGGAATGAAAAACAAAACCGTTCCGACGAACGTTTGCAACAATTCAACATGTTTATATACCAATACGCTCGGGGAGTTCTGTTCTACTTTTCGAAATTGGATTCGAAATTTTATCGCGATTAGTTTTCGCGATACACGTCGTTTCTCTGCACGTGTTTTGTGGAAGCTTTGTAATCGAGTAAGTAGAATAGGTCAACGTACGATCGGACGAATCCAATAGACGTGGCCTCGGATTAAATAAAACAAAATAGAAACAATTTGATATAATTAACATTGCGTACTTACGGGGTATTAGAACCGGATATTTTGCAATACTTTATAAAAATATAAAGAATGTGTCTATCCAGGTTTTCAGCCATTTTTTAAATAAATATTAAATTTTGTATAACAAAAGAAATCGTAAATTAAAAATATTAAATATTACGTATACTCGGAAACCTAGTGTTAAACAAGGGTTAGGTATAAATGTCTTCTCATTTTTATTCTTCGTATAATAATCTCTAAAATCATTATACTGTTCAAGGTCATCTGAAAGATATAATTTAGACATAGTCAAATGTACTTTCCCATCTACTACAAAATGCAATATAGCAAAATACACATTTTCCAAATAAAAAATGTGAATGACCTTGAAATAAACTTAAAAAATGTGAATGACCTTGAAATAAACCTAAAAAAATGTCAATGACCTTGAAATAAACCTGAAAAATGTAACCTACTTAAAAATTATTCATATCAGAGTATCCCTTAATTGATACCATTCAAATTGTGCTATAAACATTTTCCATGTCACAAAACAAAGGAAGAGATATTTAGGTGGCGTCCTTTAGCTAAGACACCCTGCATGTAAAAATAAATATTTTCCAAAGATAAATAGATTAAATGGTAACAGAGTATTTTCGAGTATAGTGAACAATCAATATATGTTACACAGTTTAATCTCATTTAGTGGAAATTGTATTTATACGTCAGAATATACAGGGAACATTTCGTGTGAATCCAACAGATTCAGGATGATTTAGAGTCGTGTGAGTAGATTAAGGGAGATTTACGATCAAACAAGTGGATTGCAGAGATGAGTTAAAGACAGACAAGTGGAATAGGGTTGGCTAATGATGACACAAGTAGAATAGAGTCGAGTTGTGGTCATAAAAGTGGACTGGGGATGATCAATTATCGGGCAAGTAGATTAGGGATGATGTACGATCAAACAAGTGGATTATGGTCATGATTTAGAGTCATTCAAGTGGAGTAGGGCTGGTTTACAGGGATCGAAGTAGATTATGCTGATGATTTACTGTCAGGCTGGTAGAACAGGGCTGGTTTACAATCAAACAAGCAAAATCGGAACAATGAGTGGCCAGGCAAGTAGAATATAGATTTTGGTCAGACAAGTAGCTTCCCGTCAACCTACTATTAAATAAATGAATTCTATACATTATCTATGATTAACAGCATTTTGAGCAACTAATAAAATAAAGTGATATTACCCTATTCGTTTTATTACTTTTGTATTCTTCAAACTGAGACTGTTTTCTTTTAGCCTTCAAGGTCACTTCAAGGTCATGGTGTGTAGGTCGTCGAACTCATCTTGACGCCGACTACCACAGTGACCTTGAAAAACCCGTTAAAATGACCTTCAATCCATTTTAGTTATTTTTTCTTACTTTTGATAGTAGCAGAAATAATTTATGTGTTCGAGTTAAAATTAACACCCTGTATATGATATATCCACAACGATGAACAATAAAACACGACAATACACCGCACGATAATGTTACGATAAATGTACCTTAGCAAAGCGTTCTACAATAATGAATCACTTTTCCTTGTTCACTTTATTAACAAATCTGCGCAACAGTTCATTCTGAATTTTAATCCAATTATTTCGTACCGTCGCGAACCTCACTGCGCAAACTGTGCACAAAATATTGTCCACCGAAATCCGAAAGGATTATTCCAGTTACCATCGCCGAAGCGGATAAAGCAACTTCTCGTAACGCGCTTTCATCGCGAAGGATCACCCCTGCGAAGGAGCTTTAATTAATGAACCGTGTACATTCGGGAGACTCGCGACGGATATCGGTATAATATACAGGGTGTCCCACATAAATGGGAACACGTAAGTTTTAAACTTCCACATTTTATCCGCTCCAACATGATTATTCTTGCTCAAGGTCATTTCAAGGTCAAAAAGGTGGTATCCACTAAATTCAGTTTTTTTATTGTCTATCATGCTATCGTAAGAAAAATATACTATTCCATTTAAAAAAACATCGGTGACCTTGACATTTCATTAAAAAACAAGACATAAACAATTTTTTTCTTTACCATTATATTTGCCCCCCGCAATAGTGTCACTTTGTCCTCTGAAGTTTTCTGATAGGACTGTAAATACGACAGGTATTTAGGTGTTCCCATTTATGTGGGACACCCTGTATAAATTATACAAAAGTTTTATATAACAATACCGGGCCATCAGCGTCGCGCCAACGTCCGGTAAGTCGAGGACAACTGCCGCGTCGGTTGCACGGATTATTCGACGGTAAAGCATCGAAAATGAATATTCCTGCGCCATTTGATCTTTTATCCATGAATCGTCTGGCGACCAACGGTCTTCGTTACCTTTTTTGCCCCTCTCGGGCGTCTCGATTTTAATGGGAGAAGCGTAAGGTGGGGACGACAGTCGCTAACGAGACCGTCGTTACACGGCTGCAATTATCGGCGATAATCGATATTTCGATAATTGTATATTTTGACCGACTGACTGGGCCGATAATAAAACGCGCGTATAATGGCGATTAATAAGACGCGAACGGAGCGATTATACACGGTAATTCTGTGTCGTGTGTTCTTCGTGACAAAACCAATTTATTCCCACTGAATTCTAGACCATTAATTACTTTTACAAATATTCAGACACTCTGAAAAGGGCAATATTAATATCGGAAATAACTTTATTAATATTGGACCCTACGACTTGGCTTTTTTAAGAAGTTAGAACAATTAGATTATTGCATGACTGGAAATAAAAAGTTTGAAATTATTGTGATCGGCTGGAATTGCAGAGAAAATACTAAAAGTTGTGTTTTACAATTTTGTATGTGGGCCTATATTGAAAAATAAAAAAAGTACGTGTTGTAGTACTATGTCAACAATGCGTATTCTGAAAATTTCTTTAAAATTGTTCAATATCGCAATGAGCTACTAACGTTTGAAGAAATTAAAAATTGCAGTTTTTCCGCGAATTTCGAAATCTGCTTATAATAAATCTAAAGAATTTTGCATATTTGAATACCTGTCAATTTTTTTCTGGATCAACCGAATTTAATGAATTATTCAAAATATGTATAATTGACAAAGATCTACGACACGTATTGTTTTAAATTCTCAATATAGGCCCACAGAAAAAATGGTTAAAATACATCTTCTAGTATTTTCTAAGCAATTTCAACCAATCGCAATTTTTTCGAATTATTTTTCCAGGAGAGAAAAAGTTCTCAGAAAAATCCAAGTCTTATGGTTCAGTCTTAAACAAGATATCGTCTTTTTTAAATTATCAAAATATTTATTAGAGTCACTCAGATAGGTGTCTTTGAAATAATTTTGTTCTCGATGTGATTCTGTAATGTTAGAATCTATCTGGCATTGTCAATGTTTCATACAGTTTTTATTTTGACATGAAATATATTTCATGAAAATATATAATTGATTATAATATGGTTGATTATAATTGGATAATATAATTGACAGAGATTTTCATCAGAGTCTACAAATGAATTTTTTTAGAATTTTTACAGAAAGTATTAAAACTATTAGTGGAGTATAAATGGAGATTTTGAAATAAAGGTCTGAGAATGTAAACAATGGAAATGGTACAATTTTAAAATGAAACACGATTTATGTGTCCGTCAGTATTATTCGCTACACGTCCCTTCATTTTCCCAATTAAAATACACCCTGCTGTACCTTAACAATGCTCCACGGTATTAATAAGCCACTGTTTAAAATATATTACGCACAGCATTAAATATTGCGCGAATAATTAAACAGACGGGGAGATTTCAACGAAAGATGAAATTAAATTCAATCAAATAGAACAGGAAGTGACGGATGCATGAAATATCTGACTGACTTTTATTAACGTCTCATTTGTCCACGATTCTTGATATGTCGATACTTGCTACGTAATAATCAAATGTATTATTGATTTTTGAATTTGCATGAGCTTGTACAGAAGTACATAAAAGGACTACGAAATGAGGAATTTAATATTATAGAACCAAATACAGATTTCATTTGAATTTTCTGCAAGCATTCATGAAAAAAAAAAAATAGAATTTCGTTTAATTCCAGCTTCTTTGAATATTCCTATAAAAATATGAGTTTTCATGAAGTTTCGCGGTGCAGCTGACAAACATGAAATTTGAAATTCCACTTGTGGGCTGTCATTTAATCTTTCACGGATGTCGTCGCTTATTTCAAACGTACAAAGAGATCATTTTACGCCAGTAATGCCGATTATACTTTTGTATCAATATGATTACACGTATTCAAGGGAAATATTTCACATTCAAAAATTATAAACCGCAGAGTCGTTGAAAAATTTTCAAAATTCTTTTAATCCCCTATCTAAATAGTATAGAAATTCTATACATATTCAAAATAATGGCCACCTGAAATACCTCCAAACTAAATTCAGGAGAAAAAATGTTTCAAATAAATATTTTAAGTCAAGGAAGCAGTCATATCCATTTTTAATTTTCATGTTTTCAAGGTCATTCCAAGGTCAACTTGATTTTTTCAAATGGAAACATATATTTTTCATTACAGATTCTTAATCTACAACTTGAAACAAATAACTTTTACTTGAAACGTTTCTTTCTTCACCGATTCTTTTGTACAGTATTGAATTTTCAATGAAAATATACACAATATCGTTTTAATGGAGAAAATCATTTCACTTATGATATATAAAATTAATACTCAATTCAAATAGTATCCAATAAACATCTAATCTAAATGTCACAACTCACACAACAATGTCAAAACAATCACAAATACAAGTGTATACAACAACTCAAGAGAGCAACTGACAACGAAATATTGAATTTTTGCGATTTTCTCCAAAACGAAGCAAAAAACAAGCAAATCTCTAAAAGACTTTCTTGTCTTAGTTTTTCGGCCCCCTATACGCTCCTGAAGTTTTGCCATTTAAATTCGGGACACCCTGCATAAAAACGAATCCAACGATGAAAGAGCATTATGTTGACCTTCACGTGACCTTTAGTACATCGATACCGATACCGTAGCTTGTTGTGCTCATACTGGTTGTAAAGCGATAATCTTCTGCTAACATTATCGCTTTTATATTAGGAGGTTGAATAAGTTCTCGCTGTTTTCCGAAAGGTGGTAATACCAGAACTGCGTGAATTTAGTTTCAGATAGTAACGTATCTATAATGAAGTCCTACATATACGCAAGGTTAAAATTCAGTGTATGTCATTCCACTGAAGTATAAACAATTTTTCTTTCATTGTGCTAAATGTCGAATTTCATGCCAAAGAAAGAGTAATTGCGGGGAATTTTACTACACTATTTTATTAAAAAAAAAATCTGCAGCCGAAGTACACAGAATTCTTGTTGACACCTACGGCGACCATGTTCTGTCGGAAACAATATGCAGAGATTGGTTTAGACGCTTCAAAAATAATGATTTTGATCTTGAAGATAAAGAACGCCCTGGCGCACAACAAAAACTTGAAGACGAAGAAGCTGAGGCATTACTTGATGGAGACTCGTGTCAGATACTAGCTGAACTTGCAGAATCATTAGGAGTTGATCACACAACAGATTCGAAACGTTTGAAAGCATTAGGAATGATTCACAAGGAAGGACGTTGGGTGCTGTACGAGTTGAAGCGATTTTTCAGCATGACACAGCGCGGCCACATGTTGCAAAACCGGTGAAAACGTTTTTGAAAACACTTAAATGGGAAGTACAACACCACCCGCTGTATTCACCAAACATTTCCCGATCAGATTACCATTTGTTCCGATCGATGACACATGGCCTGGCTGAGCAGCGCTTCCAATTTTATGAAGATATCAAAAAATGGGTCCACTCTTGGATTGCCTCAAAAGACGTGTCGTTTTTCCGACATGGAATTACTATGCTGTCAGAAAGATGGGGAAAAGTAATGGCTAGCGAGAGACAATACTTTCAAGAACATATTTTTTACCAATTTTTTAAAATAAATCATTCATTTCATAAAAAAAAAAAACAGCGAGAACTTATTCAACCTCCTAATAATAATGCTTGTAAACATACTTCAACCAATGTTCGAAGTATCCTGGACCAGGTGTCGCGTGCAGCAAGATCGCTCGCATGGTAGTTGCATCGCGGGGGCGGCGTACGCGTGTGTCGGAAATGCTCGCGCTGCAGATACATGATTGCACTGCGCGCCGATGTAGGTCGTGAACGTAATCATTCCGCGACGTGCAGGAAAGGTTAACATTCGGCTGGCACGTCCTAGATCCGAAGACATTTTCGCGCGGTGTATGCGGTTGCGACGTCGCCGGAGCGGTAAAGGAGTTGCGAGGGATGCAGGCTTGCACCTCTCCCCCCTCTCTCTCCCTCTCTCTCTCTCTCTCTCTGTCTGTCTGTCTTCAGCACCCCTCATCCCGTTCGCCACTCAGCGAGGGTGGCTGGGTGTTACAGGCACGCGAAAGTAGACATTTTTATGCATGTATTCACACGGCTCCCCGATGCATACTGCACAGTTCGAATACGTGCACGCGTACCTCTCTCTTTCTCTTCCCCCACTCTCTCTCTCTCTGTCTCTCTCCATCTCACTGATTCACTCTTTCTATCTTTCTCTCTCTTGCTCTGTCACCGAACGGCCGCCAACCTCTGAAGGTAAGTGCTGCATCGCGGACGTACACGTACGTACCAGCTTGCACAGGTCCCGATACTCTCGATAAATATTTGCACATGGGGCTACGGGGAAATTTCCTGAAAACGCAGCAACCCCCTCTCCATCCACGAGTCTCCACCCACGGTGTTCGCTGCGCACCATCTCGACGTGTTTTGAACGCTGCTGGCTGGACAAAACCCGGAGCTTAATCTCTTCGGGGACGTATTTTTAAGCGTCGTCGGCGGGCTCTCTATACTTTTGCTTTTTGGGCAATGAATAGACTGCGGATTTCGTTCATTTGTTCACGAAAATGCACGGGTGCAATTTCAAACAGAAATTAAGAAAAATATGGTTGAACGAGTTTAAGAGAAACTGTACAATAAATCCATAGTAGAGAGGAATAGATATATCTATATAGTTTGTTGTGTCGTGTCAGTGCTCAAACAATAATTAGTGAGCCGCTGAGAAACATAATTGGATTTCGGATAACTTTGTGGCGGCTACTTCCTATGCTCGTCAACAGAGGGACATTGCGACAACACCTTTCCCGCTACTACCTGAATCTTCCTCTGTTTGTATATATACCGTCCTAAACTGTCCTTACGACATCCCGCGTCTAAGGCACGGGTCCGCTAGATAGACTTACTGAATTTTACTTGAAATTCAAATAATGAAATAATTTTTAAAAAATTATTTGCCTGTGCAAATAAAACAAAGCATACGATTATTTTAACATTTTGTCTATCGGAAGCCTTTTATAATGTTTTTCAGTGACAGAGTTGTATGTAACAGAAGCTTGATAATTTTCTTTTAAATAATAATTTCAGTATAAGTTAGTACAGTACATGAATTCCAAAAATTGTCGAATTTTTATTGGAATTGTTGACGCTTGTGAACAACGTATTGAGAGACCCTCAACCGTTGATATTTGATTTTAAAAAGACTATTAAAAAATTGCCTATAAATTATATGTTTAACGTAGTCAAATTGAATAATATACAGGGTGTTCACGATATTACGAGCCAGCGTTTTTCTTGCAAATAATAAATATTAGAAAAGAATGAAAGAGGAATAAGTAATACTATTTTTTGCAAGCAACGTAATGGCGTATGTAATTTTTTTGTATTTGCACTATTTTCATGAAAATGTCGGTGACCTCTAATTTTTGTAAATGGAATGCTATATATTTTTGCATATCATACGAAAGCGTGTGTCAAGACAAATTCATTCGTATACGACACAATGACCTTCAAGATCATACAAGGTCAGAAATGGAACAAAAATTTTAAACATTTCGTACTATTGCGTTTACAAGTATATTTTATTGACGAGGCTATGGTAAATATTCAATATAACTTCCTTGTGCATGACTACATATTTCGTCTTTATTAATTACATTCTTGTTAGCTTCTTCTAACGTTGTCCGAAATATTAATGCACATGATTGCTTTAGTTTCCTTTGCAAGTCGTTTACATTTCTTGGCGTTGTGAATTGAGAAATATACGGGGTGTTCACGCTATTACGAGCCAGCGTTTTTCTTTCAAATAATAAATATTAGAAAAGAATGAAAGAGGAAAAAGTAATACTATTTTTTGCAAGCAACGTAATGGCGTATGTAATTTTTTTGTATTTGCACTATTTTCATGAAAATGTCGGTGACCTCTAATTTTTGTAAATGGAATGCTATATATTTTTGTATATCATACGAAAGCGTGTGTCAAGACAAATTCATTCGTATACGACACAATGACCTTCAAGATCATACAAGGTCAGAAATGGAACAAAAATTTTGAACATTTCGTACTATTGCGTTTACAAGTATATTTTATTGACGAGGCTATGGTAAATATTCAATATAACTTCCTTGTGCATGACTACATATTTCGTCTTCATTAATTACATTCTTGTTAGCTTCTAACGTTGTCCGAAATATTAATGCACATGATTGCGTTAGTTTCCTTTGCAAGTCGTTTACATTTCTTGGCGTTGTGTATCGTGAATGATATCTTTACGAAATATTCAAAATTGTGTTGCCATTTCTGACCTTGTGTGACCTTGAAGGTCATTGTGTTGTATACGAATAAATTTGTCTTGACACACGCTTTCATATGATATAAAAAAATATATGGCATTTCGTTTAAAAAATTGAAGGTCACCTTCATTTCTATGAAAATAGTGCAAACACAAGAAAATTACATCCGCCATTATGTTACGTAACAAAAACAGTACTACTCTTTTCCTTGCCATTTTTTTCTAATTCTTATTATTTGCAAGAAAAACGCTGGCTAGTGATAGCCTGAACACTCTGTATTATCTTAACGATTATTTCTTCAAATAATTATTATTTCGATAATAATCAACAAGCCTGGTTGGAAATTAACCAAATAAAATATTCTCGGAAACGTTTCACCGTCACGTCGAGGTAATTTTTTTTTGGGATTCACAGCCCCGATTAGGGAACCGTCGTATCCTATAGGATCTCAAGGTAGCTCTGAACGCTTTGAACAGCGTGACACAACTGCGGAGGGAATCGTTTCAAGCTGACCCGGCACTGGGTCAATTCACCATCCTCTTTTTTTCCCTCCGCTCCTCTGCTTCGGGATTTAAAAGGATTTTTTTGTCGACCGAAGATCACGGACGCTTTGAAACGTTCGAGCTTCGGATCCCCGGCACGGTTTTTCCGAGTGATATGAGTCGCAGCGTGTGCAGCTGTTAATGCAGTTTCGAATAACCTGTCAAAAAGGTGGTAGCCGGTGAACAAAGTTTATCTACCGGATTAGCTATTCGTCCGGCTGGAATTTCGACGCTTTTCTCGTCCTTTTCCTCCCGTATCTGTTTCTCTACTTTTCATATTTCCTTTTTCTTCTTATTCTTGATCGCAACGAATCGTTTAGAATCGTTTATAATTAACCGGTGTTTTTTATTCGTGTGCTTGCATTGTGGTCGAGTGGAAGAGCAGTCGTTGGAACGTTCCTTTGATGAAAGAATAAACAAACAGTCCTTGGTGGTTCAATCTCCATTCAACAAAGTTTTTAAACCCTATAGTGATGTTTGCGGAGCGAAGTCGGTAAAGATCGCTCTGCATGAAGTTCGCTGAAGTCAGAGTGGGAGGATTGTTAGGGGAACCTCGGTTTGGAACTGCTGATGTCTCAGAAACGAAACATTCGACCCAAAGGATCCGGCTCTTTGGTCCAGAAACCTGTTCCAATTATGTCTTTCTGTAATTAACCCTTAGCACTCGAATGGCGACTTTGAAGCGCCGCTACAAATTGTTACACCATTATTCAGAATATTGTTTATATGATTAAATTTGTTTATATGTAATAAATTACTAAACATTTAAATATTGTATGAGCTACTATATCAGTATCGTAGGCGTATAATGAAAAATAATTATGTATAATGGAAATATTCTAGGTTAGAAGAAATGTTTGATTTTTTAGTTGAAATAGCCCCGAGTGCAAAGGGTTAACTCCTTGTCCTACCCGCTAACTCCCGATTCCTCGGGCCATAATAAACAAGAAGGTCGGTCACGCGTCGAGCCATTTAGCTGTTTAGCTTCAGGGTATCAGAAGAGGGGGAGTGACACCAGAGTAATTTTCTGAATTTTACATCTATTACAGAGTAATAATATTTCTATGTGTTTATGTGCATGTGTGTGCGAGTAGGAAGATTGAAATAATTTTGTTAAGATGGATATCATTAGCGAGCAAGGGAAACTCCCCCTTTTGTGAAGAACATGTGTCGTGTCGAATCGGTCACCTCGAATTAGTGGACTTGGATCCGACAGGATTTACGTAGTAGGGATGTGAATTCCAACTCCGTAGAACAGCTCAGTCATTTTGGCGGTTCCCACGAAAATCACTGACACAGGTTTCACCGACACAGGTCTCACCGACACAGGTCTCACCGACACAGGTCTGACCGATACAGGTTTCACCGACGCCGGTCTCACCGACACAGGTCTCACCGACACCGGTTTCACCGACACAGGTCTCACCGACACAGGTCTCACCGACACCGGTTTCACCGACACAGGTCTCACCGACAATACTTCTCCGACTCCAGATTTGAGCGACAACAACTTTGACTGACACCGATTTTGACCAGCACATGTACTACCTCATTGATTATGTAATTTTTTCTTGGCGTACCCAGATTAACTAGTTAGTGGAGGATAGTTAATCTAGGTACGCCAAGAAAAAATTACATAATCAATGAGGTAGTACATGTGCTGGTCAAAATCGGTGTCGCTCAAATCTGGAGTCGGAGAAATATTGTCGGTGAAACCTGTGTCGGTGAATCCTGGGTCGGTGAGACCGGTGTCGGTGATACCGGCGTCGGTGAAACCGATGTCGGTGAGACCTGTGTCGGTGAGACCGGCGTCGGTGAAACCTGTATCGGTGAAACCGGTGTCGGTGAGACCTGTATCGGTGAGACTTGCATCGGTGATTTTCATGGGACCCCATTTTAATACACTAAGCTAGGCTCGACTATACTCAGAGTAATCGGTAGATCGTTGGTGGAGAAAGTTCTAATTTGGTGGAGTCGCGGAAGATTTTAGAAAAGCTCGGATGTAGGTGTGGTCTTAGGAAATTGTATATGATTTTTTCTTTTTTATTATTTAAAGTTGCATCAACCTCACAAGGGTCGGTTAAAGTGTCATTTAGAAACCCAGTTTTTTAAACCTATCTTTTCTGCAATCCTATGGATTTCGACGAGAAAACACGTTTGAGTTAATTTATCGTAAATGCCTAAAAAATCGCACAGGTCTATTTTAAATAACATTGAAATGATCCTATACAAGGGGGCCTCGAAATATTTCAAGTGCTTAGGTCCATTGAAGGTCCTAAACCAGCAGTGAACATGTAGTATAGTCACTTTGGCTTGACTTCCACATTAAAAATCGACTGTTTCAACGTGGTTTCATAAGAAGTCTAATAAATTGCATACCTATCTACATCTGTAACTGAATACTTCACAGTATGCTTCACAGAAATAACAAGTACCGAGTGCAGCCGGATTTCCATATAAAAATTGCCCGTTTCAATCTCTTCGACCTGTCCAAATGGCTCTAACAATCTCATCACCCTCAGCAGTCCCGGAATAAAACCTTTCAACACACACCCGGTAAAAAGACAACTAATAAATCCGAATGGTCACCGGTCAGAGGCAACAAACGTGAACAAAATCGACGGAAACCCGTGATCGCAGCGAGTGGTGGCCGGTGACTAGATCTGGTAGATTTGATCGGAGGAAAATCAAGCTAGCTGGTGGATCGGGTTCGGTAGACGACGAGAACGCGAGATGGCTCGGGCTCGCAATGTACACACAGAGAAAGAGAGAGATAGAGACCACAGAGAGAACGGTGGATCGGTTCGGAACTGGTTTATCGGCCGAATTTGATGGTAGCCAGGTGTAGAGTCGACGTGATTTTCAGCGAGTCAAGAACAAGATTCATATCGGGAAGTGGGTCAATACGTTAAGCGCGTGGATCGTTTCTCAATGGTTTCCGGTCGCTGTGTATGCGAGTCACGCGTCCCGAATACGAGTGCATGTGTCATTTTAAAGGTCCGTCCCTCGGCGCATCGGCGATTCCATTCGCTTTTGCGGCTCTCGACGATACACTGCCATCTCACTCTCCCCCCCCCTCTCTCTCTCTCTCTCTCTCACTCTCTCTCTCTCTTTCTCTTGTCCTGTCGAAGGGATCGTTATTAGTTCGCCACCGCGAATTATTGCGCGGGTAGCGCGATCGATAGCGCCCAACGGAAACGTGACCGGCTGACTGGACGTTTTCGACAGGAAATCGGGAACGTCATTCTTCTTTCTCTATTTTTCACTACCGAGTTTTTTCCCCCCTCTCCCTCTCTCTCTCAGTCTCTCTCTCTCTCTCCCTCTCTCTCTCTCTCTCTCTCTCTCTCTCTCTCTCTCTCTCTCTCTCTCTCTCTGTGTGTGTGTGTGTGTCTCTGTCTCTCTCTCTCTTTTAGCGGGCCGATCCAGAAACGATTTCCCGAGTGGAGAACCGCGAAGATTTGCTAACGCGGAAAATCTGAACGGGAACGCAACCCGGAACGACCGCCTCTGCACCGATGAACTGCAACGGTACAGAATGCAGTGTAATCATTATAAGTGGGTTAACAGATCACGACGGGCCAACCGCTGGAAAATTGCATTGCGGTGGTTCGTTGCGTTCGATTGAATCGAATGGGCCAAGTACCGGTGCGAGTGTCAGCCCGTGGACAAGCCCGGATATATTCATAACCGATTTTCTGGTGCGCACTTCCCACCCTTACGAATACTTCGTGTTGCGTGCGCGTGAACGATGTGAACTGGTTTTCAACCGTATCTGTTCATTACTGACAATTTTCGCGCTGCTTCTTTACCGAGATACATACCTACCTTATAATTAACATTATTTAAAATCTTTCAACTGATTTCAACTTTCTCTTTCTATCGAATACAGCGGCATGTTGGATTGTTTGAATTAAAAAATAATAATTTGGCAACGTAGTGTTGGAGACTTTGTGTAGCGTGGATCGACGATAAATACATACAGGTAGAAAGAAGTGGACACCGTTTAAAAGCTGATAACTTTTTTAACACTTTGACTGCCATGGGGGTCACCGGTGACCGGCACTCGACTTGGCTACAGCGCCGCGGGGGTCACCGGTGACCGGCACTCGACTTGGCTACAGCGCCGCGGGGGTCACCGGTGACCGGCACTCGACTTGGCTACAGCGCCGTGGGGGTCACCGGTTACCGGCACTCGACTTGGCTACAGCGTGGTGGGGGTCACCGGTTACCGGCACTCGACTTGGCTACAGCGTGGTGGGGGCCACCGGTGACCGGCACTCGACTTGGCTACAGCGCCGTGGGGGTCACCGGTTACCGGCACTCGACTTGGCTACAGCGCCATGGCGGTCACCGGTGACCGGCACTCGACTTGGCTACAGCGTGGTGGGGGCCACCGGTGACCGGCACTCGACTTGGCTACAGCGTGGTGGGGGCCACCGGTGACCGGCACTCGACTTGGCTACAGCGCCGTGGGGGTCACCGGTGACCGGCGACGCAGCAAATAATAAAAGTACATAATTAGAGTAAATATGGATACTGATGAATTTTTGAATAATACCATTGTTACTATAATGGTTTGAAGAAATTAATGCACGAAAAATGCTTCAAGCATGATTTTATAACACACTTTATTATCTGCAAATAATATTTCAACATAATATGCATCGCATAATGAAAAATTCACGTTGGCGCCTTGGGCAAACCATGGAAAATGCGCCTGGCAGTCAACGTGTTAAAATTGGATCGAACAACTTGAATTTTCCTGAGATGTTAGAAGAATTCGTTTACTAGGTAATGTAAAAGAACAATGAATTATAAATTACCATTGGTCGAGATTGCGAAGAAAAAAGTGAAGGTCACGATTTTTAACTGTTTTATCTGTGCCTGTAATGAAAATTTGAATTGTGCCTTTGTTTTGATCTAAGTAAGTTATGTACATGCCTGCACAAAGTTTCATGGAAATCAATTAAGGTTGCTATGAACCGTACATAATTAAAAATGGCAAAAATTGTGAGAAACTGCGATTTAGATCAATCGTTAGCTCAAACTTCACAGATACTTATATGTCGATGTCTATGGATTTTTTATACGTCAACCGAAATTCATAAAATTTTTTGCATGTATACTACTTACAGTAACCCCGCGATCTAAGTCCAACGGAATATCGCGATCTATGCCCCTTGGCCTACTCTTTCCACTGCGGGGTATCCCCGGAAGGGCCGTGAATCTCGAGTTGCCTCGGGCGCCGAGCAGTGTAAACATGCCGCGTAATCTGATCCTGGGTCGGGTATATCGGTGTGAATCACTAATAATCGAATAACAAAACTTCTTTATTTTTTATTATTTTTTCATGGAACTTTCATCAACATATTCGTGGCATTTTTCTAATGAAAATGATACCAAATATGATATAATTCCGATGATATTTACTTGTGTAATGAACAATGGAATATTTTTATTGGCATTACATTGTACGGATACGCGGGCCTTTGAACTGTGCCGGCGGCCGCGACTCTTGTCGTCACTTTCTTTCCTATACGCTGTGATTCTTTACGTCCAAAACTTTAATCGTTTATTACACAAGTAAATATTATCGGAATTATATCATATTTGGTATCATTTTCATTAGAAAAATGCCACGAATATATTGGTAAAATTTCATTAAAAATAAGTAAAAAATAAAGAAGTTTTATTATTGCACTGGTATTGTCTCACTGATACGCTATTTTTTGTTGCGCCTTCGACCGCGCGGTCCGTGTTTGCATGCTGTCCTTTTCTACGTTCGACGCGGTCGACGCGGTCAAAAAAGAATAGTGTACAATCACGATCTAAGTCCCGGCAGAGAACCGAAAAAGGACTTAGATCGCGGGTTTACTGTACTTTGATCTAAAAAAGTTATATTTTAAATTTCCATTGCAAGCACAGATAAAAGAGATGAAAATCGAGACCTTCACTTTTCTTCGAAATCCTGAGCAATAGCAATTTTGAAACCAATTTTGGACACATTACCTAGTAAACTAATCCTACTATAATCTCAGAAAAACTCGACTGTATATAGTACAAGTATCGAAGATTACTCGTCAAATCTGTAATTACGAGTTGATTGCGGACTTTAATGCAAACTAAAAATTTCCAAAGTAGATTGTCAGACGCAGAGAATTAATAAAAATGTATTTTTCCTTTCAATCATTTTACTAAGTTGAAATTGCGGATTTTGTGTATTTATGAGGAAATATTTTAGAAAAAACTCAAAACACAATGAATACATCAAAAGAATTGGGAACTATTGTTACAATATTTCTATCATTAAAATCTATTGAAAGAGGAGATCAATTTTCCTGAACCTCCTGCTCGTTGCAAGGACATATGAAATTTTTATTTTTCATAAGGGTCCGCAAACTAGTAAATATACAGGGTGTCCCAAAAATGTCTCGCTTCCTTCAAAGGGGAGATTTCTGAGGCCATTTGAAGCAACAATTTCCTTTGCAAAAATGGCGGTTTCGGCTTTGTTAAGGAGTTATTAACGAAAAACACGGACCAATCAGAGCGCGACCTAGAGGCGTATTGGCAGAGACGGCCGCGCGCGACAGAAGTCGAGCGATATCGCGGTGCAGCGTTCGGTTTAAATAATTTTAATTCCGTCAATTTTAAAGCGCCTGCTTTTTCAAAAATAGGTCCGTAAAGAGGAGACTTGGAGCTGTCACCACGTTTTTTTTTCGATTTTTTAAAAAAGTCCCGGCTATAGGAAAATTGCATTTGTTAAAACATTTTCAAAATAAATGGTGAAAAAACCATTTTTTCCAAATCGAAATATTTTCAATAGATACTCTTCTGTGTTCACTATGAGCTCCTAAAAACTCATTTTTCTCGGTACGTTAGTTCCAGTGTTATAATTTAATGGAAAATAGTTCTTTACACGTCTGTGAAACCAACATTTTTTAAGATTTCGAAAAATCATTCGAGATTCCTTCATAGGTTACTAAAGACTACAACATATTCAAATTTGAACTATCCGACATAGGACTCGAAAAATGTTCTTTTCTTGTTTGTTCCTTGCTTTCGACCGCGGTGTATCACCATCGCTCGACTTATGTCGCGCGCAGCCGTCTCTGCCAATACGCCTCTAGGTCGCGCTCTGATTGGTCCGTGTTTTTCGTTAATAACTCCTTAACAAAGCCGAAACCGTAATTTTTGCAAAGGAAAATGTTGCTTCAAATTTCCTCAGGAACCTCCCCTTTGAAGGAAGCGATACATTTTTGGGACACCCTGTATACGCAAACTCATTTTCGCCATGTGTGCATAAAATCTGCAATCTAATTATCATATCTTCCTGGACGACTCTCGCTATGAATTTATGTTGAACGACTTTTATTAATTAATTTTGAAACCCTACGACATCAAAGAAAACATTCAGTCTTATTATTACCACAAAATTACACATCAGTCGCGTTTAGTGCTTATTATATTCACCATTAAAAAAAAAAAGTGACCAGTAATACTAATAGTCCAAAAACTAAAAAATTCCATGAATGTCTTCTTAAAATCCAGCATTGCAACACGTCTGTTACAAGACAGGTCCGATCACGTTCCGTTAACGAGGGAAAATCGAAGCGCGTATTTCCGGTTCTCGTCGAGGCCGATGCATCTTGCACCGCTCGCGGCGCATCCCGAGGAAAGCGGGCATTACCTGGCGCCAGGTTTAATGGTTGTACCGTTGCCGAAGTTCCTGGCCGACCTGAAGAAATGACCCGCTTTACTATAAATTCTAGATAAGCCGAGGTTTACGGATGGCATGCAGTTAAGACGTCGCGCGCCTGCCTCGGCTGCCCTGCGGAAAACAAACAGTCCGCGGGATTACCTTCTTCGCTCGCCTTGTCGATGCCAGATTAGTATCGAGAATCTACTGATATACATATGTATACACATGTATATACAGGTTGTCCCGTAACTGGTGGTACAACCGAGCAGGGGATGATTCTACATGAAAAACTGAGTCGAAAATATAGAATAAAATTGTTTGATACGAGGCTTTGTTTTCGAGAGAAATGAGTTTGAAAATTTGTCTAGTGCGCGTGCACTCGGCTTACTTGCGGCTCAACGGACTTTATTCTGAGTTACCTCAACCTTTTCTCGCAAAGGTTTTCGAGGTTTGTATACATCGAACAAATCGAAGGTCGAGGTTACAATGTTAGAATTACCTTTGAGGAATTCGTTTAATTCATAAATTGTGTTTACAATAGAAAAGACAAAATGACCTTGAAATAACCTTGGAAACGTCCACGAATTACAAAACTAATAGTGCCATTTGACTCCCCAGACGAAACACTAAAGGAAATGTGTCAGTATGTTTTATATAATTGTCGTTTTATAGTCAGTTTATTATATTTGTATGTATAATTATAGTTTGTTTTATAATTTTATTATATAATAATCTCGGAGACATATGATTTCAAAAAAAAAAACTTTTTAAATCATATGTCTCCGAGATTATTTACAATCTCAACTTAAATGTGACACCCTGTATAATTTATTTGAATCTACAAGACACATTTTATAAATTTCCCATACATGCTCAGATAAAAGAAGTTGTAGAAATCAATTTATATTATTTTTTTTACATACCCCTCCTCTATTAGTTTCTGCAAACACATATCGTATGTGAAAAGTATCAAATCTCCTCGCAATTCCTCGATACCGAACTCAATCTGTGAGATTATTTTTCAGACCATACATTTTCGCTGCACTAAGACACAGTCAGCCAGGCCCGGTTGTTTTTTCGGATAACGAATCGAGTATTAGTGGCTGCAATAGTGGTACTATATAAACGCAACTTGGTGGTGGGATTACGGTTGAATAACGCTGTTCCCGTCGCCTGGTGGAATATCTTGGCGCGAATTCGAATGAACCTCCTCTCGGCCGATCCACGAATTTATTGGCTATTTCACTCGCCGCGATAAACAGCTTTCGCGATATTGATTTCCGTAGATTCTCGATCGTTCTCGATTGAAGAAAAAGCCCAATGGCGCCTAATGGTGCGCGATACTTCGCGGAATCACGATAAAGATTCTTCCCGTGGAAGACAGTTGATTCTTTAGCGACTAATCGGCCGAGATTAATCGAACGACGCGCGCTGATAAGAACGGCTATCGCGACGTGCCTTGAATCACGGTGGGAAAATAGTCGCGCTACATGAAATTTAACGTGCTGGGAATACGGAACGATCCGCGGGAATTCGCTCGTCACTAATTCGCCGTAAATGAGACAAGGATAATGATATAGGAGCACCGGGGGTGTCAAGGTCGACGTTAGTCGACTGCGAAATATCATCTGCGGGACGACATTTTGTTTTCTTCGGAGTCGTAGTGCTCTGGAATGTTGGATCACTCTGCGTGGATGTGACCCTTTTTTACTTGTCGATTGAGGAGTGTTCCGTCGCAAGCGAACCGTACAAAGGGCCTTTTCTTTGGACTTCATATATGGCGCCTATGTGACACTTCCGGTGGGAGACCTTCCCCCTCTTCACTACCTGACTCTCTCTCTCTCTCTCGCACTCTCTCTTTCTTTAACGCGATGTTTAACCCCTTAACCTACGATTTAGAATCGAAGATGTTGGGCTGAAATTGTATACAAGCTCGCCGGGGTTCGGGACATTTGCACGACTTGTTTATTTAGGTTTGGCCCGACCATCGTACGCGGGCTATGCCCCAGAAATTTAGGTTTGGCCCGACCATCGTACGCGGGCTATGCCCGTCATTGTAGGTTAAGGGGTTGATCCTCCGGTAGAAATTGCCGCCAAGCTTCCATTTCATTTCGTGCTCGCCCGAAGAATTAAACTTCCGACGTGCGTGCGTTACATCGGGAAAACGCAACAGTTTAGCGACGCTGCTTCATTTTGCCACGATTTATTACCCGCGAGCGTTCCTTGTGTGTTTCGTTTCTATCAAACTTTACGGAAGTTTAAGAAAGCCCCCCCAGCTCGTATGAGAATATATGAGTTGGAGCATGGCCCGGAAATTTTTATGCGGGGATTCACGCGTGAGCCGGAGCTCGTGCTTTGCGCAATTTTGGAAAATTTAAAGCGATATGCTTGTATCAACGCATTATCTACAGTTCCGTCGTAAGGGAATCGTACAAAGGGCCTTTTCTTTAGACTTTATTTATGGCGCCTACGTGACGTTGAGGCCAGTTTCGAGGATTAGGCGCTCGATGCATATTTGGTGATCAGTCGAGCCATCGGCTAACTTTCGTATTTGTTTCGCCTCCTCAAGAGTTACGCGTCATAAATCTAGTACTGACGAAGTTCCTTGACGGATGTTCCCCACGGAGAAGTACAGTTCTCAAGTTACCTGGCGTCGTCCTCGGAGGGTGCCGGGCACGGTCCCGCGCTATCTCCAGAGGAGGCTCGCTTAAGGCAAATCAACAAGTCATCAAGAATGCGCCGATTGGGGAACGCAGAGTTCGGCAGGAACCAATCAGTGCATCTGTATACTTTTATACTGTATATAAACACACCCTTGTCCCACATAAATGGGAAGACCTAAATATCTGTCGTATTTACAGTCCTATCAGAAAACTTCAAAGGACAAATTGACACTATTGCAGGAGGTAAATATAATGGTAAAGAAAAAAAATTTTTATATCGTGTTTGTTAATGAAATTTCAAGGTCACCGTTGTTTTTTTAAATGGAATAGTATATTTTTTTACGGTAGCATGATAGACAATAAAAAACTGAATTTAGTGGATACCACCTTTTTGACCTTGAAATGACCTTGAGCAAGAATAATCATGTTGGAGCGGATAAAATGTGGAAGTTTAAAATTTACTTGTTTCAGCAAAGATTACGCGTTGTTTACCATCTCGAAACCATCTCGAATGAAACTTTGGAAATTTGTATAACTAACTTAGTTATAAAAGACGTTTTTTAAATTTTCGTAGCAGACACAGATAAAAAACTTACAAATTGTGATATTTCCTTTTTTTCTTTGAAATTCCGACCAATAGCAATTTTTAGAAAAAAGCACCCTAAGGTAAAGGCACCAGTAGTTGACCAGTTCAAAGAAGTTTTCCACGCGAATACTAGTAACCACTTGCTCTGTCATCAAATAGCGAGAGTCGATACCTGAAGACACTCTTTAAGTCTTCTAAATTATGTAACAATACCACTTTTTAAAAAAAGTTTAGTTACACAAATTTAAAAAAACATATTTAAAAATTCAGTAATTGCTACAGAAGTTGACCACTATTAAAAATGAGAAACCTAGTAATTGGCCTTCTGTTCGTTAGTAGTTGACCACTTATACTAGAAAGAAGGTTAAAGCAATAATTTTAGAAATCATTTTAGTATCATTTAGTTTCAACAATTACCAGCACAAATTACAATTAAAGGATAAAATAAGAAATGAAACAAATCAATTCTATAACAAATTCAATTCCGGAATAGAGTAGACGTTGCGAGTCAATATTTGACCGTGGAAGCAATCAATGGTTGACCATGTGGTCATCCTCTAAAACATAGTATGCTACAAAATTTAGAATTATGTTTTGTGCTCCTAACAATCTTAGATATAAAATGGATACATTATAAATCATAAACAAATTTAAATGAGTCACGTTAGCAATTAACGTTGATTTATCGGGGGGTGAACTTCTGAAAATTGTTCAAATAACAGTATTCAGAATTTGACCACTCAATAAACTATTATTTTGAGGTTAGAATAACAGAAACGATGCATTTATCACTTATAAAACGCTGTGAGAATTTAAAAAGTAAATAATTCAGTCGCGAAACGTTCACAACGTATGGATTGTTTACCTGAACCGTACAGCTGTTCTTAACAGAAACATTAAGGAAATAAAAATATATCGATATATTACTTACCTTAATGAATTTAGACGTCCGTTGTTACTATGCATACTTCACTTCGCATGTAATTGTTTTAAAATTGAACCAACAGATATTTTGTCATCCGAGGTTCGCTTTCATCAAAAGTGTAGAACTTATAATAACCTTATTTTTTATATATCTAAATAATTTGATATCGGCGCAAGGTTCGATCTATTTGATTTTTTATGTTTTTCTAAAAACTGGTCAACTACTGGTGCCTTTACCTTAACTCGTAAACTAATAATTGTAACCTCTAAAAAAAAAAACGGAGGGAGTTCGATCCAATATTAAAAAAGTTATTCGTTTTTTACAGTTCAATTACACTTGCAATACGAAAATACGTCTACATTGTTCTGCCAAGCAACACCAAGAAAAACCTGTTCGTTCATTTCTACCAATATAGCATCGTACCTCGAGCATTGTAGTTCCCGAGTAAAAAATCCTCGAATCTCGCAGCTGTATTTTCCAGCAGAATTCGCAAGAATCTCATAACAATACGTTCAGGCAGTCGCGCTCCCCCCATACCTCGAAGAAGATGCACCCTCTTCTGGTACCCTGCGCAGACAGCAGAGGCGTCTGCGGTCGCACGCCACCGCCGTTCCCCGATAGCCAGCGAGAAATCGATTGTTGCCATTCAAGGCTGCCGATGAAAGTGTCTTCGGGACATTAGAAATTTTCACTTTTTCGCCTCTTTTCCGTTCCAACCATCAAAATATGGGTGGAACAGAATTGGAGATGCACGAACGACAGTACTGCGAAACGAGGTGCCGTACAGTATCCAACAGACAGAAATTGGATGGAAAAAAACTGCATTTTTCTGTTTTCTAACTGTTGTAAATTGAACTGGACAAAACCGACATCACTCCTTTTCAAACTAGAACTATCGAGCAAGTAAAAATTAGGAAATTCATATTTTTTTTTTGTTTACAATTCGTGAAGTTATTATTTCTTTATTCGAGTTCATGTTATCATAAAAATTCTGTGAAGTCTGAATAATTTTAATCTTGCTATATTTATCAGACTGCGGATTTAATGCATTTACGACGACACTATCGAGCCCGTACAAATTACGGAATTCATATTTTTATTTTACAATTCGTGAAGTTATTATTTCTTTATTCGAGTTCATGTTATCATAAAAATTCTGTGAAGTCTGAATAATTTTAATCTTGCTATATTTATCAGACTGCGGATTTTATGCATTTACGACGACACTATCGAGCCCGTACAAATTACGGAATTCATATTTTTATTTTACAATTCGTGAAGTTATTATTTATTTATTCGAGTTCATGTTATCATAAAAATTCTGTGAAGTCTGAATAATTTTAATCTTGCTATATTTATCAGACTGCGGATTTAATGCATTTACGACGACACTATCGAGCCCGTACAAATTACGGAATTCATATTTTTATTTTACAATTCGTGAAGTTATTATTTCTTTATTCGAGTTCATGTTATCATAAAAATTCTGTGAAGTATGAATAATTTTAATCTTGCTATATTTATTAAACTGCGGATTTTATGCATTTACGACGACACTATCAAGCAAGTAAAAATTAGGAAATTCATATTTTTTTTTGTTTACAATTCGTGAAGTTATTATTTCTTTATTCGAGTTCATGTTATCATAAAAATTCTGTGAAGTCTGAATAATTTTAATCTTGCTATATTTATCAGACTGCGGATTTCATGCATTTACGACGACACTATCGAGCCCGTACAAATTACGGAATTCATATTTTTATTTTACAATTCGTGAAGTTATTATTTATTTATTCGAGTTCATGTTATCATAAAAATTCTGTGAAGTCTGAATAATTTTAATCTTGCTATATTTATTAAACTGCGGATTTTATGCATTTACGACGACACTATCGAGCAAGTAAAAATTAGGAAATTCATATTTTTTTTTGTTTACAATTCGTGAAGTTATTATTTATTTATTCGAGTTCATGTTATCATAAAAATTCTGTGAAGTCTGAATAATTTTAATCTTGCTATATTTATCAGACTGCGGATTTAATGCATTTACGACGACACTATCGAGCCCGTACAAATTACGGAATTCATATTTTTTTTTGTTTACAATTCGTGAAGTTATTATTTATTTATTCGAGTTCATGTTATCATAAAAATTCTGTGAAGTATGAATAATTTTAATCTTGCTATATTTATTAAACTGCGGATTTTATGCATTTACGACGACACTATCAAGCAAGTAAAAATTAGGAAATTCATATTTTTTTTTGTTTACAATTCGTGAAGTTATTATTTCTTTATTCGAGTTCATGTTATCATAAAAATTCTGTGAAGTCTGAATAATTTTAATCTTGCTATATTTATCAGACTGCGGATTTCATGCATTTACGACGACACTATCGAGCCCGTACAAATTACGGAATTCATATTTTTCTTTTACAATTCGTGAAGTTATTATTTTGTTATTCGAGTTCATGCGACGTTTCACTGTTCTATTATCCAAACACTTGTGTTCCACTGTTTAATACAGATATCATTTTTCTGAACATTTCTAGATTGTTTGTAATACTTGCACTACATATTTTTTCGATACCTAATACAACGACTATAATAAAGAAGAAAACAATGATGCCGCGGGATAAGATAACGGTTCGGATAATTTCATTGTGTGGTGAATTAAACGAACGAATTCTTTTAGTTCTTTTAGTAAATGTTTCATAAGAAAATAATAAAAATCGATATAATGTATGGAAATTTTTCATTTTTTTTCCGTGGGAATAATAACGTTAATTCATATCTTCAGAATTTATAGGATGCCACGGTTCTCCAACCGTAACTGTAAATTCAGAAAAGAGTTGCATCGATAATGGAACGCCTTCGAGAATATTTGATCGCATCTGGGAACGCCGGAATAAAATTCCCTGGGATATTAAAATACTCCGGTCGCTTCGGATGCTCCAGTGGCTATTTCTCGAACTTACCATCAAAAAGGAAACGCAAATGAATGCCTGATGCGATCGGGTCGAACTGGGTGACGATCTCGATCGTCATCGACGGTGAAATGTATAGAGGTTGTTCAAGTATTCGCGACTCGAGGAAACTTTAAAATGCGGTTTTAAAGGTATAGATAGAAGCTAACAGACAGATTCTTTATGAAAATAATTTAAAAGCATTTAAGAATGTCACTATACTATTTTAGATTCACTAAGAAAGGATTATCGAAGGCAGGAAGGAATATACATGGTGTCCTACGAACGTGGAACAGGCTGTACCTCCTAAACGGTTCGGAATAGAACAAGATGTTATGAGTAAAAGTTAAATGGTATCAGACGGTGCATAATATACAATTAATTTGATGCACTTTTGTGCATCGGTACATCAGAAAAATGCAACTGCGCTTTTTCTTTAAATGGAAACCTATGTTTTCGACTGTACCAATAGATGCAGTTTCTTGTGCTCTACATGAAAGTGCTAACATACTTATGCCCTAAACTTATTCGTTAGGAAGTTATCGTAGCTAAAAGTGACAAACATTGTAAAGGAGCCTACAACAATATACTGTTGCAAGCACCATTTTAACACTTTATCTACCGGAAGCCTATACAATGGGCTATTCAATAATTAGTAATATCTTCTATAAGACGCACCAATGCCACAGGCATTACTGAACCAAGAATTTTAAAAGTCTTCATACGCTGGTTAGATCTTTTAATATGCACTCTAGCTTTAGCTATTTTAGCTGTTAAAATAGACTGTCCTTCGCTAAATTGTTTCTTATATTTTATAAAATGGAGGTCTTATCTAAAACGTGGGGCGCAAGATAATAGTGAAGAGTGTAGGGAGTAGCAGCCGTTGAGAAACCCCACACAACAGTTTATATCATTTGCGGAGCAATACAATTTTTAGTGATTTAGGTGAACTATTCATGCATCAATTATCTATTGCATGCGCCCTACGTTTTTCGTTTTAAATCTTGCAAGTATTTTCACAGCTATTCAAAATTCACAATTTCAAATTTTTGTTTTTATTTTCAAATTATTTTATACTTTTTACTCCGTTTTTTAAAAATTATTTTATACTTTTTAGTCCATTTTATGTTTATTTATTTATTATTGTTTTATACTTTTTAGACCGTTTTAAAAACGTGGTATTTTTAAAAATTTATTTTTATTTAGATAATTTTTTTGCATTTGTTTCGCCTCCTTAAGAGTTACGCGTCATAAATCTAGTAAAACGTGGTATTTTTAAAAATTTATTTTTATTTAAATAATTATTTTCTGCATTTTAATCTTGTGTGTGTGAAATTTTTCAAGAAATCATTTAACGCAAGATATACAATGACATACGTGGTGATTTGGCCGCTTCCCTGTAAAAATCATTATTAACGAACTGCTCCTTTTTTTTTTTGTAGACATTACTTCTGACACTTTCAAACACAGATTTTTGTTAATTTCTAATCTCGTACACGATATTATTATTACCTATATCATACATGCTCCCCAACGTCAAAAGGCTTCCTCTCCTACTTCTTGCACGTATATTTCAATCGATTTTAAATATTTTGATGGAATTATAACAGAAAGGTGTAACGGTTCTTTCACTTGGTAAACAAAGCGATGATGCACTACCGATCGTCTATCATATACTGAGCTCCGTCGGGGCGAAGTGGGTTCGTGGAGTGGGGACGAGTCAGAGTGCGTGCGCATAGTAAAGTAGAGAGCGTTGTCGCGCGGAGTGGGGATCGCTGAACGCGATGACCGCGGTGTAACGGTAATAACGGTAAAAATATTTAATTGTTATTTCTCTTAAACGGATAGACTTTTTAAAAAAAAATTTTTGAATACTGCATTGTCATCCAGTTCTGAGCTACGTTTCTAATTTCAAGTCTCTAGCTCATCGGGAAGTTAGTTTAATATCAATCGCAAGATTTGTACCGAACAAACAAACAAACAAGGAAGCGAGCTAATAAAAACGTGGTAATTAGGCGATGGCTCGACTGCTCACCAAATGTGCATCGAGCGCCTAATCCTCGAAACTGGCCTCAAAGTCACGTAGGCGCCATATATGAAGTCCAAAGAAAAGGCCCTTTATACGATTCCCTTGCCACGGAACTGTAGATAATGTGTTGATAGAAGCATATCGCTTTAAATTTTCCAAAATTGCGCAAACCACGAGCTCCGGCTCACGCGTGAATCCCCGCATAAAAATTTCCGGGCGATTCTCCAACTCATATATTCTCATACGAGCTTGGGGGGCTTTCTTAAACTTCCGTAAAGTTTGATAGAAACGAAACACACAAGGAACGCACGCGGGTAATAAATCGTGGCAAAATGAAGCAGCGTCGCTAAACTGTTGCGTTTTCCCGATGTAACGCACGCACGTCGAAAGTTTAATTCTTCGGGCGAGCACGAAATGAAATGGAAGCTTGGCGGCAATTTCTACCGGAGGATTAAGCATCGCGGTAAAGAAAGAGAGAGAGAGAGAGAGAGAGTCAGGTAGTGAAGAGGGAGAAGGTCTCCCACCGGAAGTTGCGGACAAGTCTAGAAGGAGACGAATGGTTCTGGAGAGTAGTGGGACGCGATACTCGACGCGGAAAAGCGTTTAGAGAGTTAGGACAGTTGGGGCAAGTCCTCGTGATTTACCGGCCGACATAAATAATAAACTATTACTGGGAAGCACGAAAACTCCCGGCGATTATCGAGCGACGCGTGACGGAATTTCAAATTTCCCGCCATTCGAAATGTATGAGCCCGACGCGACGACGCCACGGCCGCGCCCAGAAAACCCCGGCGCATTTGCAAGCACAAACACGAATCAGTGTAAACTCCAACCGTTCTCATGATTGCACATTATAGACCCGTTGAATAGCGCAAAATCCTAGGCTCTAATTAATCCTAAAAGCTCCTACTGCCCCAGGCAAACAGATCGAACGATCCACACCGCATTTGCAAATCTGGCCACTGGTAACAGGCTCGCGCGAACACTCGTAAAACGCGTTGGAATCGTCGCTTCGGCGAATATTTTATACACACCGCAATAACTGATAAACTATGAAATGCCTGGCTAATTTATTGGGAGCCAGCTGATATCACAGGCAAAATCAAAAGCCAGGGCGAAAATCATTATTCTCCGGTTTGATAATGCGAAATAACGATACGAGAGCTGATTCGCTGAAACACAGCTTGGATACGTTTTATGGGTTGGATGGTCAAAGTAAATTCGAGCCATTTCGACTCGAATTTTCAGCTATAGTAAATCCCCGGGCTGGTAACTTGATAAGGATGAAACTTATTTAACGTACGTGCCTCGTATCGGCTCAATGCGCATTGCTCTGCTGATGAGTTTGTTATATGTTGGCCATGGAAACTGATTTAGTTTAGTTTTAGTTCGTTGCATTACGCTCTTGGATTTTCAGCGAAATTGTTTTGGTCTTGGAAAATGCAATTTGGCCGACGCAATATGTCATAATTAGACTGTAGACTTTTATACGAGATTGTGGAACAGTTGTGAAAGGAACTTTTATCTTCTTCGCAATTCCGAACAATTAAAATTTCTTCAAAATTTCTGTTGTGCGTCATGTAGTAAACTAATTGTTCAAACTTCTGAAAAAAGTCTGTTATATTTCTTCAAATTTTTTCAAAATTTGTGTTGTGCGTCATGTAGTAAATTAATTGTTCAAACTTCTTAAAAAAGTCTAAGAAATATTTCTTCAAATTTTTTCAAAATTTGTGTTGTGCGTCATGTAGTAAACTAATTGCTCAAACTTCTCAAAAAAAGTCTAAGAAATATTTCTTCAAATTTTTTCAAAATTTGTGTTGTGCGTCATGTAGTAAACTAATTGTTCAAACTTCTCAAAAAAGTCTGTCATATTTCTTCAAATTTCTTCAAAATTTGTGTTGTGCGTTATGTAGTAAACAAATCGTTCAAACATCTCAAAAAGTCTAAGTCATATTTCTTCAAATTTCTTCAAAATTTGTGTTGTGCGTCATGTAGTAAACAAATTGTTCAAACTTCTCAAAAAAGTCTGAGTCATATTTCTTCAAATTTCTTCAAAATTTCTGTTGTGCGTCATATAGTAAACTAATTGTTCAAACTTCTCAAAAAAGTCTAAGCCATATTAGACTTTTTAAGAGTGTCCGAATATTAATGGAACCGACCGCATACTAACCCTTTGCACTCGGAGCTATTTCAACTTAAAAATCAAACCTTTCTTCTGACCAAGAATATTTCTATTGCACATAATTTTTTTTCATTTTATGCGTATGAAACTGGTATAGTACCTCGTAAAATCTTTAAATGTTTAGTAATTTATGAAATATAAACAAATTTAATAATGTAAACAATATTTTGAATAATGGCATAATAATTTGTAGTAGCGCCTCTGAGTCGCCATTCGAGTGCAAAGGGCTAATTACTACAGCACTCGAAAACGGGATGTCAAACGAAAAAATGTTATTCTTTTTTATCGATTTATTACACGTCGAATCAAACCGTAACCGCTTGTGCAGGGTGGAAACAAATGTTTGGTCTTGACTGCCATAGGCGCATTCAACATCTTCGGATCGACGAAGATCTGCAAAAGAATGTTGTCGCAAAATTGCCCTTGACCTTGAATTTCAAGGTCAACTTTTTTTATTGTATAACCATGTGTCAAAACACAATAATACTCATAAAAACTAATAGCAAAATCACATTATATTATTAGAAGAACATATTATCATAAAAATTGTTTTCATTTCTAATAAAGCAAGTAGTTAGTGTCGTTGTTGATGTTCGTCTCAGGAAATCGACAATGCCCACAGATCATTTAATGCAAGATTGCAATATTGCATAAATGAGGATGGTAAAAATTTCAAACATTTATTGTGGTCTGTAAAGGTCGACCCGACGTAATCAACGCATAATCTTTGCTGAAACACGTAAGTTTTAAACTTCCACATTTTATCCGCTCCAACATGATTATTCTTGCTCAAGGTCATTTCAAGGTCAAAAAGGTGGTATCCACTAAATTCAGTTTTTTATTGTCTAACATGCTATCGTAAAAAAATATACTATTCCATTTAAAAAAACATCGGTGACCTTGAAATTTCATTAAAAAACACGGCATAAAAATTTTTTTTTCTTTACCATTATATTTGCCCCCTGCAATAGTGTTACTTTGTCCTCTGAAGGTTTCTCATGGGACTGTAAATACAACAGTTATTTAGGTGTTCCCGTTTAAGTAGGACATGTTATTCGGCAGTACCCTGTATATTCAAATATCCGTTAAAATTGGGATTTCTAGTCCCAATTCTATGTTACACGAATCCAATATTCCGATTCTACCGGTCGGTAGTTGTGACACGTATTGTCCAGATATTCGAATTATCGGACAACTGAATATTCCATTGTGGACATCAGCGGCTCCGTCAACAATCGACGGTTCTACTGTGCCTATGTAATTGAAGCAATTACTACCGCATTTTTACGGGGGGGGGGGGATTTGTTCACTTCATTCAGCATTGGACAATGATTGTTGAACGTTCGATTCAGCGATGTTACTCGTCACAACACGGGAACGTAGTCGAAGGCCGGTGCTCGAAAATGTTTGACGCGGAACCTATATAAATAATATTATGGTAATTAACCCGTGTACCGTGGTCCCTGCTGTTATATGACGTTCTTGCGCATGTACGCGATCAACACACGTCCCGTGAAAATGATTTCTCAACACGGGGAACGATTTTATTGCGTGACTCACTTTATCGCGATGCTGATTCGCGCACGACGTTTTGTACTATTATTTATGCATGACGCTTAGGTGCGAAACACTGCTTCATTAAGGAACGAACCTAAAGAAACAACACAATTTTACGTCCAGGTACATCCAGATACAACTTCAGTACCCGTGGACGGTATCGGTGTACAGTATTTCACCGGTAATTGTCCCAAATGTCTCCGACAGAATTGTCCCTGAGATATCCCCACTATTGCGGGATGTACCCCCTTGAGCACTTCTTAACACACCCTGTTCGATGGCATGGAATTGGGAAAGAATATACAGAGTAACATCTTTCAGGAATTGCATATTTCGTAACTGGTTGAAGTCACTAGAAAGTTTAACAAAACAAATTTGCACGGTTTTTAAGTCTGCTATAAAGTACACGTAAAATATGTTTTTCTTGCTTGTGACCTTTGCGAGTTATGAAGGTCACCATCGTATTTTAAAATTCACACCCACATGTTTGTTTATACATTTATGAAGTTGGAGTCATTTGCAGTTGAAATCATATTTGGTAAAAAAATTAATATTATACTGGATTGAGTAATATACATCATTGTAAACTGGATTGTAAGTACAGTATTTCATCGGTAATTGTCCCAAATGTCTCCGACAGAATTGTCCCTGAGATATCCCCACTATTGCGGGATGTACCCCCTTGAGGGGCCGTGAAGCTCGAGAGGCCTCGGTCGCCGAGAAATATGACATCATGCGGCTCGGATATATCGGTGAGACCACACTAATCCGAATTTCCAACTTCTTTATTATTCATTATTTTTTTATGGGACTTCGATGACCATATTTGTGGCATTTTTCTAATAAAAATCATACCAAATATGATATAATTCCGATGATATTTACTTGTGTAATCGACGATTAAAGTTTCGGGCACGAGGAAGATAGCGTATGGGAAAGAAAGAGACGCGGAGAGTCGCAGTCGGCGGCACAGTTCAAAGGCTCGCGCGTCCTCATAATGTATTACCAAGGAATAACTTTTTTATTATTACTTAGTTTTTTATGAGACTTTTTCTAATAGATTTGTGACATTGTTCTGATTAAAATGATACCAAACGCGATATAATTCGGACATCATTATGCATAGGTCAGGTACATACCATCGGTGAGGCAACAGTAATGCAATGACGACACTTTTTCATTTTTAATTAATCTTTTAGGAGACTTTTACCATCATATTTGTAATATTTCTCTGATCAAAATTTTTCTGATTATACATACATATCTATTTTTTTAATTGACGATGGAATAAGTTTTGTTGACAAAGCGAGGATAATTAATAGATAATTTGATGAAAATATATCAATTATTATTTTTCTCAATATTCGTGAGAACTGGCTAATATTCAATCCAAATTGTGAGAAAGTGTTACAAAGAAATTACATATAATTGTTCATAAAAAAATTGTTTGCATCGATTGTAAATTGTAAGAAATGGTACGTAGAATGTTACTTCTTCTCCTAGTAAATTTTGTAAATCGAAAATGATAAAACAAACAATGTTTTTTTTTTGTTTCGTGGTTCATCTACCAATTACTGTGATGAACACGTAAAATCATAATTTCAGTAACAAATCAAGTAAAACCCAAAGAACATCGAATCCCCCCACAAGAATCGATAATTTGAAAGAAAAAGGAACGTCCGCCTAGAACCCTCTCGATCCGCCAGTCAAGTCACATTCCCAACATCAAACGTTCGACGTAATAACAGCTAATCGCATTGGAATCGCGATAGAAACGAAATTAGCCGACATCAAACCACCGTACGCCAAGACCCGACGCGAATGTAGGTTAAACGACCAATCATTCCTCGATTCTCTATTCTCCCATCATCGAATCCCAAGAAATATTGAACCCTCCATTATATTGAATTTTTACGCTCCATTTCCTGTACCGGAAAACCAATACGAAAATCTCTCCTTCAAAACATTACAAACAAATATCCCCTGAGAAACCAATGACGTACTCACGATAAAAATGTTTGACATGTTTTTTCTTGCGATTGCCAAATGTTCATTGATCACTAGGGGATTTTATGCTTTTATAAGAAACATTGATAATTGAAACATTTAAAAGTAAAAATATATAAAGTCTCTAGGTTAAACTTTCGTTTAGATACCCAGTTTTTCTTAACATTTTAAAGGCCAATATGGCGACGCTGTAACCTGTCAAAAATACTTGAAATTGCTCATGTTTACGCGCATATAACTTCTAAACCAGTGAATTCCTAACAATAAGATTTACATTTTCGTAGTTTTCTCGTCGAAATATACAGGATGACATAAAAAAATAATTAAAAAAACTGGGTATCTAGACGATAGTTTAACCGTTCCCGTAATTTATCCTAATAATCCTAATATGTCCTATATAATATAAATCAGGCTTAGGGGTACAGGCTAGGCCGATTATTCCAACCGAGTCGAGCCGATCATACAATAAGCTCGTCTCGACACCGGGTATTCTGCTATCTCATGAGATACCGAGGTACACTGATAAAGGTAATAGCTCTATACTAAATCTAGAGTATAAAGATTCGTTGATAGCTTTTCAAGACCGAAATTAACCATCGCCACGCCGGCAGCCTCCAGCGAACTCCGGAATCCTCGGTCGACTTTGTGCAAGGCAGATCCGTGTAATAATTAGGGCGAATCTGTAACGGTGAGGCGAAGCGTGAAATGTTCGGCGTGGAAAGCAAAGCCGGCAAACCGAAAGTAATTCACGAGCGAAAATACCTTCGGCGAGGTTCGCCGATACGGACTCCGCTTATCAATTAGCCAGATGTGTCCCCTCTGCGCGGCCTCAAGCTAAAGAGAGAGAGAGAGCGAGTGAGGGATAGCGAGTCAGAAAGCGAGAGAGAGAGAGAGAGAGAGAGAGAGAGAGAGCCTGCTCGCAATTTAGAATTATTATTCGACGCGGTCCGCTTTGGCTGCACCAGCAACAAGAGAATGCATTCGCCGCGCTCCAGTTCGCCAATCTTGGTGCTGTTGGCTCGCAGGAACGCGGGTTTCACCGGGATTAAAGCGCATCGAGGGATCATATCTATGAACCAAGTGGATGCAGCTCCATTGTGCACCGTTACCGGAGTATATATGTACGAGACATTGTGGCGACCGTCGAAACACCATTTGTTTTCGCGCAACCGCTAGTTCCTCACCGCTCCGCGCCGCGCCGATAAGCGTGTATACTTGCGTAAAGGTGCGATTCCACTAGCAAGTAACGCGCGAGGCTTCTTACGAGAGCGACTCACAAAATGTGTGTAAACACGTCTGAGACAGCGGCCGGAAAACTGTGCGCTCTTGCAACAGTTGCTCTCCGAGAATGATACAATGTATAATGCAGACGCTCTTTGGATATAGCTCTGACAGTAATCTCAATTTTCGAATCGTGTCTGAAGTATTTTGCGAAAGTTTGTGAATAAGAAATGGCCGAAAAGGATTGCTGGTCCAAAGAAGAAACTTTTGTGGTAATTTCTCGGTGAGAGTGCTTAAAGGAATTCTGGGACGTGAAAAAGGCTAAACTTCCGAAGACATGCTCAGAATTGAATAAAATTTTGAGAACTGGTTCCCTTTTGACTAAAATGATGATTGTCACAAGGACGAAACGCTTCCTTCTCATTTTTCCTCCTCTCACACACTTTCCAGCCGCCATAATTGTAAAAAACATTCGTTAAATTTACATTACAAGTACACTTTATTCTCCTACAAGCTGTCACTGAACGGTAATTAAAATGTACAGGATCTCAAAGAGATAATCCAAGTTGATTGGTGGTTAGGTTAGGTTATTTTGGGAGGGAGGGTTGGCGGCTTCACCTAACGCAGACGCTTACAATGTTCCGCATTTCGCATGGATTTCTGTATGCATTGTCGAGCCGATCTAACGGCCCAGATCTAATTCAGAAGTAACTCAGACCTAATCCATACGATTTTCAAATCGGCGAGGTCATAGATTTTCAACATGTTCATAAAAAATTATATATATAATAAATAAATTGTAATAAATAAGTAAATAAATAAATATATTAATAAATAAATAATAAATAAATTATTAAAATAAATTATATGTATATATATATATATATATATTTCGTTTCCTCGCCTAGCTTAAAAAATTAAAATTACAAATATCTCGGAAACTAAGACCGAGCGATGGGTATGTGTATAGCAAAAAGTTGTTCAAAATGTTGACCTTGACAACATATTTCAAGGGCAACGCGATTGCAGCTGGGTCCCATATATTTTCCTTAAACTATATCGAGAATGAAACTATGCACTCGAAAATTACGCAATTTGCGCACGCATTTCCATCAAGAACTGCGAAAAAGTGAAATCAAACGCACTGGTATAGAAAAAGTGTATCATAGCAGCCTAATATCCAATTTCTCACTGAGCATTTTTGTATTTTTTTCATTCGTTTTAAAATGATTGATACACAGGCAGCAGCATCAGCACATTTAACTGGGTGTGCTGACATTTTGATCGACAACCAGAGCAAAACTGATCTTACGATTCTCTCTACTAGCAATTTGCAATCTAAGTAATGTAGCCACTTCCGACATTTATTGAGCAAAAGGTTCAGAGACCATTCTCACCAATTATTGCAGAGAATGAGTAGCATCAATATTTGCAGACAAATGTACACACTTCTGTAAATCGCTCTCGCAAATAGTGTCACAAGTTACTTGCTAGTGGACGCGCACCTTGAGTCAATTCGAAGTTTCCAGCGAAACCCGTCTGTAACACGTAGCCGCAAATCACCAGCTTACGTTTACCAGATGGCAAACTCCGATCGCGATCGAACGAGCAAACACCCTGAGAAACAGCAAAAAAAATACACGAGACCAGAAGAAACGGAGGAAGATCCAACAACCGGCGGCGGTTAAATAATTGATTTTCAAGTATTTATGGAGTTTCGGTTACCAGCGATTCGCCAACGGGATTCCGTAAACTCTCAGCTTCGCTAAAAATGTCCCAGCCAACACCGCAACCGCCGTCGTTCCAACGGTCGTTGTATGTCCGTAAATAATGCGAGAACGGAATCGTTTAGGCGGTCCGCTAGCGAAAATTCACTAGGCCGACAGCACGCCTGAAAACGATCCATTTAAAGGAAAGGGTTTCTTACCGGTTTCTTACCGGGTATCTTTGGTTGCCGTGGTTGTCGACGAGAATATGTTAGCTGTAGACTGCTTTATTTAGCTGGGTTTGCGACAGGGAACAGCGAACGCTATTTTTGAGAACGTGGTTCCGCGACGTTTGGGTATAGGTTTGTTCCAGGGATTGAAACTGTTATGATATCGGTTCTCGAAACAGTTATGAAGAACCGAAATTATGTTATAACTGTTACGAGAATATCGGTTCTGGCTTACATCGGTTATGGTTACGGTTCTCGAGAACCGATATTATTTCGGTTCTAAAACAGTTATTTTTCGGTTCTGGATATCGGTTCTGGGTTTCGGTTCCAGTTTCGGTTCTGTCCTCTGTCATTCTGTATTCTATTCTGTATTGTGTTCGGCCTTCTATATTTATTACTTAAGTAGTTATTTATTGTTATTTATAATTTAAACAATTTTTAAATAAATAAATTTTTATAATTTTTTTTCTATATTTATTATTTGAATTGTTATTTCAATAATTTATTGTTAAAATAATTGTTTAAATAAATAAATTTTCATAATTTGTTTCTACACTTATTCTTTGAAGTATTTCAATAATTTGTTGTTAAACTAACATATTTATTATTTGAATTATTAATTCGATAATTTAATGTTAAAATAATTGTTTAAAAAGTTAAATTTTCAAAATTTGTTTCCATATTCATTATTTGTATGGTTATTTCATTACTTTATTGTTAAAATAATTGTTTAAAAAAATAAATTAAGTTAAATAATAAAGTTTAAATAAATAATAATTCAAATAATAAATATGTTAGTTTAACAACAAATTATTGAAATACTTCAAATAATAAGTATAGAAACAAATTATGAAAATTTATTTATTTGTACAATTATTTTAACAATAAATTATTTGATTTGCTGGGCTTGATTTAAAATAAGGGCTGTTTGATTGGAAACATTGCACAATATCTGTAACCCCCCGTGTGAAACCTTATTTTTATCAACGCCATCTGCAAACTGGATCGTTGATTATTATTTATTTACGACAAACATTTTTACTGAGCTAGGTTTTCAACATTTTTAAAAAATTCATGGATACCGTATTGAAGTCACTATTTTAATACATAACCATCATTTTAGTCAAAAAGGAACCTATTCTGTAAATTTGGATAAACTGTACTTTGGAGGTCCAATTGTTTTTAACTTCTTTTTACGCTGTCCTATAGATTTCGACGAGAAAACACCGAAAATTAAAGTCTTATTACCAGGAGTTCATTGGTTCAGAAGTTATACGCGTGTAAAGTTGAGCATTGTTAACTAACCTCAAACCAACTTGGACTATACCGCTCAGTACTATTTCGGCGATACGCTGAACACCCGCCATCTATCCAGCGCATGCGCTCAACAGTCCTACCTCCACCACCCAACGAATATCCAATATGGCGGCGCTCTAACCTCTCAAAAACGCTTAAAAGTGCTCATGTTTACACGCGTATAACTTTTCAACCAGTGAACTCCGCTAACCAAAACTTGAATTTCCTGTACTAAAACTTACACGTCTATCATTTTCTCGTCAAAGTGTGTAGCATCAAATACAAAAAACTAGAAAATTTTTGGTCCTCTAAAGTACAGTTCAGCCTTCATTTTCTTCTTTGATCTTCGCGTAATCCATTTAATAGTACATTTATATTCTTCTAATGTTATTGCTGCTTTAAATAACACTTGCACATTTCTGTCTTAATGCATAAAATCCACAGTCTACTAATAACCCTATCTCACCACCGATCCGAACCATGTATCTCAAGCAGGGACCACAGCAGAGTTAATTAGCCCCCAGTGGTAGTCACAATCAACAATTTACTCGTCCCGACAACTTCCTAGTCGCAAAGCCTGCACTTTCTAAATATCCACTTAGTCGTTCTCCTTGCCGGTTCACTTAATATCGTGGCCGTTGCATTGGTGCTCCCCTTACACTCTGAAAAACATTTCTAGCCGAGGAGGCTGGTTAGGACCGGAGTTTTTCCCTCGAAAGTGGGATAGCAATGGGAGCTGGCGAGATCGATCAGCTGATTCCTCGGGGTACACTAAAGCGCCGCTTAACATCCCCTTAGGGAGGTTAAGCTATAGGTGTTATAGGTGTTTGCCAACTGCAAAAGGATCTGCGTGTGTGTACAACGATGGCCTACGCCGCAGTAGGCAATATAACTTTCTGGCCAATTAATTTCGCAGTAACAAACGCTCACGGAAGCGTCCGAGTTAAACGTAGCCGACACGTATCCTAAACGATGGCGAGGATAGACATCCGTTCTGGGGATCGTTTAGCTTTGTTCCAGTCAGTTGAGTTTAGACTGTCATTCCCAGGTAGCACACCTGTCTAAACAATTCGACTCTATCGATGTATTGGGTGGTTGTAAATGTTCATGCAGTAGTTAACCATCAAATTTTCAAACACCATTTTAATTATTCGTCTTTTTGCGTAATTTCTGCAGATGAAATTTCAAGGTTAGAATCATTTGGGTTTTAAATATTGTTCAACCTGGAGCCGTGCGAGAAATTTAGGGAGATCAACTGAATTTCGTTAATTCGCAAGGTGGTCGAGAGATGCTCTAGGAATTCCTTCCTTAGTGGGAGATTCGGTAGAATGGACGGTACTATTTAAGAAAATTGAGATTTGGATGAAGTAGCTCGATTGAGCAGTCTAAATATATTCTTAAGAACAAAAAAATACAAAAAAACCCACTAAAGATTTTCGCCTTCGCGATAACAATACAGTACACGCACGCGGTCGCTACGCAATCTCAAATAACGAACCGCAAGTGCTACGAAATTATTTATCGGAATCGAAAATGACGGAGAATCGACACAGAACGCACGGAATCGAAAATGACCGGAAGCTAGATTATGTGCCTTGCTTGGCCTAACGCGCGCGGTTCGATATACGTATAACACTCGACTCTCCTTCGCGGTAACGCGCGAGCACACGCGTCGCCGGCGAGGTGACGTCACAAGTCACCTGTATAGCTACCGAATTTGTCCGTTTCCTCGCATTCAAAACGTCTCCAACGGCAGAACGTATACGGTGCACACCAAATAAACAGTTCTCAGCTCCACAAGGAGTCCGTGTCGAACACGTCACGTCCGTGTCCCACAACTACATATATAGTGTGTCTAACAAATATTATGAGTGTCATAAAAGATTGAATTTACCTCGATGTAACGAATATTTATGGCCCAAGCTTTCTGTCTTTCAGTAAATATTTATTATTGATGACGGCTTTTTAATTCTAATGGATGAACAAGTGTATAAAGTACTCAATTTCAAACTAGGTTAGGTTTCAGAATTAGAAGAAGATAGACACGATTGGATTACCGCGATTTTACAAATATATTAATGTGGTAACACGTATAAATAATTATTTATTTTATGGAAAAAATGAAATAGACTTCGGGTGACAATAGTTGCGCGATTTCAAACTAGATTAGGTTTCAGAAGTAGGAGAAGATAGACAAGATTGGATTACCACGATTTTACAAATATATTAGTGTGGTAACACGTATAAATAATTGTTTATTTTATGGAAAAAATGAAATAGACTTCGGGTTACAATAGTTGAGCGATTTCAAACTAGATTAGGTTTCAGAAGTAGGAGAAGATAGACAAGATTGGATTACCGCGATTTTACAAATATATTAATGTGGTAACACGTATAAATAATTATTTATTTTATGGAAAAAATTAAATAGACTTCGGGTGACAATAGTTGCGCGATTTCAAATTAGATTAGGTTTCAGAAGTAGGAGAAGATAGACAAGATTGGATTACTGCGATTTTACAAATATATTAATGTGGTAACACGTATAAATAATTATTTATTTTATGGAAAAAATGAAATAGACTTCGGGTGACAATAGTTGCGCGATTTCAAACTAGATTAGGTTTCAGAAGTAGGAGAAGATAGACAAGATTGGATTACTGCGATTTTACAAATATATTAATGTGGTAACACGTATAAATAATTATTTATTTTATGGAAAAGACAATGAAATAGACATAGGGTTAAAGAAGTTGCGTGATTTCAAACTAACTGTTAAACTAAACTACCATTAATTACTAAACTAAAAACAGCGACTATGCGACTATACGACTTCAACCCTCAAACTTTCTACTACTTCCTTCACGACTCTCAGACAACGACGGCTTCTCTCAACTCATCCCTCTCGTACCGGAAACTCGGTTCACCCCACGCTTGCCTAATCCGTACTTTTCACCATGTCCAAATATGGGCATGAACATCGTCGATGGGCTTAAGTACGCATGTTGTGGTCAACTTTTTGGAGGATATCCTTCCTGTATCGAACATGATGGTAAAAGTTTCGAGCAATTTATGAATTAATAATAAATGTTTCATAAAAATATTATTTGTATACTTTCTCAATCTCTTTGACATTCGAATTCAAAAATACAGTATTTCATCGATAATTGTCCACAACACGGGTCTGCGGAGGGACAGTTATGCGCGAGGGATATCATTGTTTGAGGTTTGCCGAACGTAGAGAAGGACAGCCTAGCTCGAGAGGCCTCGGTCACCGAGAAATGTAAACATACCTAATCCGAATTTCCAACTTCTTTATTATTCATTATTTTTTGATGGGACATCGATGACCATATTTGTAGCATTTTTCAAGTTGGAAATTCAGATTAGTGTGGTCTCATCGATATACCCGAGCCGCATGGTGACATATTTCTCGGCGACCGAGGCCACTCGACCTTCACGGCCCCTCAAAGGAGTACACCCCGCACTAGTGGGGATATCTCAGGGACAATTATGTCGGAGACATTTGGGACAATTACCGATGAAATACTGTACTTACAATCCAGTTTACTTCTTCGATCCTCTGATGTCGATTGTCTCGTAAACAATGCATAATATTAATTTTTTTACCAAATATGATTTCAACTGCAAATGACTCCAACTTCATAAATGTATAAACAAAAATGTGGGTGTGAATTTTAAAATACGATGGTGACCTTCATAACTCGCAAAGGTCACAAGCAAGAAAAACATATTTTACGTGTACTTTATAGCAGACTTAAAAACCGTGCAAATTTGTTTTGTTAAACTTTCTAGTGACTTCAACCAGTTACGAAATATGCAATTCCTGAAAGATGTTACTCTGTATATTCTTTCCCAATTCCATGCCATCGAACAGGGTGTGTTAAGAAGTGAAAATGGCGGATACGAGTCATAACGGAAACAGTTTTTTTGCGCATGCGCAGAGCATTTCCACGTCACGTGACCATTCCAGATGACTCTACTGGGCAATATTTCGGGTAAGATGGTAGCCAATCGGAGGTGGGTGCCGAAAAGGAACCTCACCCGATGCTTCCACTGAAAATGATTATGCACATTTTTCAATTCAAGTGTACATTATAATAAAAATGGCACGTAATCTATATAAATTCAATCGTGACATTTTTCTATGGTAGCACATATTAGTCACTTTTAATGGTCGGTAGGATTATTGTTAAATTATTAATTTGTCGACACACATAGGTTAATACATTTTTATACAGAAAGACAAGCCGCATCAAATGACGCATAGAAAAATATTGGTTTCTATTTAAACAAAATATGAAGGTGAATCAGTAGGACTCGTGCACCTACAAAGCAATTGTTACAACCATCTTGCAGTTCTACTTATACTGAGAATTACTAATTAGTAACGCTTTGTTAGAGTGGTTGCTCAATATAATTAAATAGGGAGAGGACTTCTAATAACAAACATAATCGTTTATTATAATACTTTAACTTGCTGTATAATCTTCACTGTCACGTTTTTGCGGGTCGGAGTCTATTTGCCACATTTCTGCACTCATACACACGGGGACAAAAGAGTGGGGAGGCGTACGTGTGTGTGTATAACTCCCACTCCTCTCTCTCTCTCTCTCTCTCTCTCTCTCTCTCTCTCTCTCACTCACTCCTGCGCTGTACAATATATATGTACCATTTCCAATACGCTTTTCAATATCTCCAATAATAACAGAGGTATTCGAGTGCTAATTTTTACTGAAACACCCTATACACAGACGATCGCGTTGCCAGTCGTAATTTTAATTAGGACCCCTGTAGAAAGTGATCGAGTAATAAAGCGGCAAGCGAATACAGAGTTTCGTCTTTGCGGATTTGCTAGGTTGCAGGAGTATTACGATCGAAGGTCCGCAACAAACAACGTTAAGTGGTCAGGTCTGGTTTCGGAGCTGTGCGGTGATGTTCGGAGGGGTGCGGAGCGGAAAGACGCGGCATAACGCCGTTGAAACCACGGACGATGGCCGGAATAAATATCACGACGGTTTCCACGGGGATCCCCGGGAATGGATGAAGCCTGGTTAGCACATGGCCAACGGAACGGTTCGGCCGCCTATAAGCGCTCCTGCCGGAGCGTCTAGGCTACTGATCGTGAACACGCATACATCAGTAATAATGTGAAGCAACTGTAAGCCCCTTAGGTAGACCGTGCGGCCCGGTATAACTGGAGATTAAGCCATCACAGACCGCTTACCATAAATTGATATTAAAGTTCCATTATAATGCGACACGGTATCGAAGCTAAACGTCACGCCCGTGTGCACGCGAAGCGGAAACGCACGCGTCGCCCGAATTTACAAGGACGATTTGCCTGTCGCAGGAAACCTACCTTCTGTGTCCTATCTCCCACTATCTTTCTCTCTCTCTCTCTTTCTCTCTCTCCCTTGGTGATCCTACCCGAAGTTACAGTAATTAATTAGCAACCACTTGCACCGATGACGCTCAGACCCACCAGCACTGACTACTTCCTTGCAGCATGATTACCCTGTCATCTGTTGAGCGGCTGCGATGCATGTTTCACGAGAGACTGAAAGAGAAATTGCTCGACTCGTGAACGATGCATTTTTGATGGCCTCGGGTTTATGGCGCGGTCGACCACGCTCATACCAGATAGTTTTCGCGAGTGTTAGCGGAATATGACGGGAATGGACAGACTCGTGGCTGACTCGATGGTTGTCAGTGTGTGTCAAACATTTTAGGTTTCTCATGATGGAAATGATTTGGGGAGACGTACATGTACGTTCTTTATGTGTCTCTTAAAACTGGTAACCGCATTGCGGACTTTGTGCGCAAACAAGAATGAGTAGGTGGAGCGTAAAGCAGGAGGAATGATAAAAGAAATTTCAATTTCAATTGATATATTATCATTAGTCTGGGGATTTTATGTATTTATGAGAAAACCCTACATCAAACCAACCCAAACCAGAATCAATCATATCAAACTCTACGAAGCATCACTTCGTATCAAGCTGTATCAACCAGATTCGATCCGAATCAAACTAATACGATTATTACCAAATCAATTTAACAAAAACCTGTTCAAACCGACTAGAATCAAACAAAATCAAACCGGACCAAACCAAATCGAACCGAATGGAACAAAACCTCCCCAAATCAGAACAAATTGATTCTCCAACAAGTAGTCGCAAATCCGAGGCAAATCAAGCCGACCCGACCGTACTCCTCATAGTATATCACTGGTTTTGATATGTTTGGAGTCGGTGGATCAGAATAGGTGGGTGGGTTCCATTTAAAATAGTATAACAATTAAGAGAATTTAGGAGTACCAATGCATTTTTTGCAACTTAATAGCAACTTAATAATAACCTAAATCAAACCAACCCAAACCAAAATCAATCAAATCAAACTCTACGAAACATCACTTCGTATCAAACTATATGAACCAGATTCGATCCGAATCAAACTAATACGATTATTACCAAATCAATTTAACAAAAACCTGTTCAAACCGACTAAAATCAAACAAAATCAAACCGGACCAAACCAAATTGGACCAAATGGAACAAAATCTACCCAGTTCAAACAAAATCAAAACAAATTGATTCTCAACCAAGTAGTCGCAAATCCGAGGCAAATCAAGCCGACCCAACCGTACTCCTCAGAGTATATCACTGGTTTTACATATCTTTGGAGGGGACACGCCCGTTTGGACGCCATCCGATTGGACGCGTTCCTTTTGGACTCCGTGCCGATTGGACTCGTGTCGTTTGAACGCCTTGCCGTTTGGACTCCGTGCCGATTGGACTTCGTACCGGTTGGACCTAACCCAGACCTAACCAGACCTAACCAGACCTAACCCAGACCTAACCCAGACCGAACCCAGACCTAACCCAGACCTAACCCAGACATGTTTTTGCTTTTTTTTTTTTGAAATTTGGGGAATCCGCCTTATGGATACCCTCTCTCCTCGCCTGTAGAGGCGAGAGGGTTATGTTGGGCTCTCCTGACCCAAAGGTCAGGCCTACTAACTAAACCCCACATTCTGCCATGCCCTGGGCTTTTAAGGTCCATTCCGGGATCTGCATGGCATAACTACCGGAATGGACCGCCCTTTTATGCACACATGAGAGGGGAGAGAAGCTCCCCTCCGGCCAACCTATTTGGGACTCGGTGACGACAGACACAGGCCCTCCTGTCCGACGACTCCCGGATATGTCTTTCCCCCCACCTCGCCGGCGGGGAACGACGCATCCGACTTCTAATAAGGCCGGTCCTGCTTAGGGGAGTTCTAGCTCAAACCCTAAGGACCGACCCCCTTCCCTCCCCCTTCCCGCACCGGTGAACGCCACCCACTAACCCCTTCACACATTTGCACCCGAGGGTGCAGCCGTGGGAAGAGGTTGCCTCCCTCCTCTTACCTGGTCCTGGGCCTGGCCTAGGACCTCCTGCCCCTCCGAGGCAGGGGTGTCGATGCGCCAATCGGCTTCTTTCCTCCTCCCTTTGTTCATCCCTCCCCCCCAGACCTAACCCAGACCTAATCCTGACCTAACCCAGAACTAACCATATATTTCACAATAAAATATCACCATATGTAGAATTCGGAAAGCAATGATTATAAAATTTACGGAACCCAAATGTCACGAATCCAAACGGCACGGCGTCCAAATGTCACAAATCCAAACGGCATGGCGTCCAAACGACGAGTCCAATCAGCACGGCGTCCAAAAGGAACGCGTCCAATCGGATGGCCTCCAAGAGGGACACCCCCGTTTGGATCAGAGTAGGTGGGTAGGTTCCATTTAAAATAGTGTAACGATTAAGAGAATTTAAGAGTACCTATGCATTTTTTGCTACTTAATAGAATTATTAACTCAGTTTTTAGTTACTCAATTAATTACTCAACTTTTGGAGAATGAATTAAATGGACATATGTTATCCCCCACCCCCTAAGATTTTGGTACATGTTACACGTCATTCTACTTGTTTCGATATGCTGAATACGAATGTCGCGTTGCGACCGAACTATGTCTCACGCGCGGGATTCGACCGTCAACCCACCCGAGGTTGTGAATCTCGCCATTAAATCCTGCCTGTAAGTGTGCTAGTCAGATATTTTTCAAAAAGTTTTGATTTCAGTCAAAGAAAGTCATATTCATCACGTCGAAACGAGTATAATGATTTATAAGTACCTGAAGCTTATGGTTAGGGATGGTTGCAATTGTAAAATTCAGTTCTATGTTATTCTCAGTACCTAACCTTGTTATTCGAGGAATAATTAACGTTATACAAGACCAGTATACTTTGATTTATTGTATCTCTCTTCGCTGCAATCTCGCAAAGATGCGCACTACACAGATCCGTAAATAAAACGTCAATGGTTACAAATAACGTTATGGAAATGACGCAACTCCCGTGTCGCGAAGACAAAAGCTCGTTATAAAGCAAGAAAAATCGAAGGAAGACGAGAAACCGGTTGCCCCTAGCAACAGGGTAAATCCTGGCATCTATAAATCAACCATTTGTTCCCCGCGACTCAACATTCACAGCTCGTTATCTCGTTCCTCCTGAGATCCGACAACGGAATCCGGCAATTGATCGAGGCGACCTTTAGCGTCTTGCCATAACCGTGGCGGTAGGGAAAAAGAAAAAGAAAGAGAGAGAGAGAGAGAGAGAGAGAGAGGCTCCAATTATTACCTAACAACGCGACGACAACGGGTGAATAGATGTAAAGAATATTCCCGATAATAACGGTCTGGCGGAGCGGGCGCATCTTTAACGGGCGACGCGCGGCATTTCCGCTTCTTTTGTGCTCTCAATGCGACAAAGCGCTAACATCCGAGAACAGATACGGCGTAGAACACACCATGGAGAATGGTTAAACTTGATACGGTTCGTTCTCGGTAATTGGTTCTACACGGCGCGGATTCACTTTGTCTTCAGCCCTGGGAATAAAAACAAATACCCTATTTATACTCTTACTACGGGCATTGCTTCGCGCAGAGAGGCAAATGTGTATGTGTGTGTGAGAGAGAGAAAGAGAGAGAGAGAGAGAGAGAGAGAGAGAGAGAGAGAGAACGGCGCGGAATAGCTCGCCGGAAACTGCAAGGTAAATACTTAAAGAAATGTAATATACACGAGTAGATATGAGAGAGGCCGCCCCGCCCTCCCCCCATCTCCCGCCGAATTAGCGAAAATGCAGCCAAGGAATAGCATCCCCCCGGGGGGTGGGAGAGTGGGCACCACCTCGCGAACAAAGAAGCAACATCCACACGAATATGCGCACTACGAGCCCGGCCACTTTGATTAGGAGTGAGTCGCAGCTGTTGCGATATCGTTCATCGCCGGTTAGGATGTTTGAATTAATCGAATTTATTTGGCACCAAGCATCAAGTCGTTCGAAAAGGTACGAAGAAACCCAAAATTATTCAATCGGACATGTCGAATGAGAATAGTATGTATACATATTTACATATAATCAGGCAAGTAAAGTGGAGACGCTCGACGGTCAAATAAATAAAATGGACGAGCTTAAAGTTAAACATGTGAAATGAATCAGTTTGTGATCAGATAAGTGAAATGAACCGATCTATGAACAGACATGTAAAATGAGCAAATCCAATAGCTAACAAAATTCTTCAATTCCACATTCTGAATGGCAATGGTATTAATACTTCTAATCAGACGAGTAGAATAGAGACGCCCTGTGGTCAGACAAATGAAATGAACGATAACCATGTGAAATGAATCAGCTTATGATTCGGCAAGTGAAATGAACTAGTCTATGATCAGACAAGTGAAATAAGCCAGTTTATGATCATAGAAGTGAAATGAACCAGTCTACGATCAGACAAGTGAAATGAACCAGTCTATAATCAGACAAGTGACATGAACCAGCCTATGATCAGACAAGTGAAATGAACAAGTCTATGGTTAGACACGTAAAATGAACCAATCTATGATCAGACAAGTAGAATGAACCAATCTATGACCAGACAAGTAAAATGAGCAAATCCAATGGCTAGAAAAATTCTTCAATTCCACATTCAGAATGGCAATAGTATGAATACTTCTAATCAGACGAGTAGAATAGAGACGCCCTGTGGTCAGACAAATGAAATGAACGATAACCATGTGAAATGAATCAGTTTATGATTTGTCAAGTGAAATGAACCAGTCTATGGTCAGACAAGTGAATCGAACCAGTTCATGATTAGACAAGTGACATGAACCAGTCTATGACCAGACAAGTGAAATGAACCAGTCTATGGTCAGACAAGTGACATGAACCAGTCTATGACCAGACAAGTGAAATGAACCAGTCTATGGTCAGACAAGTGAATCGAACCAGTTCATGATTAGACAAGTGACATGAACCAGTCTATGACCAGACAAGTGAAATGAACCAGTGTATGATCAGACAGGTGTCATGAACCAGCCTATGATCAGACAAGTGAAATGAACCAGTCTATGATCACACAATTGCATCGAACCACTTCATGATTAGACAAGTGACAAGAACCAGTCTATGACCAGACAAGTGAAATGAACCAGCGTATGAACAGAAAAGTGAAATGAACCAGTCTATGATCAGACAAGTGAATTAAACCAGTTCAATGAAATATGTCAGTCACAAGTGAGGTATAAAAATCATAGTCATTAGATTCGTCGAATAATGAACACAAGTATTATAATTCCATAACAGAGTTGCTTGAATCAACCCGAGAATAACAATTGTAACAACTATACAAAACTGCAATCAAATGCGAATGATTGTCAAAAAGAAACCAAAAACAACATCATAATTGAAGCACCGAGTTATTCAACGATACTCACATTGTTCGACCACGCTACGCAAATTTTCGTGTAACTCGAGTACCATATTATTCAAGGGTTGCTGATTTTAAAGTGCATAATTGATACGTACGCGAAACAAAATTTTTAATCTGTAAAGTAGAATGTCCTGTAGTGTGCGTTGTTTCTTGCATACCAGAACAGGATACTCTCCATCCATGTAACATGAATAATACGACGGATGTAACTACGTAAATATTGTTCAACGCCGCGAATTCCTCGAGGAAAAGCGTAACACAACGATACAAGGTATTATGTATGTTCGTTATAGCTCCAATTGCTCGTAACGCACTTCAAACAATTACTGCGCGCCAGCGCGTTCTCTCTCTCTCCTGTCTTACCATCTCTCTCTCTCTCTCTTTCTGTGTACTCGTAGAAATTTCGCTAAGCTTGCTTAGCGAACAAAGAGCGAACTCCGAGGCATCAGCCTCATCCGTAAGGATTTCCGCCGCGGGTTTATGAGATGTGTGCTCGCCACTTAAGACGGTAACTTTTCGACTTTCATTAACGACTCGAGTTAATTAAGAGGAAGCGGTTCGGGTTCCCGTCGACCTTTCGCAAACAGATTTTTCGCGATTCCTGTCGGAGACTCCGTGTACCTGGAACAGAATCAATCTCTCCGGCAAAATTGTCTCCCGAAACTTTCCCGAGGAGTCGACGCCATGTTTCCCATACCCCCCCCCCCCACCCCCCCCCCAATCATAAATTAATACAGGACTTCGCGAATCATGCAGAAATTCCCAGATCTCGCTGGCAAGTACGGGGAACTTGTTACTTTTCGACGAGGAAGTACAAATAATCGTCAAGCGTATTATCAAAGTATGTTTCATGAATTAATCTTTTCACTAGGTCAACTTTCCAATCGTGAATATTGATCAAAATGTAAGGTGCGACAAGTGAAATCGACGTAACAAAAATTGTAGCTCAAAATGTTTGTTAAAATAATATTAATAGCGTGCAGGTGAGAGAATGAAGACCACGTGTTGTATTATAATATACAGGGTGTCCCACATAAACGGGAACACCTAAATATCTGTCGTATTTACAGTTCTATCAGAAAACTTCAGAGCTCAAAGTGACACCAATGCAGGAGGCAAATGTAATGGTAAAGAAAACAAATTTTTATGTCGTGTTTTTTAATGAAATTTCAAGGTCACCGATGTTTTTTTTAATGAAATAGTATATTTTTTTACGATAGCATGATAGAAAATAAAAACTGAATTTAGTGGATACCACCTTTTGGTAAACCTTACGTTTAGGGGCGGATGCTCCGATGACCTTGACCTTGACATATGTTGTTGAGGACAACATTCTGAACAACTTTTGTCATTACAACTACCCGGTGCTCGGTCTCAGTTTTCGAGATATTTGCGAAAAACTATTGCTAATAGTGTATTAAATTTTCCGTATTCTTCCACGCTCCGTGGCAACGTAAACCTGTTCCGGGGCCGCATCTGTTTATTTTTTGTTTGTAAACACGTTGTGGGGATGAGAAGCGACAATACCACACACACCCACCCAGTGTTTCTAAAAAGAAGGCTCTCACACTATACAATATAAAATCAACTGAGACGAATACAGCATACATGTATTATATTATCGCATTTGATAGTAAAACAAATTGCAAAACCTAACCCAGACCTAACCCAGACCAATACAGCATACATGTATTATATTATCGCATTTGATAGTAAAACAAATTGGTATTGGTTTCAGTTGATTTTACATTGTTTAATCTGAGAACCTTCGTCTCAGAAACACTGGGTGGGTGTGTGCGGTGTCGTGTGTTGGTTAGGACTAGGTGGCGGGGGGCGGAGAGCACGCAGACGAAATTATGAGTATCTCGAATAATATCTATATCAAACTGAGAATTTTATTCTGGATCGCACATGGGTCACATTCGCATGTATGATTTCTTGCTATGTTTATTTATCTAAGGTGTAGCTCATTCGAAACTATGGTAGCCTTACGTAGCCACGAAGAATACAGAGAATTCAATACAGTACTAGCAATAGTTTTTCGCAAATATCTCGAAAACTAAGACCGAGCACCGGGTAGTTGTAATGACAAAAGTTGTTCAGAATGTTGTCCTCAACAACATATGTCAAGGTCAAGGTCATCGGAGCATCCTCCCCTAAACGTAAGTTTTACCCACCTTTTTGACCTTGAAATGACCTTGAGCAAGAATAATCATGTTGGAGCGGATAAAATGTGGAAGTTTAAAACTTACGTGTTTCAGCAAAGATTACGCGTTGTTTACGGCGGGTTGACCTTTACATATCATAATAAATGTTCGAAATGTTGACCATCCTCATTTATGCAATATTGCAATCTTGCATTAAATGATCTGTAGGCATTGTCGATTTCCTGAGACGTAATTGAAGTACATGTTGCAGTAATCCTTTGCCGCGTATCCTCTGGCGTTGTGGGTTTATCTTTGTACACAATACATTTTCTATCCGCGCACTAGTTTCAGAGATATTTAAAGAGAAGTAGAGCGTTTGTACAGGAATGCAGAGCTACTCCATCAGATACCTTCAAAAATGTTCGTTCAGAATTTGAGAATCGTCTGCATTCTTGTTTAGAAAACAACGAAGAACATATTCAAAATTTGTTATAGTTACAAAGAAGTTACAAACTTTCTTTCAGTATAAATATGACTCGCTCTACTTCTCTTCAAATATCTCCGAAACTAGTGAGCAGATAAAAAAAAAAGTATCCTTTTTACGTACAACAAGATCGCATAATAAAAAATATTGGCTTCCATTTGAAAAAACAAAGTTGACCTTCGAATGACCGTGAGAACGCCACCCAAATAATAAACTGATACTATCCCCCTGTTTTCCCCTCAAAATCCTTTTACACATATTTTACACTTTTTTAATATCTTTCATACTTGTCTAGATATTCGGCTGGAAAGTTCTCGAATGAACACCCTGTATAATAAACCCTAGCTCCATCGCTAAACGTCACAAATAAACAATAACGAATTAATTCCTAGCACGATACGAGAGTTAGCTGACCAGCAGTAATTCTCCGAACACAAGGAATGCGTTAATTTGCAACACCTTGCTAATCATGCCGCAATATCATAACGGCGTGCTCAAGGTCATAAGCTCTCCGCCCTCAGAATCACAAAACACCATCGTAAAGTGGAACAGCCATTTCAATTCCCTGAATTCCTTTCCAACCCCTAAAACGACCCGGCGTGTATAACCATCGTGCCATAAAGCAGCTCACGTCGCAGTGGGTCCCGAAACCCGGCCCCATTGTTTCCGCCTCGGAACAGTTGTATCGCAATAAGCCCGGTGACCTTGGACAGGCCACGGTTATTTCCGCTGATAATGAAACCCCCGATGGAACGCGTGTCCAGCACGTGTCGGTGTTACGCAGCGCGAGAGGAACGTAAGCAGAGAGGGTTGTTTCGCCGTGAAGGGCGGAGAACAAGGGTGGATTACGTTGGGTGGAGACAACGGGAGGGTGGAGGACGGTTCAGGAGGATGTTGACGAAGGGGATGGATGGAAGAAAAATGGCTGGGTTAGGGGTGGAATCCGTATAGAGAAAGGTCGAAAGGAAGTTTCGGAAATCAAGACGAAATTATAAGAACATAAAAAACAGGGAATACATTGAATGGGTCTAATTCAGGACGCCCCTTCAATATTATTAGATTGTTCAACGTGAAATGTTCGATTCTTCAGAGTAATGTTAGGCAAACAGAATTGTTTTACAAATATTGCTTATTCGTCAAAGTAAGCGCCATTCTAATCAATTTTATTGTATCAACGATTTGCAAGTTTCCAACTTGTACTACGTTACATGCTGAAGTTTTTTTCTCACAACATTTTGGTTCGCGTTTTTCGTTAGATCGTTGCATCCATTTTTGAGTTGTTTTTCGAACATGAACAACGAATAGTTTCAACTCGTCTAAAATGAATACACGAGCATCACATTGACTGACATTGAAATAAACTTGATTTAAAAGTAATATTGAATATCTAAATGGACACTGATGACAGGACCTCGAAGATCGGCTTTGTACTTTGAATTGGCATACAGGGTTTCTCACCCGATTTTGACATCTTGCTTTCTTCGCTAGTTGTTAGTCCAAAATTTTTTCAGATAAGAATTAAATGGTGTTAAGTGGGGCATAATTTGGTGTTATTAGTTTATTCGTAGGTGAACGCGTCAAGGTCATCTGAAGGTCAACTTCCTCTTTTTTTAAAATGGAATTATATACTTTTTAATACATCAATCGATGCAGTTGGACATTCCATATAAAAGAGATTACTATGTACGTTGAAACATTAGTCGTTTTGGAGATATTTCAACGTAAAAAATTCTTAGTGCGATAGCAATGGTGTCATGGAATTACTATACAGGGTGGGGCACTATAAACAGGTCACCCGAATGACTCGCTTGCATTTGAAGACAGAAGAAAATGCATCAGACCAACCTTACTTGATATCGAGGCGCTCGTAATCCGATGTCATTAATTTTTTTATAGGTGGAGACGTCAAGGACATATGAAGGTCAACTCTGTTTTTTTACATGGAACGGTATGGTTTTTTATTTACATTCTGACAGTGTGTTTCAAGACGAATACAATGACCTATTATGAAGGTCATTCAAGGTCACGCAAGGTCAACTGCAATAGAAAATAAAGTGTCTCAAAGCACTCTTCGAACACTCATAGCCTACGAATAATTTGCATTTATATGCTAAAACTTAATAAGAAAAATATTGTCACCATTTAGTGTGTCTAATTCGACGAAATGAATCTCGGGAAAACGGGAATACAGGCTGGAAAGATTTCAGAAGCGTCCCCGGGGCCAGCATCGACTGGACGAGTTCGCTTATGAAATTATATTGTTTGCGAGCAGGGTGTCAAGAGTTATCGATTGTATCTCGATCGTGTCACCAGTTCAGGGATGGAGGTTCGAGACGGCTCGGAGAACTAAACAAGGTGAAGATGAAGTGGAACGTGTCTTATATTGGGGGAGTTGCCTTTCTTCTACCTTGAAGTGCAGGTGAAAGCTCGAGGATTGCTTACGAGAATCCCGATACACGGCCAGTGGCAATATTATGAAATTAAAGCGGCAACACCGGCACAAACCGTGTCGACCGATCTACTATAGTCTGTTCAACGACATCAGATGCAAACAAACGCACACGACGCACGATGACGCCACAATGGTCGGTTTTCCTGAAAACCTGACCAAAAATTAAATCTTTCTTTGATTAATACGAAACTGGGTATCTCAGGGTTTTCGAGGTCGCTGATTGCGAATCTAAAATCGAGATCGCAAAAAAAGAAATAAATCTATCGGATTGCGACAAAATTTGGCATTTTCGTAGTCTAGTGATTACATTTTTTCGGAAACGTTAATGGTATGTTCGAAATATTAATATTAGTAGTAGAACAGTAAACGGTACGAACTTATGGTACGTCCTAATATTTACGGCCGATGCACGGAAACCGCGAGAATTATTGATCCCCGTTACTCCGAACGATGAATGATTTATGACCCTCGAACGAGACGGAACGGGCCACAATATTCAATTTATCGCTACACGACTGATCCTTCAATTAGAATTGTTGTTTGCTGAAGGACCACGTAATACTGGACCAGGCAAAGGACTCGGGCCCAGTCTTACGAGGAACTTTGAACCTCCAGGATGTATATACAGAATCTCCAGTAACCGAACTTTGTGAATATTTATGTAAATGTGTGATGAGTGTGTCGAAGAGAAATCGTCTCGGCTAAACTTACGAAGACGTCCATGCTTAGAATTGAATAGAATTTTCGGCTGAACTGTACTTTAGAGGACCAAAAATTTTCAAGTTTTCTGTATGTGATGCTACATATTTTAACGAGAAAATGATAGACGTGTAAGTTTTAGTACACGAAATTCAAGTTTCGGTTACCGGAGTTCACTGGTTGAAAAGTTACACATGTAAACATGCAATTTTCAGCGTTTTTGACAGGTTAGAGCGTCGCCATATTGGATATTCGTCGGGTGGTAGAGGTAGGACTGTTGAGCGCATACGCTGGATAGATATAAATAGTATACTACAAGTTGGTTTGGGGTTAGTTAAAAGTGCTCAACTTCACACGCGTATAACTTCTGAACCAGTGATCTCCTGGCACTAAGACTTTCATTTTCGGTGTTTTCTCGTCGAAATCTATAGGACTGCATAAAAGAAATTTTAAAAAAATTGGTTCTCCAAAGTACAGTTTAACCAAACTGAACATTCTATGTATGCTTTTTTTATAATTGTCCTTATTTAACTCTTAGCAGAATGAGCAAACAGGTTTAGTGACCATATTGACGGTGATAATTGTATATTTTGTCGTGATAATGCCGAAATACATACCTGAAATATGTATGAACAATTTTATTATTTAATATAGTGTGAAAGTTTTGTTATGACTCAACAATTCATCCAATTTGAGTATTATTGAATGTATTTACACTGTTCCATGTAGATGTAGGTACATATAGTGAAAGATTTTATGTTTCCTATTTATTTATAGACTGCGGATTTATTTAAAGTTTATGATCCTTGTCTAAGAATTTTTAATTAGCTCCTTCAACCGGATCCACAATTTCAATCGTGAACAAACAACTCACCGCCAGTAACGGAACCAAATAATTTCGTTTGAGGTCTTTATTGGAAAACTGATTTCGTAGTTTCCTTTTAGTACAGCATAATCCTTGATAATCCTATGAATAAGTTTCGAGTGGATAACGTGTTATAATTGTAATATATTGAAAATAATGCAACAGTATCTTGAAGTTCTCTAAATGTCTTCAATGTCAATCCTTATGCAAAATAAAAATGGCTCACAATAATTTCAAGATATAATTACATAATTACAACAGAGAAATCTCATTAAACTTTCACAAACATTACTCCACCCGCCGAATTATAAAATCAAGAATTCAAGACTGTTAAGCTCCCATGAAATTCGCAGTCTATTTATAATAAATACACAATTCTCTAATTAAAAAGTGAAAGATTGATACAGGTGACAGATGATTAACGAATTGTTGATTTAGAAAATGCTGCATCCAGTCAGTTCATTTCAATGAACACAATTGAAACACAATTCGCAGTCTATTTTTAATAAATACAAAATTCTCTAATAAAAATGTAAAAGATTGATACAGATGACAGATGTTTAACGAATTTTTTATTTAAAAAATGATGCACCTAGTCAATTCATTTCAATGAACACAATTGAAACACAATTCTCAGTCTATTTATAATAAATACACAATTCTCTAATTAAAAAGTGAAAAATTGATACAGGTGACAGATTATTAACAAATTTTTGATTTAGAAAATGATGCATCCAGTCAGTTGATTTCAATGAACACAATTGAAACAGAATTCGCAGTCTATTTTTAATAAATACAAAATTCTCTAATAAAAAAGTAAAAGATTGTTACAGATGACAGACGTTTAACGAATTGTTGATTTAGAAAATGATGCATCCAGTCAGTTTACGACTGATAAGACCACGAGAGGGAACGCGAAGGTTTCCAACGTCGGCTGCTACTCGGCTTCTCCGCTACTAATTAATTGAACGTAGCCTGGCTAACAAAGTGGCCCCATTTTTCGAACTGTCCTCGTGGTTTTGACACTCGGTGAAGAATGTGGCTCCCCACCCCTTGTGCCGCGCCGCCATTGTACCACTTTTGACGGTTTGCGCCGGTTTTTGCGCGTCGCGTGAAAAATCGCTGGGAATTATCTGCACGAGGGCAGTCCGAACGGCATCCTTCTTATTTGTTAAAGTTTGCTATTCGGAACGAGGGAGGGGTGGGGTGGGGGTAGCGGGAGAAGTGACTGAGCTAAACGATCTTTGCTCCGGCGGTTTGTCGGTTCCTTGAAAATTGGGGCGGAAATCCTATGGCAATTCTCGTCGGGGATTTCCAGTAGGTTCTTAAATTATTGTCGAGTCCCGCGGTCCCTGCGCATCCAACGAGTATTGTAGCGAACTCATGCGAAGCATCCTCCGCATTATGCCGCTGTAACAAGAAATTAACAAAAAAAAAAAAAAAAAAAACGTAGATGGAGAGAAGAGAAAAAACACACATACCGGTGCCTGTCTATTTTGTACTGGTAGACGTTTTTTTTTTTTTTCTACCGACCTATATTCGTCGAGAACATGCTTTTCATCAGTCGCTCTACGGTTTCAGCGATGCCAACGAGCGTCGCGGATTTATAGCGCATTTTCTCCCGACGATGAAATAACGCGGTGTACGCTGCCCGACCAGCTGCGTTCCTAAACCAACTGCAAGTATCTCTGAATGCCTGGTATTAAGGACACCGGCGTGGACCTGGGTTCATCATCCGTGCCGTGTCCTGCGACGTTTTTCAGCAGACTGAGGAACTGGATGGCGAAAATCGGCGAGATTCAATAATTTTTTATATAATGGTAAATGCGGCAAAGGATTGCTGCAGCATGTACTTCAATTACGTCTCAGGAAATCGACAATGCCTACAGATCATTTAATGCAAGATTGCAATATTGCATAAATGAGAATGGTCAACATTTCGAACATTTATTATGATATGTAAAGGTCAACTCGCCGTAAACAACGCGTAATCTTTGCTGAAACACGTAAGTTTTAAACTTCCACATTTCATCCGCTCCAACATGATTATTCTTGCTAAAGGTCATTTCAAGGTCAAAAAGATGGGATCCACTAAATCCAGTTTTTAATGTCTATCATGCTGTCGTAAAAAATATACTATTCCATTAAAAAAAACATCGGTGACCTTGACATTTCATTAAAAAACACGCCCTAAAAATTTTTTTTTCTTTACCATTATATTACCATTATATAAAAGAAATCTGCGGCACGCGCCAGTCTCAAATTTTGTGGGTTTGTTGGAATATATTGGGGGAATACATTGTAATTTTTTTCTAAGAAGATTTTTTCGTTTAATCTTAAATTATAGCAATTTTGTTCGGACGTCGCTCAGAATTCAGACAAGATGGAGATAGTGATTATTGGGAACTGTTTTAAAAAGAACTTACGTCTGTAATCTTCTGTATCTGTTGCCATATATTTCAAGAATATATGCGATAACTGAGAAAGTTAATTTATTATATTTATTATTTATAATATATATGTATTATTATAGTAATTTGTCGGGAACGTTGGTCATCGTGATAGCCACAAATGTGTGATCATTGGGAATTTTTTAATAGGAACCTGCTGAGTACATTAATCTATAATTTTTAACGATTATTCCTGTATATTTGAGGAATGTATTGCATTTTTTTTAAAGTCGACTAGTTCACATTATAATAAGTTACAACAGTTTTACTAAAACGATGCTTACTCTAATCAAGATAAGGAATCGATGATTATTCGGAATTTATTTTAACGAAAACCACCAAACACATAAATTTCAAATTTTGTAAGATTATTACCTTATATTTCAGGAATGTATAGCTTTTTTTCAAGTCCAATAGTTCACTTCATCCTAAGACTACTAATACTTCGGTTAAACCTTTTTTTGGAGGACCAATTTTTTTAAACTTTTTTTTATGCAGTCGTATAGATTTCGACGAGAAAACACCGAAAATGAAAGTCTTTCTTGCCAGGAATTCACTGGTTCAGAAGTTATACGCGTGTAAAGTTAAGCACTTTTAATCCTTTTTGACAAGTTAAAGCGCCGCCATATTGGTACCGAGCAGATCCGTTAGATGGCAGCACCTACGTAATAATAATACATGTACGAAATCAACGCGACGACCTAACCCCAAAATAACTTGGACTATACCTTCTTTTTGAAACCCTTTATATGATTCTGTATATTTTCATATCCCACCGATGAATACTTGGCATGATTTTAAAGTTAAACTTTGTAATGCTTGAACTAGCCATCTTAAAATCAACAAATAAAATGTACAACAAACTGCAGAAAAATATTAAAATCAGCTTCATTTATCCACGTGCTCTATTAACCGAACCGTGAATATACCATATTATCTAGCGCATGCGCTCAACACTCCTACGTCTACCACCCAGCGAATATACCAATGTGACGACACTTTAATTTGTGAAAAACACTTGAAATTGCTTATGTTTACATTTTCGTAATGTTCTCATCGATATATACAGGATTACATAAAAAAAGTTAAAAAAATGTTCAAGAAAGTTAAAAACATCTGGTCCTCCAAAAGAAAGAACAGCAAATATTTCAACCAAAATGGTCGTATTTATTTGACTTAACACATTCACAGTCAAATTGAAGAGAAAACGACTATTGGAATCACGTGATAGCATTGTACGTTTGTTTTGTAAAAGCAGTAAATTAATGGGTTTGCAAAGGATGTTTGAATATACAAAATTTGTTGTTTTGGATGAGAGTTAAATAGAAGAAATACGATTGTTTGAAGTTATCAGATTGTGAACCACTTTCGGAGTTTACTCAGGCACTGATTTAGTTTATTGGTCATCGGCGAGGCAAGGTACGAAATTTTACGCAGCGATTTATTCCTATCGCGAACCACAATTCACGGCGGTATTACTCGCGTTACCAATCATTTGAAACTTGCGTAGTAAAACGTCCAGAAGTTTTTAGGAACAATAAACTTTGCGTACCGCAGACCACATGTGGGTCAAAGCAATCTACCTACGGATTCAAACTAGTTTGTCCTGAAGATCTATATTTCAATGGTTGGAAGTGTTCAACAATAACTTACAAAACAATTAAATTTTATACGGTTCAGCTAACTCGGCGAATTTTGTTCTCATTAGCACTGTCACTAGTATAAATATTAAAACTCCTACGTTATCAACATTTAACGAGTGAAATGTCTGTATTAAACCAAAGATGTTAACGGAAGATGTGAATTATTTAATTTGTATCATTGATTTTCGAAGAAATGTATTGAGAATAAATTCTCGTAATTTATTCTCGTAATTTTGAACAATTGTAATATTAAAAGAATGTAAAAGTTTGAATACATTTCTTACAACTTTTTAATACCATTGAAGAGTCTTGCAATTAATGCAAACGATTTTTATTTTGCATCAAGACCCGTACTCTAATTATCAGTAGCAAAGGTCTCAATCTACTTTACATTTTGTTTCAACTTTTGTGATAATTCGAGGAACTAAATTTTGAGACAGACATGTTAAATTTGAAAACCATTTCCTAAACTAAACTACTAGAATAGTCTCCTGCAGTTCTTATCTTGCTTAGGAAATATTGTGTCTGATCAATGACCGACCAGTTCCACTAGTACTACTACTTCTGCCTTTTCCCTTAACTTCTGATCAGAGGTTCTAGAAAACAGTATACGTACTTCTGTACCTAATTGAAGAGCCACACTTCCATCAATTAACAAACTGCAGAAATTGAAAAAGATGGTCAGTAGACTACGGATCTTTATGCAATTTCCCCTTTGTATAATTGATTTTCGAAGAAATGTATTAAATTCTCTTAATTTATTCTCGTAATTTTGAACAATTGTAATATTAAAAGAATTTAAAAGTTGATATACATTTCGTACAACTTAATAAAACCATTGAAGAATCTTGCAATTAATACAAACGGTTTTTATTTTGCATCAAGACCTGTACTCTAATTATCAGTAGCAAAGGTGTCAATCTACTTTACATTATGTTTCAACTTTTGTGATAATTCGAGGAACTAAATTTTGAGACAGACATGTTAAATTTGAAAACCATTTCCTAAACTAAACTACTAGAATAGTCTCCTACAGTCCTTATCTTGCTTAGAAAATATTGTGTCCGATCAATGACCGACCAGTTCCACTAGTACTGCTAGTTCTGCCTTTTCCCGTAACTTCTGATCAGAGGTTCTAGAAAACAATATACGTACTTCTGTACCTAATTGAAGAGCCACACTTTCATCAATTAACAAACTAAAGAAATTGAAAAAGATGTTCAGTACACTACGGATCTTTATGCAATTTCCCATTTGTATAATTGATTTTCGAAGAAATGTATTGAGAATAAATTCTCGTAATTTATTCTCGTAATTTTGAACAACTGTAATATTAAAAGAATGTAAAAGTTGGAATACATTTCTTACAACTTTTTAATACCATTGAAGAGTCTTGCAATTAATGCAAACGATTTTTATTTGGCATCAAGACCCGTACTCTAATTATCAGTAGCAAAGGTGTCAATCTACTTTACATTATGTTTCAACTTTTGTGATAATTCGAGGAACTAAATTTTGAGACAGACATGTTAAATTTGAAAACCATTTCCTAAACTAAACTACTAGAATAGTCTCCTGCAGTTCTTATCTTGCTTAGGAAATATTGTGTCTGATCAATGACCGACCAGTTCCACTAGTACTACTACTTCTGCCTTTTCCCTTAACTTCTGATCAGAGGTTCTAGAAAACAGTATACGTACTTCTGTACCTAATTGAAGAGCCACACTTCCATCAATTAACAAACTGCAGAAATTGAAAAAGATGGTCAGTAGACTACGGATCTTTATGCAATTTCCCCTTTGTATAATTGATTTTCGAAGAAATGTATTAAATTCTCTTAATTTATTCTCGTAATTTTGAACAATTGTAATATTAAAAGAATTTAAAAGTTGATATACATTTCGTACAACTTAATAAAACCATTGAAGAATCTTGCAATTAATACAAACGGTTTTTATTTTGCATCAAGACCTGTACTCTAATTATCAGTAGCAAAGGTGTCAATCTACTTTACATTATGTTTCAACTTTTGTGATAATTCGAGGAACTAAATTTTGAGACAGACATGTTAAATTTGAAAACCATTTCCTAAACTAAACTACTAGAATAGTCTCCTACAGTCCTTATCTTGCTTAGAAAATATTGTGTCCGATCAATGACCGACCAGTTCCACTAGTACTGCTAGTTCTGCCTTTTCCCGTAACTTCTGATCAGAGGTTCTAGAAAACAATATACGTACTTCTGTACCTAATTGAAGAGCCACACTTTCATCAATTAACAAACTAAAGAAATTGAAAAAGATGTTCAGTACACTACGGATCTTTATGCAATTTCCCATTTGTATAATTGATTTTCGAAGAAATGTATTGAGAATAAATTCTCGTAATTTATTCTCGTAATTTTGAACAACTGTAATATTAAAAGAATGTAAAAGTTGGAATACATTTCTTACAACTTTTTAATACCATTGAAGAGTCTTGCAATTAATGCAAACGATTTTTATTTGGCATCAAGACCCGTACTCTAATTATCAGTAGCAAAGGTGTCAATCTACTTTACATTATGTTTCAACTTTTGTGATAATTCGAGGAACTAAATTTTGAGACAGACATGTTAAATTTGAAAACCATTTCCTAAACTAAACTACTAGAATAGTCTCCTGCAGTTCTTATCTTGCTTAGGAAATATTGTGTCTGATCAATGACCGACCAGTTCCACTAGTACTACTACTTCTGCCTTTTCCCTTAACTTCTGATCAGAGGTTCTAGAAAACAGTATACGTACTTCTGTACCTAATTGAAGAGCCACACTTCCATCAATTAACAAACTGCAGAAATTGAAAAAGATGGTCAGTAGACTACGGATCTTTATGCAATTTCCCCTTTGTATAATTGATTTTCGAAGAAATGTATTAAATTCTCTTAATTTATTCTCGTAATTTTGAACAATTGTAATATTAAAAGAATTTAAAAGTTGATATACATTTCGTACAACTTAATAAAACCATTGAAGAATCTTGCAATTAATACAAACGGTTTTTATTTTGCATCAAGACCTGTACTCTAATTATCAGTAGCAAAGGTGTCAATCTACTTTACATTATGTTTCAACTTTTGTGATAATTCGAGGAACTAAATTTTGAGACAGACATGTTAAATTTGAAAACCATTTCCTAAACTAAACTATTAGAATAGTCTCCTGCAGTTCTTATCTTGCTTAGGAAATATTGTGTCTGATCAATGACCGACCAGTTCCACTAGTACTACTACTTCTGCCTTTTCCCTTAACTTCTGATCAGAGGTTCTAGAAAACAGTATACGTACTTCTGTACCTAATTGAAGAGCCACACTTCCACCAATTAACAAACTGCAAAAATTGAAAAAGATGGTCAGTAGACTACGGATCTTTATGCAATTTCCCCTTTGTATAATTGATTTTCGAAGAAATGTATTAAATTCTCTTAATTTATTCTCGTAATTTTGAACAATTATAATATTAATAGAATGTAAAAGTTGATATACATTTCGTACAACTTAATAAAACCATTGAAGAATCTTGCAATTAATGCAAACGGTTTTTATTTTGCATCAAGACCTGTAGTCTAATTATCAGTAGCAAAGGTCTCAATCTACTTTACATTATGTTTGAACTTTTGTAATAATTCTGGGAACTAAATTTTGGAAACAGATAAATTAAATTTGAAAACCATTTCCTAAACTAAGCTACTAGAATAGTCTCCTGCAGTTCTTATCTTGCTTAGGAAATATTGTGTCTGATCAATGACCGACCAGTTCCACTAGTACTACTATTTCTGCCTTACCCTTTAACGTGACCCAAAGGTCTCGCAACATTGTGCGCACCAGCGTACCCAATTTAGGGTCTACAACTTCGATTAAATCGGTTCCGGCTACCATTGATTATTTAAGAAACCGAAATAAATAACCAGCGATAACAATCTCATTCTACTTTACCCGCTCATACATTTATTACCGCGTGGCCATGCATTGTTACATGCGGCATTGTACTCGGCGCTCATTTCGTTATGAAATATTCGACAGATTCCGTGGTGGTGGAGAGGATACGCCGAGAAATATTTGTCTGGCGGTATCAGTTAATGTCAAAGACTCGTGGTATCACGTGAATAATTCCATCGCCATTGTATCTTTTTTGCCGGGAGCCACGAATGTTATCGATTTCCGTATCCGCAAACAGTAGAATTTATGTGTCCCAGGGAAGCGGGGATTCTATGGGTTCTAAATCAGAAGACCGAGGAACTGTGTTCGCCTAGTCCTATTCATCGTCTTGGGAGATATCCATTTAAAGATGCACAAGACGCAAGAACGGAATGTGCCCTGCATGCATCTTAATAATTAATATAACACCCTGCATACGCGAAAATCGCCCTCAAAGTCACAGAAATACTGGAAAATTTCGGAAATCTGTAACAGTTGCACCAAATTTGTCCTAGCCACAATTTTCTATAGCAAATATGTAACAATATATAGGCGAATATTAATATTTATTATAATTATTATATTTATTACTAATACCCAAAGATTAAAGCGAAACTAGAACATATCACAATTTAGGGACGTTCAATAATTCTTCGGTTCAAATTTGACAAATAATGACGATGCAAGTCACACTTATTTTTTTTTAAATATAAATAATTGCGGATTTCTACACAAAAATAATATACTTCCTACATGAATTGAGAGAATTGTAGATGATTACATATTTCTTTTTCCATTTAATAATTTTTATAGATTGGCAATAATATTCTTAAATTCTTCTACGGCTTTTGCCTTCTTGTATTCCTCGTATCCATTTTTGTCATAAATGCATAAAATCTGCAGTCTATAAATACGCCCGAAACATGAAATGAAGAATACTCAAATTCGATAAATTATTGATTCATTTCAGAATTCTCACAATCTCTTAAGTAAATATTGTTCCCATATTTTTTAGGTATACAGTGTGAGTCATTTAAAGCAGAACATCTGAATAACTCGGTTATTTTTGAAAATAAAAGAAAATGCCTCAGACCAAACTTATTTGGTGTCGAAGGACTTACAATCTGATGCTACTAGTTTTTTATAGGTGGATGCGTCAAGGAGATATGAAGGTCAACTCTGTTTTATTAAATCGAACAGTATTTTTTCACTTATATTCTCATAGAGTATTTGAAGTCGAATACAATGACCTATTATTAAAGTCCTTCAAGGTCACTCAAGGTCACCCAATTTAAACACTTACACTAGCAGCGAGTACGAAAATAACATGTTGCATCTAAATCGTCGAAGTGTCAAAGAGTGCTTTGAAATAATTTATGTTCTCTTGCAGTTGACCTTGAGCGACCTTGACTGACCTTGAGTGACCTTGAGTGACCTTGAATGACCTAATTAATAGGTCATTGTATTCGTTTTAAAATATTAAATCAGAATGTAAGTAAAAAACATACTGTTCCATTTAAAAAATCACTGTTGACCTTCATATCTCCTTGATGCCTCCACCTATCAAAAAACTAGTAGCATCATATTATAAGTCCAAATAAGTTTGGTCTGAGGCATTTTCTTCTATCTCCAAAAACAAGCGAGTTATTCAAATGTCCTAAATGCCTCACCCTGTATATTGCAGCATTGTCAAGTTAAAAAATATATTTATCACCCTCACTATGACCACTATACTTACCTAATCATTCCACTAAGAATTGAATTAGAATATTTACAAAAAGTATACATAGAATGTCCACTTTCATCAATGAACATTTCAAAATACATTTTATACAGCACCATGAACCCAGAACATTTTAATACACATAATAGTCCAAAATCTAGATTGTAGATTTTTCTGTAAACTTCCGTTTTCATAGATCATTGTCATACAACATCATACGATAACCAAATTAACGCACCACGCTAATGACAAACAGAATTTCCCACTAACGTTAAAACAATTCCCGGTAAACAGGATCGCCGATAGATCATTATCTCAATGATCAGATTCTCAAAATCCTTTCCCCCGTCATTTCAAGATAACAGTCCATTATACGGCGCATTTTCGAATCACCATCGGGGAAATCTGATATTTGCAAAACCGGAGAATCGCGCAAACTCTAAGCGAAACAGACCGGGGAAATTTCGTTTCGAATTGCATTCGAGCTTATCATTATCGCTTTATGCAGCGCCGCGCCGCGCCGGGCAGCTTTTAATCGTGTTTTCCATTTTCCTCGGCCTCGTCCGTTTCCCGTCAATAACTACGATTCACCCGATGATATTTTAATGCTTCCTGGTCTCGCATTCTATAGGTTGTTTATTTCAGCCGCAACTGGAAAATTACGTGAAACCTATACACACACACGCACGTCGAATCATTTAATTTCACAACGTTTGTACAGGGTGTATCAAAATTATATGTCACGACTACCATAGCAGGTAGTATATTCTAGTATATTCTAGTATGTTCTAGTATATTATGGTATATTCTAGTATATTCTAGTATGTTCTAATATATTATGGTATGTTCTAGTATATTCTAGTATATTCTAGTATATTCTAGTATATTCCAATGGACCCGCTTGGTAGACAGAGGGATAACCCAGCTTCGTCGGAGATAAGCAATCCCCATCTCAGCATTCTTCCTCCCCCACAATGGGTCCCGGCAATCCTGATCGCGGCTGCACCGACTCATCGAACTGGCATATCAGAAAGGGGTAACCGGGCAAACGAACCGTGCCACGTCGTTACTATAGGCTGTCACGCATAATTACGCGGGTGCATGAAGAGGTTCGCGGATGGATCATGGTGTAGGTAGGCGCTGGGTCGGATATCGTGCGTGTACGGCCGCGTTATCGAGCAATCGCTTGTATTCACGAGCTCCGCGACAGCCACGGGAACGGGCCAGCAACGCGCATGCATGCAACCAGCAGCCTGGCAGCCAGGAATCCTCGACTCAATGGGACAGCAGGGTTTGCCGAAGCGTGAAAATACTCGCGGTGCTCCGAGCGGTATTTGCGCGCACACACGCGAGTTATTCGGCCGTGTGCTCGCACCCCCCGCCCCCAACTTTGCCCTCACCCGCAACCCCCCGGGCAAAATCTGGCCTGATGTACCGAGTTATTGTACTTTGCCGGGGCCAATCTCGGTCAACTTCACCCCGGTCACTGAGTGATTCCGGCTGGCGTGCGCGGTTTATCGACATTCGCTTCCGGTCTCTATGGAAAACCAATTCTCCGCGAGACATCGTTCCTCCTCTTCTGTCTCTCACCGTGTACATCTTCATGGGATTTTGCGACCTTGGTATCTCCATCGCATAATCAATTCCTGACGATGCACAGTGGGTCAGATTTATAATACAGGTGGAATACATTCCCTTAATTTCTCCGCTGCACCATGTATGTCGTCATTCATGCACATATTGTTATAAAAGTCGCAAGAAATCTAAATTAATTCAGTCTTGTAATTTTTATAAAACTACGTATACCAGTCAGATTTTGTGCTGGCTACGGTTAGTGTTAACACTAGATTTACGGGGCCCGTCAATTCGTGAGGAATTATTAAATAAATTTATATTTTTGTGTACATATTACAATCAAAATCGCTGAAGATCTAAGTAAATACAATTCCATTATTTTTATAAAGCAATGTAAAATAATCAATTTTAGTACTCCGTAAAACTGGTGTTAATAACATGTTAGAAATTTTGTGGAAAGAATGACGGGTGAAGTTCCTTTGAGCGCCCACCTCCGATTGGCTCTCAACTTACCCGAAATACATAGACTTATAGAGATAGACTGCGCGACCTGTACGAAGCGCTGAAGCCTACAATGGCGGCTGCCGGTCAAACTATCTTACTCGTACACCGATAGCTGGTGGAGGCTCAGGCGAAAAGAGCATTGAGGGAGACTACCGAGCCTCTAGTACTCTGTGCTATACAGAAGCAAGTAGGGGAAGCAGACTCTCTCCCCACCAACGCGCAAATTAGAAAAAGAGCGCATGACCGGCACTATTGGTTTCCCTCTCACTCTTTATACCCCGCGCCGCCATTGTAGGCTTCAACTCGCCCGTAAGACGGCTCAGTCTATCTGTATAAGTCTATGCCGAAATATTGCCCATGACCGGTAGAGTCATGTGGGTTGGTCACGTGACGGAGAAATTCTCTGCGCATGCGCAACAAACTGTTTGCGTTCATGACTCGTATCCGCGATTTTCACTTATTAACACAACCTAAAATGTTGTTCCTTGTCTTTAATGAGTTTTGTAAGTTACAATGAGTGACAGTTCTGATGAATCAAATCGAAATGATCCGAATGGAAGCCGCAAGAAGTGGCTCAATATGTTGCTCGTGGCCAATATTAAACTAGTTATATTCATTTATTTGGTCAGGTTAGGTTAAGTTAGGCTAGGTTAGATTCGGTCTGGGTTAGGCTGGGTTAGGTTAGGTTATGTTATGTTAGGCTATGTCAGGTTAGGTTACGTTAGGTCGGGTTCAATTACGTTAGGTTATGTTGGGTTATGTTACGTTATGTTGTGTTATGTTAGGTTATGTTGGGTTATGTTAGGTTATGTTAGGTTATGTTGGGTTATGTCAGGTTATGTTGGGTTATGTCGGGTCATGTTAGGTTTGTTAGGTTATGTTAGGTTTGTTAGGTCTGGGTTAGGTTTGTTAGGTTATGTTGGGCTTGTTAGGTTATGTTAGGTTTGTTAGGTCTGGGTTAGGTTTGTTAGGTTATGTTGGGTTATGTTGGGTTTGTTGGGTTATGTCAGGTCATGTTGGGTTATGTCAGGTCATGTTATGTTTGTTAGGTTATATTAGGTTTGTTAGGCTATGTTGGGTTTGTTAGGTTATGTTGGGTTTGTTAGGTTATGTTGGGTTTGTTAGGTTATGTTGGGTTTGTTAGGTTATGTTGGGTTTGTTAGGTTATGTTGGGTTTGTTAGGTTATTTTAGGTTTGTTAGGTTATTTTAGGTTTGTTAGGTTATTTTAGGTTTGTTAGGTTATGTTGGATTATGTTAGGTTATGTTGGGTTATGTTAGGTTATGTTATGTTAGGTTTAGGGGATTAGATTATGTGGGTTTGCTTAATAATCCTGATTTGTACTTTTGTACCTCTATTGCGTATTAACAAATAATTATGCAAATTAAAAATGTACTTCTTCAATTGGAACCAACAGAAGCCATGTCCTTGTTTAATAATTTCACTGAGTCGAAAATAAGATTCGAAAAGAACAATGCACACTCTTCAATTCATTTTATCAAACCAGTGCTTTGCATTTCATCTACTCATTTTTACCTCAACTGCATAAAATCCTCAGCCTCCTCGCGAGCTCCGCAGAAAATAGCTTAAAAAACTCCTTAGAAAAACAATCCCCGTACTAGACGGTTTAAGTGTCCGCCGACAATAAAACTCGATAACCGAGGAAAACACAGCGGAGAAGGTTGGAAAACACATCGAGCAAGTTCAGCGACCCAAAGACAAGCGTCTCTCTGGTCCGCGAGTCGATGAGAAATAATTAAAGCATAGAGCGGATTCGACTTCTCATTCAACTAAATGGAAAGGCTTCTGGTAAATGGGGGCGAAGCTGGACCGGAACGTTAATACTTCCATGGCACTCTTATATTCCGAGCATTGTCCCCGTTTCTCCGAGGAACGGAGAATTGGTTTGTTCGAGAGCCTGACGGAACAGGCTCGAGCCTCGGTTGTGCGGCACACATCCGAGCGGGACCAGTCGTCGCGCCGTTAATTGCAACCGTGGAATTGACACGCGCGCGAAACAACGTCGTCGATCTATCCTGAACCTTAATTAGCGCCTCGTTAATACCGTGATCAGCGCGCGGCTCCGGTAATGAGGGCTGACAGGGCTCGATCGTCGCCGCGCCGTGCAGATCCGCAAACGATACCGAAATGGAAAATTCCCCGGGCTCCCCGGATAAAGGAGAGCCACCACTCTCGGTAATTGGGGGCGATTTGCATGCTGCGGATCTCGAATGCATCCGGCTTGAAGCGGATCGATGTCCGTCGCGGCGCCGAGCCGCCTTGAGGCAGTACACTGGCTTCGAACATTTGAAAAATCAATTTTTTTATTGTATTTTCTTCGAGTTCAGAGTGTCTCAACAGTGGACAACGAATCTTTATGAAAAATAAAAATTTTATATCTGAATTGCAGCAAACTGGAGTAACATATAAATTTTATATAATATAACTTGGATTCTGTTTACCTATCAAGTTCAGAACAAATGGAACATCTTATTGTTAGGTGCATTTAGCAATTGACATTGATAATTATAGTCGCAGAAATACCACGATCCACATAAAAAGGAAGCTGTAACAAGTTCTTTCAAATAAATTAATTCAGAAAGGAATTATTAAAAATTCATAAAAAATGACTACATAAAAGAAGCTACTAAAGCTCTAGCAAAACTTGATAAATTAAATCCTTAACCATGATTTAAAATCTTCAAAGATATGGAGTTTATTTAAATTTGAAGCCATTGATTGACCGCCAAGAGGTCACAATTTAAGGTTGAACTTCGTTTTGGAGAACTATTTTTTTCAAAAATTTTTTTATGCAATCCTATAGATTTCGACGAGAAAACACCGAAAATGAAAACCTTATTGTGAGGAATTCATGGGTTCAAAAGTTGTACGCATATAAAGTTGAACTCCGCTCTTTCTATTAGATTTCTCGTTGTCGCCATTTGTGGAGCGGAGTTCTGTATCATAGAAGATGGATCGCAGTTCGAACATCAGATGTAACCTGATTTATTTTGTAAGAAATAATTTTTCATTCAAATTACGTTTGCACCAAATTTTCGAGTTTGAGGTCATTTCAAGGTCATAGTATAATACACTGTTGAATTCGTCTCGACGTCAGCAACAATCCTATGACGTCCAAAACATGTGGTGCCATTTAAAAAAGTCAAGGTGACCTTTACCTTTTTACGTAAAAAGCATTTTTTCCAGATTTAAGAATATGCGAAGATCACCAAGTACTGATAATCTTTTATTTAAAATATTTTTTAATTGCACTACCGGAAATGCCTAAAAAGTGATGACATAACTTAACGCGTACACCCTGTATATGCATAAGAGAATTAGGTAAACATTCCAATATTTTAATGTATTTATGTAATATTATAATGATTTAGGCACTCCTGCATTTTCTGACTATTTTGTAAGACTACATAGGAAACGTCTTATTCGGCAATTCGTCTGCAATCAACATAAAACAAATTGAACACGTTGTTGCGCCTGTCAAAGTGCGCTTTGAAAATACACATGAAGGTTAATAATACAAAATCTCACGAGCAGACTCATCAGACAGTTATTCCTCGAGCCACTTTACGGGTCCCATTCTCGAGAGTTACAGGCAGCAAACTGTCCGTGGGAGCGACCGAATCTCGTACAGCGGACCGTTTAACGCGTAATTAATGAGGAACTCTGCGCGCGTAATTCGTTATTCGCCGGCTTCCCCGTGACGTCGTCAGGAAGCTGTTAGGCGAACGGATTCGTGCACGGAACACACTGTGGTCGTGTCGAATCTGATCCAAAACTAATACAATAGTGCACGGTTAAATTTACATCAGTGCAGGACCGTGCAGTTAAATTATCGCGAGCAGCAAAGAGAGATTGCGCCTGAACAGAATAAATTTAATATGAAGGAAATTTCATTATCAGTAATTGTCGTCAGACCTCCATAATTCCAGCAGCAATGGATAGCCGAGATTGTGCCGATTGAAATGAGTCCAAACACGATGGAAATCGGATTATGTTTATTGATTTAAGTCGAGCTTGCGCAACTTCATCAGTGCCTTCGATGCAGAATCACCGCCTCCCCACCTCCGCCAAACACCATAGGCGGGTGGTGGGGAGCTTGAGGAGTGGGGAAAGGACGCGCATGCGGCTCACGATCCGCCAGGTGCGCTGACCTGATTTATGTACACACTATTGGACATAGATTACTCTATATTAGATCGGTAAAATTAGTAAAATTTACCTTGTTTTTGGACTCGTTTTAATCAGAAAAATCTCGGCTATCCATTGGTGCGACAATTATAAAGGTGAGACGACAATTACTGAAAATAAAATTTGTACTCGTCTAAATTTAATGATTTGCACTCGAAGCTACTTCGCCTCCAGAATTCGGACGTTTCATCTGATCTAGAATATTTTCGTCACATATAACCTCTTTTTCTTTTTGTCCGTATGAAATCGAGTATATTCACTTAAACTATATTTGAACGCTTAACAGTTTCTCAAAGACAGAGATGATTAGTAATGTAGTAATTATTTTGAATTACAGTATATTCACTTCGATTGTTGCCTTAGCGGAGATGTCGAATGCAAAGAGTCAACTTTGCGGATTTTATGTAAATTTTACCGTGCACTACTTTGTCGTAGAAATCCATTTTAAAAGCCACGGCTATGGCTCGGAGTGATTGTAACTAGCGATCTAGGTGACTGCAAAAATTAAAAATGTTTCTATAACTGACACACAAAAATCAATACTCTGTCTCATATTAGGACACATATCCCTTGTTTATTTCTGTTTCATAGTATACAAAATATCAGACCAAGTAATAATTTTTTGGTTACATTTTTTGTTTTATTTTTTGAATGTAACATTTCCATAAATGTAACATTTCCCTAAACTGTGTAAAATTCATTCAGTCAAAGTGAGCTCCGTTAATTAAGTTCATCCACAATAGTCTTCGACCTTCATTGACCTTGAAGTGACCCAGAACAAAGAAATAGCAATTATTAGTAGACAACAGGGAAAATATTTATCCAAATGGTTATTTTAATAGAAATATTGCAACATTTCCATACGGAAAACGAAAGTATTCCTGTTTTTGTATCGCAAATAAATGAACGACGCCTCCAACAGAGAATTCGAAAAGTTTCTCCGGCAGGGATGGCGGATAGCAAATTTTGTTAATGCAGGAGTTACTGTTGCGCAAAGTCGGGAATAAATAAACGATATTTTCGCCTCTATTTGGAAATCTGCGAGAGTTTCAGAATTGTGCGAACACTTGAAACACTATAACAAGTCGATTGTTTAATGCATACGATCTTCTTGCCGGCACAATAAGGTATAGTTGGTCGTTATTGTAGTCTGTAAATTCCAACAATCGACCGTGACTGTTTGTGACAATGTCTGCCGAAGTTCGGGACAATGCGCGCCCGGTATATACGTTGGCCTAACTCTGCAGACTTTGAAACAGATCTATGCATCTGCGTTGCTGCGTTACGGATGCTCGCTGTGACGATTGTCGATCCGCTATCCGCTTTCGAGAAATGGCTTATGCTACTTTGTTCGATGAACGATTGTAAATTCATTGGACCGGAAAAATCGCTTCAGTAAAGCAGCAAATAAATATTTTATATAAACCGTTAAACATTTTACATTGTGATCCACTTAAATTACTTGTCATATGGAAATTATAGTAATTATACGGTAAAGGGGATACCTCACCGATTTGAATGACTTTGAAATATGTTATTAAGGTAACCATTTTGAACAACTTTTCTATATACATGTCACCGCCGATCGGCCGTCGTTTTCTTGATATTTACAGAAATCTACGGACCCCCACTACAGCGAATTCCAGCGTAGGCCCCGCCCATTTTGAAGGGTTCCATCCACTGCACCTCCGCCCCCAAACTTAACTCAGACCTAACCAAATTGGAAATTGCATTAACCATTAAGAAATGAACTTTTTCAAGAACTTTTTAACACCTTTTCTGCATTTCTCTGCAAGTTTGACCTTGAATGACCTTGAGTCATAGATAATTGAACTCATCTTATTACGCATTATTTGATGGTGGTTAAGAAAAACATACCATTCCATTTAAAAAAGAAAGATGACCTTCACCTGACCTTGGAGTGTCCTCCATGTGGATACAGATGACATTTTTCTATCTCATTACGTTTCTATTTAACATTTCGATAGATATGAATACTAAATTCAAATATAATATTGAATTATTAATTACCGTAATTATGTGTTATACGGAAGAATATTAAGTTATCCCGAACATTTCATATCCCGTTAAAAAACAGCAAAATAATTTGTGTATCGAGCAGGATACTGTACAAATTTGATTTTAATCGTTTTTTCCTGTAAACGAATAATTTAGAATTAATTTACCTGGGATAAATTATCTTACGTAAATATTTTCTAATATAAATTGTTGTGAATTGGTGTGGATTGTCGACGTTCGCCGCGATACCGACAACGGTCCGCAGGCATAATTTATCGCACCCGGTACATTCGAAAACTATTTGTATTGCCTCGTTGTTAATATCACTTTTGTTCTCCGTAAATTGGAGGATCGACTCTTCATGGATTGAACGCAGCTCTTCATTTCTTCATCTGTTTATATTATTCGAAATGCACTCAACGGCGGTCGGGCACGATAGGATATATTAAATGAAAAACGGCTCGGGCAATATGTTCGCCGAAATGAATAACAGAATACATACAGGGTGTCCCATTTAAGTTGAGATTGTAAATAATCTCGAAGACATATGATTAAAAGAAACAAACTGACGCATGTACTTTAGTGTTTCGAGTGGAGAGTCAAGTGGCACTACTAGTTTTTTAATTTGTGGGCTTTTTCAAGGTTATTTCAAGGTCATTTTGTCTTTTTCATCATAAACCCATATTTTTTATTTCGGAATCATATTCTAAGTAAAAAAATGCACAACTTTTGTTTGTAACATTTTTTTGTAAGTTCGTAAGAACTTTATTATCTGTTCATGAATCTTTTATTAAATGAATTACTAAGTGTCTAGAAGTTGAGGGTAAAAATTTCGACCATCCATTATGATGTTCTTAAATGAAATAAAACATCTTCCACAAGAAAGTAACGTTGTCATTTTAATAGAAAAACAAAATTATCCTTGACATGAACATGAAGTATCAGCTAAATATCTTAAGAAATATTGAACTTACAAAAAGATGTTTCAAACAATAGTTGTGCATTTTTTAACGTAGAATATGATTCCGAAATAGAAAATATGGGTTTATGATAAAAAAGACAAAATGACCTTGAAATAACCTTGAAAACGCCCACGCATTAGAAAACTAGTAGTGCCATTTGACTCCCCTCTCGAAACACTGAAGGACATGTGTCAGTTTGTTTGTTTGTTTTAAATCACATGTCTTCGAGATTTTTTACAATCTGAACTTAAATGGGACACCCTGTATATACGGGTTACCGTGCAAACGCGGCCACCGAATGTAATAACGCGACAGACATTGTTGGCGGACCGTACCAAGAAATTAATTGTTGTCCAATCCCGTAATGACCGAGTCTGTATTTACGCTCGTCTTGTGATCTATGCTACAATCACAAACGCTATTAGTTCATTGTGATCCGACCGGTGTACAGTGCTCTGTGCGAGCGAAGATTATATTTGATCAGGTGCGACGAAATGTATTCTGGGATCCGTGATCGGTGGTAAAAGAATCTGGGAAGTTCCTTGACACGCGTCCGCCACTGGTCACTGGCGTTCACCTTGTTATTCGGGTCGCGTCCGTCACCGGGGATAGAAACTGCATTTTCTTCTGGGTCAAAGGTTTCAAAGCAACATTGATTTTCGATACATTTCTATCATTCCACACATTTTCTTCCCATTCTAATGTCTCCCATTAATATCTCAAAATTCTTCAAGATTTATGTATTATTCAGAAAGTCGGGACATTTATATTTCTGTTTAATTCTAAACAATTTTAAATTCTTCATTTGCAATCTAGTTTTAAACACACGTCTAATGCATACAAATTTTTTATCAGCCGCAGTTCATCGAGACCAGTCGACCCATTCGATTCTAGAAAAATTTAGGTTTTAGCTTGCCTGTAATATACACAAATTAAATTAATTTATATACAGGGTGTCCCACATAATTGGGAACAAATAAATATCTGTCGTATTTACAGTGCTATCACAAAACTTCAGAGGACAAAATGACACTATTGCAGGGGGCAAATGTAATGGTAAAGAAAACAATTTTTTATGTCGTGTTTTTTAATGAAATTTCAAGGTCACTGATGTTTTTTTAAATGGAATAGTATATTTTTTTACGATAGCATGATATACAATAAAAAACTGAATTTAGTGGATACCACCTTTTTGACCTTGAAATGACCTTGAGTAAGAATAATCATGTTGGAGAGGATAAACTGTGGAAGTTTAAAATTTACGTGTTTCAGCAAAGATTACGCGTTGTTTACGTAGGGTTGACCTTTACATATCATAATAAATGTTCGAAATGTTGACCATCCTCGTTTATGCAATATTGCAATCTTGCATTAAATGATCTGTAGGCGTTGTCGATTTCCTGAGACGTAATTGAAATACATGTTGCAGTAATCCTTTGCCGCATATCCTTTGGCGTTGTGGGTTTATCTTTGTACACAATACATTTTCTATCCGCGCACTAGTTTCAGAGATATTTAAAGAGAAGTAGAGCGTTTGTACAGGAATGTAGAATTACTCCAACAGATACCTTCAAAAATGTTTGTACCCGAGCACCGGGTAGTTGTAATGACAAAAGTTGTTCAGAATGTTGTCCTCAACAACATATGTCAAGGTCAAGGTCATCGGAGCATCCTCCCCTAAACGTAAGTTTTACCCACCTTTTTGACCTTGAAATGACCTTGAGCAAGAATAATCATGTTGGAGCAGATAAAATGTGGAAGCTTAAAATTTACGTGTTTCAGCAAAGATTACGCGTTGTTTACGTAGGGTTGACCTTTACATATCATAATAAATGTTCGAAATGTTGACCAACCTCGTTTATGCAATATTGCAATCTTGCATTAAACAATCTGTAGGCATTGTCGATTTCCTGAGACGTAATTGAAACGCATGCTGCAGTAATCCTTTGCCGCATATCCTTTGGCGTTGTGGGTTTATCTTTGTACACAATACATTTTATCTTGCCCCATAGATCAAAGTCCAATGGTGTCAGATCCGGAGAACGGGCTGGACATGGAATTGTTCCTCGTCGCCCAATCCAGCGTCCAGGATATTTCGTATTTAGCACCGTTCTAGCAACTTTAGAATAATACGCTGGACAACCATCAGGTTGAAGCCGCATGCGCTCCCGAACGAATAACGTAATTTCTTCTAAAAGGCCCGACAAATCCTGGCGTAAAAATGCAGCGTACTTTATACCAGTAAGAGTTTCTTGTATAAATTCATTCGACGTTCAATTACGTCTCAGAAAATCGACAATGCCTACATATCATTTAATGCAAGATTGCAATATTGCATAAATGAGGATGGTAAACATTTCGAACATTTATTATGATATGTAAAGGTCAACCCGCCGTAAACAACGCGTAATCTTTGCTGAAATACGTAAGTTTTAAACTTCCACATTTTATCCGCTCCTACATGATTATTCTTGCTCAAGGTCATTTCAAGGTCAAAAAGATGGTATCCACTAAATTCAGTTTTTTATTGTATATCATGCTATCGTAAAAAAGATACTATTCCATTTAAAAAAACATCGGTGACCTTGAAATTTCATTAAGAAACACGACATAAAAAATGTTTTTCTTTACCATTATATTTGCCCCCTGCAATAGTGTCGCTTTGTCTTCTGAAGTTTTCTGATAGGACTGTAAATATGACAGATATTCAGGTGTTCCCATTTATGTGGGACACCCTGTATATTTAAACAAGAAGAATTGTTGAGAGTAATTTTTGTATAAGTTGGTATGAATGTAAGGAAGAGTGTGTGGTATGAGTGTGTGAGTAAGAGTGAAAAGACTTATATTAAAATAAAATAAAACTTATAAAGCTAAAATAATAACAAGAATTATAATTAAAAACGTAGCTACGCTTTTGAATCAAATTGAGTTCAACAGTGCACGAGAGTTAAGGGATAATAAGTTTTTCGAAATTGAATTGTTCCAATTGAAAGGAGCAATCTACTAAATTTAAGAAAAAGTTATATAAAGGGACATGTGAATTGAAGTGTGAGCAGTAGTTTCAATTCGAAAAAAAAGAGAGGTTTCCGGTACATTCATGTATCTACCTCCGTCATCGACCAGCGCAGTGCGGCGCTATCGATGTAAGTGCTGCGGACGCAAATGTCGCCATAATTCCCCGACAAAACGAGTTTGAAGAAGATAGCATAAGTAATTTGAATTTCGAAACGTCGAAACTCTTAGATGAGATCGAGAAAGGTTACTCTCCCAGCTCGCAGCTGGACTTTCTCGATAGAACCATCGAACTCCATTCTATTCCTATGTGTTTCAATTAGCAGGGTCTTTGGATAAAAGTTTCAATGCTCTCATTTGTTCGGCTGCCAATGTACTCGAGGATGGAGAGAACGGTATCGATCCCTGAGCTCTTATTGAAATTATTAATCGGTGTGCGGGAGTGCGTACTCGTTAGCGAGATCAACTTTTCTGGTGCAATTGTAGTTCGTTGCGAAAAATTCCGATGATCCAACAATGATTACTTTGGACGCTTATGAAAAAAAAGATTGTAAGTCGTCGTCCATTTCTTGCGTTGGCTAATTCGTAGAATTTAAAAGAACTTCGTTTAATAAAGTTTAATGACGTTGTTAGTTAGGTTTATACCGTAATGCATTCCTTCTTGATTTGTGTGAAATAGTTTACTGAAATTGGAAATTGCATTAACCATTAAGAAATGAACTTTTTTAAGAACTTTTTAAAACCTTTTCTGCATTTCTCTGCAAGTTTGACCTTGAATGACCTTGAGTCATAGGTAATTGAACTCATCAGTACACTGGCTTCGAACATTTGAAAAATCAATTTATTCATTGTATTTTCTTCGAGTTCAGAGTGTCTCAACAGTGGACAACGAATCTTTATAAAAAATAAAATTTTTTTGGCTAATTCGTAGAATTTAAAAGAACTTCGTTTAATAAAGTTTAATGACGTTGTTAGTTAGGTTTATACCGTAATGCATTCCTTCTTGATTTGTGTGAAATAGATTACTGAAATTGGAAATTGCATTAACCATTAAGAAATGAACTTTTTCAAGAACTTTTTAAAACCTTTTCTGCATTTCTCTGCAAGTGTTAACCCTTTGCTGTCGTATTAAATTTAGACATGGGTACCGTACTGGTCGGAATTATTTTCCGTTGTTCGAGCGGTGATACATAATATGCAAGATTATGAAGGATAAACAAGATTTATTAATTCTTTTGTGAACTTTAGGTATATGTTTACATAATAATGTATTTTAATGTGATGCTTTTATGTAAAAATGATATTTTATAGTTCTTCATCGTGTGGTATCTTTCAAAGCAGTCTCCAACATGAAGTCCTGGTTTTGGATTACATGTGTCGCAAAAATAATTAGTTTGGCGTCTTCCGCCCTTGATTTTTCTCTTTGAACATATAAAACAATCTTTATTCTTTACGTTTTGACAGTGCCGCAATATATGTAATTTGCCATTAAGCCTTTCCTCTTTATCCGAGGACGATGGTATTCCTGATTTTGGAGATCCTCCATCACGAAAATCACTTACAAGTTGTTCAACCAATTTTCGAACAAACATAAAATGTGACATAGGCGTCTTCTTTTCTCTTCCAGCTGACACCTTATATGCATAAGATATAGCTATTGATAGCACAAACTTCTAATCCCCAGAAAAAAATTTTCACCACCATTTGCAAGATTTTCTCATAAAGCAATATAAACTTGCTAATTGTAATTTATAATAACATTTGGTTTGCTAATGTTGACGGTGCCACCTTCTTTCACCCTTCTTTCTATAGTTTTCGTGTCCGAGATTTGGAATTCTACAAATATATCTCCGAAACTTGTCGATTTCTTTACGCTCGAGAGGCGACTGACTCGCCGCGGCGTCTTGAATGGCGAATGAGGGGCGACAACCTTTGTTTAGACTGGGTTTCGTTATCTCCAATTGATAGGAGCACCGTATTGGTTCGTGAATAGGTTCCTCAGACATTCAGGTTCGTTCAGAGGAAGTATAAACTGATACATGGATGAATACAATATAAGATTAGTATGGTTCTTTGCTGTGGTGGCTGACATACGACCGGAACGGTAAAAAAGCTTTGGTGGCTGAGAGTAGACATACGACCGCAAAGGGTTAATAATGATCTACACTACATCAGAGTGAAAGACTGTTCAGTTTACCATATTCGCAACACTATAGTCTCGAGCTGCAAACGAACTCACTAGGGAAAAGACCAAAAAACAGCCAATCTTCTTAGTCGAATGAAAGATAAAGATCCGCGCGCGTTCGCAGAATCGCAGCTCACCGCAGAAATACTGGGGGCTCGCGATAGTAATCTCGCGCGTGCGAACGATCCGTTAAATCAGCCTGGGTATCGTCGGTTCGTTCGCGAATGAAAAACGATTTCTCCCTGGTCAAGACGTGCCGAATTTTCCGGGGGCGCGGGTTACGTAGCTATTCCCGAGGATTTCGGGAATTGCGTTCGTATCGCCGCGAGTCTATCGAGGTGCGGATGTAGCGATAAGGCCGCCTATAAATCCGCGAGCGAGACGAAGAGAGAGAGAGAGAGAGAGAGAGAGAGAGAGAGAGAGAGAGAGAAAAGAGAGAGAGAGAGAAAGAGAAGAGGGAGAGGACGAAAGGACGATGGTTGAAGGGGATGTTGAGAAAGGGGTGGATGATGGGCGGATGCCCGGGGGAAAGGGTGCAGAAAAAGAGGGAGAACCGGAGAACTGGGGCACAGTGCTATCGATGCATTCGGGCGAAACCGTGCGCTCTTCCTCTTCCTGTTCCTCTTCGTCGTCCTCGTTCACCGTTCCACACCCCTCTCTTTAAGCCAAGGGGTTGAAACTACCTTCCCGCGACACGCTTCCCGCCAAGCTGAACCCATTTTCGGGAACTGCACTGTGGTCCCGGAGTTTTGCGACATTTTTCCGAAAAGTTCATGATTTTCAATCGATATCCAATTTATTTTACTTATGCATACCTTAACATTTTTTTGCAGCTACGGTGATAAGTAGATTGCTGATATTTATGCATAATGAAATTTTTATGTGGCGATTGCAGTCTACAAAAGCTAAGTACAAATTTATTTTCCTCATTAATAATTCAAATTTGTTGAAAATAGTATATTAATATTTTTAGGGTTGAAATTACCTTTTCACAATCAGGTTCCATCGAGCTGAACCCGTTATCGGGCTGTGGTCCCGGGATTTTGAGACGTTTTGCCGAAAAGTTCACGATTTTCAATCGATGTCCAATTTATTTTACTTCTGCACACCTTAACATTTTGTTATAGCTACGGTGATTAGTAGATTGCGGATCTTTATGCATAATGAAAATTTTATGAGGTGATTAGAGTCTACAGAAGCTAAGTACAAATTTATTTTCCTCATTAATATTTCGAATATGTTGAAAATAGTATATTAACATTTTTAGGGTTGAAATTACCTTTTCACAATCAGGTTCCACCGAGCTGAATCCATCATCGGGAACTAGGCTATGGTTCCGGAATTTTGCGACGTTTTGCCGAAAAGTTCACGATTTTCAATCGATATCCAATTTCACTTCTGCACACCTTAACATTTTGTTACAGCTACGGTGATTAGTGGAGTGCGGATCTTTATACATAATGAAATTTTTATGAGGCGATTGCAGTCTACAAAAGCTAAGTACAAATTCATTTTCCTCATTAATAATTCAAATTTGTTGAAAATAGTATATTAATATTTTTAGGGTTGAAATTACCTTTTCACAATCAGGTTCCATCGAGCTGAACCCGTTATCGGGCTGTGGTGCCGGGATTTTGAGACGTTTTGCCGAAAAGTTCACTATTTTCAATCGATGTCCAATTTATTTTACTTCTGCACACCTTAACATTTTGTTACAGCTACGGTGATTAGTGGAGTGCGGATCTTTATGCATAATGAAAATTTTATGAGGCGATTGCAGTCTACAGACGCTAAGTACAAATTTATTTTCCTCATTAATATTTCGAATATGTCGAAAATAGTATATTAACCCTTAGCACTCGAATGGCGACTCTGAGGCGCCATTACAAATTGCTACACCATTATTCAGAATATTGTTTGCATGATTAAATTTGTTTAAATGTAATAAATTACTAATCATTTGAATATTGTATGAGGTACTATATCATTTTCGTACGTATATAATGAAAAAAAATTATGTACAATGGAAATATTCTAGGTTAGAAGAAATGCTTGGTTTTTTAGTTAAAATAGCTCCGAGTGCAAAGGGTTAACATTTTTAGGGTTGAAATTACTTTTTCACAATCAGGTTCCACCGAGCTGAATCCATTATCGGGAACTAGGCTATGGTTCCGGAATTTTGCGACATTTGGCCGAAAAGTTCACGATTTTCAATCGATATCCAATTTATTTTACTTCTGCACACCTTACCATTTTGTTACAGCTACGATGATTAGTAGAGTGGGTCTTTATGCATAATGAAATTTTTAAGCGGCAATTGCAGTCTACAGAAACTAAGTACAAATTCATTTTCCCCATTAATAATTTGAATTTGTTGAAAATAGTATGTTAATATTCTTGAATCCTTTCAATCTTCTTACGCTTGACGACTATATCCGTCATGCGTAAAATGTTGTTACAATTTGATATTTAAATTGTAATTTCGGCGAAAACTAAATTATATTCGACTGTGTAAATATTACTAATAAAATTGTTCATTTTCTAAAATAAAGTCGTCTTTTTGACCCAATATTTCAACAGCGCCACTTACTCTGTGTTTGACGACTACATCCGTCATCGTTTGATTATCGCGACACACACTGTTGCGCGCTATGCAAAAAGATCGCCACAGTTAACTGGTTGGTAAAACTTACGTTTAGGGGAGGATGGCATACGTGACTATCATTATACTAATTATATTGCCGAATTTTTATTTAAAAGAACGTACAATTTTGACAAACGCATTGATGCTTTTTTCGAAATAATGAATTCTATGCATCCATTAAACCATTTAAATACAGAATAAAATTCTCAGTTTGATATAGATACTATTCGAGATACTCATAATTTGTGTTATGTATAGTATAACGTGAGAGCCTTCTTTTTAGAAACACTGGGTGGGTGTGTGTGGTATTGTCGCTTCTCATCCCCACAACGTGTTTACAAACAAAAAAATAAACAGATGCGGCCCCGGAACAGGTTTACGTTGCCACGGAGCGTGGAAGAATACGGAAAATTTAACCCTTTGCGCTCCGAAGTATTTTAATGCCATAACCAAACTTTTTTTTTCGATCAAGAATATTTCCATTCTATATGACTTTTATCATTTTGAAGAAATGGAACTGATATAATACTTCATAGAATACTTAAATGTTTGGTAACGAATTTATTGAATATCAATTTAATAATGTAAACAATATTTTGAATAATGGTATAGTAATTTTTAGTGGTGTCTCAGAGTCGCCACTGGAGTGCTAAGGGTTAATACACTATTAGCAATAATTTTTCGCAAATATCTCGAAAACTGAGACCGAGCACCGGGTAGTTGTAATGACAAAAGTTATTCAGAATGTTGTCCTCAACAACATATGTCAAGGTCAAGGTCGTCGGAGCATCCTCCCCTAAACGTAAGGTTTACCAACTGGTTAAGTATAAATGGACTTAGGTCACTTTCAAAATAGACGGCTCAGTCGGGAAACTATGCCGAAATGGTAGCAAATGCTTCGACGAGGAGCCACTATCGTGGCGATGGAGGCCCTAGCTCGGTGCAGCAATAATCCGGCATCTGCCAGCCGGACCCTCTTATTATACATACGTGCACCTGACCGAAGCTTACGTTTGCATATCAGAGAGACAGAAGCCCCGTCTCGTCGACGGTTCAGCGACTTTTTTGTTTGTGCGAGGGAAACGAGTGTCCGACCGCTCCGGGCCGGAAAGCATAATCGATTCCGGCGAGCGACCCGGAGTATACGCTCGACGAGGACGCCGCGGTAAGATCCTTTGCATCGTTCGGGAAATTCGATGCTTTTTCAACGAGCTCCACCACTCCTGACGCGGCTCTCTCCCCCCCACTACTTTTGTGTTTCTCCCTCTCTCTCTCTCTCTCTCTTTTTCTCTTTCTCATAGATGCTGAGTGAACTAGAGAGAGGAGCCCGGAGCGTTGAAAGCGTTCAGCTGTCTTTGAGGGAGGAATGTTTAAATTAAAATTGTTTAATCGCTCGCCTCCGACTCCGGGAACCGTAACACGCCTAACGATCTGCATCGAGTGCTCGCTCCCGTTCGCAGCTCTTATTGTTCGTGTTCGACAATTTTTATGGCTGGAATACGACGGCAGAGGCATGGCTGCGTGAATGTGACGGTAATGAGAACGTGCGGAGATTTCGTCCCTTCCATTATTGTTGTTTCGAAAGTTTATGATGTGTGGAATATTGCAATTTTTTGGTCGAGCTGGTTTTTCAAGACAGGTTCTGGTTTGATCGCTGGGTAAATCATTATTTGAGTGACGAAGCTGTTTGTTCAAGCTTATACATAATAATGAAGAATTTGAGGACTTTAATCAATTATATAGCCGCGATTATTTTTTAATTTTTCGAGACACGTTTTGATTTTATTGCTGGGTAAATAATTATTTTGGTGATGACGCTGTTTGTTCAGGCTTATACAGGGTGTCCCACGTAACAGTTTTCACGATTTTTTAAATACTTGCGATAATCTGACAACAAATATTTTCATCAAAAGTTGATCAGTTTTCGAATGGCTATATATTGCAAGAAGAAAGTTCGAAAAACATTTTTTTTTGTAGTATTGTAAAGGTCGCCTTCATTTTTTTAAATGGCACTTTGTATTTTTGAGTTAACAGTATTATAGCCCGTGTCAAGACGAATACAACGACTTAGTATACCATGACCTTGGGATGACCTTGAAGGCGAAGAAAAGAAAATTTCAACAAAACATGACAATCTGCTTGAATGGCTGATAATAAATTATGTTTATTATTAAGACTCGAAATCGCATTCAATTTTTATGAGGTCATTTACAGTCAATAGTTTATGCTGTTCCAATACAAAATAAGGAACATTTTCGTTTCTAAATCAATTAGATATTTTATATGATGCAAACTGGGTTTTCCGAGATTTGTAGATACCTTAAAAATACTTTCATAATGCCGTCTGTTTTCCAAACAATTAAATTCCGATTCACAGCAAAAACAAGAGGATAGAATACAATATTTCGTAGTTCTCGATATTTCCGTAACAATTAAACTCCGTTCCCGTTTCTATAAAAATTGGTTTCTCAGAAGTTACTACTTCGATATTGATTCTCCGTTATTAATTAAAAAGTTTCGCCATGGTTCGACCCTAGATAGGGTAGCACGTTCCGGTACCTCGCGTCACCCTATAGACCCAACGAGGTCGAATTTACTTAAAAAATAAAAGAAATCCCAGAATCCTTCTCGTACAAACCCGAAATACATTAGTCTGTAATTCGTTTTACTTTCCGAAAGGTCAAACTTAAATTACTGTTTTAATAGAAATTGACATCCCCAGCTACTTTTAGAGTATTCTTGAAAATAAACTTGGAAAATAAACACTAATGCTCTTGGAAATTTAATACTGAGTCTCGATCACCTAATTTGATCAACACATTCGCAAATACACTTAATTAATCAAATCAAACGTTTGGAGTTTCTGGTGGTAAAGCAAATTATCATTATAATACATACCTTTTTTTCTGTAATGTTGGGAACCCGCGTTATGGATACCCCCTCCCTCCCTCGCCTGTGGAGGAGAGAGGGTTATGTTGGGCTCACCTGGCTGAAGGCCAGGCATACCAACTAAACCCCACATTCTATCGTGCCTTGGGCATCGTGGGCCCAATCCGAGTTTGCATTGGCATCCTTGCGGAATGGACCCTCCCTTTCATGCACACATGGGAGGGGAGAGAAGATCCCCTCCGGCCAGCCTATGGGCACCCGGTTACTGTAGACACCGTGTTCCCCCTCCCTGGGACCGCCCGTTAGACAAGTGGGTAACAGGCCCACTTGTCCACTGGAGAAGGATTAGGTATCCGTAAGAGAGATTACCACTGCGAAACAAAAAGAAAGGCCCACTTGTCCAACGGGTACGGTCCTTCCCCCCACCTCGCCGGTGGGGGAATGACCTATCCCTAGTAGCATTTATGGTTGGCATTTCGTTGGGCCTACGTTGCAGTATTTGTTGGCCAACCGTTAGAAATGTCGCTATTTTTTTCGTTGGGCCAACGATCATACCCAACGTGGAGCCCACGTCGCTATAATACGTTTGTATTATGTCCCAACGTTGGATATTCGTTGGCAAATTCATATCATTTTTCGTCGTCGGCCCTACGTTGGGGATCTGTAAGAAAAACCACTAACCATATCCCAACTAACTCCCAACCGTTGGCCACCGTTGGCCAACCATAAATGCTACTAGGGATCCGACCTCCGGTAAGACCGGTCCTGCCTAGGACCCCGGATCCCCTTCCCTCCCCGGTGGGCGTGGCTGCACCGGTGTAACCACGCCCACCGGGGAGGGAAGGGGGTCCGGGGTCCTAGCAAGGACCGGTAGGACCACTAACCCCCTCCTACATTCGCGCCTGGGAGCGAGGACGTGGGAGGTGGTTGTCCTCCCCCAGCTCATTATAATTCATACCTAATAAACTCAATATAATACATACAATAGTATATATACAATTTCACAGGAAAGTAAATAATTGAATTCCTTAACTTCATTATAGAACATAGAAGAATACCATAAGATTAAACTGGAATAAGATTGTTTAATGATGAAACGTGTCAAGTCGAGTGACGGATGGTGATAGGAAATAATAATCCTGTGCATAAGAAATAAACAGATAACTATAAATTCGATATCGTATCAGCGTAATTATTTAAATAATTCTCGACCGGTCTATAGAGATTAACGACTCTAAATGGCGCAGCGAATAGAATTTGATTCAATCGGGTTAAAAGAAAATTGCATTCACTCAGTTGGGAATGCATTCGGACAGATAGCTCCGCGATAGATCACCGAAAACAGGTCGCGCCCCCGACGCCATTAAATCTTTCATGCATCTATTAACATTCCCGTAGAGAAGAATCGAGTCCGGTGGATTTGTAAGTTAGGGAGAGACGCGGTGCAGCAGTGATTTACCGGGTATACTGTTTTAAAATAAATGAGCGAGTTACGTGCTTTCCCACTTAACTCGTTCCAGGAGCGTGGACGGGGGACACGGTCTCGCAGGAAACGTCGGTTTTCCTCTTTTGACTCTTTCCCAAGGACTTTTCCTAACCGAGAGACACACACACATACACACGGCGCCATCAGTAACTTTTTAACGGCGAAGTTCGTATTTTCGCGGCGAGACGAGACGTAGGCCTCGCTATCTTCCATACAATCCGACGAAATGAATGACTCTTTCCCGGCCATAAGTTGCGAAACGTTACCTCCTTGACAATGTGCCTTAAACTACCGAGTTCGTAAAGTACGTACAGTAAGTACCAACCGGAGAATATTATTTTAGAAGAGCACCACGCGGCAGCGTGTTATTCGTTTATAACGAGTGAAGTTTCGCTTCGAGTCCACCTAATTATTAATACGAGACTCGACTTGGACTATACCTTCTTTTTGAGATTCTGTATACAGTAAATCCTCTATAAACGCATAAGCCTCGGGGGGATATAATTATACTTTCTATCGATCGTATTATGAGATATATCTAAATAATTTGATATCGGCCAAAGGTTCGATCTTAATAGTAATGTTTAAAAATTTTTTCATATATCTGTTTTGTAATTTAAGCAATTTGTTGTGGGTGAATGGGGACGTACTGATGAAATTGTTTTTCTTAATCACCTTCTTGTAAATGAAATTTGGAATAATGTTGTTTGATCTACATTTTAAAAGGAAGAGTTTTTTGTTACTCATCTTAGCTATGGATAAATTCGTGTATGACCAGTCCTTGAGAATCTTAACTGTTTCCATGCCAAACATCCTCGACATTGATGGAAAAAAGGTATTGTTGTTTGTGGTTGTTTCTATCGATCGTATTATGAGATATATCTAAATAATTTGATATCGGCGCAAGGTTCGATCTTAATAGTAATGTTTAAAACTTTTTTCATATATCTGTTTTGTAATTTAAGCAATTTGTTGTGGGTGAATGGGGACGTACTGATGAAATTGTTTTTCTTAATCACCTTCTTGTAAATGAAATTTGGAATAATGTTGTTTGATCTACATTTTAAAAGAAAAAGTTTTTTGTTACTTATCTTAGCTATGGATAAATTCGTGTATGACCAGTCCTTGAGAGTCTTAACTGTTTCCATGCCAAACATCCTCGACATTGATGAAAAAAAGGTATTGTTGTTTGTGGTTGTTTCTATATATCGTATTATGAGACATATCTAAATAATTTGATATCGGCGCAAGGTTCGATCTTAATAGTAATGTTTAAAAATTTTTTCATATATCTGTTTTGTAATTTAAGCAATTTGTTGTGGGTGAATGGGGACGTACTGATGAAATTGTTTTTCTTAATCACCTTCTTGTAAATAAAATTTGGAATAATGTTGTTTGATCTACATTTTAAAAGAAAAAGTTTTTTGTTATCTTAGCTATGGATAAATTCGTGTATGACCAGTCCTTGAGAATCTTAACTGTTTCCATGCCAAACATCCTTGACATTGATGAAAAAAAGGTATTGTTGTTTGTGGTTGTTTCTATCGATCGTATTATTTAGATATATCTCATAATACGATCGGTAGAAATTATAATTATATCATGGATGGCGAAACAACCACAAACAACAATACCTTTTTTTCATCAATGTCAAGGATGTTTGGCATGGAAACAGTTAAGATTCTCAAGGACTGGTCATACACGAATTTATCCATAGCTAAGATAAGTAACAAAAAACTCTTTCTTTCAAAATGTAGATCAAACAACATTATTCCAAATTTCATTTACAAGAAGGTGATTAAGAAAAACAATTTCATCATTACGTCCCCATTCACCCACAAATAATTGCTTAAATTACAAAACAGATATATGAAAAAAGTTTTAAACATTACTATTAAGATCGAACCTTGCGCCGATATCAAATTATTTAGATATACCTCGGGGGGGATAGTTATGCGTTTATCTGCGACGGGTAGCTATTGTTTGACCTTGAGAAGGACAGCGCGTATAAGGCGAGACCACGCGCGGGCCTTTGAACTGGGCCCGCGACTGCGACTCACCGCGTCTCTTTCTTTCCCATACGCTATCCTTCCGTGCGCCCGAAACGTTCATCGTCATTTAAACCACTAAATACTACAACAGTATTTACACAGTTGAAATCATATCGTGTTTGGTCTTTTTTTTAATCAGAAAAATGCCACGAATATATCGATGAAAGTTTCATAAAGAAATAAGTAATAATAAGAGAAATTAAATATTGGTGTTACATTGTCATGACGCCACGGGAATTTGGATTGTGCCGACGACTGCGACTCTCCGCGTCGCATTAGTAGTGGTTCACACCGATGTACCCGAGTCGAGATCGGATTGCTAAAGTGGAGGGGATATATTTTCTGCGTTTATCTGCTACAGCTTTTATGCGTTTATAGAGGATTTACTGTATTTTCATATCGCACCGATGAACACTACATTTCTTAAATTTCCGTCATAATCCACAAATTAAAATTGAAATCAACAATAAAATGTACAACAAACTGCAGACAAATATTAAAATCAGCTTGATTTATCCACGTTCTCCTATCTAGTAAACATACCAATTAGCGCTTGCGCTCAGTACTACTTAGCCGATCCACGAATATACCATATTATGTAGCGCATGCGCTCAACACTCCTACACCCAGCGAATATACTAATGTGACGACACTTTAATTTGTGAAAAACACTTGATATTGCTTATGTTTACACGCGTATAACCATCTATCCAGCGCATGCGCTCAACAGTCCTACCTCTAGCACCCAACGAATACCCAATATGGCGACGCCCTAACCTGTCAAAAAGGCTTCAAATTGCTCATGTTTACACACGTATAACTAATAAACCAGTGAATTCCTAACAATAATACTTACATTTTCGTAATGTTCTCATCGATATCTACAGGATTACATAAAAAAAAGTTAAAAAAGTGTTCACGAAAGTTAAAAACATCTGGTCCCCCAAAAGAAAGAACAGCCGCAATTTCATTAGAATAAATCCCATTAGAATAAGAAATCAGAGATAAAGTCCGACTTACGTTTGACTGATCCTCGTATGTTCGAATCGGTAAAAACGGTAAAAATCAACGGGTCCTCATGAAAACGTAGCATCGTCGTCGTCGTTGTTTCGTCGACGCGAACGCGCGTCAGCTGGAGCGTAAGAATGGAATTAAGACGAGCGTTTCAAATTGAAATGAACGAGGCCAGATATGGAAGAAAGCGGGCGGGCACAACGGCGCTAAATATCCGAAGTAAGGTGATTTGGATGGCAAGCCGTGTCTGCATTCACCGGCGTAATTCTCGCGGAACGGTCTCGACGATGCTGAAGAGAGTACACAATTCGAGTCCCGCGAGACTGGTAGCAAGAGAACCGTTGTTTCCAGCAGGCCCGCGGAAAAATGGACGGCCACGCGGAAACAATGGGAGAAGAAAAGAAACCTGATGGCCTCGCCTTTGTACCACCGGCCGGCCGCGGAAAACAAGCAATAACAACAGCTCTCTCTCTCCCTTCCTCTCTCTCTCTCTTTTTCTTCTTTTTTAATTCGACTAATGAATTTTGCTTCAGTTATTTATCCAGTACGCCGTTAAGATTAAAGAGCTTGTTAAGCGCTCACCCGTGATCCGATCCACTCAACGAGACCGTCGTCTTCCTTGTGCGACAGCGATGCAATTGAAGAAACAATGCAGCCCGACTTTGAGCTCGCTTCTCGCTGCAGCCATCGGGACCGACGAGAAAAGTTTTGTCCTCCGTTATGAAATTAATTTCCTGGCTACACCCTTCTCCGACCCTGCAATTTGTCGTCCCCGACCGTGCAGCCGCAATAATATACTGTCGGCGTCTTCTTCGGAGTGAGTACTCATTCCGCCGAGCTGTCTGATTATCTCGGATACCTCAGCATGCTTAACAGAAAAATATGCGTATCAAAGGCAATGGGTTTATCTGAGTTGTAGCTCCATTTCTTTGCGTTCTTCATTGTGTTGCTCCAATGCTTTTTTGAAGCAGTTGTTTGAACTCAGTCTGTCAATCTTTAGAACTCCAGTATCTCTCCAGCGAAATTTTAATTTTCTTTTAATAATAGGTTTACAGATCACTAGAAGTGACTATTTTACGTTGCACTCAATGCCACTTAACGTAGTACATAATCGATAAATATTAATAAACTTTATGATTTCGGTGCAAGGTTCGATCTATATTAAGAAGCAGCAAATTTGCGTATCTGCCACGTATCTGCCACGTGTCTGCCACGTATCTGCCACGTATCTGCCACGTATCTGCCACGTATCTGCCGCCATGGGTTAAATTATCGTTTTTCGTAACTCCTAATATTCTGTTCATAATTTTTTCTTTTTTTTTTTTATTTTACCTGTTGGCACAGCAAACGCAATAACGTCTCTGTGAAAATGATCCACATCAGGATCGAAACATCGAGAATAATTTAATTGCAAATTTGCTGCTTCTTAATATAGATCGAACCTTGCGCCGAAATCATAAAGTTTATTAATATACTTCATTTTCGATCGAGAGGAATTTCACCGGTATAATCGATAAATGTCGCAACCACGGGTCCGACAATTGACACTTCGTGTTCAGGTATACTATTCTTTAATTTCCGCCGAATATAGAAAAAGACAGAAAAAATTCGAGTCCTAGGTTGCCAAGGATTGTAATATAATACGGGTCGGGTATATCAATGTGAGACCGCTACTAATCCAATGGCAAAACTTCTTTATTTTTTATTATTTTTTTTATGGAACTTTCTTTGTCATTTGATTAGTAGTGGTTTCACCGATATACCCGACCCGTATGAAGTCATTCTTCTCGGCGAGCGAGGCCTCTCGAGCTTCACTTCGCAGGAGTGGGGATACTTCTGCGACACTTCTTGTTCAGAATATTGTGACACTTACCGATTAAATACTGTATAGGCCCATTTAATGCCAGGGAGCCCTAATTTATGGATAGGTTCAAGAAGTCAGAAGTCAGCGTTCCAATTATTGCCGTGACATATTATAACAACCGGAAACCAGCTTGCATAATATTAATTTATCGTGCGAGCACGCGTCACATCGACTGTACAAAAATTTTTACGACATTGACGACGGAGTATTTTAACTTGGTTAAATGATATTCGTAACACCTTGAAAGGGTATTGTATGTATTTTATTAATGTTCGCTTACAGGTTGCACAGGAATCCTGCTCCTATTATACAGGGTGTCCCACATAAATGGGAACACATAATATCTGTCGTATTTACAGTCCTATCAGAAAACTTCAGAGGACAAAGTGACACTATTGCAGGAGGCAAATATAATGGTAAAGAAAAAAATTTTTATGTCGTGTTTTTTAATGAAATTTCAAGGTCACCGATTGTTTTCTTAAATGGAATAGTACACTTTTTTACGATAGCATGATAGACAATAAAAAACTGAATTCAGTGGATACCACCTCCTTGACCTTGAAATGACCTTGAGCAAGAATAATCATGTTGGAGCGGATAAAATGTGGAAGTTTAAAACTTACGTGTTTCAGCAAAGTTTACGCGTTATTTACGTCGGGTTCACCTTTACAAACCACAATAAATGTTTGAAATATTTTTCATAAATAGTAAGTTTTTCTAAACAGCCTATGTTTATGTTAGAGTATGTATCATTGAGATCGTTAACAGAAGGTTAACCGCTTAGAATAAGTACGTTGTACCTTCTGCATTATTCGAATTCGAAACGTGAAAGTGATAACAATGCGTTATACTGTACAGGAACGAATCGATATGGTTTTCACTTATGGCGAAAGCCACCAATCTTTAAGGCAAACAGTACATTTGAATCGTGAAAAATTTGTGAATCGTATTTGTCCTTCGTTACACGCATTTTCCGTTGTGGAAAAACAATTTAAAAATACCGGTAGTGTAAGTTCTAAAAATCGTAATAATTACTGCAGCATGTGCTTCAATTACGTCTCAGGAAATCGACAATGCCTCAGATCATTTAATGCAAGATTGTTATATTGCATAAATGAGGATGGTCAACATTTCGAACATTTATTATGATATGTAAAGGTCAACCCGCCGTAAACAACGCGTAATCTTTGCTGAAACACGTAAATTTTAAACTTCCACATTTTATCCGCTCCAACATGATTATTCTTGCTCAAGGTCATTTCAAGGTCAAAAAGGTGGTATCCACTAAATTCAGTTTTTTTATTGTCTATCACGCTATCGTAAAAAAAATACTATTCCATTTAAAAAAACATCGGTGACCTTGAAATTTCATTAATAAACAAGACATAACAAATTTTTTTCTTTACCATTATATTTGCCCCCTGCAATAGTGTCACTTTGTCCTCTGAAGTTTTCTGATAGGACTGTAAATACGACAGATATTTTTGTGTTTCCATTTATGTGGGACACCCTGTATAATACATTCTTATGACTAAATTCTAACTTGTACTTATTTCTAGTTCTATATTCTAGTGATTCCATATTTCTACATAAAGTTCCTACTTATAATTCTTTTCAATCTGACACTCCTTCCTCTCATCCTTCCATACTTCTTTCCTCCCTCTCTCTCTATCTAACCTCGCTATCTACCCCTCTCCCTCCCCGTTTTCATTCAGTGTCCATTCCACTCTTTTCCATGTCCCTCACTCGAAAGGGTATTATAATAATGTTTTCGGGTGTGCCAGTAGGTTTGACCCGGTACTCGCGTCGTCGTTCGAATATTAAATTATAATACCAAGAATTCCTTTTATCTTTGCAGGGACTTTAGTTTATTAATTTGAATCGACCAGTGAATACTTCTTCCCTGAATAATTCGCCACGATCGCACTAGACTCTTTCCGTCTTCGATGAGGGGAATAGTCTTATGAATATTTATCAATAGATTCATCTTATGAATATGTAGCACAGGAGTAGTCTTATGAATATTTATCTGTAGAATCAGTAGCACTCTCAGTCAGTGAAATAGCCGAATGTGCTTTCTTATTACAAGTTATAGTCTATCAGTGTCAGTGATACATTTGGCTTTGTCATTATCTTCTCAAATCTTCCATCCTTTTCTCATAAAACATAATTTCCCTTTGCTTCACTTATGTAGTATGAAGATCAATTACTCTTTTAAAAAATTCTACGTTTTCCTATTTGTTTATAAGATTATTTGTATTTGAGTAATCTCATAATCAATAAATTGAATTGATTTTAAGGAACTGCATAAATGATAAAGTATGCAAGTTAATCACTTTAGTAATGCAAGAAAATCTTTTCGATTTTATTCATTCTTAAGGTATTTAATAAAGTATTTACAACCCTATGCTCGTTTACACTAATAATTATTATGTAATTATATCTATAATTCTATATGTAAATCTCTAAAAATTTGGGAAACATTTCATCTTTGTTAAAATTAATTTTTACCTGTCAATTCAAAATAAAAATCAACGCCAAATAAATTAAGACAGACGTTGTAATTTTAAAGTGCAATTTCACTAAAGCTTTATTTATCACGAAAATGTCATACATGTGTAATTACTAAACTGTGGACTTTCAAGCAAAATAAAAATTCTCTGTGTTATTTGCAAGATAAAAAGTCATACAATACAACAGTATTTTTGAATTCTTTAAATGTCTTCAGTCTTTTATATTTAATCTACTCATTTTTGAAGTATTAAAATACATAAGCCATCAAGAACCAGCAGAAAGAACATCCACAGTGATAAAACGAGAAGTTCTCACAGCAGGGAAAGCTTTCCATAAAACGAAATGCGCATGTTGCAACGCAATGCTTAATGTAAGCCGATCCGCGAATTTAAATGCGCCGCACGCATCGAACCGACGCGCGACGATCGGTTCGCGATCCCGAACGAACACGGGAAACGTTCGCACTTTATTCCATTCAGCGGAACATCGCAGATTCCGATGATGTATGGCAAAGTTCGTGAATCGTTCGTGACATGTCCACAAAATTCGCGTTGCAACACACGTGGCGCTGCATACAGTGCCGCGCGTTGCATTACACGAATCTGTATCTGTCGTACATGTTGCATTACACACTGCGCTCCTCTCACTATCCAAACTTCTGTGACGCGCGTTGTCGAAGAAGGTCGACATGATCGGTATCTTATTAAATACATTTATGAAGTAGTATAAAGAACACTGTGTAATTCAGAAATTGATTTTAAAATTTATGTCTTTATGGCGAAAATGGATAAATGAGATTTGGAACAGTTGAAAGATTAAAATTAATTTGAGAACATCGACCTGTTATTTTTGTACAGGGTGCATAAAAATTATATGACAAATTTGTATGAACTGCTACAAAGAACACAGTATAATGCATAGATAGACTGCCGTTTTTATATCGTTATGGCAAAAGTGGATAAACAATATTTGGAAGTGTTGAAACATTCAAATTAATTTAAAAACATCAACCTATTATTTTCTTACAAATTATTGTGAAGTGGTATAAAGAACACTGTATAATGCATAGGTAGACTGTGGTTTTTATGTCGTCATGGCAAAAGTGGATAAACAATATTTGGAAGTGTTGAAACATTCAAATAATTTAAAAACATCAACCTATTATTTTCTTACAAATTATTATGAAGTGGTATAAAGAACACTGTATAATGCATATGTAGACTGCGGTTTTTATGTCGTCATGGCAAAAATGGATAAACAATATTTGGAAGTGTTGAAACATTCAAATCATTTAAAAACATCAACCTGTTATTTTCATACAATTTTGTATAAAGTGCTACGAAGAACATTGTGTAGTTCATAAATAAACTGTGGATTTTATGAGTTTATGACAAAAATCGATATGACAGATTTGAAACAGTCGGAAGGTTAAAAGATTTGAAGGGCATCAACCTATAATTTTATTTTTATAAAGAATCCTGTATCAGGCACAATGACAAATACGTTTCGAAAATATGATAAAACGTCCATGTGTCTTTTAAGTGTCAATAATTTTGATTTCTCACGAGCACCAAAAGGTAATCAGGATATGGAGCTGTTTTATTAAATTCAACACAAACAACATTGCCAGGTGTGTATACAAAATTGAGGTTTGCAATTGACGTTGCCTATGGGCTACAAAATTAGATAAAGTGTTAAAATTGTTGAAATGAATTCCTATTAGTCTCCTGTTTGTTATAATTGATGCGGAAAATTATCTCCCACGAAAGCATAATGTTCGAAACTTGCTCAAACCACTTCAATCAGACTGGGCAAAAATTCTTTCTCTCCGCCATTACTAGGCTGCGAATTTTAAACATTTACAGGAAAAAATTAGTAAAAAGAGATTCAAAACAACCGAGAGATTAAACTGATTTAATGTTCATACATTAAATTGAAATGCATAAAATTTCTATACAGAAAAAAAATTGTGTGCATTTGGCTCCTGTGCCTTACAATTGCCGATGAAAATAATTATTTTGCAAAATGATTCGCAATCCAATCAATACCCTTGTTTCTCCATCACCAACAAGAAGATCAGCACTCAATCTCAATAAATCCGGGTTAAACTGAACCGGCGTCCGTCAGCCGATGCTCAATCTCAATAAATCCGGGCCAAACTGACCCAATATCCGTCAGCCGACGCTCATTCTCAATAAATCCGGGTCAAACTTACCCAATATCCATCAGCTGACACTCAATCTCAATAAATCCGGGTCAAACTCACCCAATATCTGCCATCTGACACTCAATCTCAATAAATCCGGATCAAACTGACCCAGCATCTGTCAGCTGACACTCAATTTCGATAAAACCCGGTCAAACTGACCCAGCATCCGTCAGCCGACGCTCCATCTCAATAAATCCGGGCCAAACTTACCCAATATCTATCAGCTGACACTCAATCTCAAAAAATCCGGATCAAACTGACCCAGCATCTGTGAGCTGACACTCAATTTCGATAAATCCGGGTCAAACTGACCCAGCATCCGTCAGCCTATGCTCAATCTCAATAAATCCGGATCAAACTGACCCAGCATCTGTCAGCTGACACTCAATTTCGATAAATCCGGGTCAAACTGACCCAGCATCCGTCAGCCGACGCTCCATCTCAATAAATCCGGGTCTAACTGATCCAATATCCGCCATCTGATACTCAATCTCAATAAATCCGGGTAAAACTGACCCATCATCCGTCAGCCGACACTCGATATCGATAAATCCAAGTCAAACTGACCCAGCATCCGTCAGCCGACACTGGATCTCAATATATCCGAGTCAAACTGACCCAGCATCCGCCAGCCGACACTCAAACTCAATCAATCCGGTCCAAACTGACCCAATATCCGTCAGCTGACACTCAATTTCAATAAATCCGGGTCAAACTGACCCAGCATCCGTAAGCCGACACTCAATCAACCAACATCCTCTCAAGACTCTTCTTTCCTAGCAGATTTTCGCGTGAGCGTCACGAGGCAGCTAGACGTTTCGCTTTTCCGAGAAATGTTTCAAATTTCAGCCCTTGCGCAAACGACGCTATGACGGAGATACATCTGGACGCGTGTTTGTACTGTGCCGGTCTGGTCCACGCGAAGTCATAAGTCACCCATTCAGCGGCTCTCGATAGTGGACAAACAACGTGGAGGGGGTTCTGGATTTCAATCTTGGGCTGCCCTGACTGCCATAATTCTCCGGTGTCGGGTTCACGAGGCGACGCGATGCGGCCACGGACCAGGCAACGTTGCCGTCACTTAAACAAACCGGATCGCCGATTACTTTCCCGGGGAATCGTCGCCGATATCAAACATCTTGATAGAAGCCGGCAGCCGAATGTCGGTCATTCCGAGCCGCTGCGACTCCGATGAAAAGTTTCCAACCTGGTTGGCCGCAGTTGGACAATAGAATGAACGCGTTCACCGTCATCAGAACTCCGCCGGAGCTTTTCAGACACCCTTACGGCACATTGTTCCGTATTTACGTCCATCCGTGGCCAGCCATTCGAAGAAACTTCGCCGCAAAACCAAGCGCTATCTCAAACTACCGTCGACGCAACGACTCGGCAACTGCTCTCTCTCTCTCTCTCTCTCTCTCTCTCTCTGTCTCCTTCCCCCTCTCTCTCTTTTCGCTCTCTCTCTCTCGCCCAATTAACGACTAAATCGCTCTACAAATTTGATCGTCGCGATAATTTTTCGCGGCTGGTTTCGGCCTCGGCCGTGGAAATTGTTATCGCGGCCTCTCGAGGCGCCCGCTGAGCCAAGAAATCCTTGTCGGCCGGGTCCAATTTAATTTTATGTTTATTTCATAGTGCGAGGGAAAAAGCGGGGAAAAAGCAGTCACAGGGCGATAAGGGGTGAGCCAGAGACGGAAGATCTGGCGGGAAAACGATAACCGCCCGGTAACGCGAAATGAAACCAAGCGTAAATGTATGAGGAGAGATCTCCAGCGTCCTTGTTACCGGCTGCGTCGCTGTAATTGCGTTGAAACTTCATTTGGCGCAGACTGGCCTTGTGACGCCACAGTTTCGACGAACGAGCGCCCTCGCAGGACGCGAACATAAGTGGTCGCGCAACTGCACCATGCCGTCGTGCGAATCTGGCTGGACGAAATTCAGAATGAGCGATTTATGTTGCACGCCACAAGCGTTTCTACTCGATAAACTGGCCAAAATTCAATTTTTTCAACTATAGTCTTGGTATATGTCGAAATTTTATGAACCGTCACTTATATCGTGTATGGATAGTTTTCAATCATCTCTTGTTTGCTAAAACTTGCTAAAATTTATCGAATATACGAAAAGTTAGCAAGTAAATAGAACATTGACATCAAAAATTTCGATGAGCCAATGCTAATTTAATTATTGTACTGTTTTGTTGGGTGAAGTTCCTTTTAGCACCCACCTCCGATTGGCTCCAAACTTACCCGAAACATTGCCCATGCTCAGTAGTGTCGTGTGGGTTGGTCACGTGACGCATAAATGCTCTGCACAACAAACTGTTTGCGTTAATGACTCGTATCCGCCATTTTCACTTATTAACACACCCTAAACTGTTGTTTCTTGTCTTTAATAAGTTTAATAAGTTACAATGAGTGACAGTTCTGATGAATCAAATCAAAATGACCCCGAGTAGAAGCCGCAAGAAGTTTCTCAATATGTTGCGCGTGTTTTAGTGAGATCAATGTCATGGAATTGGGAAAGAATATACAGAGTGACATCTACCAGGAATTGTGCTATTTTCATTTTCATAACATTTTGTCCATATTCATACAGGGATCTTTACCCGTTATCTGTATAAATAATTTATAGTATACTTTGATTACTACAAACGAGCATTTGGAGCATCCTCTTCGATACTCCGAAGAAATTTGCCGAAGCCAAGTGTATTCTTCTCAAACAGCAAACATTTCGAGCGAACGTTATCTTACATTACTCAAATACAGTAGCCGAACATAAACAATCGTAACTACTCAGTAACAGTAATAATGGTAATTTCAGTTCGCACTTATGACGAGTGTTTACCTACTCCAGAGGGAGGCTGAAGTTTATTCGCGGGAGTTACGTCTCATAAATTCTATAGAAGGTTCGAGCTGCTGTGTTTAGCCTCTGCAAATCATTTACAATGTTCCTGTGAATACAAATCGATACGACGTTGTAGCTGCACATTTCCGGTATACCTTTATACAGGGTGGGGCAATATCTTTGCCCACCTTGAATATTTCCGTTAATTGTAATAATATGAGAAAATGATATATACAAAAGTTGCACGGTATAGAGGGGGAAATATTGTGATGTAGAAATTTTTTATGTGCGTGAAGACATTTCGGAGATTTTGAGGTCTCCTTGATTTCTTTAAATGAAAAGACCTACTTTTTGAATCATGAATCCATAGAGTGTCAAATTCTGCGTAAAAATTGTCTACCTGAAAAATAGAAAGTTATTTTAATTTTTGGTACGTTTAATAGGGATAAACTGTACTTTGGAGGACCAATTTTTTAAAACTTTTTTTTATGCAGTCCTATAGATTTCGACGAGAAAACACCGTAAATGAAAATCTTATTGCCAGGAGTTCACTGGTTCAGTAGTTCTACGCGTGTAAAGATGAGCACTTTTAACTAACCCCTAACCAACTTGGACTATACCGCTTAGTACTACTTAGCCGATGCGCTGAACACCAACCATCTATCCAGCGCATGCGCTCAACAGTCCTACCTCTACCACCCAACGAATATCCAATATGGCGACGCTCTAACCTGTCAAAAGTGCTTAAAATTGTTCATGATTACACGTGTATAACTTTTCAACCAGTGAACTCCGGTAACCAAAACTTGAATTTCGTGTACTAAATCTTACACGTCTATCATTTTCTCGTAAAAATGTGTAGCAACACATACAAAAAACTTGATAATTTTTGGTCCTCTAAAGTGCAGTTCACCCTTTAATAGGCTGAAAATAATACAATAGCATTTTAAAATTCATCTGATGTATTTACTGTATTAAATTAGGCCTACTCATTTTTCTCATAAATGCATAAAATGCGCAGTCTAGTGATCAGAAAAGGCAACAATTTTCAGGTTACTCGTGACCGGATAACAGTTTTAAAACGCGTTACGTCAATCCTCGGGTTGGGTAGGAAGAGTTATGGTTCCCGCGGCGCCATGAATTCGCGGCAGACACGAACGAGATCGGTGTCGGTGGTTTACATGGTCGGTTTTGGAACCGGAAGAATCCGAGCCGAGATATTCGTATCGACGCGTATCACCGTTCGGCCGTTCATAGATCTAAACCGGAACTACTCGAAGACGGCAATCTAAATCTACTGCGGTTCCCCCGTGAATCTTGGAGGTAGCATACCGAGAAACTCTGTTTACAGGGGATGCCTAGCCGGGATGCTTCGGGATCGCGAAATACGGAGATTCTCATTTTCCAGGCATCGACCGGATCCGCGGGCCGCGTAAAGGATGATTTAATGAATCCGTCGGGAACCGGGAAACCCGCACGATTCAACGGTCACCGCGATATCAAGGAAATAAAGGAATCTCCGAATTTTTTCGCGGTTGCTGACGCGTCGGAACACTTTCGAAAATGTACGATGATGATCTAGAATGTTTAATGTAGCGTAGTACAGTATTTCATCGATAACTGTCCACAACAAGGGTCCGGCCAGGGACAGTTATCGGCTATGGACAGTTATCGGCCAGGGACAGTTATCGACCAGACATACTATTCTTTGACTTTTTCCGAATGTAGAAAAGGACAGCGAAGCTCGAAGAGGCCTCGGTCACCGAGAAGTGTAACATAATACGAATCGCTGAATTTTTACGCGCTCGCTGGCGCGTCGGAACACTTTCCAAAATGTACGATGATGATCTAGAATGTTTAACGTAGCGTAGTACAGTATTTCATCGATAACTGTCCACAACACGGGTCCGGCCAGGGACAGTTATCTGGCAGGGACAGTTATCGGCCAGGGGCAGTTATCTGGCAGGGACTGTTATCTGGCAGGGACAGTTATCTGGCAGGGACAGTTATCTGGCAGGGACAGTTATCTGGCAGGGACAGTTATCTGGCAGGGACAGTTATCTGGCAGGGACAGTTATCGGCCAGGGACAGTTATCTGGCAGAGACAGTTATCTGGCAGGGACAGTTATCTGGCAGAGACAGTTATCTGGCAGGGACAGTTATCTGGCAGGGACAGTTATCTGGCAGGGACAGTTATCTGGCAGGGACAGTTATCGGCCAGGGACAGTTATCGACCAAGGGTAGTTATCGGCCAGGTATACTATTTTTTTTTGTTTTATTATAAGCATTTCAGATCTCAACTGAGATGTATTTCTTCTGAACTAAGGTGAATTACAGTGTACATATTCGTACATACATAGTTTACATTAATTCAAATTAAATTCGTAGTTTACAGTTTTTTAAGAAATTAAAAATGAGAAAACAAGCTTTAATCTTTGACTTTTACCGAACGTAGAAAAGGATAGCGAAGCTCGAAGAGGTCACGGTCACCGAGAAGTGTAACATAATACGGATCGAGTATGTCGGTGTGAGAGCACTATTAATCCAATGACAAAACTTCTTTATTCTTTATTATTTCTTTATGGAACATACACCAACATATTCGTGGCATTTTTCTAATGAAAATGATACCAAATAATATATAATTGCGATGATATTTACTCGTGTAATGGACCATGTACTGCACATTTTTATGATTTTTAGGAGATTTTGCAAAATGTAACTGTAACAATTTTCGTAGGCAAAATTTTTGGATACTGTTCAATCTACTTCACTGAGAAAAATATAATGAAATAAATCTTCGTATGCAAAGGGAATAATTTTTAGAATCCTATTTATTATTTATTTATTTGTAGTTTATCTAAATAGCCTGGCGAAGTCAATTTGCCGCAATTAATTGCATTATGTAACACATAGTTACAACCACATTTCGAAGTGTCGGGCGGCGTACTGTTTCGAATTCGGAATCGAAGTTCTCGTCGTCTATCGATTTCGAAAAATGGGTCGACAACAACAAACGGTGAAAAGTATCCAGGGAACTTCTGGGCGGCTTAGTCGATCAGTGAAATCAATTTTCCATAAGCGAGCGTGAACAATTCCGTTCTAATTAGCCGGGGCTGCAGTAGCTGTTAATTTCGGTTAAGTGTTTTAATTACGGACCATTGTAAATCATTCCCGTTATTCGGCCGCGGTTGCGAGTTCATTATTTAACGTCATGCAACGTTTTCCAGCGAGATCTCGCGGCTTAATGACTCTTCCCTCGACCGGAAAAATCAAATTTATCTTTGTCTTTTGGCTCAACGTTCAATTCCGCTGTCTACCGACTGATTTCGAGGACATGTTCCACGATGAACGATCCGCTGAACGTCCGACCATCGATAATACTTTTTCGAGGATCTCCTCCGAGGAAATTGTCACTTCTTCGCGATTTTACTATCAATTAAATCGCGATCGACGACGGGGACGTTCCGTTTAATGAGTCGTGGAGCTCTCCTCGCTCAATCGCGCCTTTTATCCTCTATTCTTCATTCTCCATTACGACTCTTTCAAGGCGTCATCATCCGCGTCTTTTCTACAGGGTGTCCCACATGAATGGGAACACCTAAATATCTGTCGTATTTACAATATTCAGGGAATAAGTATTCACTGGTCGATTCAAATTAATAAACTAAAGTCCCTGCAAAGATAAAAGGAATTCTTGGTATTATAATTTAATATTCGAACGACGACGCGAGTACCGCGTCAAACCTACTGGCACACCCTAAAACATTATTATAATACCCTTTCGAGGGAGGGACATGGAAAAGAGTGGAATGGACACTGAATGAAAACGGGGAGGGAGAGGGGTAGATAGCGAGGTTAGATAGAGAGAGAGGGAGGAAAGACGTATGGAAGGATGAGAGGAAGGAGTGTCAGATTGAAAAGAATTATAAGCAGGAACTTTATGTAGAAATATGGAATCACTAGAATATAGAACTAGAAATAAGTACAAGTTAGAATTTAGTCATAAGAATGTATTATACAGAGTGCCCCACATAAATGGGAACACCTAAATATCAGTCGTATTTACAGTCCTATCAGAAAACTTCAGAGGACAAAGTGACACTATTGCAGGAGGCAAATGTAACGGTAAAGAAAAAATTTTTTTATGTCGTGTTTTTTAATGAAATTTCAAGGTCACCGATGTTTTTTTAAATGGAATAGTATATTTTTTTTACGATAGCATGATGGACAATAAAAAAAACTGAAATTAGTGGTTACCATCTTTTTGACCTTGAAATGACCTTGAGCAAGAATGTTGAAGCGGATAAAATGTGGAAGTTTAAAATTTACGTGTTTCAGCAAAGATTACGCGTTGTTTACGGCTGGTTGACCTTTACATATCATAATAAATGTTCGAAATGTTGATCATCCTCATTTATGCAATATTGCAATCTTGCATTAAATGATCTGAGGCATTGTCGATTCCCTGAGACGTAATTGAAGCACATGCTGCAGTAATTATTACGATTTTTAGAACCTACACTACCGGTATTTTTAAATTGTTTTTCCACAACGGAAAATGCGTGTAACGATGGACAAATACGATGCACAAATTTTTCACGATACAAATGTACTGCTTGCCTCAAAGATTGGTGGCTTTCGCCATAAGTGAAAACCATATCGATTCGTTCCTGTACAGTATAACGCATTGTTATCACTTTCACGTTTCGAATTCGAATAATGCAGAAGGTACAACGTACTTATTCTAAGCGGTTAACCTTCTGTTAACGATCTCAATGACACATACTCTAACATAAACATAGGCTGTTTACTATGAAAAATATTTCGAACATTTATTGTGGTTTGTAAAGGTCAACCCGACGTAAACAACGCGTAATCTTTGCTGAAACACGTAAATTTTAAACATCCACATTTCATCCGCTACAACATGTTTATTCTTACCCAAGGTCATTTCAAGGTCAAAAAGGTGGTATCCACAAATTTCAGTTTTTTATTGTCCATCATGCTATCGTAAAAAAATATACTATTCCATATAAAAAAAACATCGGTCACCATGAAGTTTCATTAAAAAACACGACATGAAAAATTTTTTTTTTTACATTTATATTTGCCCTCTGCAATAGTGTCACTTTGTCCTCTGAAGTTTTCTGATAGGACTGTAAATACGACAGATATTTAGGTGTTCCCATTTACGTGGGATACCCTGTATTTCATTTGTCGGCAATTTTTCGTGACTCCTGTATTTTATACAGCAACGTTCTTATTTTTATTTTCATTGGCATCTATATTTGCACTTTTAGTTCATATTTTGTTATAGGTTAGCTCTTACAAAACATCCTTGCTGAACAATACGTAAAAATTATTCAATCAAAGATTTATTCAAACACTAAGTTTTCTGTGTTCCTATATTTACTTTTGATATTGGATGGGATAATGTTAAAACTGTGAAAACTTATTTTTTGTCGGATACATGGTACTGGGATGAAGGTATCGATACATTACTAATTTATCTAGATTTGGTTTAGAATCGAAAATGAATTTTTATGACAGTCTATTACCTGAAATGAATTTCTATGACAATGTATTATTTGAAATGAATTTTTATGACAATCTATTACCTGAAATGAATTTTTATGACAATGTATTATCTGAAATCAATTTTAGTAATGTCTATAAGATGTGAGAAAGTTATTATTATAATTGAATTGAACGCTACAGTTTTTGATTTGTGAAATAAAATATATAGCATCAAAATAAAACACCGGTTAATATGGTATAAGACATGTTCTCTTTCTTTTTGACATTTCAGATTTTCTATGTGAATGATTATCGTAAATATGCCATGCAATTCTATATTAACTTCGCTCATTTAGTTGTATTTATATACGTGAACATTATTACGGGACTACAGAATCAATAAAACAGACTTTAGAAGGTATTATTGCATTTTCGATTTACAGAATTTATTAATAATTACGGAATAAAATGTGATTATATGGTTTCTTAAGTTGGTCACTTAAGTTCTTCCTAAATAATAATACATGCCATTAAAAATAATAATATACAAACAACAATCATCATCAACATCATATAAAATACAAGATAAATGTAAACATAACACTTATCCATTTTATTTTTCATTCACGGAGTCCATTATAGAAATAATTCAATTTGTACTCGATGGTTTGTATGTTCAAGATGAATTGCACAAAATTCGAGATACTTGCAATCAGAATCGTGTTTCAGATTAATTCTCGAATGGAGTCGCATCTCCTAGACAGAGACAGAACGTGCGATGATACTGCTATCAGAAACTTAGTCCGTTAATGCACGTTATAACTTACACATCACCGCGGCTGCGAATCGCGCGAAGCAGAACAAGCTTTGCATATTGCGCTAATTAATTCGTCGTTACATAAAGAATTAAAGTGTCCATTATTCGTGCAATCCGAGCCAGCGTGCGGTGTCTTTATTATTCAAAATCAAACCAACAATTGCGTTACCTGCTACACTTTCCCTCTGACAAGGAGAAGACGCGGTCACTTCGTCGATTACAATTACATGCAATTGTAATTTTATGTATGCAATTCCAAGTAATTTTAACGCAATTCCAAGTAATTTTAATGCAATTCCAAGTAATTTTAACGCAATTCCAAGTAATTTTAATACAATTCCAAGCAATTTGAACGCAATTCCAAGCAATTTTAATGTAATTCCAAGTCGTTTTAATGCAATTCCAAGCAATTTTAATGCAATTCCAAGCAATTTTAACGCAATTCCAAGTAATTTTAATGCAATTCAAAGTAATTTTAATGCAATTACAATAACTGCAATTGGTAGTTGCAATTGCGTAACGCCAAAATGGCACTACGAAAAAGTAATTAGATACCTACTCAATGGAACTGTTTAAAAGACAAACAAACAACATATGTTAGAAAATATTTATTATTTATTAAATTATAACTCTTAAGAAATAGGTTCGCTTGTCACTTACATTGTCAATGTAGTTTTCGCTAGGAAATATTTATTATTTATTAAATACATTATATATTAGGAAATATTTATTGTTTATTAAATATTTATTTATAGCTAATTAATTAATATTTCACAAAAACGAGAATCATTACTTTTCAAAATGACACTCATTTCAAAGTTGGAGTAATAAATTAATATCCATTGAGTAGGTATCTGATTACAATTTTTTTTAGTGCCATTTTGGCGTTAAGTAATTGCAACTACTTGTAATTGCATTAAAATTACTTGGAATTGCGTTAAAATTACTTGGAATTGCGTTAAAATTACTTGGAATTGCATTAAAATTACTTGGAATTGCGTTAAAATTACTTGGAATTGCATTAAAATTACTTGAAATTGCAGAAATAAAATTGCAATTACATGTAATTGTAATTGTTAATTGCAATTACTTGAGCTCAACTAGTAATTGTAATTGCGGATCACAATTACAATTACAGTAATTGAAAGGAGTAATTGCAATTACTTAACACGATTACAGTTGAGTCTAACAATTACAATTGCTGCAATTGTTCTTTCAAATCACTAATTTTCATGTTTCGGACCATTTAACCGTTTTCTTATTGAAATCATAGTCCATTTTTGCTCGTGTCATTAAAAATGTAATTAAACACTCATGTAACTAATTACTCTGCCCAACTCTTCTTCTATATCCTACAACTTCCATCTGAAACATTTTATCATAACAACTATAATTTTCGAGTAACGGAATTTTGTCGAGAAAACGTACTTTTCAACGCAATATGGCGTAAAATCGCTTGAATCGGTAATACCTCGATTTACAGGATTGAATCAATCAATTCAGGGTCTCCTTAGTCAATCAGTGATTCGAGACTTCCGCGTCAGTTCGTGTGCGTTGCCGGACAGTGACGTTTTCGTGATCGGATTCGAGTCGAGTGACAAGTCGACCTATTCCAGGAACGATCTCGTACGCGTAATTATCATCAGGACTGATTTCTGGCGTGCTATTAAAGATAATTATCGGGCACCGAGGGTCACGGCCCGGAATGCTATATGTATAGCCGACATTGCGCCGGGATCCGGCTTATGAGATGTTCGACATCCGTGCCAATTTCGAGCGGAGATGCAAGCATCTCGCCGAGGATTTCGACTCGATCATTCGGCATTTCCAGTATTAACCTGGTATCGGGGCATCGTTCACCGGTTATGCCGGTTTCGCCGAAAACGATCGACCTCCATAAAACGCAGCTAACCCGCTGATCTATAAGCGGCATACTTCCCGCGACTCGAAATCGCAAGAATCGCGAAACGTCGCTCCATGTACAGTATTTCATCGATAATTGTCCATAACACGGGTCTGCGGAGAGACAATTATGTTCGAGGGATATCATTGTTTGAGGTTTGCCGAACGTAGAGAAGGACAGCCGAGCTCGAGAGGCCTCGGTCACCGAGAAATGTAAACATACCTAATCCGAATTTCCAACTTCTTTATTAATCATTATTTTTTTATGGGACTTCGATGACCACATTTGTGGTATTTTTCTAATAAAAATGATACCAAATATGATATAATTCCGATGATATTTACTTGTGTAATCGACGATTAAAGTTTCGATGCTGGTTTCGCCGAAAACGATCGAACTCCCTAAAACGCAGCTAACCCGCTGATCTATAAGCGGCATACTTCCCGCGACTCGAAATCGCAAGAATCGCGAAACGTCGCTCCACGTACAGTATTTCATCGATAATTGTCCACAACACGGGTCTGCGGAGGGACAATTATGCGCGAGGGATATCATTGTTTGAGGTTTGCCGAACGTAGAGAAGGACAGCCGAGCTCGAGAGGCGTCGGTCACCGAGAAATGTAAACATACCTAATCCGAATTTCCAACTTCTTTATTAATCATTATTTTTTTATGGGACTTCGATGACCATATTTGTGGCATTTTTCTAATAAAAATGATACCAAATATGATATAATTCGTAACGAAAGTAATAACATGGCTTCACAACAATAAAAATAATATCAAATTTTAATCAAACCTGCAATAATTTGTTAAATTGTCTACTGAAAGTAACAATATGGCTTCACAACAATAAAAACAATATCAAATTTTAATCAAACCTACAATAATTTGTTAAATGGTCTACTGAAAGTAACAATATGGCTTCACAACAATAAAAACAATATCAAATTTTAATCATACCTACAATAATTTGTTAAATTGTCTACTGAAAGTAACAATATGGCTTCACAACAATAAAAACAATATCAAATTTTAATCATACCTACAATAATTTGTTAAATTGTCTACTGAAAGTAACAATATGGCTTCACAACAATAAAAACAATATCAAATTTTAATCATACCTACAATAATTTGTTAAATTGTCTACTGAAAGTAATAATGTGACGTCACAACATTAAAAACAATATAAAATTATAATCAAACCTACATTAATATATGAAATTGTCTATCGAAAGTAAAAATACAATAAACAATAATAAAATTAAAATTCTCGGCAGCTTAAGAAACTACAAGTTTATTCGGAACCTAATACTGATTGATCTTGTTTCTCGTTTCCTAATTTTATCGTTGAACAAAATAAAATTTGCATCAGACTTTTAATTACTGCGAATCATCTACGAAAATATTAAATTTGCCTACTAAGAGCAGTAATATAATACAATAATAATGCAATAACAATACGATAATAATACAATAATGCAATAAACAATATTAAGATCAAAATCTGTGATATCTTGTGAATAGACTGCAGATTTCACGCATTTATGACGAACATGAGTAGCTCAAATTCAAAACGGTATATTCCAAGAATTCAAAAATACTGTTGCGTCATTTTCGACTTATTAAAATGAATATAAAAACAAATAAATACATGTATCTTGTAATGAATGCAAACAATTTTTATTTCGCATAAAAGACAGCTGTTTATTCACGAGTAGACTGCGTAATTTTATGCATTTATAGCATGTACGTGTTTTTAAAATACAAGCATACATGTACAGTAACGAACACTAATGACATTTATACTTTATGCTTATCGCTAGCAATTATTTAGTTGGCAAACTGAACTTGTTTCGTATCCTGGTTATCATAAAATAAGCCATGAAATTTAGAATTTGCATAAAAATCCGCAGTTTACTCATGAGCCACAAAATTTAATGGAATTTGGACAGATATTATGATTAAGAGGTTATGTACCATTGGCCGATTAAAAAATACCGGAAATTCCAACATTCTTTAAATAAATAAAATGTTTCATGAAAAGATCAATAAGTACATATTATACTGTGATATTTAATTAGTATTTGTTGAAAAGTTAAGTTAAATGTTTTAAATTAGAAAGATGTGGCCATCATTATCTCATAACCGGGCATCACAAAACCCGTGGAGTTTCATCTGATATTCCGTTTGATGGTCTCAAAATTCAATAGGAACTAGCTTTTCTGTCCAGTTTAATGGAAAATTTTCAATTGGTTTTTAAGAACATTGAATTTTTGATATTTTGCAAGATAGAATTTTTGCTTGTGATCGGATGCTGCTAACGCTTAGGGAAGCAAGTACTGTCAGCAGATCCGTTTCAGAAAGCTGTTAATTAAGTACAAGGTCCACGGTCACGTCGCGCGTTAACCGGAATATCTTGAAACGCCTTATGAATATTTATCACCCGGATACGGGAAGACGTTGATAATTATTTCGGAACTTGTTACGCACCGTTTATCGTTTATGGCCGCGACGTGTTCGAGCACCGGTCTCGTTAATTCCGTAAAAATCATTGTTTGCATAAAGAGCATTTTATCTTCGTTAAATACTCGCTTGTAAATTGTGTCTTGTTTGCGTCCATGACTTCATTGCTCCCAGTTTATGGAATCTAATTAGAAAATAAAAAATGAAGAGGGAAACGAGAGAGAGTATTTGTACCGTTCAGATTTAAAAAGTTTTTATTTGAATAGTATAGTTTTATTGAATTGTATAGCATAATTCTTCTCTTTCTCATTTCATCATAAGATTATCAAATCTACCTTATCTTACATTTGGCATTTGAATAAAAATTTATTCTTCAAGAAGACGAACATTAAATAGTGTTCGAAACGAAATCGAAACGAAATCGAAACGAAATCAAAACGAAATCGAAACAAAATCGAAACAAAATCGAAACGAAATCGAAACAAAATCGTAGCCATTAGACCTATAGGCGAATCGTCGAATCGGGTGCCCACAGGGACGCGAATTGTATAGCATAACTCTTCTCTTTCTCATTTCATCATAAGATAATCAAATCTAAATTATCTTCCATTTGGCATTTGAATACAAATTTATTCTTCAAGAAGACGAACATTAAATAGTATTCGAAACAAAATCGAAACGAAATCGAAACGAAATCGAAACAAAATCGAAGCCATTAGACCTATAGGCGAATCGTCGAATCAGGTGCCCCTGCGGACACGAGTCCCCGTACCCACTCACGGGCCCTATCCCGTGAGAGAGCCCCGAAGGCATCTCCGATCGGAGGAATATCAATTTCAAGAAAAATATATCAATTGATGAAAGTTGCACTATGAAAGATCATGAGCAGATTTCAATTAGAAATCCAATAATAAATATTGAAAGTGATCGTTGTACGCATATGTATTCTGAAACGAGAACTTTATATTTGGATTATTAATTGAAAAGAATTGCTGAAGCTGGAACATAGGAAAACGAAGAAAGTATTAAGTTTTACATTCTACTATAAAATACATATTTATGCAAATTCTAAATGTGTAGCTATTAGCTCGATATTATCCACTACATGCAAGATACTATAATTTACTATAAGTTATATTAATAATAAAATTATTATTAATAATGGACGTGTTTGTTGAAGGTACATGTATTCTGAAATTGAAATTCCGTATTTCTATTATTAATTGAAAAAACATGCTGAAGCTGGAATACTTGAACAAACGAAAACGAAGAAATTATTAAGTCTTACATTCTAATATAAAATACATATTTACGCAAACTCTAAATGTGCAGCTATTAGCTCGATATTATCCACTACATGCAAGATACTATAATTTATAAGTTATAGCATTTTGCGAATTGTGGATAATACCGATTGCCCAGGTCTCACCACGAGGAGGTTGCTGCACAAGAGACCCGAAAAGGAGTCAGAACAAAGTCTTCCTTCGTTCTGGCTCCCTTTCTTACAACGACGACTCTTAAAAACTAAGTTCGCAGGTCGCTAAATGGAAAAGTAGTCTTTTTCATGGAAAAGACTTCTTTTCCATTTAGCGTATGTCGAGTAATTATTGCGGGGCAAAGTGTGAATCGGAGAAAAAGTCTCCGATCCACGAGGGATCAAGGGCGTATCAGGCAGAAGGCTCTGATTCTTTCAAAGAGACAAACAAGATCGAACCAGAGCAGAAGGCTCTGGTTCAAGGGTGACGCGACGCGTTCAGTGCTTACAAGTCCTGAGCCGACCAGCCCGATACCCGCCACTCCATCACCAAGAAAGATGGCAAAGAGATGCGCTCAAACGGTTTCTGGCGCTACTGGGTGACATGAGAACATGGCGTGCCCAGGATTACGTTAACACAGAGGATCGTCAGAAGACGAGTGAACGAGTCTCTTAGACATCCCTCTCAATGACTTCACGCCGGATACCGAAACTGGACCGGCTCAGAACCTGTAAGCAAGGCCGACACAGCAGAAGGCTGTGTCGGAGTCAGAAAACGAGGCGAGCAAAGTCAAGTTACGGCAATAATTACTCGACATAATTACAACGACGATTGACAATCTTAATAACTAACACACGCACTAAAACTAATTTATAAATAATCTGGAATCTTCTTTGGATGATTCCTCTTCGTTCGATGATTCCTCTTCGTTCCATGCTTCCTCTTCGATCGATGAATTTTCTTCTTTGGATGAATTTTATTCTTTCGATGACTTTTCTTCTTTCGTTGAATTTTCTTCTTTCGATGAATTCTCTTCCTTCGATGAATTTTCTTCTTTCGATGTACTTTCTTAGTTCGATGAATTCTCTTAGTTCGATGAATTTTCTTCTTTTGATGAATTTGCTTCCATTGATGAATATTCTTCGTTCGTTCTGACTAACAAGAGCAAGATGAACGACACAAATCGAATCAGAATCGAAAACCAATTGAAAGAAAATCGAAACAGAATCGAAAACCAGTTGAAGCAAAATGGAAACCGAATCGGAAACCAGTTCAAACAGAATCGAAAACCAGTTGAAACAAAATCGACACAAAATCGACACCAAATCGAAAACCAGTCGAAACAAATCAAATGATTTGTGGACGCAACGACCTATAGGCGATTCGGGTACCCCCGGGGACGCGAGTCCCCGTACCCACTCACGGGCCCCATACCGTGAGTGAGTCCCTGAGGGAACTCCGATCCGAGCAATATCGATTTCAAGATAAAAATATCGATTTCAAGATAAAAATATCAATTTCCTGAAATAAATATCAATTTCCTGAAATAAATAACAGTTTCCTGAAATAAATAACAGTTTCCTGAAATAAATAACAATTTCCTGAAATAAATAACAATTTCCTGAAATAAATAACAATTTCCTGAAATAAATAACAATTTCCTCAAATAAATAACAATTTCCTGAAATAAATAACAATTTCCTGAAATAAATAACAATTTCCTGAAATAAATAACAATTTCCTGAAATAAATAACAATTTCCTGAAATAAATAACAATTTCCTGAAATAAATATCAATTTTCTGAAATAAATATCAATTATCTGAAATAAATATCAATTATCTGAAATAAATATCAATTTCCTGAAATAAATCACAATTTCCTGAAATAAATATCAATTTCAAGACAAATATATCAATTTCCTGAAATAAATTACAATTTCCTGGAATAAATAACAATTTCCTGAAATAAATAATTTCCTGAAATAAATAACAATTTCCTGAAATAAATAACAATTTCCTGAAATAAATAACAATTTCCTGAAATAAATAACAATTTCCTGAATTAAATAACAATTTCCTGAAATAAATAAAAATTTCCTGAAATAAATAACAATTTCCTGAAATAAATAACAATTTCCTGAAATAAATATCAATTTTCTGAAATAAATATCAATTTCCTGAAATAAATCACAATTTCCTGAAATAAATATCAATTTCAAGACAAATATATCAATTTCCTGAAATAAATTACAATTTCCTGGAATAAATAACAATTTCCTGAAATAAATAATTTCCTGAAATAAATAACAATTTCCTGAAATAAATAACAATTTCCTGAAATAAATAACGATTTCCTGAATTAAATAACAATTTCCTGAAATAAATAAAAATTTCCTGAAATAAATAATTTCCTGAAATAAATAATTTCCTGAAATAAATATCAATTTTCTGAAATAAATATCAATTTCCTGAAATAAATCACAATTTCCTGAAATAAATCACAATTTCCTGAAATAAATATCAATTTCAAGACAAATATATCAATTTCCTGAAATAAATTACAATTTCCTGGAATAAATAACAATTTCCTGAAATAAATATCAATTTCCTGAAAAAAATATCAATTTCCTGAAAAATATCATTTTCCTGAAAAATATCAATTTTTAGACAAAATTATTCTATCAATTTGGTAAAGTTGAGCTTTGAGTCTTACAAAATTAAGTATTACCATTCTTACAAATTAAATAAGAAATTTAAAACTCTCAGGTCTGAAATTCTAGATCGGTACCTCTAAAACTACTTTAAATCGCGGCTATTTATTCGCAACATTAACTAGACATTAAGTCAACTTTGAAAATTTATACTATTACAGCGCGTGTTACAATTTGTTTCGCAACGCTACTTAAAATCGCGAATGTTGTTATCTCACAGTTGACCGTTGCAACTGGAGCATGGGCGCCTGAAATATCGAATCATTCTAATGCAAACGCGATCATTTTGATGCGCAACGCTAATTCAACAAATCGAAATTCAAAATACTATTTAAATAAGAAAAGAACTCTGACGTCTAAAATTCTATATCGGTGTTTCTAGAATTACTTTAAATCGCGACTATTTATTCTCAACATTAACTAGGCATTTGATCCACTTTAAAAATTGATACTAGTACAACGCGTGTGACAATTTGTTTCGCAATGCTACTCGAATTCGCGGATGTGCCCATCTCACAGTTGATCGTTGCAGCTCGAGCATGGGCGCCTGAAATGTCGAAAGACTCGAAAGCAAACGCGAACTTTTGGTGCGCAACGCTAATTCAACGAACAGAGAACGAAAAAAGATTACTCTAATTCAACAAATCGAAATTCCAATTGCTATTTAAATAAGAAATTTAAAATTCTATCGTTTAAAATTGTAGATCGGTATGCCTAGATTTACTTTAACTCGCGACTGTTTATTCGCAACAGCTACTACACATTTAATCAAGTTTTAAAATTGATAGTAGTACAACGCGTGTGACAATTTGTTTCGCAACACTATATTTTAAACAAGCTATATCGCTGATATAAACTGCGATTATAATTGGAAGGAAGACTAACTTTGATCTCTGTTCAAAATCAACTAAATGCAACGCGTGGTTTTGTCGCAACGCTAGTGCAAATCGCGGATGTTCCCATCTCGGCTGATCGTTGGGGCGGCGAGGCCTGCCCATGCATGCAACTAACTACTTTTACACTCTACTACTACTACTCTATTTCTACAGACGAGTAAGTGACAATGTAGTGACGAAATGACTCACTCAAAGATGCGAAGCCCTTGCAACGATTGCCCTCTTAAATGACAGTTTGTCATGCATCTTCGGCCCCATCCCGACAATTTGTCTCGCAACGTTACTCGAAACCACGGATGTGCTGATCTCACAGTTGAGCGTTGCAACTGGAGCATGGGCGCCTGAAATTTCGAAAGATTCTAATGCAAACGCGATACTTTTGTTGCGCAACGCTAATTCAACAAATCGAAATTCAAAATGCTATTTAAATAAGAAATTTAAAACTCTAAATCGCGACTATTTATTCGCAACATTAACTAGACATTTAATAAACTTTAAAAATTGATACTAGTACAACGCGTGTGACAATTTGTTTCGCAACGCTACTCGAAATCGCGGATGTGCCCATCTCACAGTTGATCGTTGCAGCTCGAGCATGGGAGCCTGAAAAGTCGAAACACTCTAAAGCAAACGCGAACTTTTGGTGCGCAACGCTAATTCAACGAACAGAGATTCCAAAAACTAGTACTTTACATTGCCTGTAAAACGACAATTTTATCAATTTGAAATGTAATTTTGAACCGCGACTATTTGTGATACGCAACGCTACGCTCTAAACAAAATTTTTCGTAACATTAACTTTAATCTCTGTTCAAAATCGACTAAATGCAACGCGTGGTTTTGTCGCAACGCTAGTGCAAATCGCGGACGTTCCCATCTCGGCTGATCGTTGGGGCGGCGAGGCCTGCCCATGCATGCAACTAACTACTTTCACACTCTACTACTACTAAAATATTTCTACACACGAATATAGTGCAATAGTGGTGACGAAATGACTACTCACTCAAAGATGCGAAGCCGTTGCAATGATTTCCCTCTCTGAGCCAAGCAGCACGGTAGTGACTTCATGCTGGATACTTAAACTGGACCGGCTCAGAACCCAAGGTAAACGAAGACAGCATTGAAGAGACCATGGCCCCCCCGAGCTAGCTTAAAGTAGGCCAAGGAAGTTTTAAATAACCCTTGGACTACTCTAAGCTAGCTAAAGGTAGACCATGATAAACAATGGTTGGCCATTGGTGGGGGACCCTTGGTCACGCTGAAGCCAGCTGATGGTAGACAAGGGTAGGCCAGGGAGGACAAAGGTAGGCCACTGGTGAACGACCCAATGTCAACCATAAGCCAGCTGAACGTAAGCATGGGTAGATCTGGATGACCACTGGTCAACCCCAAGGTAGGCCACTGGTGGAGCCAACATGGTCAACCCTAAGCCAGCTGAAGGTAGGCAGGGTTAGACCTGGGTGGCTCTGGAGGATCACTGGTCATCCCCAAGGTAGGCAGCAGAGGCCAGGATAGCTCTGGATGACCACTGGTGAAGGACCCTTGGTCAACCCTAAGCCAGCTGAAGGTAGGCAGGGGTAGACTAGGGTAGCTCTGGATGACCACTGGTCATCCCCAGGATAGGCCACTGGTGGAGGACCCTTGGTCAACCCTAAGTCAGCTAAACGTAGGCAGGGGTAGACCTGGGTGGCTCTGGAGGATCACTGGTCATCCCCAAGGTAGGCAGCAGAGGCCAGGGTAGCTCTGAATGACCACTGGTGAAGGAACCTTGGTCAACCCTAAGCCAGCTGAAGGTAGGCAGAGGTAGGCTAGGGTAGCTCAGGATGGCCACTGGTTGAGGACCCTTGGTCAACCCTAAGTCAGCTAAAGGTAGGCAGGGGTAGACCTGGGTGCCTCTGGAGATCCACTGGTCATCGCCAAGGTAGGCAGGATAGGCCAGGGAACCTCTGGAGGACACCTGGTCAGCCCCAAGGCAGCCGAAGACCCTCCTTGTCCCGGAGCCTGTCCGCTCCTGCCGGAGCCCCCGGCCCGACTGACTGATTGACCGCGCTCCCCGGGCTTAGGTAGGCAATGATGCGTGGCGCGCAGCGAAGCGCAACGCTCCCCACCCCGACTAATTTCGGTAGATTTCGATTGCCGTGATAATAATTATTGATAAATGCATTACTTCTGGTTGTATAATGTTTATAACAATTCTTTTTGCCAACGATGTCGACAAGCATCCCCTTGACTATCTACCCCCTCATTTTTTAGTAAAAATTGCTAATATTACTCGAGATACAGTGTAACTTTTAATACATAAATATTACCAAACAATATTATATCAAGCAAATGTAATTAATAAATTTACTATCTCTGGCTGTTTAATGTTTATAACAAATCCTTTTGATAATTATGTCGAGAAGCACTCCCTCGGCTATCTGACCACTTAATTTTTTATTAAAAATATGTAATGGAACTCGAGATATTGAATACCTTCTAACACATGAATATTCGCGCGCATGAATTTATCGAGCACAATTCACTGATAAATTTATTATGTCCATCTAGTTAATATTTATAACAATTCTTGACCATTTTGCCATTTCATTTTTTAGTAAAAGTAGGTAACAGAACTCGGGATTCAGAATAATTCATAATATATGAATATTACTAAGCATAATTATATCGAGAAATTATAATTAATGAATTCATTATCTCTGCTTGTTTAACGATTATATAATTGGTTACCTCACCACCCAATTTTTTAGTAAAAAGTGGCTAATAGTACTCGAGATACAGAGTAACTTTTATGCATGAACATTTGGAGTATGCAAGATATTCAATTCTCATTAATATGCACAGTATTTCATTAGGACAAAGTTACAAAAATTATTTAGAACTAATTAACCTCTTCCTGAATCGAACTAAAAACTATACATGAACGTTGCCGAAGGTCCATTCTATATTTTTCGAGATCTAATATTTATAAAAATTCCCTGATTTACTATTAATCAACAATTTCTAAGGAGATAACTTCCATCTTCTATGCTCGCAATGGGTAAGACAAGGAGAGTCCGACTGTGTATCAAGAATAAACAATAAACACAGAAGTATTACAAAAGCTTTATTTATAATATGTCCGCTCGCTCCGCGCTTCTACGTTTTTCTATCAGTCTTCTTGCATGAATTCACACCACTTGCTTGCTTGTTTCTCGATTTAAACAAAATAGCTTTTCACAAAGATTTACCGACATGTTTCCTAAATTAACATCGATTTCCGACATATACGAACAGAGGAAGATTCAGGTAATAGCGGGAAAGGTGTTGTCCCATTGGCCATCTGTTGGCGAGCATGGGAGGTACCCGCCACACATCTTTATAATTTCAATAATAGGACATTAAAAATTTTAGAACCCGCCAATTTGACGAGTCACGTAAACCTAGTGTTCAAAAGAATACAGATTAAATCGCTTTTTTGTTTATCCAATTTAAACCCCGGTTACGAGTTTGTACTCTTTCAAAAGTTGCAGCCAAAGTACTCTGTCTACCATCATGTAAGAGTTACGATATAGCTAGCGCATCAAATTTCCCTGTGCCCCGGCGCAACGAAATTTTCGATGGAAAAGTGAAGGAGATTGAAATACATACGTGGTTTTCGACGATGACGATGTATCTTCGCGAAGAGGCCGCGTTCCAGCAGATAATTTTTACGCCATCAGCATTTCACGTAAACGCTTTCAGAATACGGTTTTAAAACGGTGCTCTGACTTTAGAAAAACAATGTTTCGCTTTTACAGTGAATGGATCGCGGAAAATAAATTGGAATATCTACGAAAGTGCGCCTTTTTGAAATCCTATGCTTTAGAAATTCGAAATATTTCAAACAAGAACTGTAACGTCACGTTCGTCAAATAGAAACAATATTCTCTGATGTTTTGGTTTGTTCCTAAGCAATTCGTTAAAATTAATTCTCAATTTAACCAATTAACTGTGGCGATCTTTTTGCAAAGCGTGCGCCAGTGTGTGTCGCGATAATCAAGCGATGACGTTATGAATCCAACTCAAATTATTTATAATTTTTATTTGCTTGTTTCATTTCGTCATGACTTCTAAACATTTTAAACATATTAAAATTTACGAATATAATTTAGTTTTCGCCAAAATTACAAATATCAAATTCTCCATGACGGATATAGTCGTCAAACATACTTAACTGGTTAAAGAACGTAACACATTTGTACTTGTCGATTATGTTGGACGTCCGAAATATCAATAATTAATCTGCGGATTCAAGAAAAAAATTGTTCATCATTAAAAAAAATCGAAGTATTTGCAGACACCTATGTATTATATTTATAATTACTATAATAATTAAAGAAAGAAAGAAATTTTGAATCTCGACAATAATCGAAAATCTCGACAATAATCGAGAATAATTTAAATATCAAATTCTCCATGACGGATATAGTCGTCAAACACACTTAACTGGTTAAAGAACGTAACACATTCGTACTTATTGATTATGTTGGACGTCCGAAATATCAATAATTAATCTGCGGATTCATGACAAAAATTGTTCATCATTAAAAAAGATCGAAGTATTTGCAGACACCTATGTATTATATTTATAATTACTAGAGAGAAAGAAATTTTGAATCTCGACAATAATCGAGAATTTCGACAATAATCGAGAATCTCTACAATAATCGAGAATCTCGACAATAATCAAGAATCTCGACAATAATCGAGAATTTCGACAATAATCGAGAATCTCTACAATAATCGAGAATCTCGACAATAATCGAGAATAATTTAAATATCAAATTTTCCATGACGGATATAGTCGTCAAACACACTTAACTGGTTAAAGAACGTAACACATTTGTACTTGTCGATTATGTTGGACGTCCGAAATATCAATAATTAATCTGCGGATTCATGACAAAAATTGTCCGTCATTAAAAAAAATTCGAAGTATTTGCAGACACCTACGTATTATACTTATAAGTACTACAATAATTAAGGAAAGAAAAAAATTTTGAATCTCGACAATAATCGAGAATCTCGACATTAATAGAGAATCTCGACAATATTCCAGAATCTCGACAATATTCGAGAATCTCGACAATAATCGAGAATCTCGACAATAATCGAGAATCTCGACAATAATCGAGAATCTCGACAATAATCGAGAATCTCGACAATAATCGAGAATCTCGACAATAATCAAGAATCTCGACAATAATCGAGAATCTCGACAATAATCAAGAATCTCGACAATAATCGAGAATTTCGACAATAATCGAGAATTCCGAAATTTTTGAGAAGTCGTCGCGATCTCGAAAAAAATTCTCGTCTCGTCCCGACATTTTCGGGTTCTCGCACACCACTAGTAGCTATGTATTGATGGCGTATCAGGCGACTAGAGCGTATTTTGTTTTTCCGTTAGGTTTGCTGTGTTGCGCAGGCGACCGTCCTTCACGCGGCCATGCGATAGACACGTACTTATTTCCTCTTTATCCAACATAGTAAAACAAACATAATGTAATAATAATAACACATATTCCAAAACTCCTGACAGTATTCAATAAGAAAATTGCATTCGAAGCGTTTCTACCATAAAAGTCATCATCCCTCGACGCTCCAATCGCTCATGTTCGTCTCGCTGGACGATCCGTCGATGAAGACGTCCGAAAAACCGATTACACGTTGCACATCAGGTGGTCGTCGCAGGAGGCAGCATCTTACGAGTGCATGTCGCGTGTACTTAGCGGTCGTGTGCAGAATATATATTGCATCGATGAACACCGGGGAGAGTAGGATGTCTCACTTGGGTTGCCAGCGGTCTGCGCATCGTGCATCGTGCAAGGCAAGTTGAGGCAATTGTCTGTAAATGATGAATGTCTCCGAGACGGGTAGGAACCGCGGATGCTACATATATACGGGGAGTTACCGGGATCAAATGACAATTACCACCGCAGAACGGCCGTTGGACAATGACGTATGTACCGCCTCCGTGCTGGCCGGAGGGCCACGTCCACGTATTCTATCCTGGAACAAAGGATAATGCATGCCCTTCACGATGCCAACGGGAACCCCCAGGATCTGGAAGCCTGATGGATTCAAAACTGAAAGCTACAGCCCCAAGATCACTTTATTTCCAGTTACATTCGGAGTCAACGATGTCATTTTTCATTTTGAGATCATGCCAAAATTGTTATACTTCTGCATGAATATCAAAGGACTTCGGTATTATTTATTTGCGATTGCTAGAATGAAGATAATGTAGGATGATATTGTTCCGTTTCTCAGAAAAGGATATCTTTACAAATGTTCGGGGCTGGATCTATCCCAGAATGGGGGATTGCAAATCGAGGTTGGTCGAACCGAAATAAAATGTTTGCGTGTTTTGAAAAGTGAACACGTGGTGTCCTTGTCTTTATTAATTAACGCGGTCGCGCACTGAATGTAACTTATGTATTTTACTGCAGTGTCGCAGCGGATGTAAAAAGAATTGGTTTAATAAACGGTGGTTTCACATAAACTTTGTGAGTGTAATTCTCGGTCCACGTGCGTGGCGCAAGGCAAAGAAAGATATACAGTTGTGTGAGAGCGAGACGAACGCGTAACGAACCGACGTTCGTCTTGACTAGTCACGGAGAAGGGGGGACCACCGGTCTAATTATTGGCACGCGTATGTGCTGTCGCATGGTAATCCGCGAATTACGACGTCGCGGACGCGGTCGAGTCGACGAATCGCGTCATCACGTTCGCGACGGCTGATCCGCGAAATCGGCGCGATATTCAATTCTGAACAACAGAAAAATATTAGTTTCTTTTAGTACAACTATCCGCATTGGGCCTCTTTCGATGACCCATCTGCCCTGCACGTTTCCCAAAATAACAGATACTAATAGCACCGAATTACCCGTAGTAGCAATATTCCCGAGAAGCCGTTACTCTTCGCCAAAACATTTAGCATTTTATTGACCCATTGTCCACATTTGGTGACCGGAAGTCGAGCCATCGTCGAGTCCTTTCTTTCCGTTTTCTTTGTTCCGAGTCATGGCGCTTCTCTGGTTTATAACCTGCTACGGTTCTTCCTTTGGGACACGCGGATTCCCCGCGTGCGTCACTCGAGGGTACAAGCGTACCTGCGAGTGACTCCTGGTTTGGGGGCGGTCATTTTTTCCCTTTCCATTCCATTTTTTGTTGACCAATTAACTAAGACGACCGTGTTATGATTTGTGTTAAACATTTTTCTATGTTGCAGAAAGTAGAATGGACTGTCACATGAATTTATACAAATATTAACATTTTTCATTACAATCGCCAGATCGAGGGAATTGAGGGGAAAGTAGTGGGGGAAATGCTGTAGCCAGAATCGAGTGACGTCACGAGCCTATAATGCAGTCTATCCCAGATCGAGGCAATTTTCCATGGTGGGGATAGTTTTGAGTAGTGGGGACAGGACTTGTACTATTACCCTCCAACATTTGATAAACTTTGTACCAATGAACAATAACAACCCTCGCATTAAATTTTGATGCGATATATGTAGTTGGTTAAAATGATTGAAAAGAATTTTACATAAAAATAAATGTACATGTACGTATAGGTATATTATAGCAAAACCTTGTTATTATTCTGTTAATTGTTGTTTTCAGTTTTTTCTTTGTAATATAGTTTTTATTATTTAAAACGTATCTACATTATTGTATCTATTGAAAGAATAAAAGGTTGGGTGGCGCAATAGAGAAATAAAAAATAGTGTCAATTGTTTTTTTCAATTTTTTCTTTGTAATAAAGTTTTTATTATTTAAAACGTGTCTATATTATTGTATATATTAAAAGAATAAAAGGTTGGGAGGCGCAATAGTGAAATAAAAAATAGTGTTAATTGTTGTTTTCAGTTTTTTCTTTGTAATAAAGTTTTTATTATTTTAAACGTATCTATATTATTGTATCTATTGAAAGAATAAAAGGTTAGGAGGCGCGGAAAAAAAATATTTTTCGAGGAGGCGTATTATAAATATTGGGAACCGCTGATCTAAGCAGAAGATCTGAAGGTCATACAAAAATCGATGGGATCGACCGTGAATTTTGATAAATTTATTGCATGTGTAATAAAATGCTAAAAATATGTACATGAATAAAAATTGAATCTTGTAATCAACAAAAGTTGTCCTAGAAGCTTGAACCAGGTGTTAAGGGTTTGCCCTCAAGAACAGAGTGTAACTGTTGACGCCCTAACCTAATAATCTCGTCGATATTAATTTACGGAGTGTAACGTAGCATATTTGTTCCTCGTTAATCGACATCGATCGCTTTGTTGACACGCGACGCTCCTCGAGAAGCGATGGAGGTCCCGAACTAAGTGGCTCCCCCGATTCGATTTAGAATTTGTTTTCAATAATTCATTGGGAGCACTGGCAGTGAGCGATGCGGGGGCCTCGTGAAGGAGACACGGAGTATCGTTCGAGTCGAATTTTATTCGTCGGCAGAATGGCGAGTAGTAACTAACGAAATTAATCAGACTCAGGCGACGTAATTCAAACGTTTTAGTCTGGATCGAATATCGAATCATGGACGGCTGGCGGAGTCGCCGCTGAAAAACTATCGATTCATGACGTGACCTCGATGAAATATTAAATCAATTATAATTGAAAGGAACAACGTTGAGCGGCGGAGTATTCGGTTTTAATTGGAGAAATTGTAGCGGATCAAGGTAATTGATTTATTCAACACTAGGTTTACGGAGCACTAAAATTGATTATTTTATATTGCTTTATAAAAATAATAAAATTGTATTTACTTAGATCTTCAGCGATTTTTATTGTAATATGTACACAAAAAAAATCTATTTAATAATTCCTCACGAATGCCTCCTTACACTCTTAATAATCGTAAATTAAACATTTTGAATCCGTCATTTTGACGGGCCTCGTAAATCTAGTGTTAAGTATTTCTGTTCCGTGGGGCCTGTTGTTATACACTGAATAGGAAAATTTTGCAAACAATGTAAAATTTTTAAAGAATAATCTTTTAATTTTTCTAGATAATTTCATTTGCAGATGATTAGCGTTAATTAAACTGTTGAGACTGTGGTATGAGATTCCAACGTGAATTATTCCCATCAATGTCAGGTCAGAAAATTTTGATTATGTCCAAAAACCAACTCTGCAGCGATGGAGTTAAAATTACGAATCTCACGAACTACAACATGAGTAAATAAATTATGAACCGTAATGTCTCATATTTTCGAAACGTTCCATTTTACGTAGAAAGTTTTCATCTAATAATTTGCAAAGACCCACTATCTAGCAATACAATTAAACTTGCGAAGGTCATGGACATTAGGGTTCAGACGAGAATTATTCCCAGCAGTGTCAGGTCAGAAAATTTTGATTATGTCCAAAAACCAACTCTGCAGCGATAGAGTTAAAATTACGAATCTCACGAACTACATCATGAGCAAATAAATTATAATCAGTAGTGTTTCATATTTTCGGAGCATTCCATTTTACGTAAGAAGTTTTCATCTAATAATTTGCAAAGACCTACAGGCTAGCAAAACAATTAAATTTGCGAAGCTGACTGTTCAGACGTGAATTATATCCAGCAGTGTTAGGACAGAAAATTTTGATTTAGCTCAAAAACCTCGCAGAGCCAGAGATTCCGCCGTGGAACTTGTGGCAGATCTTCGCTGAATTAATCAGGCGGTTTGACAAAGTTACCGCGTCCCGGTGAATTTTTCAGGTCGCCTCGGAAATAATTGAAGCGGTGAAAATCGACTTGGCGTTGTATTTTATTCATCGAGCAAAGGGACCAGGCGACGACCTCGGCGTAGACCAGTATAAAATGTTAGTGCAAAAAAGGGCGCTCGTGCGCGAATAAATTCGCAACGCGAAAATTCTAGTGGCGTGTCCGCGGAATTAAAGATGTTACATATCCCCGGGTTAGACCCCAGCTCGTTAAACGTTATTTATCCGCGTGGGATCGGTTTTTCGCAGCAGTCTCCTCCCCCTCTATCCTCCATCCCTCCCTCCCACCCTCCGCCAGATTGATACGGTCTTTTTTTATATCGGTTGCTCGTACATCAACCGCTATTCAATCAACGTATCTTGTTCTAAGCCCGGGGATACAAACCCCGCCTTAAGCACCAATCGCGATGCCGGAACTTGATAGATGGATTCAATTCACGGGGCGCAAGGAAACCGAAGGATCCGAGAAATTCGGCTGTCATGCAACCTGCGACAAACGTATGAAGCGTTCATAATCTGTCCGCGCATCAATCAAACCCGTCGATCCAGTGACTATACTTATGCTCGACGATACTCTGCCAGGCGGTGGCCTGTAAACAATTTTCGACGACGGCGCGAAATTCCTCTGGTTGATACACGCTTGTACAGGGTGTGTAAAAAGTATATGACATCACTACCGTAGCAGGGTTCCATACCTCTGGATCGGTGGAGATCTGTTAAAAAAATTGTCCGCAAATATGTCCTTCGGTTACGTTTGGCCACGATGGGAAAATCACGTTGCCATCGCAACTCATACTCAGTTATACAGGGTGTCCCAAAAATGTCTCGCTTCCTTCAAAGGGGAGGTTCCTGAGGATATTTAAAGTGACATTTTCCTTTGCAAAAATGGCCGTTTCGGCTTTGTTAAGGAGTTATTAACGAAAAACACGGACCAATCAGAGCGCGACCTAGAGGCGTATTGGCAGAGACGGCCGCGCGCGACAGAAGTCGAGCGATGATGATACACCGCGGTCGAAAGTAAGGAATAAACAAGAGAAGAAAATTTTTCAAGTCCTATATCGGATAGTTCAAATTTGAATATGTTGTAGTCTTTAGTGACCTATGAAGGAATCTCGAAGAATTTTTCGAAATCGTAAAAAATGTTGGTTTTACAGACGTGTAAAGAACTTTTTTTCATTAAATTATAACACTAGAACTAACGTACCGAGGAAAATGAGTTTTTAGGAGCTTATAGTGAACACAGAAGAGTATCTATTGAAAATATTTCGATTTGGAAAAAATAGTTTTTTCACCATTTATTTTGAAAATGTTTTAAACAAATACAATTTTCCTATAGCCGGGAATTTTTTAAAAATTCGAAAAAAACGTGGTGACAGCTCCAAGTTCTCCTCTTTGCGGACCTATTTTTGAAAAGGCAGGCGCTTTAAAATTGACGGAATAAAAATTATTTAAAGCGAACACTGCACCGCGATATTACGGAGGCGCGCGGACCCTTCTTTGTTCCTTGCTTTCGCGGTGTATCACCATCGCTCGACTTCTGTCGCGCGCGGCCGTCTCTGCCAATACGCCTCTAGGTCGCGCTCTGATTGGTCCGTGTTTTTCGTTAATAACTCCTTAACAAAGTCGAAACGGCCATTCTTGCAAAGGAAAATGTCGCTTCAAATGGCCTCAGGAACCTCCCCTTTGAAGGAAGCGAGACATTTTTAGGACACCCTGTATTTAAAAAAAATTTTTTTTTCCGGCTTTATTAAAAATAGTGCACAGCAAACGCAATATTCCCGTGATAATGAGCCACACCTGGATCAAAACGTTGGGTGATTAATTAAGTTGCAAATTTGCTGTTGAATTTCAAAAAGATGTTGCGCCGATAACATCTTCTCTAAAATATGTCCTTGACCGTTTTTACAAGGTCAACATTTTTTTTGTATTGCATCGTATAGTACTCGTCATAAGGAACAAAAGTCTTAAAGACACCATGGGTCTCAAGTCAACCATTCTTTTGAGAAACGACTTTAAAGTTTCATAAACTATTTCATTCCACATATCTACAGGGTGTCCCAAGATGGTACAAATGTGAAGAGGGTAATTCTACATGAGAAAATAAGTTTAAAGTATAAAATAATTTTTTTCGTTCAACGCCTCGTTTTCGAGAAATTACAGTTTGGAAATTCGGCGAACGCGCTTGATATTGAACATGAAATGTTTAACGCGTCTGTTCATTACCTACCTGATCTACTTCTTACAAACGCTAGGAGCGCGAACTTGACGGGTTTTCAAACTCTAATTTCTCGAAAACGAGGCGTCAAATGAAAAAAAATTATTCTATACTTTAGACTTATTTTCTCATGTAGAATCATCCCATCCGCATTTATATCATCTTAGGAGATCCTGTAGACATGTGGAATAAAACAATTTACAAAACTTTAAAGTTGTTTTTTAAGAGAATGGTTGACTTGTGACCTATGGTGTCTTTGAGACTTTTGTTCCGTGCGACGAGTACTATACGATGCAATGAAAAAATATGTTGACCTTGAAAAAAGGGTGAAGGACGAATTGAAGATTCTGAACAGAGTCTAATAAAAATGTATGTAGTTAATTTCCTTTAAACCGAAATAAAATTATATTTTGTTGTTGTTAATGTACAGCTATTGGAGAATATGCAGACATACAATAAATATACATTTTCTCCTTTTTCTACGAAATTATGATCTGCAAAGAAGTTCTAATCACAGAAACTATAAAATGAATCGTGAGGCAAGGGGTTAACAACATGGATGACCATTTGACCTGGAAAATTACGATCAATGTTAATTTTGTGGTATCTATTCCGACGATTCCTATCTAAGAGGACGCGCGCATGCGTCGCATCTTCAAGCTCGATTTTCTCGAAAACGAAGCTTCAAACGAAAAAATGTTATTCCGTTTTTTCGACTTGCTTTTACATGTAGAATCATCCCCTGCACGATTGTACCACCCATTCGACCACGCTGACTTTTTTTTACCACTCTTTACAACTCCGATTCACCGCTCGGACCAAAACTGTAGAGACCAAATGCAAAACAGTGAAAACATTGAAGGGAGTATTCTGTTTTTCGAAGCTGATCCTCCATGAATTTGTAGGAATTTTTTTCAAAAAAACAATTGCGCCTTTTTAGGAATGTTTTCAGAAAAACTCGTGATACAGGAATTGTTTTTAGAAAAACTATTGAGCCTTTTTAGAAATGTTTTCAAAAAATCTTGATACAGGAATTTTTTTCAGAAAAACTATTAACCCTTGGGCATTGGAATTTCGAACACATACTTATTGGTACCAAAAGTAAATGTTCGATTTTTTTCAAGTCTAAATAATCAAAATTACGTGCGTTATATATGTATAAATTTTTATAGAGTTTGTTTGGAAATTCATGGAAGGGGACTTGTCATGTTTCCGGTATTTCTACTAATCAAAAACAAAGAATGAAGTTGTTTATTAATAACTACGAATGTAGCTGTGGTCCGGACCAAAATAAATTAAAAATCTTGATTATTTACAAAATGGTGGCATTTTAAAATTAAATTGCCGTGTTTCAATATTGTTCGGCCTTTAATACGACAAGAAAAATAAGAACAAATTAACAGATTTAAAAAAAATTTGTTCGTACGATCACAGGGTACGTGTTGAAGATTCTTTCAAAATTTCAAGTCAATTGGTTAACTAGAACTTGAGATATCGTGGCAACCGTTTCTAAAAACGGGGTTTCCAGAAAATACGCCCCTGACTACGTTAAATTTACGAATTCCAACACATCCTTTTGCACACGTAGTATACAGCACTTATATTTAAAGACAATAAAAAAAAACAATCGATTTTTTGATAATGGAAAAGTAGAACATTAACATTCTCAAATTCTTGATTTTAGAATTCGACGTAGGAAAGTGTTTATAAAAGTTTAAGAAGATTGTTATATCGTTTGAAACTGCGGATTTTATACATTCATGACAAAAATGAGTAGATCGTATGCAATACAATAAAAATATTTGGAGGAGTTAAAACTTCTGTTGCATATTTTTCAGCTTGATAAAATTATTAAGAAACGAAACGAATGTCTGTGCAGCTCTGGTATATTGCCATTAACCCCTTGTATTGTAACATCGAGTCAGACTCATGATGAGGATTTCGAACAAAACCCAATAAAAATGTCTATCATTCATTTCGTTTAAACTGGAATATAATTCTATTTTGATGTTGTCGATATATTATCTTTGGCGAATATACAGTAAAATAATAGATAGTTTAAACTGTACTTTGGAGGACCAATTTTTTAAAACTTTTTTTCATGCAGTCCTATAGATCTAGACCAGAAAACACCGAAAATGAAAGTCTTATTGCCAGGAGTTCACTGGTTCAGAAGTTATACGCGTATAAAGTTGAGCACTTTTAACTAACCCCAAACCAACTTGGACTATACCGCTTAGTACTATGAACACCCACCATCTATCCAGCTCATGCGCTCAACAGTACTACATCTATCATCCAACGAGTATTCAATATGGCGACGCTCTAACCTGTCAAAAACGCTTAAAATTTCTCATGTTTTCACATGTATAACTTTTCAACCAGTGAACTCCGGTAATCAAAACTTACACGTCTATCATTTTCTTGTCAAAATGTGTAGCATCACATACAGAAAAGTTGAAAATTTTTGGTCCCCTAAAGTACAGTCAACCAATAAATATAAATTTCCATTCTCTTCTAGAAAAATGCATATGATCGATACAAAAGTTCTAATCACTGCAATCACATAACAAATCGTAGTTCAAGGGGTTAATGTTGACAATGTTTCTTTAGCATGTGAACCCACAGTCTATTGATGTAACTTGGACATTAATTTTTGATGGGAACTTGAGCGGTTGATTTAAACACGCATGAAACAGGCAGCCTAGCACAGCCTACACTTTGATTTACGTTATAAATTCCGGCCGGGAGGGAAAGTTCTCGCGAGAACAACGGAAGTCATTCCGTTTATGGCTCCTAAATTCCATCGGACGCGGTTTTATCCATATTAATCCGACCGATGGCAAGCCGTCGCACTTTTCACGCGGCGCAGCTCCGTTTGCAACATATTGCGAATCCATTACGAGCGGCGAGCCTCCGCTCGTAAAGTTTATCGCGTTATCCATGGTCAGACACGCTCGCAACGCACGCGCAATATTCCTGTCGTAGAGTGCATTTCTATGCAGCCGAGCGCTATAAAAGTGAAAAACTCTCCTTCCGAAAGTGTTCGTAAAATTTCTCGGCCGTTATACAACGCGTCTAGGCGTCGTAGTCGTTCCACGGACACTATCGGCTGTTCTACAATTAGAAACGAAAAAATTGCACGAAACAGGAAACGGAAACGTAAAATTTCTGAACGTAAATCGATACAACGGACACGACTGCGGTGTACAAATTACGTGGCGTTCGCAACTACCCCTGCAAACTACCCTTGCTTTACGATTTCTTTCACAGCTCTGCCGCGATTGGGATTTCCTTATCGTTGGAAAGATCTTGGGAAGCGTTTTAGAACCTTGCATTGTAAATTGCTGATTTGTGTTGGAACTGTACATATAGGAACATCGTGTTATGTGAAAAGACGAATTTAGTTCACATATGTGAAAACAAGAAGAGCTAAAATTTATTATAGTGACTACAGTAACCGCACGATCTAAGTCCGACGGAACATTGCGATCTATGCCCCTTGGCCTACTTCTTCCACTGCGGGGTATCCCCGGAAAGACCGTGAAGCTCGAACTGCCTCGGTCGCCGAGCAGTGTAAACATGCCGCGTAATCTGATCCTGGATCGGGTATATCGGTGTGAATCACTACTGATCCGATTACAAAACTTCTTTATTTTTTATTATTTTTTCATAGAACTTTCACCAACATATTCGAATCATCTACAAAAATTTGTTTCATGTTTTTTGAGAGTAATCATTTTTTAAAAAATTACTTTTAGTCACGGAGTAGCAATTTTACTTTGCGACTGTCTGCAGACACGCGTCCGTAAAGAGATAAATATTGCAACACCGAATCTCTGTATATTTCTATCAATTATTCAAACTTTTAACTAGCAAGCAAACAAAAAACTAATACAGTAACCGCACGATCTAAGTCCGACGGAACATTGCGATCTATGTCCCTTGGCCTACTCCTTCCACTGTGGGGTGTCCCCGGAAGGGCCGTGAAACTCGAGCTGCCTCGGTCGCCGAGCAGTGTAAACATGCCGCGTAATCTGATCCTGGGTCGGGTATATCGGTGTGAATCACTACTAATCCAATTACAAAACTTCTTTATTTTTTATTATTTTTTCATGGAACTTTCGCCAACATATTCGTGGCATTTTTCCAATGAAAATGATACCAAATATGATATAATTCCGATGATATTTACTTGTGTAATGAACGATGGAAGTTTTTTATTGGCATTACATTGTACGGACACGCGGGCCTTTGAACTGTGCCGGCGGCCGCGACTTCTTGTCGTCTCTTTCTTTCCTATACGCTGTCCTTCTTTACGTCCAAAACTTTCATCGTTTATTACACAAGTAAATATCATCGGAATTATATCATATTTGGTATCATTTTCATTAGAAAAATGCCACGAATACATCGGTAAAATTTCATTAAAAATAAGTAAGAAATAAAGAAGTTTTATTGTTGCACTAGTATTGTCTCACCGATACGCTATTTTTTGTTGCGCCTACGGCCGCGCGTTCCGTGTTTGCATGCTCTCCTTTTCTACGTTCGGCGCGGTCGGCGCGGTCTCAAAAGAATAGTGTCCCATCACGATCTAAGTCCCGGTAGAGAACCGAAAAAGAACTTAAATCGCGGGGTTTCTGTATTTTCTTAATATTTAGTTGTGACAAGGAGATCGTAGATCTTTATACAGACAACACGTACAAATTTCTCTCAGAAAGAATAGAATTGAAATTTTCATAGACGTTGCTTATTAGAATGATTCTTATTGTCCCGGTGGAGAACCGAAAATGAACTTACATCGCGGGGTTTCTGTATTTTCTTAATATTTAGTTGTGACAAGGAGATCGTGGATCTTTATACAGACAACACGTACAAATTTCTCTCAGAAAGAATAGAATTGAAATTTTCATAGACGTTGCTTATTAGAATGATTCTTATTGTCCCGGTGGAGAACCGAAAATGGACTTACATCGCGGGGTTTCTGTATTTTCTTAATATTTAGTTGTGACAAGGAGATCGTGGATCTTTATACAGACAACACGTACAAATTTCTTCCAAAAAGAATAAAATTGAAATTTTCATGGATTTTGCTTATTAGAATGATTCTTATAGTCCCGGTAGAGAACCGAAAAAGAACATACATCGTGGGGTTACTGTATTTTCTTAATATTTACTTGTGACAAGGAAATCGTGGATCTTTATACAGACAACACGTACAAATTTCTCCCAGGAAGAATAAAATTGAAATTTTCATAGATTTTGCTTATTAGAATGATTGTTATAGTATTCTGTCTATTATTGCTCTGAAAACAATTTTATGTTATTGTGATTTCTCAATAATTCACAGTGAAATTGTAAATTTTCGAAAGACCTTGAATCCTGGTAATAAACTTAATCAAATCATGATTTATTTAAAATATTCCCTTCTCCATTTTGAAAAAGCTCATTTCACCAAGAAAGGAATGAAAAACCTGTTGCCAGAGTATGTATTAAAATATTCAAAGACAGTTAACGATTGTACAAAATACAATATATTAAAATTGCTAAAAAAATTTTTCCTGATTTTAACTCTATTTCATATAAAAATGTAAAGTTCCCATTTACGGGACGCGTCCTAATTTTTTAAATTTGCAATTATTCTGATTGTAAATTTATTTCTTTGGGTACGCCGTATAAACAAAAAGTAGCAAAACATTCATATTACGCATAGGATTTATAGTATTAGATTGTTGCATATGATCCGATTTTAGAATACAAATGTTACAAAGTATTTAGACCAAGATATACCTAGTACTGTCTACGGGTTAATTATTACACTGCGGAGCTTTATGCAAAATTAAGCTTGACTTCATTAATTGCAGCACACGGAAACTAAATAAATATGTCAATCCTGAAGTTCCAGAACTATAATAATTTCTGTAGTATTGCACCGGACAATTATCACGACCGCCCCATTGTGCAACTAAATTCCGACCGATTCATTCGATTCTGCCAACAATAAATCGCTCGCGGCCGTTCTACCTAATCCATTAGAGAAGGCACTAGCCCCAACCCATCTGTTCAGTTCGAAGCAACCGACTTACCCTATCCTCTCCTCCATCATCGATTTTTTTTTTGTCTTCGAGAACTCTGCGCCGGGTTCCCCATACTCTCTCTCTACGTGGAACAGTTCGGTCGTACCCGGTGTGTTCCGACTGCCCTACTTTTAAATCCGAGCGTGGGACGGTGACAGAGAGATTCAGGATCATCAAAGAGCGCCAGGGAAATCCGTCGATTCGAGATTCAGATGGATGGATCGGAGGATTCACACAAAGCGAGCGCGTTGACCGGCGATGCCGAGTGTCCTGGGACGAGAAAGAATGGCCAGAGTAGAACGCTCGACAGAAACGAGAAGTTTAGTGGGAATGTCAGATGAATTACTGATTCGACAAAATAATAAAAATACCAAGAAAATTACAGGAATTAGAATTATTTATTTGGGACTATATATTTAGTGGGAATGTGAGATGAATTTCTGATTCGGTAAAATTATGAGCTACCCAGAAAATTACAGGAATTAGAATTATTTATTTGGGACTATATATTTAGCGGGAATGTGAGATGAATTTCTGATTCGGTAAAATTATAAGCTACCAAGAAAATTACAGGAATTAGTATTATTTATTTGGGACTATATATTTAGTGGGAATGTGAGATGAATTTCTGATTCGGTAAAATTATGAGCTACCCAGAAAATTACAGGAATTAGAATTATATATTTGGGACTATAATTTTAGTGGGAAAGTCAGATGAATTTCTGATTCGGTAAAAAAATAAACTACCAAGAAAATTACAGGAATTAGAATTATTTATTTTGGACTATAAATTTAGTTGGATAGTGAGATGAATTTCTTATTCGGTAAAATTATGAGCTACCCAGAAAATTACAGGAATTAGTATTATTTATTTGGGACTATAATTTTAGTGGGAAAGTCAGATGAATTTCTGATTCGGTAAAAAGATAAACTACCAAGAAAATTACTGGAATTAGAATTATTTATTTGGGACTATAAATTTAGTGGGAAAGTCAGATGAATTACTGATTCGGTAAAATTATGAGCTACCCACAAAATTACAGGAATTAGAGTTCAATCCTCGGATACCAATCTTTGAGGCAAACAGTACATTTGTATCGTGAAAAATGTGTGAATCGTATTCGTCCTTCGTTACACGCATTTTCGTAAGTTCTAAAAATCGTAATAATTACTGCAGCATGTGCTTCAATTACTTCTCAGGAAATCGACAATGCCTACAGATCATTTAATGCAAGATTGCAATCTTTCATAAATGAGGATGGTCAACAATTCGAACATTTATTATGATATGTAAAGGTCAACCTGCCGTAAACAACGCGTAATCTTTGCTGAAACACGTAAGTTTTAAACTTCCACATTTTATCCGCTCCAACATGATTATTCTTGCTCAAGGTCATTTCAAGGTCAAGAAGGTGGTATCCACTAAATTCAGTTTTTTTATTGTCTCTCATGCTATCGTAAAAAATATATACCATTCCATTTAAAAAAACATCGGTGACCTTGAAATTTCATGAAAAAACACGACATAATAAATTTTTTCTTTACCATTATATTTGCCCCCTGCAATAGTGTCACTTTGTCCTGTGAAGTTTTCTGATAGGACTGTAAATACGACAGATATTTAGGTGTTCCCATTTATGTGGGACACCCTGTATATGTATCAAATGCGTTCTCGATGCAAATAAACAAAAGACGTTACAGTCGCACGACACTCCACCAACAATAAACTATATATTTATACATGTCGATAATACAGAGCCCGTGTATAGCACTTATCGATTTACACTTTTTTATAAAAACCAACATCGAGATGATTAGAAACATTGCAAGCAATATTCGCAACATCCCGTAAAGAAGTATTTATTCGTTCCCGTTCGAATCGTTCAAAGTTCAAACACTACTAACACAACTACCTTAATTTCTGCTTGCGGATTTCATGCAAAAAACCTTTTGAAACTCGTTCGACTGGTCTGGAATTCCATCGCCGACATACACAGGATCGAAAAATACCTCATGGAACAGGTTAAAGCTCGCCCGGTTGAAGTAGGAAAAAAAACAGGCTGTTTAATGCGTTCCATTCTGGGAAAAAGGGGATTCATGGGGATCGAGCTGGTTGATAGAGGCGAGAAAGTGTGCTCGGAGTGTTCGGGACTCGTTCGATGTTCGGATCGGACGCATACATGCATACACACATGCACATGCGAACCTATGGCTCTGCAAGTGTGGATGGGCGCGGGCTCGACAGGCGCCATGCCATTATTTCCGAGAATAGAATCATTTTCAATGCTATTATCCTGAGTATACCCGCACTGCAGTTCAACAGATAGACACAATGGCGATGTTTGCACCGTACGGGCGTGCATAGTTGGACGAGTAGATTAGGCTGATAGGCGGCGCAGCTTGGGACTGGCCGGCTACGATATGCTTACCAGATTGATAATACACTGGCATGCCGGGCATCGAATCGCCGACAGATAAGTAGAAGCCTGTACGGTTGATGTCGCTACGTCCTGGACCTACACTGTGCCGCATCTAATTGCTCATAAATGTCGGATCGAGGATGTCGGACCGCTCCGATCCTCCTACTGCGGTCTCCAACATATTCGGACACCGTCTACACACCCAGCCAAAAAGTGCACTAAACTGTGGAGGATCTGCTCAATTCAACACATTCGCGACCGCTGACCAATTATATTCCTGGTTGCCGTTGACCTGAATTTAACGTCTTTTTAAATTCTATTATTTTAAATAACACATTTTTACATTGATCGATATTCCAAATCAAATTTCGCTGAATCAAAGTTCGCGGCAACCAGCCTGAGAATTTCCTAATTTTCACTGGGAATCAGTATTAGAAAAGCAAAAAATTTGTCTGTCGCAAATGTGTTAACCCTTTGCACTCTATTTCAGCACCAAAATCAAACTTTTTTTCTGATCTACAATATTTTAATTCTATCTGATTCTTTTTAATTTATGCATATGAAACAGATGAAATTTACTCGTGACAATATTTAAAAATTTAATGGTCTATTACATACAACCAAATCTAAGAATGTGACAAATATTTTGGATAGTGTATAACAATTTTTAATGGTGACTCAGAGCCACCACTCGAGTGGAAAGGGTTAATACGATCATGCGAAAATTGTTAATTTTATACAAACGACATGGTGGTGAAAGTGTTAACTCTGCGAAAATTCATTTTTGTTTCCAGGTTAAATTGGAATGTTTACGTTAATTTTATACAAACGACATAGTGGTGAAAGTGTTAACTATGCGAAAATTCATTAATATGTCCAGATTAAATTGCAAAAATTACGTTAATTTTATACATACGACATAGTGGTGAAAGTGTTAACTCTGTGAAAATTCATTTTTATCTCCAGATTAAATTGCAAAAATTACGTTAATTATGTACAAACGACATAGTGGTGAAAGTGTTAACTCTCCGAAAATTCATTTTTATTTCCAGATTAAATTGCAAAGTTTACGTTAATTATATACATACGACATAGTGGTGAAAGTGTTAACTTTGCGAAAATTCATTTTTATCTCCAGATTAAATTGCAACAATTACGTTAATTATGTACAAACGACATAGTGGTGAAATTGTTAACTATGCGAACATTAATTTTTATCTCCAGATTAAATTGCAACAATTACGTTAATTATGTACAAACGACATAGTGGTGAAAGTGTTAACTATGCGAACATTAATCTTTATCTCCAGATTAAATAGCAATGTTTACGTTAATTATATACATACGACATAGTGGTGAAAGTGTTAACTCTGCGAAAATTCATTTTTGTCTCCAGATTAAATTGCAAAGTTTACGTTAATTATATACAAACGACATAGTGGTGGAAGTGTTAACTAGTTAAACGCGGTTCAGCGGGGAAGCAAGCGTCTAAAAAAATATTGCTCTTTATAAAAGCATCGGGCAGCCTCCGAGCGTAGTCGTTTCCGGTCGACGTACTCGATGCATTTTTTAACTGGAGAGGGTTTTATTTCGGTTTTAGTGTCGCAGACGCTCTCCATCGACTATTCTGTACCCTGCGGAACGTTTTCATGGGCTTCTTGTTCATCCGAGGTGATTTTACATCGCTTTGCTGGCAGAAAACGGTGAACCTTTTTTTCTTGAAAATTTTCGCTACTGCATCCTAAACGTCACTTTGACGATATTGCGCTTTGAACATTTTTTCAAACATTTAACGCAGTTTCACTATAAATTTGATAATAGTGTACTTGGGACATTTTATACACTATTTTCGTTAGCGTATTTTTAATCTGCTACTCGAACGTTCACTAGACAATATTACACATTGGGAATTTTTTTTGTCAACATTCAGAAGACTTTAAATCAGAACAAATTTTTTAAGATTGGACCAAACGTCTTGACTTTGTTTGAGCAATTAGAACCATTGATTTACCATTGAGTACAGGTCGTACAACTAAAATTTTGAAGAAAATGCAATTAGTAATAATTACTATTCTTCGATTTCATCGAAATCAATTGACGCAGAAAAACACATTGGTGGATTTTAACACTGAACCTACCGAGCCTTAAAAGTAACGGTTAAACTGTACTTTGGAGGACCAATTTTTTTTAACCTCGTTTTATGTAGTTCTACAGATTTCGACGAGAAAACACTGAAAATGAAAGTCTCATTGCCAGGAGTTCACTGGTTCAGAAGTTATACGCGCGTAAAGTTGAGCACTTTCAACTAACCCCAAACCAATTGGGGTACTATACCGCTCAGTACTACATAGCCAATGCGCTGAACACCCACCATCTATCCAGCGCATTCGCTCAACAGTCCTACCTCTACCACCCAACGAATATCCAATAGGGCAACGCTCTAACCTGTCAAAAACGCTTAAAATTGCTCACGTTTACACGTGTATAACTTTTCAACCAGTGAACTCCGGTAACCAAAACTTACACGTCTATCATTTTCTCGTCAAAATGTGTAGCATCACGTACAAAAAACTTGAAAATTTTTGGTCCTCTAAAGTACAGTTCAGCCAAACTAACTAATACATATTGCCTTATAAAAATTGCAAGATTGAATTTATTTAGACTTTGTGCTGTTCATATTGTCATATGTGATTTACTAAAGGTATTTATTAAATCATTTCTTATAAAAGCATCTTCACAATTTCGATAATTGTAAAATAATAAATTTGCCATCGGCCATTTTGTCCAGTGGTAGGTTTAGTGTTAAGCAGAATCTGATCAAAATTCGCGAAGAACTGCAATTTTCACTATTTTCAACCGCTCGTAACTCGTCTGTACGTTAATCGATTTAAAATAAATAATTTCGTTAAGTGCCTTTTCTTCATCTTCAAGAAATCTGATTTAAAGGTGGTTCAAATACTTTCGTGGCTCGCTGTGAGTAAATCCGCAACAAAGAATCTTCCTCGAGTAGCACGTTTGTGCAAGGATTCGTGGTCCGGACGGAGCAGCTCGTCCGTTTGACGCAAAAGCTACCTGAAGTCTGACAGTAGCGTATTCGAAGCTTGCCAGCGTTCTAATTACCGACAATAGAGCCCGACCAATTCGTAGAGAGATAGAAACTGTATTAGCGACAATGGGATAGATATGCGCGACGCCGCGCCGGCACGTACCGGTCGGAGTTCGTTTGTTTCGACAAATGGAATTGGTAACAGGATTATGACCATTACCTCTTTGCATCGCAACTACCGTTGCGGCCGACTCCTGCATTCACCACTCGCTTGGCTTCTGCTAATGTTATCGTTATTGCTTCCCTTGTACCTTTGTTCTGTCTCACCATAGGAACCGGAACAGTGATCGGGATGGATTAAATTTTCCGAAACCCGGCCTACTGCTACTCCATTTCAAGTGCATCAACAATTAACGCTCGCTGGCAAAACTAATATTCGCGAGCGGCGATTCGCGTTTAACAGACACCTGACAAACTCGAGATCTTTGATCAAATCTACGATATTATTATTATTATTGATAATTATTAATAAACGGACTGAAGCACTCTTACATAAATATTTACACAATAGAAAAGAGATTTTACTGTTAGTAAACTTTTTACTGTTACTGTGGGTTCTAGAGCAACGTTTTCTATGTAATTTACAAACTTCTTTGGAACTAAATAAATTAGTAAATTGCTTATTCGTGTATAAACTGTACGTTTAGGAACATCGGGTTATGTGAAAAGACGAATTTAGTTCACATATGTGAAAACAAGAAGCTAAAATTTATTATAGTGACTATTTTCTTAATATTCACTTGTAACAAGGAGATTGTGGATCTTTATACAGACAACACATACAAATTTCTTCGAGAAAGAAAGAAATATTGCAAGACCGAATCTTCAAACTTTAAACTAGCAATCAAACAAAAAACGAATACAGTAACCCCGCGATCTAAGTGCAACGGAACGTTGCGATCTATGTCCCTCGGCCTATCCCTTCCTCTGCGGGGTATCCCCGGAGGGGCCAAGAAGCTCGAGCTGCCTCGGTCGCCGAGCAGTGTAAACATGCCGCGTAATCTGATCCTGGGTCGGGTATATCGGTGTGAATCACTACTAATCCAATTACAAAACTTCTTTATTTTTTATTATTTTTTCATGGAACTTTCGCCAACATATTCGTGGCATTTTTCCAATGAAAATGATACCAAATATGATATAATTCCGATGATATTTACTTGTGTAATGAACGATGGAAGTTTTTTATTGGCATTACATTGTACGGACACGCGGGCCTTTGAACTGTGCCGGCGGCCGCGACTCTTGTCGTCTCTTTCTTTCCTATACGCTGTCCTTCTTTACGTCCAAAACTTTCATCGTTTATTACACAAGTAAGTATCATCGGAATTATATCATATGTAGTCTCATTTTCATTAGAAAAATGCCACGAATACATCGGTAAAATTTCATTAAAAATATGTAAGAAATAAAGAAGTTTTATTATTGTACTAGTATTGTCTCACCGATACGCTATTTTTTGTTGCGCCTTCGGCCGCGCGTTCCGTGTTTGCATGCTGTCCTTCTCTACGTTCGGCGCGGTCGACGCGGTTACAAAAGAATAGTGCCCCTTCACGATCTAAATCCCGGTAGAGAAACGAAAAAGAACTTACATCGCGGGGTTACTGTATTTTCTTAATATTTAGTTGTGACAAGGAGATCCTGGATCTTTATACAGACAACGCATACAAGTTACTCCCAGAAAAAATAGAATTGAAATTTTCATAGACGTTGCTTATTAGAATGATTGTTATAGTCTCGGTAGAGAACCGAAAATGAACTTACATCGTGGGGTTTCTGTATTTTCTTAATATTTAGTTGTGACAAGGAGATCCTGGATCTTTATACAGACAACGCATACAAGTTTCTCCCAGAGAGAATAGAATTGAAATTTTCATAGACGTTGCTTATTAGAATGATTCTTATAGTCCCGGTAGAGTACCGAAAATGAACTTACATCGCGGGGTTACTGCATTTTCTTAATATTTAGTTGTGACAAGGAGATCGTGGATCTTTATACAGACAACACGTACAAATTTCTCCCGGAAAGAATAGAATTGACATTTTCATAGATTTTGCTTATTAGAATGATTCTTATAGTCCCGGTAGAGAACCGAGAAAGAACATACATCGCGGGGTTTCTGTATTTTCTTAATATTTAGTTGTGACAAGGAGATCGTGGATCTTTATACAGACAACGCATACAAGTTTCTCCCAGAGAGAATAGAATTGAAATTTTCATAGACGTTGCTTATTAGAATGATTCTTATAGTCCCGGTAGAGAACCGAAAATGAACTTACATCGCGGGGTTACTGCATTTTCTTAATATTTAGTTGTGACAAGGAGATCGTGGATCTTTATACAGACAACACGTACAAATTTCTCCCGGAAAGAATAGAATTGAAATTTTCATAGACGTTGCTTATTAGAATGATTTTTATAGTCCCGGTAGAGAACCGAAAATGAACTTACATCACGGGGTTTCTGTATTTTCTTAATATTTAGTTGTGACAAGGAGATCGTGGATCTTTATACAGACAACGCATACAAGTTTCTCCCAGAAAGAATAGAATGCTTATTAGAATGATTTTTATAGTATTGCGTTTAATATTGCTCAGAAAACAATTTTATTTTACTACGATTTCTCAAATATTCTGAAATATTAAATGTACGAAAGACCTTGGAACCTGGTAATAAATTTAATCAAATCAAATTAAATTAAGTGAGTGTTTGATTATTAACGACGAGTGTGATATTTAATACTAAACCTACCAAGTATTAAAAGTATCGGTAAGTGGTACCATTTTAAAATAGGAACACTAAATTTATTGAGATTGTCCGTAATTTTCAATATGATAGATACTTAGATCAAGAATTTTATTCCAGTATTTTTCATAAATGAATATTTATAATTTCAATAATTGCAAAATATTTTACCGGTCATTTGACCGTGGTAGGCTTAGTGTTAAGCAAATACTTGATTTCGAATAAAATTGTGAATTTTTTAAAAAATGCTGGTAATTTAAGGGAAAAGTTAAATGGCTTGTTTAAATGTAAATGGGGTCGAATGTATATTTTGCGATGGATATTCCGTGCAGCTCACGTTTACTCCTCTTAATCCCTTATTATAGGTCGGATATAATCGCTCACACGTCGTTTAGCTGAATTTCAACTCATAAATCATCGTGAGGATACGCGTTAAGTAGCCCGTGAGGAATATACAGAAATCCGCTTACCGTCTTTCGACACGATGTTCGTAAAATAGATTGATTTACCGCTTCGTGTAACACCTGCGAGGGCATTGTGCTCGTCTCCAACATCCAACGATTTCTTCCACTCGTCTCGACACGAGAACTCAAAGATCGTTAAAATATTCTGAATCACGTATTTATCACCGTCGGCGTACCGTTTGGCTCTACATTCCGAATTATCTGCTCTTAAATATTCAATGTTTGGTTTTTGTGAAACGTACATGCATTTAAACATTAAATTCGTACGATTTATTAAAGTTACCTACATTGGAACTTTCAAATATTTAATAGTCATTAAATGTACCGATACTTTTACATTAAATATGACGTGTTTCTACTGTCGTGACGTCAATCCTCAACCGCGTCGTCCGGTGAAGCCGTTACGCCTGTGATGGGCACGGGGCCCATTAAACGCCTGCTTCTCCCACCAACCTCTTTTTCATGCGCGAGGCCTGAAAAGAGGTCATTAACCTTTTCATTTATCATTTAATTATTCTGCCATTTGTTTCTTTTCCTCGAGAAACACGATTTTGAATTTACAGTGTGTCCCACACGAACGTGATAGCGATATCTCTGCAAAAAATAATGTATTTCGAAAAAATACAATATGAATCGAAAATATGTTTCAAGTATCAATACACTCCGACACTCGATTAACAAAACTGGAAACAAATGGATTTTGTAAAACAGACGTAGGCATTTTTGCCTCAGTTCAGACAAGACCATCCCCACCATAGCACCCACCGCCTCCCACCAGCATCCACCGTTACCATGGAGAAAGAACGCGCTCCGCCCGTAGCGAGCAGTGCGCACGTCTCGCGCAGGCCTCGCGAAGGCTTCGCGCATCGCTGCCGCGAGGAAGTATAGCTCTTATGATGGTACGATCGTTTTGGAAACTTTAAAGATTCTTTGAACTTATGATCAATTCTGAAGAGCGTTTTTATAAATACATTATACATTAATATCGGGAAGAAATAGATATGTTGCAAGTAACATCTGGTATTTCTAGATTTGAGAATCGCTAAGAGTACGACCACATTGGAGCCGCGATAGAAGCTAAGGAAGCGTCGATTAGAGCGGCGACGTGTCCTTGGTAGACTGCTAAGAGTGAACGTTCCCACAAAACGAAACATTATTTATTTATTTTGTTATTTAACGTCGCTTCAACTGCCAGGGTCATTAGCGACGAGGGTGGAACAATGAGATTTGGTACTGTAATCGGTGAGTGTACGATGGGTGTGTGTGTGTGTGTATGGACGTGTGCGTGAAGGACCTACAGTCTATAAAGGTGGGCTCCGAACCACCTTGGGCAACGCAGTATAATATCACATAGAAGAATTTCCAGAGGTGACGGCGGTGGGATTCGAACTCACGACCACAGTGGTTGTAGTCGCGCGCTCTATCCGCTGAGCCACTGTGTGCCCAAACGAAACATTGTACGTGTTTTGATGCTACGTTCTCTCGCCAACCGTTACTGACCGTCACTTGTTTACATCGGTGACTTGTTTATATCTCGCACGCGGGCCGGTACGGAGATGTGTATGGTGGGGGCAACGAAAGCGCGAGACATGCGCGATCGCGACGAAGAAGCGCGTTGCATGGAAGAGAGGTTGGTGGGAGAAGCAGGCGTTAGCGGAGCCCCAACAGTGTCCGCGACTGTTGTAAAAGAATAATTGTATGTCGATCTTGGCTGATGGAGAACGTATAATGGAGAACCATAAAGAAAACTGTATGTTAAAGTTCAGAATATTAAATTGTCCTTAGTAGAAAAATGTAGACGTCACTACTTGTTTCACGCAAAAAAAAAAATAGTAGAAAGTACATCAAAACGTTGTCCAATTGTGATCAATAATGGAGGAAATTGGGTCCATTATTAAGTAAAAGCGTATTAGCGTTCTAAGTGTTGGTGCGACCCATGTGAAGTTTCGTACAAACATATAAATGTTGCATATTCTATTTGGTAGTGCTCAGTGTATGCATGGTTAAACTGTACTTTGGAGGACCAATTTGTTTAAACTTTTTGTTATGCAGTCTTATAGATTTCGACGAGAAAACACCGAAAATGAAAGTCTTATTGCCAGGAGTCCGTGCCCATGCCTGCTCTATGGTAACCGCGGCTGCTGGTGGGGGACAGTGAACACTATGGTGGGGACGGTTTGTCTCAATTGAGACAAAAATGCCCATCCCTGCTTGCACGAACTAGAAAATATTGTCTTCAATGTTTGATTAACATAATTTGTATCTTAATCGGTAAATATTAAACGTTTTTAAATGTATCTTCACCTGTTTATTAAACTTTACCAATATCTGCACATATCGTTGCAGTTTAACACTTGACAGTGAATTTTCAGATTAGCTGTTTGAATTAAATACTATCTTCAGTGTTTGAGACAGATCATTTGAAATTTTTAACTTCGTTTTGACGACCAAGACACATTTTTCTAAACTGTTTGTGACTTGTTTGCAAGTTTTCAAGTGCAGTTTCAATAAATCGGCCATTTTCGACATGTTCACGTTATAAGAACGTAAATAACTATGACGTCACTTGGGGGCACTCGTATCTACTTAATTAGCAAGTACTGCATACTCAATACGGATATTGCGCATTTGCGTGTGGGTGTCATGTACATGGGTGGTTGTTCATATGTTGAAGGGTAATTAAAAATATATAGGGTGGTCCAAATGAAGCGTTACAAGTGCAAAAATTAATTTTTTCAAGGTGACAACTGTTAAACTGATTATTTAAGAAATTTGAAATTAATATTTTTAGAAATGGACTTTACATAAAAATCCACATAGTCATAATTAGGTGATCGTTCAATATTCAATATTTTTAGACAATTTATGAGAAGCTGAAATCAATTAGATTCTCACTATTTGTGCTAATAGCCTTCGCGAGTGAAAAATAAATCAAGATCATACAAAATCTTTCAGAACTTTGTATTTTAGTATTTTTTAAAAAAAAGATTATAAACCCTGCATGCGTAAAACTCTATACTGTAATTGTGACGAAGAAAATTTCTGATATGCACCCTATATAGCTTCTAGGGAAAAACTGGTTCGAGTACTTTATTTGAGCCACCCAGTACATATTTCTCGCAATGTTGTCGGTCGTTCCAACGAGTTTTCTTTTTCACGAACCAACTAAAAACATTCCGCCCTCATGATTTTAAGACCGTAGTGACCTGTTTCGGTCGAGAGTATCGACATCGAAACTTCATTAGCTTACCCGATTGTTTTGCTTGGACTCCAGGCTCGGAGGGGAGGCGGGGCTAATTCGGATGCTGGCTCACGACGTCCGCAAATTAAGGGCTCGTTAAATAGCTCAGCTTCTCGCTCATTACTTAACCCGTGTAATTTCGTCCTCTCCTCGGATGTGGACAATTCGGCGACTTAGCCCCGGCAGTTACGTGCCCCTGTTCTATTCGAGGCCACCACCCAGCAGATCCACAGTGCTTTTTCGTTCAACTTGAAAACTGTGCTTCGACTCGTGGGGCAGTGACAAATATCTTCGCCGCGCAGTTCCACGAATCCGTAATCGCCGGATACCGGTCGAATAAAACTTCCTTTAATCCGCTCTACACTGCGACAACTATGCTGCTTTAACTTCGACCCTAAATTCTCCCTGGCGATTAAGAAAAATTCAAACACAGTAGAACTCAAGTAATTTCATATTAAATCTCTTATGGTTCTTATTTTGCTTTAACACTTTCGATAACAACATTTCTTTCGCTATCTACCTTCACTGTTAAAAGAAATTATTAAATACAACGAATTCTTTTTATGAAATATTAAAACAATTATTAATAAACAAAAAAAAATAATCCTACCACCGCCGGTCAAATGACCGATTTCAAATTTTATATTTCACAATTATTGATGTTGCAAAGATGTTTTCACGAGAATTGATTCGATAGATTTCTTTATTCAAGCAAATATTATAGTAACAATCATGCAAAATCTAAGAAAATTCAGTCTTGTTATTTTTACAAGCTAATATACAATAACCGATTTTAATGCTCGGTAGGTTTAATGTTTTTTTTTTTTATTGTTCAGTTGTAACCAACGATAGGAGGTTATTCTGCAGTCTGTATTACATACATAATATTACAATAATAAGCTTATAATAATGTGGAGGTAACATAATTAACACTTTGGCTGCCAAAACAAATACTTTAAAAAATTCCATATAATCAAAGTAAGTTATTGAATAAAATAATTATTAAAACGTTGAAATGTATAACACTGCGTGGACTTTCAATCTTCTTGCATTTTTCAGATGGTAACTAAATTTAATACAATGACTATAGTGTCGTAATTATTCATTTTTAAATATGAACAAATAATTCCGTCACCTATATATGGGTGACGCGGCAGTCAACGTGTTAACAGAAGAAACTCGCCTAGTCTCTGAATATTATGCTGTGTACTACGTCGTTAAATAGCAAAATGTGTAAAAGTTATTTGCCTATATTTAAATAAATTGCAAGATGGCGAACATTACGTGTGACAATGGCAGCAAACAAGTTATAGATGACGATTATGTGTTTATTATTGTATAGCGTGTTTAAAAAGACCGTATATATGACTCAAGGTCAATCAAGGTCAAACTTGCAGGGAAATGCAGAAAAGGTGTGATCGTTTTATTTGTACTATAGTTCGTGCCTTCAAACTTTCACACGAAGACAATAACATATGTTCAATATCAGCGTTTCTCAGGACAACATCAAAGTCATTATCAACGAAATGAAAACAAACATATGCGGGACGAGGATCGGGCGAAATAACAAGATCTCCGATATAATAGATGGGAACGTTTTCTGGAATCTGGAAACATGCTTTTTACGTAAAAAAGTAAAGGTCACCTTGACTTTTATAAATGGCACCACATGTTTTGGACGTCATAGGATTGTTGCTGGCGTCGAGACGAATTCAACAGTATATTATACTATGACCTTGAAATGACCTCAAACTCGAAAATTTTTGTGCAAACGTAATTTTAATGAAAAATTATTTCTTACAAAATAAATCAGGTTACATCAGTTGTTCGAACTGCGATCCATCTTCTATGATACAGAACTCCGCTCCACACATGACGACGACGAGAAATCTAATACAAAGAGCAGAGTTCTGTATCATAGAAGATGAATCGCAGTTCGAACATTTGATGTAACCTGACTTGGTAATTATATAGAAAAGGTCTGCGTACTCCGATTTTGATGAAATTTTAATATATTATAGATTTCGATATTTTGAACAACTTTTTCCTTTTCCAATATAGGGGGGTCGCTTTTAGTTTTCGAGATATTTGCAAAAAGCTATCGGCAATGTTAATTTCGTAACGGAAACCTTCTTTTTAGAAACACTGGGTGCGTGTGAAACACTGGGTGGGTGTGTGTGGTATTGTCGCTTCTCTTCTCCACAACGTGTTTACAAACAAAAAATAAACAGTTGCGGCCCGAAAATCCAGGAAATGTCTTTGAAAATTGAAAGCTCATCCTATTTATGTATGATCAGTGTTATCTACAGGAGTTAATTCTGCTTGTTTCTTCTGTTATTCCATTTCCTGGATTTTCGGGCCGCATCTGTTTATTTTTTGATTGGTAAACACGTTGTGGAGATGAGAAGCGACAATACCACACACACACCCACCCAGTGTTTCACACGCACCCAGTGTTTCTAAAAAGAAGGTTTCCGTTATGAAATTAACATTGCCGATAGCTTTTTGCAAATATCTCGAAAACTAAAAGCGACCCCCCAATATTGGAACAGGAAAAAGTTGTACAGAATGTGTTGCTCCATAACATTAAAATTTCATCAAAATCAGAGTACGCAGACATTTTCTATATAATTACCCCTGATTTATTTTGTAAGAAATAATTTTTCATTAAAATTTCGTATGCAGAAAATTTTCGAGTTCGAGGTCATTTCAAGGTCATAGTATATGTTGAATTCGTCTCGACGTCCGCAACAAGCCTATGACGTCCAAAACATGTGGTGCCATTTAAAAAGGTCAAGGTGACCTTTACTTTTTTACGTAAAAAGCATTTTTCCAGATTTAAGAATTTGCGAACACGTAGATCACCAAGTACTGATGAAATTTTGGTTAAAACATTTTTTAATTACACTACCGGAAATGTCTAAAAAATGGTGACACAACTTAACGCGTACACCCTGTATAGGGCGTTTGTGGGCAGATAGCGCACAAGCAGCCTCGGCAGCTAATGAAGATGTTTGTCAATACTGGCGCGTTACCGTATGCTGTAACTGTTACTCTCTCTCTCTCTCTCTCTCTCTCTCTCTCTCTCTCTCTCTCTCTCTCTCTCTCTCCCTCTCTGTCCATTCCCGCTGTCCCTCTCTCTTTCTCTCAGAGGGGGTTGCGTCGGAGGCTGCTATATCGTCTTCCCCCCCGCTCTTGTTGCTCCGGTGCACTCTTGTTGCACACGTGCACTTGCGGGTCGAGCATAACCCGGCCGGTATAGATGCACATAGGTTCTTCGTTAACCCGATGGTGCTTAAGCCTCGCCGGAGTAGGCAAGACGTGCTTCGTTACAGTTAATATCGAGTTATAACCGAATCATACCGCGTTGCACCGAGTTAAATCTTACTTAGGCGAGTCTGACGTTACTCACCGACAATTATCCCGGGCTCGGCGCAAACTCGGGGACGAGGCTAACTTGGGACAGACGAGAGCGTGCCTCGCTCTGCCTCGCTCTGCCTCGACTATCTCTGTCCTCGTTTCTCAAGCACAGCTCCAGCGCGATGAATTTCTTGTCGCCGCACGCGTGTGTGTTTTGTTTAGCCGCCGACACGGGATACGCTTAATCTTGTCACGGGGACATTAATTCGTCGACGAAAGTTTTCTCCGTGCGGTGGCTCTCTAACGGACGTACCCGTGGAATGAAACGATGTCGGGCAACCTATGTCCAACAACAGTTTCCTTGGTGGGATATCTGCTGGATGAGTCTTGCGACAGTTTGTATAACTGGGGATGTATGCGTTCGTGTTCTCGGGGTATTAGTGTGGGAATGGATTCTTGAAGGAATAATTAATTTAAATGATGGGAGTAAGGTTTTTGATAAAGTGTTAAGTTTTAACAATAATTGAGGTTGAAAAGTTGGGGGCGCGGGTCGGAGTGTCTGACTATATTTAGATTGATTCTACTTCTAGTGGAACGTGATTTCTAGGAATTTTTTCTGGAAAATTAATATACTTTATTTTTTAAGAGTTGCCTTATCTAAATTTATATATACCGTACTACTTTTAATGATTTTTTTGGTACCGAATTTTTAAAAATGTCTGTGTGACAGTCTCTCGCGAGAAAGTTGTTGTCTGACCATGCACGACTGATTCTACTACTTGCACAATGTGACCTTTAGGAATTTTTTCTGGAAAAATTAATGTACTTTATTTTTTAACAGTTGCCTTATCTAAATTTATATATACCGTACTACTTGCAGTGATTTTTTTGTTATGGAATTTTAAAAAATGTCTGTGTGACAGCCTCTCCAAAAAGTTGTTGTCTGACCATGTACGACTGATTCTACTCCTTGCAGAATGTGACATTTAGGAATTTTTTCTGGAGAAATTATTGTACTTTATTTTTTAACAATCGCCTTATCTAAATTTATATATACCGTACTAGTTGCAGTGATTTTTTTGTTATGGAATTTTTAAAAATGTCTGTGGGACAGTCTCTCCAAAAAGTTGTCTGACCATGTACGACTGATTCTACTCCTTGCAGAATGTGACATTTAGGAATTTTTTCTGGAGAAATTATTGTACTTTATTTTTTAACAATCGCCTTATCTAAATTTATATATACCGTACTAGTTGCAGTGATTTTTTTGTTATGGAATTTTTAAAAATGTCTGTGGGACAGTCTCTCCAAAAAGTTGTCTGACCATGTACGACTGATTCTACTCCTTGCAGAATGTGACATTTAGGAATTTTTTCTGGAAAAATTAATGTACTTTATTTTTTAACAGTTGCCTTATCTAAGTATATATATATATATATATATATATATATATATACCGTACTACTTGCAGTGATTTTTTTCTTACGGAATTTTTAAAAATGTCTGTCGGACAGTCTATCTCCAAAAAGTTGTCTGACCATGTACGACTGATTCTACTCCTTGCACAATGTGACATTTAGGAATTTTTTCTGGAAAAATTAATGTACTTTATTTTTTAACAGTTGCTTTATCTAGATTTATATATACCGTACTACTGGCAGCGATTTTTTTGTTACGAAATTTTAAAAAATCTCTGTGTGACAGTCTCTCTCCTAAAAATTGTTATCTGATCATGTACGACTCATTCAAGTATCTGGAAAAATTGACGAATCATTGCTTAATTTATAGTATATTTATATGATTTAAATGCTTGTAGTTATTTGTTTGTTACAGAATCTTAAAAAATACGTGAGAGACGACTTCTTTCCAGGATGATGTGACCTCATTATGTACAGCTGATTCTTCTTCTTATATCACTTGTAATTTTATACTTTTTGGGATAATCAATATTGGAAAGTAGAACGTGTCAGTCACTACATCTGGTCATGAATGTTCAATTCCTCTTCTTGTAAATGTATTCGTGTCGGACGAACTCGTGGAATTGATTATCTCGGAAAGGAAGACTTCTACGAATCAATTTGATTATATATTTTCGACTGACCTTTTCGTGTAGAATTGTTCTACGTAAATTTTGGAAATGTCCTGTATGGTAATTGTCACGTTTTTGAAGCGTTTTTAATGAATAATATGGATGGTGCAACAAATATGATAATTTTGTAAATGAACCCGCTCACTAGTCAATGTATGCACATTCTAATTGGAAAAGTAAATGTATTTGCATGCAACGGAATTTAAAAACTTTTTCTAGAGCATACATTTTCATATGCGATTTAATGAAAGTGTGTGCAAGGAGAATCAGTTTTTATATTTATGTAGTAGAAACACTGTTACATATTACTCACACAGTGTCTAATTGCATTAAAATTAACTATTTATTTCAACAGAAATGGTCAGAAATGTACTATAAATCAGGACAGACATAAAGAAGAATAAACAAAATGTTACATTTGTATATTTTTATTTATTATCATATTTGCACGCCAGTCTAATTAAGTATGATAGATACAATTTAATATAATACAGTTCAATATTGTTATACAATTGAAAGAGTGTACTCGGTTTACTTCGCAGCAATAAATAAATCGGTATTGTTGTGTATGCAACTTGCCCATTGTCATGTTCAATCCAGGAGGATTTACATTTATGGGATTCATTCGTTTTGATTGATTCGCTTGCTGGGAGATATACCAAACAAAATGTTCTCTCGTTTTAATTCGTAATGGACAAAACGGCCATATTTAGTAGGAATTGTAAAAGCTATTATGGATAATTGATGGTTTAATCAATATTAAAAATGTGGATACATAACGCAACTCAAATAGAAACATTTTAAACCTCTTCGGCATCTTAATTTCGACATCTGAGCTTAATTATAAATTTTCCAAAAAGTATCCAGAGCTTACAAAAACGTTTACAAAAATAAATTGCATTCAATTTCAAACTCGTTCAATTTCTAATATCGTCATAATATATCAAATAATTCCGTAAGAATAAAATAACAATGTTCAGTTCTCATATTTTACTGACTAATACTAAAAATATTATTTAAAGACACCCATGAAAAATTAATCAAATTAACCTCTGTGTAGAAACACTTACGTGTTACTATAAATATTGAATAAAATATTCCAGCGCTTTATTACGCTCACCAGCATCAAATACGCAATAAAAACATAAACAACCTCACTCCGGCTGCTGCACGTTATTACACCCACTCTGAAATTACAAAAAAAGATTCTCAAAGAGTTTTGATCGGCCATGCGTAGCACTTCGTTAATTTTCGAAGCTTGCCGCACCGTTGTAAATTTAAATCGCGCGCGCGCGCGCGCTCGTATTTTAAATTCGTTTGGCCGCGTTTCTAAATTGCCTTACATTTTTACCTGGTGATTATATTCATATTTAATCATACTGGTCACCGGCCGGTGGATGATAACACGGGATCCAGTTAACGCAACTTTTTTCTCCACTTTGTGCCGCGCTGTAAATAAAGGCGAAGCTGCAACGGAATCATCGAGGTAACGGCAATAAACTTAAGTAACCCGAGACTGTGTTCGTGGATCGTTTCGGTAAACGTGCACTGTACTTTCTCTCATGTTCAACTATCAGGTTGAACGGCTGCGCTCCGCTGCGGGACATTGTGCACGCGCAGCTTTTTGCAACGGCACGGCGCGCGGTGTGCGCTTCAAACTGAATTATTGTAATTAATCCGGAAAGTTCGCTCCGGAACATTGAAAACTGTTTCCTTCGTGCTTAAGCCGTAGTTAATGGAGCCTAATAACTTTCTACCGAGCGACTTACGTATTCCATCAGGGAGTTACAATTTTAGCGCACTCGATGAAGTATTTAAATTGGAACGAGTGGAAATATTCCGCGAACTATAACCGGGGGTTACATCGATGGAGAAACTGACGGACAAAGAAACCGATTAAATATTCTCGGATCGATGGATCTATTTATTCGAAGGGACAGGGTTAAGAATGCTCTTGAGTCGAGGGAAATCTCCAGTGCGCCATTTCTGTTAAGAAGAGTCCTTTTGTGTCAAGTTTCAAGCTTCTATTTCGATCGGAAAGATCGGTCATTGGTTCTTGATCTATTTTTACTGGTTATTTTGGTAAATGTGTTGTGTTTAGGGGATTCACCTCCAATGACCTTGACCTTGAAATGGGCTGAACTTCGTCTAAGGGAACTCCGTGTTCTTAACATTTTTGAACTTTTTTTTATGTGATTATACGTAAGTTATACGCGTGTAGAGATGAGCAATTTTAAGCGTTTCTGATAGGTTAGAGCGTCGCCATATTGAATATTCGTTCAGTAGTAGAGATAGCTCTGTTCGGCGCATGCGCTGAATAGATGGTGGGTGTTAGATAGTATGGTATTATTTGCGGGATCGGCTAAATAGTACTGAGCGTATGCGCTAGATGGTTTGAGGTTAGGTCATCGTGGGAGCGGAGAAGGCCGGCCCGACCATGGTAAAATGTTTCGCATTTGATTTGGTAAATGCGTTGTTATTACATGCGTGTTTGTGCTGCCATCTAACGGATCTGCTCGGAACTATGTAGCCCATTTTATATGTATCGCCTAGCAAATATATCAATATGGCGTTATAACCGTCAAAAAGGCTTAAAAGTGTTCAACTTTATACGCGTATAACTTTTGAACCAATGAATTCCTCACAATAAGATTTTCATTTCCGGTGTTTTCTCGTCGAAATCTATAGGACTGCATAAAAAATGTTGAAAAAGATGAGTTCTCCAAAACGAAGTTCAACCGAGATTTCGACAGTGCAGTGCAGGAGGATCTCCGAACGTCGCTCTTGACACCAGGCTGCGGACCTCACTCTTCCGCTTGTAGGTTCTGGCAGGAACTGTCCACAAAGAGTAATTAATCCAGTATCGGAGTTTCTTGACACTTGAAACGTATTTTCGAGTCATATTACATTTTATCGAAATACATTAATTTTTGCAGAGATATCGCCAGCACATTCGTGTGGGACAGACTGTGTTTAGTCGTGTACTTTCTCAATTGAACTGAGCAGTGCAGCGTGTGCAAGCGATACTCTTGTGCGTATCTACTTATACTCTAGGTACTGACGTTATCAGCACCGAAGGATATATGAAAAATACTTGTAATTGTGAAAACTGAACTGTTAACGGTTGGTCGCTCGTAGGATGACTCTTTGACTTGTTTAAACGTTGTGAACGGAATGTTAAACTCGAGCAGAATGACTTTCGCCGCTAGTGTCTCTTTGCAGCTCGCCTCGCTGGGGGTGGGATGCAAGAATCTCTGTGTTCTATTTTATCTTTCATTGGTTATTAGAATCACTAGTGAACGCTTACCTTTGCGGAAGAGAGGGTAACCTTGTGGGAGCCTCCCCGAGCAGTCTCACCCACTTGGGTATGAAGGAGAGTCCGAGGTGGACGCGTGGTATCCTCACGCCATGGGACCGGTAAGGCGTCGTAAACCTGGACCCGGTAAGGTGTTGTAAACCTTGGCCTGGGCAGCTACCTTAGTTGATAGTGAAATTGGAAAAGTGGCAGGTTAAGGGTATGTGGCGGCTACTTCCTATGCTCGTCAACAGAGGGACACTACGACAACACCTTTCCCGCTACTACTTGAATCTTCCTCTGTTTGTATATATATATATACCGTCCTAAACTGTCCTTACGACATCCCGCGTATGTCGCCAGGACAGTTTAGACATTTAGACATTGATCTGGCGACACAGCCGCGCTGGCTGTGTCACTAAAAAAAAATAAAAAATGGGTTTCAATCTCAATAAAAAAAAATGGGTTGATTTTCCTCTCCTCCTTTTCCGCTTCCACTATCCCATTCCACTAAATGAACACACTCCCCTGGTCATCATAGAGGTGGTAAACTGTATTCCCCTCCATTTAACCGATCTAGCGACACTGTTACTGACGAGTCCTCTAGCGGGCCTCGGACGAAACGCTTCCTACTCCTTTTTCCATCTTTTCATAATTTCAGCCGCCATAGGTACACTAAAGTCTGCCATGCAGATGATTGCAACGAAACATCTGTTTCGTTTTATGACGGAACTGACTTTCAATGCAAAACCATATTTCTCGCGGAAAAGAAACAAATGGCAGAATAATAGAATGATAAATAAAAAGGTTAATGCGACGGAATGGGGTAAGGGATTCGATCGATGGCTGATGGGGAATCGTACGTTCGGCGTACGCCATCAAAATCGGGAACGATCTTATTACGCAGCCGAACGAACGGGTATTGGGTTAGTTTTTACAGAGTCACGAGCTCCGTTCGTAATTATGTTAGAATTCCTACGGGTCCGGGGCGTTTGTCTTTTTTCTTATCCCGGGGTGCCGGGGAGAAAATTCGATCGCTTAAGACAACGCTCGAGCGGACCGGTTCCGTAAACGTCTCATAAAACACATTCTGTCACGAACGCTTCGGAAAAACGACGAGGAACAGAAGAGCGGCGAGGATACCTGCTCCGAAATGGCCACTTCGCGCAATAAATCCTGCCCACGGCCCGTTACATGTATAAATATCGACCGTAAACGTAAACACTCCATCCTACGGGAGGAATTGCTGAGGAATGTTGTTGCAGCTATTTCTATCGTGGAACGTCACTTTTAGGACTTTATTCTGGAAAAATTTGGACTTATTTTTTTAAAGACCAGCTTATATAAAAGTATATACACCGTAGTAATTGTAATCATTCTTTGTACTCCGGATTTTTAAAAAATGCCAGAGTGACAGCCTTTCCCATAGAAGTTGTCTGATTCTATATCTGGTAAAATGTGAAAATTTCGAATTTTTTCTAGAAAAATGAACGGACTTCTTCGTTTAACGGGTATCTCAGCTGAATGAATATATGTTGCACTACTTGTAAAAAATTTTCTGTTGCGGAATCTTATAAAATGCCAATGTGGCAGCCTCTCTCCCAGAAGTTGTTTGTCTGTGTATATTATTCTAATTTTGATGGAACGTGGGTCCTTAGGAATTTTTTTCGGAAAAATTGATGGACTTATTTTTCTAAAGAGCAGCTTATATAAAAGTACATACACCGTAGTAATTGTTATCATTTTTTGTGCTCCGGATTCTGAAACAATGCCACAGTGACAGCCTTTCTCCTAGAAGTTGTCTGATCATTTGCATTAATATCTCGGACAACAATAGAAGAAGCTATCAAGAATGTAATTAATACAACCGAAATACGCATTCATTCGACAAGAAAGTCGTATTGAACATTCACTGTAGCCTCGTCAATAAATAATACTTGTAAACGCATTAATACAAAATATCCAAAATGTTTCTTTTATTTCTGACCTTGTATGACCTTGAAAGTCACCGTGTCGTATACTAACCAATTTGTCTTGACGCACGCTTGTATAAGACAAAAAATATATAGCATATCATTTAAAAAATTGTAGGATCATCTCCGCTTCTAAAAAATAGCGCAAATACAAAAAAAATCACAAACAGTAGCATTTTTTCCACTTTCATTTCTTCTAATATTTGTTGTTTCGAAGAAAGCATTGGCTATTTATAAAATGAACAATCTGTATATTAGATTTACAAATGAACTCGTGGCCTCCAGCAAATACTCAATTGTAATTTTCTTTCAATTAAATTTTTTACTGCAATCATAAGTTATTTGCAAGATAGTGTAAATCTGTAGAACATGGTGGGGATTGTTTGCAAGTCGTAAATATGTTTATACCAAAAACTGTATGAAGACAAGGATGCGATTTAATTTGTAGTATCTATTCTAATATAATATTTATGTTTCACGTATCATTGTCCGTTTATGCAAAATAAACAAGCCTCGCAAGAGATCCTAAATACTTTATACAAAGAAGATTCTACATAAATAATGGCACAATTTTGCCAGAAGCTAGGGAGTATAACAAAGAGCGATTTCATTTATGAGGCTAATCCGTAGAAGCTCCGGAAATCCGGACTCCCTTTTCGCAGGGGATTTCGGTATCGATTGCGCCAGATTCGTGTCGAAAATTACATCCAGATGTCGAGTGACCCGGCACACGGAATTCGAAATTTTTCCCGCGGTTCATCGGCGTATCCGAAGGTTTATGGTCGCACGTACGGGCTCCGGTATCGTTGCCGTAGTATTCCTCGAAATTTCCTCGCAGTCCAGCTGTACGATCCTCGTAACCGTATCCTTTGGTGGACAGTGGGAGAGAACGCCGACCAACTGGAGGTTCTCATATGCGCTGCGACGATAATGGAGATTACTCGTTGATCTGTTATCCGGGGCAAGCTGTCCCTTCCTGTCCGTGCGAAGACTCGCGAATACGATATTCTGTCCTGATATATCCTTATCTCACGAAATTCACTAACAACCCGCATGCGAACGCCTACAAGTGTGCCGCCCCTATGTAATGAAGCGGGCGATAATTGCGCGTAACTTCCGTGCTCATTAAGTGACCGGTAGAGGATGGGGGGGGGGGGCGATCATTTGTAATCATCTGTTTCTACTTGTCCGATTATCTGATCGTAGATAATTGAGTCCTTTGGAATTAACACTAGAAAGACTGAAACTTAGTATATATTGCCAAAAGCAGTCAAAATGACTACACTGTAAAAGAATAACTAATGTGTAAAAAAAGTTTAAAATTAATTTTTAATATTTTTTATAATATTTACAGTTATATAACAAGTTATTAGTAAATATTAACAAGAAAAAAAATTTACTTTTCCTGGGAATATTGATGACACTTTCATTTTCATCATTGGTGATCGACTCTTCTTCTAATTGAAATTAAAAAGCAGTCAAAATGACTTCCTTAGGCAATCTAGTGTTAAATCCTGCTACGTCCATTTTACTCTTTTTTTACAGGAGAATGAAAAGAACACTAAAATTTTATATTTAGAAAAAATAGTTTAATATTTCCCAACTAAATTGGCATGATTAAAATGTGTCTATTTGAGCCTCACTTTTGGTAGTTTTAAAATTTTTTGAAAATAGATCAGGTTTACCATAATAACATTTTGACAATTGGTGTTGGTAGGTTCTGATTCTATAACTTTTCTTTTATTTTAAAAATAAATTTTTATTTTATTATAAATCGACTTTACGAGATGAAATAGTCCTCCTCCGTAGGAGGAGAACTGTTATTTATACGTAGTTAAAACACTTAGTGATGATTACTTAATATATGATTAATATTTATTACACACTATCTAGTAGTAATTACAAAAATGGGGAATATTCTTTACACCGTATAACTTTAGACGCTTTTACCGCATTGGTGAACAGGCTCCGTATAAGCGTATAAGGAACTCGCATACCGCATGCAACGCCACCTACCCGATGCATTCTGAACCGTATATTTTCTAACATATTTCAATAACTAATAATAATAATTCTATCTGAAGATAAAATAAAGTTTCTTAAAAAAAATATAACTAAATAAATGCGCTTTTGTAAGGGTCTTCATTATCCGAATCACGACGATCTTCTTCGTTCGCGTTTTCGTCTTTTTCAAGGGCTGTCGAATAATAATCAAAGACCGCTTGTCGCCGAAATGTTTTTTATCTGATTTTGATTTGAAAGCCGATTATTGAAAGCAAAATTCTAGTGGATTAATTCTTTTAATTAATTAAATTCTTATTAACTAATTTAATTCTTTAAATATCTGATCATAAACAATATTCAGTTTCTACTGCTTTAACCCTTTGCGCTCGGAAGTATTTTAACGCCATAACCAAACTTTTTTTTTCGATCAAGAATATTTCCATGCTATATGATTTTTTTCTTTTTGAAGAAATGAAACTGATATAATACTTCATAGAATACTTAAATGTTTGGTAATTAATTTATTGAATATCAATTTAATAATGTAAACAATGTTTTCAATTTGTATAGCAATTTTTAGTGGTGCCTCAGAGTCACCACTCGAGTGCAAAGGGTTAAATATCCGGTCATAAATTATATTAAATTTTTTCAGATATTTCAGCATAAATTATAATAAAATTGTAATAATTATTAATAATTGTGAAAATAAATAAAACTGCTTCAAATATCCAATCATTATTTATATTCAATTTCTACTTCTTCAGATATTTCAGCATAAATTATAATAGAATTGTAATAATTATTAATAATTGTGAAAATATATAAAACTGCTTTAAATATCCAATCATTATTTATATTCAATTTCTACTTCTTCAGATATTTCAGCATAAATTATATTAGAACATGTTTTTTCATTTATATGATCCTGTTCTAGTGATGCTCTACTCTCTAGATTGTCTATTTCTATGTTTCTCAACCAATATTCCAGCAAATCTAAAATTACATTCTCATTTTACCAAATATGGCTGTATTTGAAATGAAATGTATTGGAAATGGAAATAGAAATACTTATATTTTAATGAGATGGAATTTTAAGATTATTTTTATTCCTTAATGTTATACAGGGTGTCCGGCGACTCATGGTCAACCGATTTAGAGGTGATTCTACATGTAAAAATAGGTCGAAAAGAAAGAATAAAATTTTTTTATTTTAAGCTTCGTTTCCGAGGAAATCGAGACTTCATTACATGTACAATAAATACAACAAAAAAACAACAAATACACAAAAAAAACAAACATGTATTTCCAAACATTACATAAAGTTTATATTAAAAAATACATAAATATACATATATATATATATATATATATATATATATATATATATATATATATTGAATGTATACTTGTACAATAAAATAAATATTTGAAATACTGTTTTCATTAACATGAAAGCAACTGATTGCCTCAAATTCACCAAACTATAGGAAGTAATCTCTAGAATGGTTTTATTTTTTTTTTATTTTTTATTTCCACTGCAATTTTACGCGGTACTGCAGGTTTGTTCCCATTTCATCAAATTTTCCATTTTCCAAATTTGATTCCGACATACATATTTTCAGGCTTCGAGTTGTACCATCGCTCATGTGACCGTCAGTTTACCCGTTATCATTCTATTCGACCACACGATGATCGAGTTCGCTCTGATGTGTTTTTGATTATAACCGTACCATCCGCGCGGTGTGCCCTAAATGATGGCTAACTCTGTTCTCCGTATAATGTGTGCTCGATAATGGCGAACTGCATTTCCTCCGTGACGCGTGCTTAATGATGATTCACTGTGCTCATTAACCGACCGCTCGCTTCACAACACTATTGTTACCACTAGCTTCGATCTTTTCGCTTTCCATGCATGCGAAAAAGACTTAGAACACACGACAGACTAGAATCATCTCACCTCTTCGGTATACTCGTTCGTGAGAAACATAAGAATTCTGCAAAGTAATGTGGCACTCTTATTATTATCGTGTTGTAGTGTGATTGACATTGTGATATAAATGGAATTTGATTATCTCGCGACGACTGTCCGCTTGTCGTGTAGTAATTACGCGGAATGGAGATAGTTCGTTCAATAAACAAGTATTAATCTTGATGCGTTTCACTGTTAATTGAATGCACTTGTAATTATGTTGTCCGTGTAGTTGATGATGGCTTGACTATGGGCACACGTGTGCCTTGATTGCATGATTAAATTGTAGTGATTGGATGACTATTAATCTTACAAAATTTTGATTTCTCGGCAATGGAATTTGCCTGCAATTGGAAGGAAATAGTATTAATATAGTTGCAAATGTGAATGCGCAAGGATTAACAAGTGAAAAAAATATCTGTGTAGCAGCATCTCTCGCAGATGTGATTGTCTGATTATATTAGGTTGTCCCGTAAGTTCGTGCCGCGGATTGAAAAGTATTTTAATGAAAAACCACAGAAATGTATGATCAGGACCTCCCAGATCAAATACTGTATGGAGATTAGGTAAAGTAGGAGGGTTCCGTGGGTGTTCAAAATCTTTTCGTTCGCCTCGGCACGCGACTGCACGGCAATTGTAGTTGAATTTTCTTATAACGCTTCTTGCCCGATACACCTGGGTCTCGGCATAAGAACCACGGTAGTTTTTCTGCCTCGCACCGTGCTCAGCTATTAGCGTTCGATGCCGAAATCCAGTTGAACGACCACGATTGTAAACCGCTCGGCGGAGCGTGTTTACATACCGCTGCGTAACTGTCTCGCGGGCCATCGTTCCTACTTTTCATATGCCAAATCCACTGCCTATTTTCCATTGTCTCCTTACACGCACCGGCCGTTAGGGCATTGCCCTCATCCTCTAACAAACGGTCGGTGCTGTCGTCCTTGCAATTTCAAGCTTCCCACTCCTTATCCTTTCCTAACCGATGGCCCAAAAGCAGTATAAATAGGCCGACGACAAGCGCTCGCGCTTCTTGTCTCTCCTTGTCTCGTACAATTCTTGATCGACTGATCACGCGACTTTTACACGTTTATTCAAATTGCTGTGGGCTTCACAGTAATTTCGCTGTCTTTTCGTACATTCACGGGCTTCGCGACTGTACATCATCCTTCTCTCACTTCAGCTATTCTCACCTCTGTTCTTTACTTTCGCTTGTATTTATCTTTATATTTCTCACTGTTTCTGTATACTTCTATCAATATAGTATTTATTCTCGAACACCTCTCTACGCCTTTCTTCACATCACTAACCTACCTCAAGCTACCTATTGCTCTCTACCAATTCTCTGTCCTTTCATTCTCGCTATCTTCTGTTTCCACGACGTGGAAACTCTCACCGCTAGATTCTCTCACAGTGGGTATGTGTAAGAGTTGATCAGCTACAACCGCGAGGGTCCCGGGTTCGATTCCCGGCGCGGAATTCCTTATTTTTCCTAAGAACCTACAGAAATTTTATAGTGACGATATAATATCTTTACCAAAAAAGTGGGAAGAGGTTGTAGAGAAGGTGGTTATATTTTTTCGTTGACTTTGAAAGTACGTTTCAAATATTAATTGAAATAGTAAAACAGCAAACGGCACGAACTTATGGGACCACCTAATATTATTTATAGCTGATTCTATCTTCCTCTTATGAAGCGTTACTTTTAGACATTTTTTCTAGAAAAATAAATGGACATATTTAAATGTACATATATTGAAGAACTTGCAGTAATTAAATTTTGTCTGACTCTTAAAAAATAGTTGACTGACATCACCTTTCCCACAAGTTGACTATGTATGACTGGTCCTACTTCTTGTGGAATGAGAATTTTAGGAATTTTTCTAGAAAGATCAATGGACTTTTCTTGCTTAATGAGTTCTTTATGTAAATGTATGTTAGAAATTATTAATCGCGACTCTGCTCTTTCACGGTTCTGGGGTCAGTGATGGGATATGGTCCATCTTTTCTCGCGCATGCGCGTCCAATATATATATATATATATATATATATATATATATATATATATATATATATATATATATCAGCCCGACGTAAACAACGCGCAATCTTTGCTGAAACACGTAAGTTTTAAACTTCCACATTTTATCCGCTCCAACATGATTATTCTTGCTCAAGGTCATTTCAAGGTCAAAGAGGTGATATCCACTAAATTCAGTTTTTCATTGTCTACCATGCTATCGTAAAAAAAGTATACTATGCCATTTAAGAAAACATCAGTCACCTTGAAATTTCATTAAAAAACACGATATAAAAAATTTTTTTCTTTACCATTATATTTGCCCCCTGCAATAGTGTCATTTTGTCCTCTGAAGTTTTCTGATAGGACTGTAAATACGACAGATGTTTAGGTGTTCCCATTTATGTGGGACACCCTGTATATATATATATATACATATGTTACATTTTAATACATATATATATATATATATGTTATATTTTAATACATATATATATATATGTATTAATATATAATATATACATACGTACATAGAATATATAATATATAAATATATAATATTTATGTATCTATAATATAATATAACTTACTCTTCTTCATCATCTTGGGAATAAGGAAGGGAAGGGTACTAAAATAACTTTAAACGAAATATATAATAACAAACCCATTACTTTCGCCCCAATAATACCCCACAAACTTCGGACATAGCTTCGGTGCTGCCGAAACTCGCGCATGCGCGTGAAAAGCGCCAACATTCCACCACTGCGATAGCCGGAAGACCCAGGGCGGTCGCCTGCCATCGTCCATCGACGGTTCTGTTTAGTCTCAAGCATCCCTCTTTAAGGCCTCACGCAGGCCAAGATCCTGCCATAAATCCTTCCAGGCCTAAGAGTCGCCTCGATACGAGCCCTTGACCTGTCTTAACACTAGGTTTACGGAGCACTAAAATTGATTATTTTACATTGCTTCATAAAAATAATAAAATTGTATTTACTTAGATCTTCAGCGATTTTTATTGTAATATGTACACAAAAAACTACATCTATTTAATAATTCCTCACAAATGCCTCCTTACACTCTTAATAATCGTAAATTAAAAATTTTTGAATCCGTCATTTTTGTGAGCGCAAAATCGTATTTAACGGGATTACAGAGAGTACGAATAGTACGAGAAATATTTAATATAAAAGTGTGTACATGTGCTACGCGAACAACGAGTAGAAGCAGAAGCTTACAGCAAGCGTACGGAAGTGCGTGCGCAGATACATAAAAGAAGAGAATGCAACGCATGCGCAGTAATACAGCGTTCCTTCCAAACAACCCGCGAAGGATTGAATACACTGAAACAGTTCTAATCACAACAATTTTGACGGGCCCCGTAAATCTAGTGTTAAAACACGTTGACGCTGACATGTACATAGTAAGTTGTAAGTTGTAAGTTTTTAACATAGTAATTTACATAGTAATTTTTAAATACAAACAAAGCAATTCTTATTTTTGTCTTAGTGTAGCCATACGAGTGCAATGGATTAATGTTAGAAAATTTTCTACCTTTCTTCCGTTCAGTGCAGGAACGCCACTATCACTGCTCGAGCCTTGACAACAAATTTGCCCCTTTGTTCATATCAATACTTTCATATATTATACCTTTTTACCGGCCTTGCAAAGGTTAATATAAATTTATCAATCGCCCCTACGTGAGCGGAGCAAAACTGAAATAATTTCGCCAAACAAGCAATTTCTTAAAAACATTTTCCCGCAGCACAACCGGAAGCGACAGCAGGCCGTTGCAGGGCGCAGGCGTTCCGCAAAAATAACAGCAAAACAGTGTATTTTTCGAAGCGTGTTTTCATCGTCGCGGGGATGGCCGAGCGGAAGTGATGGTGCGAGTTCGCGCGACGAATTAAAACGCAATAACTGCATCGGTTGTGGGGGTGGGGCGGAAACAAATGGTGCCGAACGAAGGTAACCGGTGTTTGAGCTCGAGGTCCGGGTGAATGGGTTCCTTTGCACGTACGCTTTAAACCAGGCCACCGTCGCATTTCGCCCGAGCAAAGTGTACGCGAATGTGCGGTTTCGGTCACGGAGCAAGAGCTTCGGAGAAAGGAGCGCACTCTCTCCCCTCTCCTCTCCCCCCCTCCCTCTCTCTCTCACACTCTTCTACCCTCCCCAGTGGAGAGGCAACTGCTCCAGGGATGGAGACAAGTCTGTGCCGGGTCCCCGACAACTTGAACAACTTCACAATGGCCGGTGCCTTTGCGAGCAACGGAATAAACTTCCACCGCGTAACTTTAAAATTGATGATCTCGCCGGTACACACGTAAGTGTATCCGTGACCCTCCTTCGCCGAGGTTTATCGCGGCCGAGGGAGATGTTCGCAACCCCCGAAGAATTTATTAGGGGCCAACCCTCGTTCGGGACATCCGGTAATTACTGTGACCCGCGTTAATATTTGTACACCCTTTACGATAGAATTAGTTCTTTAATATTGAACCGAATGGTCTGAGAGTTATGAAACTGTTGGAGGGATTCGTTTTCCAGGTGACGTGGAAATATATTTTTTAAATCGCGGAGGAACTATTTTTCTACTATTACTATTTTATTAACCTATTCTAGGTAATTACTAGACTGCAGATTTTATGCATTTGTGAAAAAAAGGGGAGGTGAAATTTAAAACAGCAAAGACATTAGAAGAATTTAGAAATAATATTGGATTATTGTAAACTATTTAATATATTCAAAAAGAAAATAACTATCTATTTCATTTTAATGTCTCGCAATTAAGGTGGACAATTTTTAGTTTGCATAAAGAAAAGCAATTTAGATATCACCGTGGCCCGCGTTAATATTTGTACACCCTTTACGATAGAATTAGTTCTTTAATATTGAACCGAATGGTCTGAGAGTTATGAAACGGTTGGAGGGATTCGTTTTCCAGGTGACGTGGAAAGATATTTTTTAAATCGCGGAGGAACTATTTTTCTACTATTACTATTTTATTAACCTGTTCTAGGTAATTACTAGACTGCAAATTTTATGCATTTGTGAAAAAAATGAGTTGATGCAATTTAAAGCAGCAAAGACATTAGAAGAATTTAGAAATAATATTGTATTATTGTTAACCTATTTAATATATTAAAAAAGAAAATAACTATCTATTTCATTTTAACGTCTCGCAATTAAGGTAAAAAATTTTTAGTTTGCATAAAGAAAAGCAATTTAGAAATCACTGTTGCCCGCGTTAATATTTGTACACCCTTTACGATAGAATTAGTTCTTTAATATTGAACCGAATGGTCTGAGAGTTATGAAACAGTTGGAGGGATTCGTTTTCCAGGTGACGTGGAAATATATTTTTTAAATCGCGGAGGAACTATTTTTCTACTATTACTATTTTATTAACCTATTCTAGGTAATTACTCGACTGCAGATTTTATGCATTTGTGAAAAAAAGGGGTGGTGAAATTTAAAACAGCAAAGACATTACAAGAATTTAGAAATAATATTGGATTATTTTTAACCTATTTAATATATTAAAACGGAAAATAACTATCTATTTCACTGTAATTTCTCGCAATTAAGGTGGCAAATTTTTAGTTTGCATAAAGAAAAGCAATTTAGAAATCGCTGTGGCCCGCTTTAATATTTCTACACCCTTGACGATAGAATCAGAACCTTAATGTTGAACGAAATGGTCTGAGAGTTATGCAAGTGGTGGAGGGATTCGTTTTCTACATGATGTGAGAAATATATTTTTTAAATTGCAGAGGAACTATTTTATTATTCCTCTAGTCGCGTTGGGGCTCCTGAATACTATTATAATACTGAATATATTAATTAACCTATTGTAGGTTAATAAACGGTGATTCTTGTGATAAAAACGATTAATTGCTCACTATAGTTCCGAAAGAATCGGCTAATGCGACATAAGTCCTTCGTACACCATAAAAAGTGAAAATTTAAATTACTACGCTAGTCGATTCTGCCATTGCTGTATTGAGCAACTTATTATTTTTGACGTCCTCCTATTTTCATGAAAAGCGACATGCGCCCCTCTTCGAGACACCAATTCTATTGTTTTTTGAACGAGTTTAAATCACTATGTTTTTTGTACGAGTGTATATCACTGTGAATCGTTGTCAATGTCAAATCTTTCGTCGATCTCGCGGAACAGGAAGGTTTAATCGAGCAAACGTAACCCGTATCAATCCTCCTCGATCTTGTTGACGTATTATCTCACGCGCGACGTGTTCCATGTCCGAGGATCGACGACATAGTGCGTGCACGGGCGTGGATATCTGAGAGATGCGATAACGAATGCGCCATGGCAGCGGTAATTCAAGTTGAACGGCCAGGGTCGAGATCATTAAACCTCTGGGAACGGCTGATAATGATTTTGACCCAATTAATCGTCAGTCCGCAGTGATTCACCACGGCAATGTCACACAATCGTTCGTCTCGTCTAAAACAACAGCACAGTGAGTCGAAATAATTTAACAGCGATTAAAAATCGATTTTTGGAAATTCATGTTGCATTAGAGAGAATTTTAACTGTATTATAATATGGTCAACATCATTCTGGAATTTCTTGTAACCGATGCTTAAAGTCTGTAAAAATAAATCACAACGAACGTCAAGGGTTTTTATAATTAAATAAATTTAATTCAAGGTCCTGAGAAATCTTACCTTGGAGGGTGTAGTTTAAACTAATTATACAGGGTGTCCTATTTGAGATTGTAAAAAATCTCGAAGAAATGTGATTTAAAACAAATAAACTGACACATGTCCTTTAGTGTTTCGAGTGGGAAGTCAAATGGCACTAGTTTTCTAATGCGTGGGCGTTTTCAAGGTTATTTCAAGGTCATTTTGTCTTTTTTATCATAAACCCATATTTTTTTATTCCAGAATCATATTCTGTGTAAAAAGATGCGCAACTTTTGTTTGAAACATCTTTTTGTAAGTTCAATATTTCTTAAAATATTTAGCTGATTTTTCAGGTTTATGTCAAGGATAATTTTGTTTTTCTATTAAAATAACAACGTTACTTTCTTCTGGAAGATTTTTTATTTCATTTAAGAACATCATAATAAATGCTCGAAATTTTTACCCCCAACTTCGAGACACTTTGTAATTCGTTTAATAAAAGACTCATGAACACATAATAAAGTTCTTACAAACTACAAAAAAATGTTTCAAACAAAAGTTGTGCAATTTTTTACGTAGAATATGATTCCGAAATAAATATATGGGTTTATGATAAAAAAGACAGAATGACCTTGAAATAACCTTGAAAACGCCCACGAATTAGAAAACTAGTAGTAACATTTGACTCCCCACTCGAAACACTAAAGGACACGTGTCAGTTTGTTTTTTTTTAAATCATATGTCTTCGAGATTCTTTACAATCTCAACTTAAATGGGACACCCAAATTGACGTTAATGGGTCATTAACAACACTTTCACGAACAGCATCTATGTTTTCATTCGAACGAGCTGTTTTTGGTCTGCCAGACTTTGGTTTATCATGAACAGATTCAGTTTCATCGAATTTCTTAACCAAATTTCGAACTATTTGCTCAGATGGACGATTATGTATGCCGAAAAAAATCACGTAATATACAATGGGTATTTTTTATCAAGCACTGATTTTCAAAACAAATTTTAATAACATCAGCCCACTCTTCAATCGTATACGACTCCATCGTTAAAATTGTCTATCATTGTAAGTTAGAAACACAAGAAAATGACAAAAAACAAACATGGCGTTTGACAGATATTCTCATTCAACATCCTAAAGGTACTTTTGGATAGCCCTGTATCTCCGTGGCCAAAACATTTAAATAACTAAAACGCCAAAAAACGCAACAGAAACTGTCCACTAAATAAAAAAAAAACGAATGTTCTATTTTCCAGCTTAGCGAGGCCCGGTACCGAACAAAATTTCTTAGCGCAATCGATTTGCATCCCCGGCAACGTTCCGCACCGTTCGATCATTACGGATTCAACTTTACGGCCGATACGTCTATGAATAATTTTTCGGACGGTCGGCTAGCACGCGCCGGCGAATCGCACTTGTCCAATTCTCGTTTTCAGGCGCCGGTGTATATTTTGGTCGGTGGCGGTGCGGCGCCATTGGTCGTCGTTAATCGCCGTGAATTTTTTACCGGTTTGTCCGGCACCCGTCCGCCCCCGTGGTTGTCCCGGTTTTCGGTCGTTACGGGGAACGTCCGGCCGGCGCGGCGATCAGTTCAATTTCTGTTGAGCGTGATAATGGCCACGCGGCAAATTCGTTGGGTCACGTGCACGGACATTCGCGACAAACGATATACAAGCCCCCGGGAACTCGATATATACACGGTGTTTTAAATAAAAAACCGTTAAAAGTTTACGTGGCACAATAGAACACACTGAGCTGAGTAAAATGTCCTTGGGACACATTGGTTGACAAGTCAACCGTGTCTGAGATACAGTTGCCAGAATTAACCCTTAGCACTCGAATGGCGACTCTGAGGCGCCGTTACAAATTGTTACACCATTATTCAGAATATTGTTTACATGATTAAATTTGTTCATATGTAATAAATTACTAAACATTAATTATATCAGTTTCTTACGCGTATAATGAAAATAACTATGTAAAATGGAAATATTTTAGGTTAGAAGAAATATTTGATTTTTTAGTTGAAATAGCCCCGAGTGCAAAGGGTTAATATTTCGACACTCTTAACAATAAAATAATTATTTTAAAAACGAACTGAACGGCTTCAGTTTCCTGAAGGAGTTGAAAGGATAAGTTTATTAGATGACGCAAGGCCTTGTTTCCTTGTTAGTATAGTTGTTGAAACTCTAGCTATTAGGAAACGGAAATGAAGAGGTAAATGCAGTGTAGAGAATGTAGATAACAAGAATTATAATGTAACGAAGAATATACAGAAAAGGGGGGTGAAATATGATACAGTGGTATGATGACCGGATGATACAAACCGTGAAGCTCACGATTTGGATGAATAGATGAATTCTCGTGAAGCTCACGAGAATTGCAGTGGAGATGGTGTAACTGTGTGCCGCGCACCGAAGTAAACACCAGCGTTAATTGTCACTGTCGGTAGATGACGAGAGCGAGCGCGGTTTCGGCGCGCCTATTTATACTTGTCCGGGACCATCGGTTAGGAAGGATTGAGGAGTGGGATTTTTGAAATTGCAAGGATCCGCCAGCACCTAACGTTCGTTGGCAATCGGGGCATTGCCCTAACGACCGGTGCGGCGAGGGAGACAATGGAAAATAATCGTTGGATTTAAAATATGGAATATCGGAAGGATGGCCCACGAGACAAGTACAGCGGGAAACGTAAACAGTCGGCGCCGAAGGCGTTTACAATCGCGGTCGTTCACCGCGATGCACGAGTCGAGCTCGTCAGCTGAGCTCGACGAGGTACAGAAAAACTGCCGAAACGCGAGGTTCTTATGTCTAAGCCCCACGTTGGGCGCGGGTAAGAAATCGACATAAGAACCAGGCTCGAGCGGTATAAGAAACCTATTATACTAAAGGAATCGCGTCGCGGAACGTGACTCTAAATTGGATTACATCTTAAACAATAGTAGTCCCGTGATGTAAGCCAATTCTCGATTCTCTGCTGTGACTTCGTTCATGAAGGGATAATATTCTTTTGTGGTCGCGCCAACCGCGCCGAACGTAGAAAAGGACAGCATGTAAACACGTACTACTATCCTCTTCTACGTTCGAAAGTCATTGTATATACATATCGCCAATTAAATCACTAAATACCTGCAGTGGTTAAGTTTGACCAAGAACAAACAACAATTCACTAAATACAGTTGAAATTATATCGTGTTCGATATGTTTAATCAGAAAAATGCCACAAACGTATTAGAGAAAGTCTCATGAAAATATAAGTAATAATAAAAAAGTTTGGTAATTATTTACATTAGGGGCTTCCTCACCGATTTTGATGACGTCGAAATATGTTGTCAAGGTCATCATTCTGAACAACTTTTTCCTATACATGTTACCACCGCTCAGCTTTAGTTTCCGAGATATTCGCAAACAAGTTTCGACATCTCAAAAACTGATCGGAGTAGGTCTGGGTTAGGTCTCGGTTATTTATATACAGGGTGTCCCACATAAATGGGAACAGGTAAATATCTGTCGTATTTACAATCCTATCAGAAAACTTCAGAGGACAAAGTGACACTATTGCAGGGGGGCAAATATAATGGTAAAGAAAAAAAATGTTTATGCCGTGTTTTTTAATAAAATTTCAAGGTCACCGATGTTTTTTTAAACTTAATAGTATATTTTTTTACGATAGCATGATAGACAATAAGAAACTGAATTTAGTGGATAACACCTTTTTGACCTTGAAATGACCTTGAGCAAGAATAATCAAGATGGAGCGGATAAAATGTCGAAGTTTAAAACTTACGTGTTTCAACAAAGATTACGCGTTGCTTACGGCGGGTTGACCTTTACATATCATAATAAATGTTCGAAATGTTGACCATCCTTGAAACTTCTGTGCGAATATCTCGGAAACTAAATCTAAGCGGCGGTAACATGCATAGGAAAAAGTTGTTCAGAATGATGACCTTGACAACATATTTCAACGTCATCAAAATCGGCGAGGAAGCTCCTAATGTAAATATTTACCAAAAGTTTTTTATTGGTATTAACCGTTTGCACTCGAAGCAATTTTAATTCCAAAATCAAGATATTTCTCTGAACCTAGAACATTTTTATTCTATGTATCTTTTTTACATTGTCTACCTTAAATTAATCCTGTTTTTTTCATAAAACAGTTGAATTTTTAGCAATTTATAGAACAGAGACGAATTTAATAATATGAAAACTGTTTCGAGTAATGTTATGGCAATTTTCATTGGTGACTCGCAGTCACCATTCGAGTGCAAAGGGTTAAATTGTGAGGACCCGTAGGTCTTTGAACTGCGCCGGCGACTGCGACTCTCCGCGTCTCTTTCTTTCCCATCCGCTGTCCTTCCTTGCTCCCAAAAACTTTCATCGTCCATTACACAAGTAAATATCATCGCAATTATACCTTACTTAGTGTCATTTTTATTAGAAAAATGCCAGAAATAAGTTGGTGAAAGTCCCATAAAAAAATAATGAAAAATAAAGAAGTTTTGTAATTGGATTAGTAGTGATTCACACCGATATACCCGAACCGGGATCAAATTACGCGGCATGTTTACACTTCTCGGCGATCGAGACGGCTCGAGCTTCTATCCCCTCCGGGGATACCCCGTAGTGGAAGGGGTAGGCGTACTGGCATAGATCGCAATGCTTCGTCGCGCTTACATCGCGGGACTACTGTTCTTATAATAAGTAGAAACTGTAGGCCATGATCAGACGCGTCAGCCGATTCCTCTCTAATATTATTCTTAATCGTTGATCGTTGATGCTCATTTTACTAGAAAAAGAAGCGTCGAATTAAAAAAATGTCATTCCATTTTGTATGACTTGTTTCAGCATGTAGAATTTCCCACCCCTTGTACCACGATTTCGGAAACACCCTGTAGATCGATACACCGAAACCGGGCCCCGATCTAACAAAAGACACGCGTAAATAGCTGGGATTGTAGCAGCGCGGCGGGTGCGCACGACAGATTTACTAACGCTAATCGTCCGCGAGCATTAATGAATGTGTCGGGTTATTGTTTCGAACGTCGACGTACGCTCGCATTCATCGCGGATAATCGCGGCGAAGGACCCGTGTATGTACCGGTCCATCGCTTCAATTAATTCGGTTTTGCACCGGAAAACTGAACGCGATTCTGTGCGCGGTCGTGGAGCACTGAAACTTAACGCGAGCAGAAATATAATGCTTAGCACTAAACCTACCGATCATTAAAACTAACTAGTATGTCTTCTCTTATGAAAATGGCACGATTGAATTTATTTAGTTTTTATGCCATTTTTAGTACAATGTATACTTGAATAAAAAAGTGTGGATAATTATTTCCTGCGAAAGCATCGTTTGTAACTTCAATAATTCATTTCACCGACGCACAGAGTGGTATTTGAGCTGAAAACCTGGCCAAAAATCAAAATTGTAAATATTCACATACAGGGTTGTGTTTGCGTCCCAGAATAGATACATAAACATGCAATCACGTGGTGCACCCCTTATCATTGATTACCCATACAGTCATCCGTGCCTGCGCTTAGAACATAGCATTTGTTCGATAGGCATCTGTTTATTCGCAACATTCGTACGCATCTGTTTCTCGTAATAATATTTATTTTGTAAGTGATCTTTGTGGCGAAATTTGTGATGGATATTGTTAAGCAAGGTATGTACATTATATTAATCATATTTTTGTCAATATTAAAATTTTTTTGTACGTGTTTTTACCGATCTGCAAGCTTTACTAAAAGTTCTTGGATTTTCATGACTTTTTTGCATATATTAGTGTTTTTAAACATATACCACTCATCGCCACAGTATAAATATTACGTGTTGTTAAACTTCAGGATATCCAGAATTAGTATACCGCAAAAAAGTTTTCACAAGTCTTCACATTACAAAAAAATAATGCTCCAAATATAACGCCTTTTGGCTGAACTGCACTTAAGATGACTAAAAATTGTCAAGGTTTCCGTATGCGTTGCTATACGAATCAGGTTTTGGTTACCGGAGTTCACTGGTTGAAAAGTTATACACGTGTAAACATGAGCAATTTTAAGCGTTGTAGACAGGTTAGAGCGTTGCCAAATTGGATATTTGTAGGGTCTACTGTTGAGCGCATGCGCAGGATAGATGGTGGGTGTTCAGCGCATATGCTAAACAAACATCCAATAGGTGGCGCTTTGTTCTAACCTGGCAAGAATTTAGAAGAAGTTAGAACACCGCGCCGCCTATTGGATGTTTGTTTATCACAGGGATGGGCAATTTTGCCTAAATTGAGGCAAAACCGTCCATACCGTAGCACCCTCTGTCCCCTTCCACCAAGCGCGGTACAATGGGGCAACGAAGACACGAGATAGCAGCGTACGCAACAAACGTGCGCACTGCATAAAAGAAAGGTGGTGGGAGAAGCAGGCGTTTGAGGGGCTCCACCCGTCCCTACCACTGGTTTAGCATATGCGCTGAACACCCACCATCTATCTTGCGCATGCGCTCAACAGTAGACCCTACAAACATCCAATTTGGCAACGCTCTAACCTGTAAAAAACGCTTAAAATTGCTCATGTTTACACGTGTATAACTTTTCAACCAGTGAACTCCGGTAACCAAAACCTGATTCGTATAGCAACGCATACGGAAACCTTGACAATTTTTAGTCATCTTAAGTCCAGTTCAGCCAAAAAGCGTTATATTTGGAGCATTATTTTTTTGTAATGTGAAGACTTGTGAAAACTTTTTTGCGGTATACTAATTCTAGATATCCTGAAGTTTAACAACACGTAACATTTATGCTGTGGCGATGAGTGGTATATGTTTAAAGACACTAATATATGCAAAAAAGTCATGAAAATCCAAGAACTTTTAGTCAAGCTTGCAGATCGGTAAAAACACGTACAAAAAAATTTTAATATTGACAAAAATATGATTAATATAATGTACATACCTTGCTTAACAATATCCATCACAAATTTCGCCACAAAGATCACTTAGAAAACAAATATTATCACGAGAAACAGATGCGTACGAATGTTGCGAATAAACAGATGCCTATCGAACAAATGCTATGTTCTAAGCGCAGGCACGGATGACTGTATGGGTAATCAATGATAAGGGGTGCACCACGTGATTGCATGTTTATGTATCTATTCTGGGACGCAAACACAACCCTGTATGTAAATATATACAATTTTGATTTTTGGTAGGTTTAGTGATAATCGACAGAAAAATTTATTCCCACTACCGCCTTTCCATAGTTCCGCATGTTCGATCGCTGAGAAGTGTAACACGATTCCCTAGCAGAAATATTATCGTTGGCATTGTGATGGGCCTTTGATGCAGTATTGATGAATAAATCGTTCGAATTAGTTTTAGTCATAGTTAGAATTAGAATTAGCATTTTTTGAAAATCTTTCTTTTCGACAATTACAAGTGTATATAACCTTTGAACGCGCAGCCGACGAAGCATCCTCTACACGGGCGGTTATTAATTTTATTGCGTTCGGTCTTAATGTCACTGCGCCAAGCCACTTATTGTGCAGGCACCTCGCATTACGGATTTCTTGAGCATCTCTTGAACATTCAAAGGTTCCACGTTATATTCACCATCCGGGGAAAAAACTACTCCTTTTCCGTGGGAAACGGGGATACATAAATAGCTTTATACTCGGCGCAGTGGAAACGTCTAAAGTGCCCGTCGGAAAAGTCTTGCTTTGCGTACTTCGTTCAACGATATCGTCGACGATCTCCCGCGGGGATCACGATTTACTTTTAAACCGTGAACTGCGATGATTATGCGAAATTGGTCGCGTATTCGGGCGAACGGAATGATCATAGGCTGACCAGTACAGTGAATAAACACCTCCCAGTGAATGAACATAATTCGTATTAAACGAAAGATTACCATTTATAATCCTCTCTTCTCATCCTCGTATTAAAAGCGTTTATTAAAAATATTCTAAATGATAGAATCATTAAATTATCAGGACTAAAATGAAAATACAGTAACCCCGCGATCTAAGTCCTACGGAACATTGCGATGTATGTCACTTGGCCTACCCCTTCCACTACGGGCTATCCCCGGAAGAGCCGTGAAGCTCGAGCTGCCTCGGTCGCTGAGCAGTGTAAACATGCCGCGTAATTTGATCCTGGGTCGGGTATATCAGTGTGAATCACTACTGATCCAATTAGAAAACTTCTTTATTTTATATTATTTTTTCATAGAACTTTCACGAACATATTCGAGTCATCTACAAAAATTTGTTTGACGTTTTTTGAGCGTAATCATTTTTCGAAAAATTATTTTTAGTCACGGAGTAGCAATTTTACTGGGCGACTGTCTGCAGACACGCGTCCGCAAAGAGATAAATATTGCAACACCGAATCTCTTTATATTTCTATCAATTATTCAAACTTTTATCTAGCAAGCAAACAAAAAACGAATACAGTAACCCCGCGATCTAAGTCCAACGGAACGTTGCGATCTATGTCCCTTGGCCTACCCCTTCCTCTGCGGGGTATCCCCGGAGGGGCCAAGAAGCTCGAGCTGCCTCGGTCGCCGAGCAGTGTAAACATGCCGCGTAATCTGATCCTGGGTCGGGTATATCGGTGTGAATCACTACTAATCCAATTACAAAACTTCTTTATTTTTTATTATTTTTTCATGGAACTTTCACCAACATATTTGTGGCATTTTTCTAATGAAAATGATACCAAATATGATATAATTCCGATGATATTTACTTGTGTAATGAACGATGGAAGTTTTTTATTGGCATTACATTGTACGGACACGCGGGCCTTTGAACTGTGCCGGCGGCCGCGACTCCTGTCGTCTCTTTCTTTCCTATACGCTGTCCTTCTTCACGTCCAAAACTTTCATCGTTTATTACACAAGTAAATATCATCGGAATTATATTATATTTGGTATCATTTTCATTATAAAAATGCCACGAATATATTGGTAAAATTTCATTAAAGATAAGTTAAAAATAAAGAAGTTTTATTATTGCACTAGTCTTGTCTCACCGATACGATATTTTATGTTGCGCCTTCGCGCGGTCCGTGTTTGCACGCTGTCCTTTTCTACGTTCGGCGCGGTCGACGCGGTCACAAAAGAATTGTGTCCCTACACGATCTAAGTCCCGGCAGAGTACCGAAAAAGAACTTACATCGTGGGGTTACTGTATTTTCTTAATATTTACTTGTGACAAGGAGATCGTGGATCTTTATACAGACAACACGTACAAATTTCTCCCAGAAAGAATAGAATTGAAATTTCCATAGATTTTGCTTATTAGAATGATTCTTATAGTCCCGGTAGAGAACCGAAAAAGAACTTACATCGTGGGGTTACTGTATTTTCTTAATATTTACTTGTGACAAGGAGTTCGTGGATCTTTATACAGACAACACGTACAAATTTCTCCAAGAAAGAATAGAATTTAAATTTTCATAGATTTTACTTATTAGAATGATTCTTATAGTCCCGGTAGAGAACCGAAAAGAACTTACATCGCGGGGTTACTGTATTTTCTTAATATTTACTTGTAACAAGGAGATCGTGGATCTTTATACAGACAACACGTACAAATTTCTCCCAGAAAGAATAGAATTGAAATTTCCATAGATTTTGCTTGTTAGAATGATTGTTATAGTATTATGTCTATTATTGCTCTGAAAACAATGTTATTTTACTGCGATTTCTCAATAATTCACACTGAAATTGTAAATTTACGAAAGACCTTGGATCCTGGTAATAAGCTTAATCAAATCATGGTTTATTTAAAATATTCCCTTCTCCATTTTGAAAATCGAAGCTCATTTCACCAAGAAAGGAATGAAAAACCTGCTGCCTGAGTATGTATTAAAATATTCAAAGACAGTTAACGATTTTGCAAGATACCGTATATTAAAAATGCTAAAAAAATTTTTCCTGATTTTAACTCAGTTTGCATGCTCCCTTTTCTACGTTGAATTGTGTCCCTACACGATCTAAGTCCCGGCAGAGAACCGCAAAGGACTTAGATCGGGGGGTTATCGGTGCAGAACAACGAGGCACCGATTCCAACACTCAATATCAAATAATAAAATTTGATTCATGCAGTATAAATCTTGATTTTACGTTTGAATCTTTTCAAAGGATAAATCGTTTAGAAAATAATAAATGTTGTGTATTGTTTATGTCAATAGATGTTCAGATTCAGGAAAGTTATTTCATGGCAATATTCTACAATACCCGGTTCGGTACTTTTGTTGAACGTGTCTCATTCTTCAAGCCTGACGTCTAGTAATGGTCGAGTGATCTTGAAAACCACGTTCTACCACCTCCGCTCGTACAGTTGGTCGAAGTTACGTTTAGATAGCGAGAAAACAATATCCTGGCCCCTATCTTTCGCCGAGTTTCAAGGACTTCGTCTAGGAAGTCGAGGAATCACGCTAATCTGGGACAAAGGCGTCTGTCTTCGAAGCACATTGTCCAGACTCACGGCAGACCTTTATCTTTCCGTGGCTTCCGAACTCTCTCTCTCTCTCTCTCTCTCTCTCTCTCTCCCTCCCTCTGTTTCCCTGTATTCATCTCTTTCTCTCTTTGCTAAACTTTCAATCTTCCCGCGACTTCGCATACTCAGTCAAAGAGTGAAGCATTATCTTGATAAGACGTTTAAGTCGCGAAACCCAAGACACCGAAAATAATAGTATTCTCCCGAGGATTTGTTCCAGCCTATAGGTATTGCCAACATCGCAGAACTTTGAGAAGACTCCTTCAATATTGCACAAGTTGTAAAATTCTCGGCGACTACGTAAGAGAACCATTGATGCTTGAGTAACTAAATCATTTTCCAGTTCTAATTGATTTAGTTTTAATAAAGCAAAATTAGATTTATCAAAGTAGAAATCATAATTAGTTATTCCTAGACAGCGGATTTTATGCATTTAAAACAAAAATGAGTAGGTGTAATTTAAAACAGTTAAAACATTAGGAGAATTTTTAATTATTGTTATATTATTTCCAACCTATTAAGAACGTAATCAGATTGCCAAGCGAGACACATAATTATTAAAATTCGAATAATTAGTATTACTCTTATATTATTTCCAAAGAACATACATTCTCAGTTTGGCAGGTGAGACACATAATTATTCAATTTTGAATAATTATAGTGTTAATGTTATATGTATTATTTCCAACCTATTAAGAACATACTCAGATTGCCAAGCGAGACACATAATTACTAAAATTCGAATAATTATAATATTACTCTTATATTATTTCCAACCTATTAAGAACATACATTCTCAGTTTGGCAGGTGAGACACATAATTATTCAATTTTGAATAATTATAGTATTAATGTTATATGTATTATTTCCAACCTATTAAGAACATACTCAGATTGCCAAGCGAGACACGTAATTATTAAAATTCGAATAATTATAGTATTACTCTTATATTATTTCCAACCTATTAAGAACATACATTCTCAGTTTGGCAGGTGAGACACATAATTATTCAATTTTGAATAATTATAGTGTTAATGTTATATGTATTATTTCCAACCTATTAAGAACATACTCAGATTGCCAAGCGAGACACATAATTACTAAAATTCGAATAATTATAATATTACTCTTATATTATTTCCAACCTATTAAGAACATACTCAGTTTGGCAAGCGAGACCCATAATTATTAACACTAATCCTACCGACCATTAAAAGCAACTAGCATGTATTGCCTTATCAAAATTACAAGACTGCATTTATTCAGAGTTTGCACAATTTTTATTACAACACGAGCTTGAGAGAAGAAATGTGTAGTACGTATGATTGCATCTTTATAATTTCGATAATTTTAAAATAAAAATTTTGGTACCGGTCATTTGAACGGCACTGGTAGGTTTAGTATTAAAATTCGAATAATCATAGTATTACTGTAACATTATTTCTAACCTGTTAAAAATATACTCAGTTTTGCAAGTGAGACACATATTTATTAAAATTCGAATAATTTTTAATTATCTAAATTGTCTTAGTCATAAATAAAGATCAATTAAAAAATAAAATCTTACCGGATACTCGTAGTAGATATTCGCGAATCAAATTATACAACAATTTTCAATTTCAATACTAATTTTTTTTAACCTCTTTCCAGTGTTCGTACTTATCGACCACTGTGCCATCGTACCTCAGACACGTCGCTATTCTTCCCCCCCACTCTCCTTCGGTTTGTTCTCCGTCTGTTTTCCTTTTTTTTTCTTTCTTTCGAGATTCTTGAACGCGTACACAAGATAATCCGACTTTCGAGAACTCCATTATCACGTCGCGACGCAACATAAAGTGTTCAAGACGAGCTTAATAGAACCGGCTGCTATGGTTGCCAGCTCGAAATTCTCGTAATTTTCACCACTGAAAGGATGATAACATAGTATTTTATACGCGGGAGGACATGCAATTCCATTTTTCCACTGCGCCCGTGTTCGTGGCACCGACGTTATTTACTCGGTAAGAAAATATGGCGTTTCTTTTGTGAGGACCTAGGAAAGATCTGTCGCCGTTTGAAGATTGACTCCGCCAGGAATTGTTGCCCGAAATCGAAACGAATGATTGTTCGTTGTCTTTCACCTTGGTTCGTTGATTGGGACTTTGCAGTCCTTGTGCAATCCTTTTAACATTAGATTTACGGGGCCCGTCAAAATGACGGATTCAAAAATTTTTAATTTACGATTATTAAGAGTGTAAGGAGGCATTCGTGAGGAATTATTAAATAGATTTTTTTTTTGTGTACATATTACAATAAAAATCGCTGAAGGTCTAAGTAAATACAATTTTATTATTTTTATAATGCAATGTAAAATAATCAATTTTAGTGCTCCGTAAACCTAGTATTAATTAACACGTTGACTGCCAGCCGGAAGTAGTTTTTGCAGATCTGATATAAATAAAAATTGAACAAAGATATTTGAGGTACAAACGTTAGGTGACTCACCCTGTATACAAACCGAGGAAGATTCAGGTAGTAGCGGGAAAGGTATTGTCGTAATGTCCCTCTGTTGACGAGCATAGGAAGTAGCTGCCACAATACTATTGTAAAGTATACAGTTGTGGCAATAGTGAATAAATGAATCACATAATAGTGAGATTATCATAAGAGAAATTAATGATTTTGTTGTATTAATTTCAACTTATTCAAATAACTACAATCAACAACTTAGAGACATAAATACAAAAAGACACAGTAAAACAAATGCAATAAAAGGAATGTGAGAAATAAAATGCAATAAAGAACAGTATAAAAATAAAGTAACATCAAAACAATACAACATTGCATTCTCTACGCACCTCAATTAAAAACATCGTTATTAAGGCTAAAGGAACGAATTGCACTATTTTCAAGAAAATCTTGTAGTTTACGGGAGAATTGAATCACCTGCAAAAAAAATCCGAAACAACCACCCAATTTCTCCTTTTTCAGCATCATCCGTTCGATACATATTCTAAAACTAAATCACATGAAACAACACATTCATAAAATAGTAGAATAAAATAAAATCCATTGACATCAATGGATCACAATTCTTTTGCTAATAAAATTGAGAAACTAGCAAATGTATACCAAATTAATTGGTGCATCCGGCACATTAAAATTCGAAATATTAATTCCTTGCGCAATTTCGGTCTAATTCGCGACAGTGCGGTCGCGGCGAAATAAAGAATGATTTCTGGCTTCATAATGCACCGGGCTCGCGTGTGCGTATAGAAACGGGAACAAGAGTCTGAACGCCGGGTAATGTATGGGCTGCGTGGTTTTTACGCGACTGCGGATGAATCAGTAAAGGCATTTTTCGGAACGCGAAATGACAATAATTTATATCCAGGCGTGCATCTGCCTGCGAGATACGTTCCCTGCGATAAATCCGATGGATAATCGTTCAGAATACCGGTGCACGGCCAGGCCCCCGGAAAAAGAAATTATCGGGTTCTTTCATCTGACCGTGTTTCCATCGGATTAAGTTCCGGTCGGCCGCTATCGTCGTTACGCTCGATGTTTGCCGTGATTAACGACTCGACGACAGATAATCGTCCGGCCCCCGCGTTCGCGCGCCCGCGCGAGCGCCCCGGACACCGCGAAATATTTGCGTATAACTAATTGGCCGGTAATTGGCTCGCGAATGGCCTGGCTGTTGATCTCATCGTAGCTGCTAGCTAATTATATCTGCATAGTTCGTTAAGCTCCCTCGAGTCGCCATTAATTCGACTGGTTATGAAATTTTCGCCGAGCTACCGGTCGTGAGGGCTTTGTTAAGGGTGTGGGATTGTTCGTGTGGTTCTTGAGAAAAATATTCATAAAAATGGTACGACTGGTGGTAAATTTATTTCGGTCGAAATGGGGTGTTGTGGGAAGAAAGTTTGAAACGTTAACTGGGTTCCACAGTGCGACAGTTAACCGGTTAGCTGTTTTTGACGGGTATACTCGTCATGAAGAAATGGTACATTTTTTTGTTATGACGAATATACTCGTCATGAAGAAATGGCACAGTTTTTTGTTCCGACGAATATACTCGTCATGAAGAAGTGGCACAGTTTTTTTGTTATGGCGAATATACTCGTCATGAAGAAATGGCACAGTTTTTTTGTTATTGCGAATATACTCGTCATAAAGAAATGGCACAGTTTTTTGCTACGACGAATATATTCGTCATGAAGACATGGCACAGTTTTTTTGTTATGACGAATATACCCGTCATGAAGAAATGGCATAGTTTTTTTATTAGGACGAATATACTCGTCATGAAGAAATGACACAGTTTTTTGTTACGACGAATATACTCGTCATGAAGAAATGGCACAGTTTTTTGTTACGACGAATATACTCGTCATGAAGAAATGGCACAGTTTTTTGTTACGACGAATATACTCGTCATGAAGAAATGGCACAGTTTTTTGTTACGACGAATATACTCGTCATGAAGAAGTGGCACAGTTTTTTTGTTATGGCGAATATACTCGTCATGAAGAAGTGGCACAGTTTTTTTGTTATGACGAATATACTCGTCATGAAGAAATGGCACAGTTTTTTTGTTATGACGAATATACCCGTCATGAAGAAATGGCACAGTTTTTGTTGGTATGGCGAATATACTCGTCATGCGTAAAAAGTAGCTACAATTTGCTGTTTACATTGCAATTTTAGTGAAAACTAAAACATATTCTTAAATTTCAAGATGTTTTGAATATTTGGAGACCAAGGCGACATAAAACGCACAAATACGAAAATATATATAATTATTATGAAAATACTGTATACAGTGTGCACAAAGTAGTTCGCTTACTTTTTGCGACACATTTTGGGTACACACTTATGAAAGATGTCGCAACTGCTAACTGGTTAAACGTTACATCGATAATGTTCTTGTAAATTGCAGTGATGTTTTAGAGTTTCTGTGGTGTATTTTTATTTTAATCTATCGATGAAGGAATTAGAGGAATTTCGAACGTAGTTTGCTTTGTCATTCATGAAACATTAGGAAAATATTATTTTTTTTTTAACTAGGGCACAACTTATCGTAAAACTCGAAAATATACGAGGGCAATAGTTTAACAGTATATGATTACTGTAAAAAGTATAAATGATGGCGTCTTCGAAAATCTATAGAAAATTCCAAATTTTGGAATTTTTAATTCTCAATATTATAGGATTTCTGAATTTTCAATCAAAGAATGGAATGCATTTTTATGGCACAAATTCAACATCTGCTTCGTCGAAGATTTTTTTGGAATTTTTGCATCTATTTCATTAGGGGGATTCAGCAAAAAACCGATAAAAAGATTAATTTTCGCACAGAATTTTTATGTAACGTGAAGACTGTGGTTATTCTTATGGTAAAGTGTTCAAAAATCTGTTTCATGGAATGATTTTCAGTAGTACGAGTCAATAATACAACTATCACTCAAGTACCGCTACAAGTAGTAGAAGTCAATCTGGATTTCGAATCAAAGAATGGGATGCAATTTTATGGCACAATTTCAACAGCTGCTACATCGAAGATTTTTTCGGAATTTCTGCATTCATTTCGTTAAGGGGAATCAGCAAAAAACCAATAACCTAATTTCTCGATCTTGTCATGCTTCTCAAAGATCAAGTTTTACACAGAATTTTTGTATAACGTGAAGATTGCGGTTATTCTTATGGTAAAGTGTGTAGAAGTCTGTTTCATGGAATGATTTTCAGTAGTACGAGTCAATAATACAACCGTCACTCAAGTACCGCTATAAGTAGTATATGTCAATATTTAATTACGTATAATTCGAATACAGTAAACTTTGCATAGAGAATGGCACGACAAATGGGAGTTGAATAAGAATATTTATTGTTACTATTACTTGCACATTGTACCGAGCCAGTAATATCATTTTAGTTAATTACAGCAATACCACTTATGAAGTAGCACATGTCAATGACTGTATGTACGATCATATCAAATTATCTTTGGATAATATGACAGGGTAATATTGGTACAGATTACCTGAATGCAAATTGGTGCTCCAATATAATTATTCAGTGAGTGCAGATGTGATTGTAGGTAATATTAATCGGGTAGTAACAACAGGCGGATATATTACTCCAGTTAATTAGAAAATTCTGTATGTAATATATTTAGTAACATAAGATCACGACAGGAGCTCTCATTACATATAACACCACTTATTCAGTAGTATAGTTCAATTATTATCGGTCAAATTACAATGCAACCCTACTTGAAAAATAATACGAATTAGAGAACAGTGGTTCATATCAATAACATAACAGCCAATGAACTCAATATTCATCCTATCACATATTCAGTAGCATATTTCAGTGATAGTAGGTCTGTCTGCATCTAATACTACTTAAAACATACAACGAATTGTTAAATACCTCAATACAGTGAAACTACTTACATATAATGAATTTATGTTATATTATTCATTGTACATAATGATTTGTTACTATATTAATAAAATCAATTTCATGAAATGCACTTACCACATTGAATGTTTCTTTCAAAGTCAAAATGCAACATGTATTTCATTAATATTTATTAAATCCTGTGTCAAGGCAGATTCCAAAATAAAACGAAAAAAAATTTATATTGCTTAATACTAGACTGCGGAACTTTATGCAAAATAAAAATCCACTGCATCTATTGGAGATACACATTTAATTCTTTCCATAAGAATTTTAACACGTTGAAAATAGTATATCGTTGTTTTTCAACTGCTTTAATCTGTCTCATGTTTTAAATTGCACCAACTCATTTTTGTTATAAATGCATAAGATCCGCAGACTACTTGTTACAATCAATTCATCCCAACAATCTAAATAAAATACTTCATTAACGTTTATTAAATTCTGTGACCTAAGAAAATTTTAAAAATTCTTGTAATGTACATATATTAATATAATAACATTTGAGCAGCGGTACAACTCAGTAATGAAATCAGATTCGATTTTCCATCATGAACATTTCAGGACCAGATCCAAGTAGCCCGGAGCAAAACATGGCGACATTTGATTTAGCCGTTTCGTTCTTTACGACCAGTCAAACGAGCGGAATGACGTGATTCATTTGTTAATTTCCTTAATCATGAGCGTATCCGTTTTTCAAGCCGGGTAGCATCGCAAATTAAGTTACGTAACGCGGACTGGGAAGTGCATGACTTCCCGTGGATGATGAGTCCTCGTCCAGTGACCCAGTTGCCGGTTAAGCGATGAGGCAGCATTAGGCGCAATAAATTATCCTTGGTCAGCTTTAAACTACTTTAATTCGCCGAATCGATATTCGTGTCTCGCGTGGCGCGAAACCATCCGCGAAACGTTCGCAGCTATGCAAAGTATCGTGATGCGCACAATGTTCGTACCAACGACTGGAAATCGTTATCGTGATCGATGAATAATACAATCGGAACACTCCTCTTACATATAATTACCGTAAAATATTAATTTTTAAATATCCTACTACGAGGACAGTTGTAGTCAGCTTCAGGAAAGGCTCTGTGGTATTTTTTCAGAAAGATTGAATGCGAGGGAGTCGAGTAAAAATTTTTAATGTGGAAGAATTAGACGTCCCAAGTTTGTTAGTATCTCTGAAATTTTCGAAATTAAAACTACTTTTCTTCATAAATTAAGGTAACTTTATACTATTTTACAATTATAGTAACTCCGCGATCTAAGTCCTTTTTCGGTACTCTGCCGGGACGTAGATCGTGTAGGAACACTATTCTTTTGTGACCGCATCGACCGCGCCGAACATAGAAAAGGACAGCATGCAAACTGAGTTAAAATCAGGAAAAATTTTTTAGCATTTTTAATATACGGTATCTTGCAAAATCGTTAACTGTCTTTGAATATTTTAATACATACTCAGGCAGCAGGTTTTTCATTCCTTTCTTGGTGAAGTGAGCTTCGATTTTCAAAATGGAGAAGGGAATATTTTAAATAAACCATGATCTGATTCAGCTTCTTACCAGGATCCAAGATCTTCCGTAAATTTACAATTTCAGTGTGAATTATTGAGAAATCGCAGTAAAATAGAATTGTTTTCAGAGCAATAATAGACACAATACTATAACAATCATTCTAATAAGCAAAATCTATGGAAATTTCAATTCTATTCTTTCTGGAAGAAATTTGTACGTGTTGTCTGTATAAAGATCCACGATCTCCTTGTCACAAGTAAATATTAAGAAAATACAGTAACCCCACGATGTAAGTTCTTCTTCGGTTCTCTACCGGGACTATAAGAATCATTCTAATAAGCAAAATCTATGGAAATTTCAATTCTATTCTTTCTGGGAGAAATTTGTACGTGTTGTCTGCATAAAGATCCACGATCTCCTTGCCACAAGAAAATATTAAGAAAACACAGTAACCCCGCGATCTAAGTTCTTTTTCGGTTCTCTGCCGGGACTTAGATCGTGTAGGTACACAATTCTTTTGTGACCGCGTCGACCGCGCCGAACGTAGAAAAGGACAGCATGCAAACACGGACCGCGCAGGTCGAAGGCGCAACAAAAAACATCGTATCGGTGAGACAATACTAGTGCAATAATAAAACTTGTTTATTTTTTATTTATTTTTAATGAAATTTTACCAATATATTCGTGGCATTTTTCTAATGAAAATGATACCAAATATGATATAATTCCGATGATATTTACTTGTGTAATAAACGATGAAAGTTTTGGACGTAAAGAAGGACAGCGTATAGGAAGGAAAGAGACGACAAGAGTCGCGGCCGCCGGCACAGTTCAAAGACCCGCGTGTCCGTACAATGTAATGCCAATAAAAAACTTCCATCGTTCATTACACAAGTAAGTATCATCGGAATTATATCATATTTGGTATCATTTTCATTAGAAAAATACCACGAATATGTTGGTGAAAGTTCCATGAAAAAATAATAAAAAATAAGGAAGTTTTGTAATTGGATTAGTAGTGATTCACACCGATATACCCGACCCAGGATCAGATTACGAAGCATGTTTACACTGCTCGGCGACCGAGGCAGCTCGAGCTTCACGGCCCTTCCGGGGATACCCCGCAGTGGAAGGGGTAGGCCAAGGGACGTAGATCGCAATGTTCCGTTGGACTTACATCGCGGGGTTACTGTATTCGTTTTTTGATTGATTGCTAGTTAAAAGTTTGAATAATTGATAGAAAGTTAAAGAGATTCGGTGTTGCAATATTTATTTCTTTGCGGACGCGTGTCTGCAGACAGTCGCCAAGTAAAATTGCTACTCCGTGACTAAAAATAATTTTTCATAAAATAAATATGTTTTATAAAAACATTTTATGAAATAAAACACTTGCACCTTCATTTAATTCTTATGCGTAGCTGTCAGTACACAATTTCATTTCCCCCAGGAAAATTGTACATTCGAAAAAAGCAAAGTTTTATAAAACAACTTATTCTAGTCGCATTTTGTGCTGGGTACAGTAAGCGTTAAATACATAGAGTCCCATTATAATAATGACTATATTTGACGAAGGAGTTGTTGCACAAAATAAACTGAAGAGTTTAAAAGTATAAATATGTTTCACTGTTTCATTCCTACTACATTTTCTCTTCGTAAAAAAATCGTGAACCTGTGTAGCTCGATTTTTACAAACTCCGTGCCTCAAAAACCGCTTTTTCCGAAAGTCTACAATAACGTAAATCCCAGTTTGAGGTCGAGCAGGTTTTTCACAAACATCGAGTGCGCGCTCGTTTGTAACAGCCCTCGGTTGTTTCCCTGTTGGAATATATCAATATAGATGCTAGCTTAATCAGCCCTCGCGAACTTGGTAGTTTGCAACCTAACGCGGCAATTTCTGTTGCAGGACAATCGCCGACCTCTCCAACGCCAAGAACAATAGGTGAGTTAACGGAACAGGGCGCGTTAAGCTAAAAGTTTCCTTAATACAATGATAATTAAGCTCCCGTTACAACCCATCAAAAAAGTCGTATCAGCAGCACAAGCAGTGTTGGAAGTAGCAGTCAGCAACGATGTTCGAATGAAAACGTCGTTGCAACGGCCAGCCATAAACGGCTTAGTTTCGTCGTGTGTCGCGGCACACATTACGCGGTGGGCGTACTTACCAAAGCAAACAAGTCCGGTAACGATCGGGGCACTCTACTCTGTGTGAAATTTTATTCCGATAATGGAAGCCAGTTCCGTTCTCCGCGAACTATAAAGAGTTCATGATCGGGCGCTGGTCAACAGAGCCGATACGGGCTCCGTGGAGGAATACAGGGTGGGGCAATATCTTTGTCCACCTTGAATATTTCCGTTAATTATAATAATATGAGAAAATGATATATACAAAAGTTGCACGGTATCGAGGGAGAAATATTGTGATGTAGAAATTTGTTATGTGCGTGAAGACATTTCGGAGATTTCGAGGTCTCCTTGTTTTCTTTAAATGAAAAGACCTACTTTTTGAATCATGAATCGATAGAGTATCAAATTCTGCGTAAAAATGTATTTGACCTCTATATGTCCTAATGTAATAGTTAATGAGATATTATCGAAATAATTTTCCATATGTTCTCACCATATTCAAGTTGAGGGACATCAGTTCGATAAACTTCCAGGCACATAGCAGTGATGCCAGATCGGTTAAATCGAGGGGAATACAACTTACCACCTCTCTAGTGACCAGAGTAATATGTGACACGTTGCGCGGCACGTCACGTGACCAATCTACTACGGCCTTAATGGAGGACGTTGGAGTGTGCTGAGGTAGTGGAATGGGATAGTGGAAGGGGAAAAGGAGGAGAGGAAAATCCAACCAGTTTTGTGTGTTTCTGTCATCAGTGGCACATAGTGGGTACGTATGGAAAATAATATCTCGTTAACTATTACATTAGAACATATAGAGGTCAAATACATTTTTACGCAGAATTTGGCACTCTATCGACTCATGATGCAAAAAGTAGGTCTTTTCATTTAAAGAAATCAAGGAGACCTCGAAATCTCCGAAATGTCTTCACGCACATAAAAAAATGTCTACATCACAACATTTCCCCCTCTATACCGTGCAACTTTTGTATATATCATTTTCTCATATTATTACAAGTAACGGAAATATTTAAGGTGGACAAAGTTATTGCCCCACCCTGTATAATTTCCTCGGGGTGGGGGATAGCGTTCGACGCTCGGCGTATAGGTTTCAAATTAAATAATCGCGTTCGAGAAAGGGGATTCGATTAGTACGGTGGCCGAGCCACCTGTTCGCTCTTACGTGCTGCAGAAAATCGCTTTGCCGAGTCACTGCCGCGATGGGAAAAATGCGCGGATTTTTTTTAGAAACGCCTCCCCCGGAAAAAACCAGCCAGCCGTTCGACCGGAAAATCGAATATCGCTGATAACGTCGCGATCGACGCTATCAACGTTCAACGATCAAAGCGCTTAGGTTACACTAGCCGTGAAAGGCACCGGGGCATCTCTATGTACACGCTCGCGTTCAGAAAAACTTCGCATTAGCGTTATGCCTCGCGAATAGACGCCATTGGCCGGAACCGGGCGACCCTCTCCCTAAGTTTCCGGGAAAAGAACGTGTTTTAATAGGTGGCTTGCTTGGTGAGCGGTTTGTTTGACATTTTTCTGGTGCTTGCATTGACATACAGTCACTCCCATTAATATTCGTACACGCTTAAAAAGACTTGTTTAATATTGGACCATACGACTTGGACTTCTTTGAGAAGTTAGAATAATTAGTTTACTGCATGACGTGAAAAAGAAATTTTAAAACGATTGGGTAAAACTTACGTTTAGGGGAGGATGCTCCGATGACCTTGAAAACATGACAATCTGCTTGAATGGGTGATAATAACTTGTGTTTATCATTGGCAATACTAGTTTTCTAATGTGTGGGCGTTTTCAAGGTTATTTCAAGGTCATTTTGTCTTTTCTTATCATAAACCCTTATTTTTTATTTCGGAATCATATTCTACGTGAAAAAAATGGACAATTTTTGTTTGAAACATTTTTTTTTTAAATTTTGTACAGTCAATCTACCAACATAAAAATTAATTTTCAATTCTGTAGAAATAATTCCGTCACGCCGATATGGGTGGCATGGCGAATAAAATGTTAATCTGTATTTTATGATTTTTATAAGTTTAGGTCTTAATGGTTAGTTTGAACAGTTGTTAATCAATATTTCTCACATTTATTTTTATTTCTTTATCTAAATTCATTGATTCCTTTGTCGCTTCCAATTTAGCAATTTTCAATTGAAATTGATTAGAAAGTGGGCACGGATCCTGCCATTCTAAACAAAATTGACGTACATTTCTTCATGATATTAACAGGATTGAATTTATTCAGACTTTATGCGATTTTTATGGTAACACTTTCTTGAATAAAGATGTCTAACAAATAATTTCTTATGAAAATATTTCCATAACATTACGACTTGTAAAAAAAATTTGAAGTCCGTCCATTTTTTGATTCCGAGGTTAGTTTATGTGCTTCAATTATTCTTTTTCAGATAACAATACTTTGGCATTTTTAGTAGGTAAAATAAAACATTATCGTTAGAAATTTTATTTACATTATATTCACTTTACGTACGCGACTATTTTGTGGCTAAAGAAATCTGTTGGTAATATAATTAGAAAGAAATTAAAAAATCTTTGTGTCAAAAAGCAAAATAATGTTCTATACAACATTTGTGTTATGGCCCCGAAATTGTCATCAATAATATATATAAGTAACACAACTGTTTGATCTCACACTATGTAAAATAATAAATGTATAAAACTCATGCTATTGCTGAAAATAAGAAAAATATTATATAAATCGTTGGACGATTTTATAATTTTACTAACCAGAATTTAGAACAATTTCTTCACTGTAAACATCAAATACACTGTTTCAAGCTCCCCGCTTTAAAATGGATTTACTATGTTAAAAATTGCAAAGTATGTGATCACTATATCGATTCACCGTACACTTGGTTTAATATCCAGGTTGAAACCCATAAAGCATCTTCGATGGAATAAGCCTTGTGCCGTCGAGACCTTTACAGTATAGTTATATAGATATAGTCTTTTAGGGACCATGAAAGGTTGTCATAGTTTTATATCCTCATCTCTTGGTGTCGAAGATGTTGCATGAATTTTAATCGTAAATATTTTATTTGCAAACATCCTCTAGACTATCTAGAAAATAGCCATCAAATTCATGTCCTCTAACAAACTCACTCAAACCAGTTCCAACCATCATTCTCATCAGCAATCTACGGATTATTATAGAGAATAAAACTTGTCTGCATTAATCAAGGATCTTTATGCAAAAACCAGATCATTTTTTAGTAATTCCGCTTGTTGAAGTTTTACATATCTATAATGTCTCTTTCTTTTATACAACGTGATGTGGGTGAATAAACCGAACTGGGTTTCACTATAAATAGAGTTGATATTTATTAAACAATAATTAAAGTTCCTTTACATTATTTACATTATTTACAGATCCTTTACCTATAAATAGAGAAACGGCATTTACAGCCTATTCTTCCCTATCTTTCCTTCTTATATCAATTAATATGCTTTCTGACTCGAATTCCCTCTTATGTGCTCTCTATTACCGACAAGTGACGCGGCAAACTTCAAGAGGGTTTGTAAAGTAGTATCTGTACTACTTTATATATCGTTAAAAATTCTGAGAGAACCACACAATTTTCGAAATCTTTACAATACGTGGTTTTTGCTCCCAACTCAGACGGTCATTTATTTGCAGGATGCAGGAACTATCTACATATTAATTTCCGTGCGTGTATAAGATATTACTGATGTGGTAGTTGACCTGTTGATAGATTTTCTTGTGAATAGTTTTTCAACAATTTTCTTTTACTCTGAATAATTTCAATTTAAAAGAATAATCTTTACAATACGTGGTTTTTGCTCCCAACTCAGACGAAGTCATTCCTTTGCAGGATGCAGGAACTATCTATATATTAATTTCAGTGCGTGTATAAGATATTACTGATGTGATAGTTGACCTGTTGATAGATTTTCTTGTGAATAGTTTTTCAACAATTTTCTTTTACTCTGAATAATTTCAATTTAAAAGAATAATCTTTACAATACGTGGTTTTTGCTCCCAACTCAGACGACGTCATTTATTTGCAGGATGCAGGAACTATCTACATATTAATTTCAGTGCGTGTATAAGATATTACTGATGTGGTAGTTGACGTGTTGATAGATTTTCTTGTGAATAGTTTTTCAACAATTTTCTTTTACTCTGAATAATTTCAATTTAAAAGAATAATTTTTACAATACGTGGTTTTTGCTCCCAACTCAGACGAAGTCATTTATTTGCAGGATGCAGGAACTATCTACATATTAATTTCAGTGCGTGTATAAGATATTACTGATGTGGTAGCTGACGTGTTGATAGATTTTCTTGTGAATAGTTTTTCAACAATTTTCTTTTGCTCCGAATAATTTCAAATAAGAAAAATAATTGCAAAATAAATACTGCACCTTAAAACCCAAATGTTAGAAATTTGCTGTCTACATTTTGTTGTAGTCAGTATATTATAATTTGGTGAAAACTCTTTCAGCCGTGATTAGGCTACTCCGACGCGACAGTGCACGAACCTTCTATGCGGTGGAAAAATCCTGACGCAGTTCCTTGAGGAAACATTTTTTAAATGGCGGCCAACGATGCGCGGGCTCTCGGTAATTAAGCATCTTGGGCGCAAGGTTCACAAACTGCGAGTAAAAACTAAATAAATAGAGGAGGTCCGGCGTCGGATGGCTGCCGAAAAAAGGGGAAAATAGAGTGAAAGGGAGAGAGAGTAAGCAAGTGAGAGCGAGAGAGAGGGGGGGTGAGGAGAATTAGTGTGGCCGCCGCGAAACACGCCTGGCTGACTGGACCAGCTGTGCACGAGGATACGCTCGCTGCCTCAGCAGAGCTTGCGCAAGCACAAAAGCTCACCGCTCAAGGCAAACAGCAGGACTGTGAGGTACAACGTAGCCCTGGGCGCTGCGGCCTCCAGAACGAAGGGACGAAGGAAGAAGAGACCACCCGGATAGAAGAAAAAGGACGGGACGGAGAAGAAACGAGGCGAACGTGACAAAACTTCGGCGAGAGGTGACTGTGAAACCTAGGACAAGGTGTCGAAGGGTTGCACGGACTTCGGACTGCCTTGTGTACTCGAATTAACGTGACGGATCGTTAGGGAATGCAGAGTTCGGTCGGAAGAAGTGGGAGATGTGCTGGTGGATCGTTTGATGGCGTTTGAGAATATCTGAGAGTGTTTGTTGGGAGCTCTGAATTTTTTAAACCGCCCTATGATGGTCTGGAGAGATTTATAGAGGAACAGGAGATTTGAGAATGTGATGAGTAGACTGAGGATTTTATAAATTCATGACAGGAATGGGTAGATCAATTGCTAAATAGTGGGAGTGTTTATAGAATTTATGATTGCTGTTATATGAGTGTAAATTCAGTGAAATTAGTCAGAAAAAAGTCGGACTTTATGTAAGTTATTGATCGTTAGGGAATAGAATGTTTGCTCGAGAGAGGTAAGAGTGTGGTGTTGGATTGTTGGTAGTGTTTGAGAATGTTTGTTGGCAGCTCTGAAATTTTTAAACCGCCCTATGATGGTCTGGAGAGATTTATAGAGGAACAGGAGATTTGAGAATGTGATGAGTAGACTGCGGATTTTATAAATTCATGACAGGAATGGGTAGATCAATTGCTAAATAGTGGGAGTGTTTATAGAATGTATGATTGCTGTTATATGAGTGTAAATTCAGTGAAATTAGTCAGAAAAAAGTCGGATTTTATCTAAATAATTGATCGTTATTGAATAGAATGTTTTTTCGAGAGAAGTAAGAGTGTGGTGTTGGATTGTTGGTAGTGTTTGAGAATGTTTGGTGGGAGCTCTGGATTTTTTAAACCTTGCTTTGATGGTCTAATGAAATTTTGGAAGACGAGAAGATTGAAGAATATTGTGTGTATATTCAAGATTTTATAGCGAAATATCATACCATCTAGCGCATGCGCTCAACACTCCCACGTCTACCACCCAGCGTATATACCAATATGGCGGCGCTGTAACCTGTCAAAAAGTCTTAAAAATGTTCAACTTTACACGCGCATAACTTCTTAAGCAGTGAATTCCTGGCAATATGACTTACATTTTCGGTGTTTTCTCGTCGAAATCTATAGGATTGCATAAAAAAAGGTTTTAAAAAACTGGGTTTCTAAAAGACATCTCAACCATACTTACAACTCAATGAAAATACTAAGGAAAAAAAGTTAATCTTCACTAAGATAATTAATCGTTCGAGAATGCAGAGTTTGATAGAGAAGTGAGTATTTTACTGAAAGTCCTTTTAATTCTTTTCGTAGCTTCGTTCCAAGCAATTTTTCCCGTTAAACTAAAAACAGAATAATTGGTGTGTCCAGTTATTTCTCTCGCTCGTTCCGACAGCACGCTGCCTATCTGTTTTACCGCAGTAAATCATAGTGTTCCGCTGCTCCGGAATATCGATTGTGCAAGGCGACGACGGTTCGCGATTTCCTCTCGTTTCTGCGAACGATTCGCTAGGATGACACGATGATCGTGCCCGCGTATTGTTGTCGGGATTATTCTTTTCAGCGGCGCCGTCTATTTTCGCGGGCCACGGGCTTGTATTTTTATGAATTTCGAGATGCACGAGAGTCGAGGACGAGCCTCGTCACGAAGTATTGGATCTGGTTACAGGGTAAGCTCGTCGCATATTTAGGGGAATCCTCGGAATATAGAATGGTCCTTGTGTTTCTTCTGGCTGAGGTCTTCGCTGGATACATACAAATTTAGTCGGGACAGAGGATTGTATTTTAAGCAATCGCTTTTCTCGACGCGACGATGAATTTTATAGCAGCTGAGGCATTTGGTGGTCGGATTTCGCTTGATTTGTATCATGTCGGTTTATATGAAATTATAACAATAACACTAAGCAAATTGTTTTAAAAATAAGACTTCCTCATCAAAGTATGTGATTTATCACGAACTCGCGTTGAGACCGGATTGGTCTACGAGGGTTGTAAATCCCCGATTCGAATGTGACAACGTGGTACGCGTTTCTCTATGACCACTTAAGGTGATAGAGGTGGTATGAATGAAATAAATTAGTCACAATTTAATGAACAATTAAAAGACTATATTTTAAAAATAAAATAACTTTGAGTACAAGAGTTGAAATGCACGGATTGAATATTGTCGACAAAATTTCGCAGACTGTGTTTGACGATGAAGTGAAGTTGATGATGGATGGCGTAAGAAAGGTAAACTCGGTGTGGGCCTGAGTTTTACTATGGGGAAAGCGGATTCGTTGACTGCCATTTCCCGGGTATTGGTAAGGAGCACGGTCGTCTTAGATAATTGGTCAACGAAAAATGGAAGGGAAAGGGAAAAAAATGACCGCCCCCAAACCAGGAGTCACTCGCAGGTACGCTTGTATCCTCGAGTGACGCACGCGGGGAATCCGCGTGTCCCAAAGGCAGAACCGTAGCAGGTCATAAACCAGAGAAGCGCCTTGACTCGGAACAAAGAAAACGGAAAGAAAGGACTCGAGGATGGCTCGACTTCCGGTCACCAAATGTGGACAATGGGTCAATAAAATGCTAAATGTTTTGACGAAGAGTAACGGCTTCTCGGGAATATTGCTACTACGGGTAATTCGGTGCTATTAGTATCTGTTATTTTGGGAAACGTGCAGGGCAGATGGGGCATCGAAAGAGGCCCAATCGCCTTGCTTACGGTTCAAAAATGCGGTTAGTTGTACTGAAATAAAGTAATATATCTTTGTTGTTCAGAATTGAATATCGCGCCGATTTCGCGGATCAGCCGTCGCGAACGTGATGACGCGATTCGTCGACTCGACCGCGTCCGCGACGTCGTAATTCGCGGATTACCGTGCGACAGCACATACGCGTGCCAATAATTAGGCCGGTGGTCCCCCCTTCTCCGTGACTAGGCAAGACGAACGTCGGTTCGTTACGCGTTCGTCTCGCTCTCACACAACTGTCTATCTTTCTTTGCCTTGCGCCACGCACGTGGACCGAGAATTACACTCAGAAAGTTTATGTGAAACCACCGTTTATTAAACCAATTCTTTTTACATCCGCTGCGACACTGTAGTAAAATACATAAGTTACATTCAGTGCGCGACCGCGTTAATTAATAAAGACAAGGACACCACGTGTTCACTTTTCAAAACACGCAAACATTTTATTTCGGTTCGACCAACCTCGATTTGCAAAAAGTGCGGATAGTTGTACTGAAATAAAGTAATATATTGTAAGGAAAGCCGTAAGAAAAGCGGTTTTTACTAATATATTTGGGCACACGGATAACCAAAGCGTTTCGACCGACGAGATTTCGCAGCTGCTGTCACGATCGTTACTTCATTAAATTCTTTTGTTAATATTGATTTTCTTCTTTTATAAATTTAGTTATATATAGGGTTGTCTGTTAACATGCACATAAACATAGTTCATCCACACTTCCACTCTTATAATATCTTTGTCAAGATATCCTTTTCTGAGAAACGGAACAGTATGGACCATTGCAATTGTGGTAACACGTATAATTAATTATTTATTCAGGGAAAAGAAAGGAAATAAATCCAGGGTTACAATAATTGCGTGATACAAAGCTATCTTTTAAACTTAACTACTAATAATTACTAAACTAAGAATATCGACTATACGATTTTACTTCCGACTTCAACCCTCAACTTTCTACTACTCCTTTCACAACTCTCGGACAACGACTGCCTCCCCCAACTCACCCCTCTCCTAACGAAAACTCGATTTACCCCACACTTGCGCTACATAATTACATACATCTCTTTACATTTTAATGCAGATTCGGATGAAATTTTTTTCGTGTTATATGTCAAAAAATGTGGTGCTAGAAGTCAGACGCTTCCATTTTGGATAAGAAAATGACAAAAAAATTATTTCTAAGCAACTTACAATATGTTCCAAACATATATTCCATTTTGGATAAGAAAATGACAAAAAAATTGTTTCTAAGCAACTTACAATATGTTCCAAACATTATATTAAATTGTTGTTCTGTAGAGAAAAAAAACGGTTGAATTTATTGATAATTACAGGCCCGTTACTGCGGCCATACTCCTCGAGATGTCCATAAAATTGCATCAATTTCCGCGAGGTAGTTTGGCCGTTGGAAGACCTTTTGCTCTTGCAGGTCGAGCAAAGTACCATCCATCGACTTCCACAGGGTGGAATTTTCGAGCAAGCTAAAAATGGGTTTTTAAGGATTCTGCTTGTCGATGCGCCGGATGCAGCGGGCAGTTATCAGCGATTCTTTGTGCAGCGTTCGGATCACGCGATGCCGGCAATATGCTCGGAATATTCGTCTTTTGTTTCGGAGTTAGTGGACAACGGCAGCGAGAGAGCAATATCTAATTTCTCGCCATCGTGGATCCGGGTGAACTTCGACTGTTTACGAAAGTTCGAAACGTTAATTGATTAAATAGTCACGTTACACGAGCCCGATCTCCATTTCACCCAGGGCGATGCACAGTGCGTTGAAAAGCCCGCTTTTTTGGTCAAAATTCCATTACTCGAAAATTATACATGTTACGAAGAAAAGTTTCAGATGAAAGTTGTAGGATACAAAAGGGGGTACATAATGATCAAGGTTATTTGACATTGCAGTAACATTGAAAAGCTCTGTAGATTACAATTGAAATTTTTAGCGTTTGCGTGTTCCTCAAGATGAGACTGAGTGGATACTAACCACATTGGTTGAACTTCGTTTTGGAGAACTCTTTTTTTTCTAGTTATTTTATGCAATCCTATAGATTTCAACGAGAAAACATCTAAAATGAAAATCTTATTGCGAGGAATTCATTGGTTCAAAAGTTATACGTGTATAAAGATGAACATTTTTAAGCCTTTTGGACAGGTTAAAACGCCGCCATTTTGATATATTTGCTAGCTGATACAGATGCGAAAAATGTGAAACATTATACCATTTTCGAAATGTCTTCATCGATATCTACAGGATCACATAAAAAAAAGTTAAGAACACGGAGTTCTCTAAGACGAAGTTCACCCAAGACATTTTCAAAACGCTAGAATACTTTTGACTTTGCAGAAACAATTTCCGAGTTATAAACTTCAAAAGTTGATGTGCCGACATTAACATTGTGCAGAGTACATCGCGAAGTTGTTCAGTTGAATGTTGCACGACATTATTCTCCTTTTTGCCTTGTAATTTTGTTCTGTAAACAAGTAACGAAAGTACATGATTGAAAAGAATTTTCGAGGTTTTCTTTTTTGGATTGTTTGAAAACCATATATCCAAAATAGATATATTCGTAATAGGTCATCGCTGCCATAAAAAATAATGGTTAAAAATTAACGGGCAAGTAGGGTCAGCTTAATTTTGCATAATATTTGCAACATAATATCCGAGCATATTTCCGCCAAACCGTTGCACAGCAAGTAAATGTGTTTTTTATTTTCTATTCCGTTTTCTTGGTTCTCTACACGACTATGACGGAATTTTAAATTTGGTTTCATTTACATTATATTTATATAATTTTTCAGACGCATTAAAACCTCTTGAAAATGATCCACACACGGGTCGAAACGTTGAGAGAATAATCTAACTGCAAATTTGCTGATTTTCAATAGGATCGAACCTAGCGCCGAAATCAGATTCATCAATATGCTTTAAATACCAACTTGAAAAGTGATCTTTTGTTTTTTGTCCATTGTCAAAGCACAGTTTTAATAGCTTGGAAAATTCGGGGCTCGTTGCTTTGCTCCATAGAAACAGAACAGTTTGCCGGAGGTAAATAGCTAACGGTAAATAACATTTAAGAAATATATATGACGCTGTGAGCCATGCAGATAGAAAGATAGTAAGCTGAATAGCACAATGGCCGGAACTTTGCAGATATATCCTCCGGGACTTCAACCCCCGGCACACGAACGTTTAAGCTCGGAGGGGGAAGATTTAACGTCATTAGCGAGAACAGTGCGCTGCGCCGAAGGAGTTGTTGAGTTTCGCGAGAGATGTCCATGATGATGTGTAATTTGCCGGGTGTGAAATGGTTGGGCGTCCTTGTACAGTATCGGGACCTGTGGACCGCCCTTTATGGTCATTTATCGTTCGATGTTTATTCAAAGTGAATCAAAAGTTCGATCAATCGTGAATATACAAAGTGTAAGAAATTGTTCTAAACATTTTTCTCTTCTTGAGAATATGATTGGGAAGTCTCTAGAATATTTCTTTCAATTAGAATTTCTATGAGACAGCAGTTTTTAAAATTTACATGCTTAACAACGCATTTTGTATGACGTGCACTTTGCCATATAACTCATCATTGACATTCTATTCACGTTACTTTGCTAACGATTTTATTAACTAATTTACATCCATTTTTTTTGGTACTCGAATGATCAGGTTTTATTTAATAACACTGATTAGTATCGCATAGTAAAATGTGCGTCTTTATATCATTATTTACAAGATTACCATACTTACTTAGTTATATGAACAGTGCTGAACAAAATACTTTTGTTGAACAAAATACGTAGTATTGACACACCTTCTAAATACGAATAATTATTTTAAAAATTGAATCAAACGACTCGAGTTTTTTTGAAATTCCAGAACGCTCAGTTTACTAGATAATATCTAAAGAAATAATTTAAAAATTGTCATTGGTTAAAATTGTCAAGATAGAAAAATGAAGGTTACAATTTTCAACTTTTTGTCTGAAGAAAATTGCGTCCGAATAATGAAAATTTAAAAAATACTGTTGGCAGACCTAAGTAAGTAATGCACATGCACAATGTTTCATCGAAATCGATGAACGTTGTTATGAGCCATAATTGATTCAAAATGGCACAAATAGTTGGAAACTGCGATGTAAATCCACCCTAAGTTCAAAATTCGAAAATTCTTACATTTTTTAATGCCTATGAATTTCTAATGTGTCAACCGATTTCGGTAAAATCTTTAAAACGTATATACGTAATTGACACAGATGCACAAAACATGGTTCTTCAGTTTTCGCTATAGGTCAACGACCATTGACTCGCTGCAAAAACCGGTTCTCCTCAGATCACCGAAGTTAAACAGCATTGGCCGCGGTCAGTACTTGGATGGGTGACCGCCTGAGTATATACGCCGTGTGATTCGGAACCCACCGTAATAAACAGTTATAGGTCCCGCTGATAAGTAGGCTGTGAATATTGGTTAGGTGAGAGTGGACAAAGTGGAAGAAGGGGGGGAGAGTGGAAGAAAGGGGGGAGAATGGTGGTAAAACGGATTTGAAACTCTGAGGAGACCAAATTATCAGTACCACCTATAATCCTATCCTAGTTTGCACTATAGGCCCCCACTGTGAAACAGTTGTATAATACATCTTTCAGTATTTTCTCTATAATTACGATCAACTGCAATTTCTTCAAACTTTATTTCACGTCATCTGGTAAACAATGTGTTCTAACTTCTCAAAAAAATCCAAGTCGTAGGATCCACTATTAAAAAAGTTGTCATCTATTTAAAAGTGTCCGAGTCATTGCACAAAGTTCTTTGTGCTCTCGCAAAGGCTCTTTAAACGTTAACACTAGGTTTACGGAGCACTAAAATTGATTATTTTACATTGCTTTATAAAAATAATAAAATTGTATTTACTTAGATCTTCGGCGATTTTTATTGTAATATGTACACAAAAAAATAAATCGATCTAATAATTATTCACGAATGCCTCCTTACACTCTTAATAATCGTAAATTAAAAATTTTTGAATCCGTCATTTTGACGGGCCCCGTAAATCTAGTGTTAAACGCAAAAATTGCACGCCAACAGCGCAACAAATCGGTGAATCTTACCAATTATTTCCTTTCGCGAAAAAGTTCGCCGGCTGGTAGGGTGCGCGAGATTCGGGGGTTGTTTTTGCAATTAACGATATCAGCTGCGTAAACCGGCACGCCGGTGATCGAGCGGTATAAACGGCGTTGTTTATGCGCGCCTTCCATCGGCGTCGGCTCGCAGTTGGCGATTCGCCAAATTTTCGCGGACTGGCCACCCTCTCCCGACGCTTTTTTCTCTCTTTTTCTCTGTCTCTCCGGCCAGCCCGGCGGTATATCGACGCCCGGAGCCAGACGCGTTATCAAACGATTTATATCGGTGTTTTGCAAAATTTGTGGAGGCGACCTGCGTGAACCGGGGAGAGAGAGAGAGAGAGAGAGAGAGAGAGAGAGAGAGAGTGCACTAAACGTTACTGGCCGAGAATGGGTAACGAGCGTGGGTGGAGAAGCGATGCTGGGATCAGAGAGACTGGCCTGGTGCATCGGGTCGAGCCAAAAAGATATCGGCTAGGCATATTATCGCATTTAATCTGGCCCCTTCTCCGCGTGCCAGGGATTTCGATACTATGGCATCCCGTGGCGGACGATTATTCTTCAACGTGGCAAAAACTGGTCCCGGAGATATTCGAGTAATTTTTACTTGTAGAATTACTACCCAATCGATGGTCCATGGTATATACGAGACATCCTGCATAAATACTAAAAATTTAGACCAATAATTTAAAAACAAAAATTTGCTACTTAATGGTTAATGCTACTTAATGGCTACGTTGAACACTACATCACTCTTTGGGAACTTACGGTATCGAATTTACAGAATGATAATGAGAACGACAAGAGTAGATAGGTTTAACCCCTTGCTATACTATTTTCGGCTGTTCTTTCTTTTGGAGGACCAGATGTTTTTAACTTTCTTGAACACTTTTTTAACTTTTTTTATGTAATCCTGTAGATATCGAGGAGAACATTAGGAAAATGTAAGTATTATTGTTAGGAATTCACTGGTTTATAAGTTATACGTATGTAAACATGAGCAATTGTAAACGTTTTTGACAGGTTAGGGCGTCGCCATGTTGGATATTCGTTGGGTGGTACAGGTAGGACTGTTGAGCGCATGCGCTGGATAGATGGTTATACGCGTGTAAACATGAGCAATTCCAAGTGTTTTTCACAAATGAAAGTGTCGTCACATTAATATATTCGCTGGGTGGTAGACGTAGGAGCGTTGAGCGCATGCGCTTAATCTGTCAAAAAGGATTAAAAGTGCTCAACTTTACACGCGTATAACTTCTGAACCAGTGAATTCCTAGCAATAAGACTTTCATTTTCGGTGTTTTCTCGTCGAAGTCTATAAAACTGCATTAAAAAAGTTAAAAAAAAATTGGTCCCCCAAAAAAAGATTTAACCCTATTTTTTTTTTAATTATGATTTGTGTCGCATCAATTGCATGGTTATTAGCGACATCGTGGAGTATGTATTAGATTATCTGATTGATCAATTTGGTTTCACTGATGGTATTTGTTGCGGAGCAGGTCGTATTTCTTGCATTGCAGAATTAGATGTCCTTTGTTGTTATCGCCTCGCACTCCTCACAGTTGGGAGGTGGGCCTCTAGAGATTATGTAGGAGTGAGTTATTCTTGAGTGGCCAATTTTAATTCTTGAGATGGCTACTTGCTCTCTTCTGAAAGCATCAGGGATCGGTTTATTTTTTTCGAAGAACTCGTTAGTTTTCATATGGTTTGAAGCCTTTTGCTGTCATTCCTCTTCCCATTGGTGATTCAGTCTCCTTTTAATTTCCCTTAGCAGATCATCGAAATGTAATTTGTCTTGCTTGATTCTCGTTTGTGAAGCCACATTTTTTGCCAGTTGATCTACTTTAATAATTATAACGTCTTTATCCCCAAAAATGTCACAGAGGAGGAAAGAAAATTTATAGGAAAGAAATATAAGCACGAAATGTGCGAAGGCAATACAAGAGATATATGGCCCGAAATAAATCGCATCGCGGAAATTAACTAATAAACGATTTTAAATCTTAATCAATATTTAACATATAATTCATATAATAATAAAAAATATTCGCGCTGTCTTAATAGATTCCATCAATACAAATTAAACATAAATGGAGTAGACAACAAACATATTTTCGGTTGTTATGAACAATCGTATTATCGGATTTCAATTTAAATAAAAAGTGAAATGGAAAGCTACACAAAATTGCTCCGCACTTAACACTAGTTTTACGGAGCACTAAAATTGATTATTTTACAGTACTTTATAAAAATAATAAGATTGTATTTACTTAGATCTTCAGCGATTTTTATTGTAATATGTACACAAAAAAATAAATCTATTTAATAATTCCTCGCGAATGCCTCCTTACACTCTTAATAATCATAAATTAAAATTTTTTGAATCCGTCATTTTGACGGGCTCCGTAAATCTAGTGTGAAAGTGTTAAGCAAAAATCGACGAGGTCACCATCTTGACGCAACGTTTCCCCCGGCCATCATACACCGACTAAAACAGTACCCAAAATTCTCCCCATAAACTCGCCATTCCTAAACAATTAATTAGAAGAAAAAATTCCGCCTTAGCGTCAAGCGACACGTTTTCCGGAGGCGGTGAAATTTAATTCGCCAGGGTCCGTTGCGCCGTCACGTTCCTCCGGCAATACGTAGCTAACAGCGGTGACCAGCGAATGCTGCAGGACAGGTCTGTGACGCGGTAGCAAAGGGGGTTGGTAAGAAGCTACTCTTAATACCATGGGCGATATTGTTCCCCGGGTGAAAGGTCATCGGATGAGAATCTGATCCCGAATTTAAGAAGCCCAGCCTGGAATTCCGCCGGATGGAGGAAGCTGGGTGTTCGTTAAGGTCGACGAGTTCCTTCGCGGCCGAATAACAGTCGGCTGGAGTCTTAGAGAGAGAGAGAGGCGATTGCATAAAAAGGGTCGGCCAGCTGCGAGACCAGTTAGAAGATTCTTTGGGGAATCCGGCGTCGGCGTCCCCGGGATAACCGTCGTAGAACAAAGAGCGGAATAAGCTGAAATAATTGCCAATTACAAAACCGAGCCGGATATTAACATTATCTCGGGGACACAGGGGCTACGGGCGTTCGGCGCCGGTTTCCTCGCAACCGACCAAGACGCCGCTTTCTTTTGTGGAAAATGTTTTCCACGTTTCCACCAACAGCCTCTCTCTGTTGGCTTGGAAATCTCTGCCCTCTCTCTCCCCTTCCCGCAAGTCACTGTGCACTTTCTCTACGCTGGTAACCGCGCAGAACTGCGTCCTAGATAAAGGATATTGTGTCTAGCGGAGGACAGCCACTCGAACACCGTTGCCGCTGTCACGGGAATTATTCGCGACGTGAGAAAAAAAAAATTAATTAAATAAGACTGGCAAGAGGTGCCGTCGCGTCGACCGAAGCTTTAACCGCTTGCCTTACGATTTATATTACGGTTTTAGTGATTAAAATTTCTTTGTAGTTCATAATTTCTTAGAAAAAGGAGAAAATGTATATCTATTGCATGTCTATATGTTCTCCAATGGCTGTACATTAACAACAACAAAATAGAATTATATTTCGATTTAACCCCTTCCCTTACGAGCGAATTTCCAAATGTGCGGTCCAAAAACGACAACAAGGTCGGTCGCGCCCGGGGACACAAACAACTTTGCTCAGCGTTCGAAACTGTACAAATCGCAAACTTCCTATGATTTGTATATACACGTGCGCGGTACAATTAACTTTGGGCCGATACCCTTGCGACACCTCTGAAGCGTCTTATCCGTGTTTGGGCCGATAACCTTGCGACGCCTCTGAAGCGTCTTATTCATGTTTGGTCCGATAACCTTACGACGCCTCTGAGGCGTCATTGTAAGCTAAGGGGTTAAAGGAAATTAATAACATACATCTTTATTAGACTCTGTTCAGAATATTCATCACGTCTCTCAGACGATATTGTAAGAGTCTCGAATTCTCTGAAGTTAAATGATTGTATTAGATCTTGATTGAACTTGACGTCGACTTCGAGAGACTCGCTGGTCTCGCCCGAATGTGTCCTCGTTCGTTTTCGTAGATCTATACGTTCGACTGTTCGATCGCGACTGACTGACCGTCGCGGTTTCGGGAGGACCCTTCGTTGTATCGTGAAGGCGGTCCTCCATTTTCTGGGTGTCAAGACGGTGACACCCATTGTCATGCCGAAGAAGTGCACTGATTGGTTCCTGCCGAGCTCTGCATGTCCCAATCAGTGGATTCTTGATGATTCTTAGATCGGCCCTAAGCGAGCCTGTCCCGAGGAAAGCGTGGGACCGTACCCGACCCCCACCGAGGGCGAAGCTAGGTAACCCGAGAACCGTACTTCACGGTCGGGAATATCCTTCGTCAGTGATAGATTCATGACGCGTAACTCTTAAGGAGGCAAGAAAAAATACGAAGACTAGGCGATGGCTCGACTGGTCGCCAAATGTGCAACGATTGCTTAATCCTTGAGAGCGGCCTCCGAGTCACGTAGGCGCCATAAACGAAATCTGAAGGAAAGACCCTTTGTAGGTCTAGACTAAAGAGAGGTCAACGGTGAAGTCCAGAATCGCTCGAGTGACGAAAGAGCAAGGTCAGAGAGGAAACAGAGGGCGGAAAACGAATTGTTCTTGTAATTTCGTGTCACGGCGAGTTGAACTTAAGCGATACCATAATGGCGATCCATCTTCTTGCGGGTCCCTGTCTTTCCGAGATCCACGGGTCTCGGATCCTTCATCAGCCCTTTAACCAGGACTTGTTTCCTTTCTTTTTATATCCCGCGATCTCTCTAGCCCACTCCCCTTCTCTCTTTCCCTCTGTGGCGTACGTGATAGAAGGGAAAGATTCGTTTAGGATACTTTCCCTTTTTCCAGTAAGTATGCACTGCGTGCGGCCGAACTCGAGTGCGGGCAATAAAACTGACGATTGCCAGAGCTTCGGTCGCCGCGGGAACACTTCCTGATCTTACGCGTTTCTTGGAAAGGACTTTCCCACGATGCCTTTGAAACGCGTAGAATTTTTTCTAGCCTGGTTGTCGTTGGGACGATTTTCGGCGCGTCCACGAAAACAGGCAGAAGCTCTTTGAATGCCGTACTGTTCGTATCGGTCTTCGTTTTTCAGTAACGTTAGTCGAGTTCGACACTTTTCTTTACGCGTTCTTATTACGCGTAGTTAAGAGTTTTTCTCCGTTTCTTTTATTGTTTGTTGTTTGTTGTTGTTAGTACTTGTTAATGTTATTGTTATATCCGTATTAAAGTTTATCGTGTGTTATACGTGAGTGCTAATTATTTTTACCCGGACAATACTATTCCCACACCCTCTTTCTTTCTTTCTCTCTTTTTCTTTCTTTCTCTCTTTTTCTTTCTTTCTCTCTTCTTCTTTCTTCCTCTCTTTTTGTTTCTTTCTCTCTTTTTCTTTCTTTCTCTCTTTTTCTTTCTTTCTCTCTTTTTCTTTCTTTCCCTCTTTTTCTTTCTTTCTCTCTTTTTCTTTCTTTCTCTCTTTTTCTTTCTTTCTCTCTTTTTCTTTCTTTCTCTCTTTTTCTTTCTTTCTCTCTTTTTTTTTGTTTCTCTCTCTTTCTTTCTTTCTCTCTTTTTCTTTCTTTCTCTCTTTTTCTTTCTTTCTCTCTTTTTCTTTCTTTCTCTCTTCTTCTTTCTTTCTCTCTTTTTCTTTCTTTCTCTCTTCTTCTTTCTTTCTCTCTTTTTCTTTCTTTCTCTCTTTTTCCATCTCTCTTCTACCTCAGACACGTAATCTCGAGACCCTCGAGCGAGCTATCCCAGCCGCGCGCCGGTACGCCCGATTAAATCATAACGCATTTATTAAATTCGTCTCGGTTTAACTTCGATAAATATTCAACCGGGTCCCGGGACAAAGGGGCGAATAAATGACGGAAGAGGAAAAAAGTTCATTACGACCGCGATTAAATGGAAGTAATCGTCCGAGTACTCGGATCAGATGCCAAGGGAGTCGGAGAAGGTAAGATCGACGGGAACGACATCGCGATCCTGTTAAGAGATCCTCCGAGTTTTATTTCTCCGATCGAGCGATTGCTCCTATCCCAGGAACCGGAATTCCCGGGAAACTTCGGGGATTATCTTATAGACTGTCGCTTCCACGGAGTCAGCAATATTTAATGTTCCTGATCAGAACAACGAAGCTAATCCCTCCGTTCCCATTTCTTCACCAGTTCCTGTGACGAACATCTTCGATCAATCGCGTAGAAACATTATAAATAATAATTGCAGTCTACTATCGTCTCTTTTAATTTTTATATAGGTCTGGGTTAAGTGCGGTTGAGTTAGCCACTTTAACTTTCTGTCGACTGTATGTAGATACTGCGGTTATTTAAACTTTTAAAATTGTTTAGTCGTGCACTTTCTCAATTGAATTGAGCAGTGCAGCGTGTGCAAGCGATACTCTTGTGCGCATCTACTTGTTATCAGCACCGAAGGATATGTAAAAAAACACTTGTATTTATGGAAACTGAACTACTAACGGTTGGTCGCTCGGAGGTTGACTCTTTGAACCAGTTTAAAATGTTGTGTACTGAATGGTGAACTTGAGCAGAATGACTTTCGTCGCTTGTGTCTCTTCGCAGATAGCCTCGCTGTGGGTTGGAAGAATCTATGTCTTATATTTTATCTTTCGTTGGTTATTAGAATAATTTGCGACGCCCACTTTTGCGAAAGAGGGGGTAACCTTGTGCGCGCCTCCCCGAGCAGTCTCACCCCCTTGGGTGTGGGGGAAAGTCCGAGATGGACGCTTGGTACCCTCACTCGATGGGGGCGGTAAGGTGTTGTAAACCTGGGCCCGGTAAGGTGTTGTAAACCTTGGCCTGGGCCGCTACCTTAATTGATATTGAAATTGGAAAAGTGGCAGGCTAAGGGCACTAAAGTCTGCCATGCAGATGTTTGCTTGTAGCGAATCATCTGTTTCGTCTTAGGACGGAACAAAAATTCTTGGGATCTTGTCGTTTCATGACTTTGTTACTTTTCTTATTTTTTATTATTTAAAGCTAAAAGTTTTGTTTTACATGTAAGTTTGAACGGTCCTGCCAAAACTGACCATGCGACGAGAGCCACATGACTGGTGAGGTTAGGGAACGACGAGGCTCGAGAATAAGTGTTTAGATTAAAGCATTGTATTAAAGGTTGAACAATAAATGTACTAAATATCGACAATTTGTGTAGATTCAGGCCAGTACGTATTGAGTGATTCATATGTTGAGTTTATGTACGTAAATTGTTCCATCGCAGGGGAACACGCGCACGGGGAGTTCGCGTCAACAGGGTTTATGACACGGACGTGACGAAAAGGCTATTTTTGAGATTAAGACCTTTTTCACATTTGGTGACCACTCGACGTCCAACTTTCGTTTCCGTCCTTCCTCAATAGCCGTGACGTGTCATAAACCAATAATTCCCGAGGAGTCGTCCTTTACCGAGGGTTACTTCGAGGAATTCCGACGACGCAGTCGAAGGTCCGATGGACTCCACGGTCTTGCAGGTATCATCCCCACTCTACCCAAGACAACGCACGCTCAGGGCGTAACGGAAGGGTGGTGATGATCCGTAAAGAATGCGCCGATTGGGAAAATGCATCGGCAAGAACCAATTGGCGTATTTCTACTCAGCGACACCGAAAACCTCCGAAAACAGAGGAATGCCTACAAGTACGAAGGCAGCCTAGGCGCTCCTCAACTTCCGAAAAAACTCCACTCTACATTCAGACAGCAGTCGCAGAACATCGTTCAACAACGCAATCAAAGTCTCACGCAACCATCGCTCCTCGCTACGAATCCAGTCACCCAAAATTAGTTTGGCGGGTGATAAGTCGGTGACCCACATATCTAAACGCGTCCAATCGGGATCTCGAGATTTACAACCTCGAGTGAGTTTACGGTCGACAAAAACCGCGCGTTAATATAGTTCGGTCGCACCGCATCATAAATGTTATATTAAAATTGCAGTTGTGAAAACTACATCCACACGTGTCGGTATTTATTCCACCCGTCTGAATTGGAAATTGAGTCTCACATATATTTACTACGTTTCATGGTATAAATTTTCTATCGCATAATGAAAGTTGTTTTTACGGTAGACAGAGGGTTAAAAATTAACGAACGTGAGAAAGAAGCGTACTGTATCACGCTCCAGGTGTTCGATTAACAACCTTCTCTCTGAAATTGTTTGATTATCAGGAATTCGTTGTCGAAGTGATTTTTCGGTGAAACAATGGCCGTTTTCGTCGCTGAAGAGAACGCGGTAAAAACGATCCAGCAGGTTGCAGACTCGCGCGGGAAATTAGGGTCAACACCGGCGCGCCACGCGCCGACTACATTTACGAGACGAGAATGCGGTATTTGCGAGCTTCTTGAGATTGCTCGTGATATTCATAGACGCCGGTTGACTGAGCATTTCGCGCTGCGACACGCCGCGTCGCGACGGCCACCGCGATAAATATTCAACGTGTAATTTAACGCACAATATTCCGTCTTAACAGATGGCAAGTTCGCCGACTACCGCGGTGGAATTGGAGACCTTGGCATAGTGTTGGAGTAGTATACTCATCTATACGTGTGTATGATACGTCGAACGATAGGACGAATAGATCGTCGACAGAGGGCGTCCACCCTTGTAGTAATTATCAATAAGAGTGCCCTTCTGTATCGGTATGTAGGAAATGAATGTGGACTAAGCGATCTCTTCCCTCTGGACGCTGGTCGGATATGAACGTATACGTGTTAATATAATTATCTAATAAACTCTTCTTTGTGAGTGTGTGTTTAATTGTGCATTTATTTAAAATACCGATACCTCCAAATAATCTCTCGCATAGTAACCAGGCTACTCCACTTTTTGCACACTGAAGATTTACATGTTTCTATGTAAGAATCTTGGGGAATGGGGAGATTAATCTCTTCGAAATACTTTGTTAAATACTAATATAATTAAAAGAACAAACGATACACAACGCTGACGCAATTAGCAGTCTCTCTCGCAAGACAGTCGCAACTCTACTCTGCGCTCTTCCCGAACATCCACGCTTTATACTCTTTCACCCTCTTGGATTCATCTCGCTTGCACTCTGTTTCTTGCATCCATCGCTTTCATTCTTAGAAACACACAAACTCTCCTATCGCCTAGTCCAGGGTTTGACTTTATTTGCTCGCGAGGACCGTTTTCCGAGGGCTACGCCTCCTCGACCCGGCCGCGCGTCTCGCTCCCCGTGGTCGCCTACGTGCTCGGACGGGCTCAGGCGCGATCATAACAGACAGCTGAACGGGGCGCATAAGGGGCGACACTCGTTTCAATAGGTTTCTACATTACCATCGAGGTACTATTGTCAATGCGTTTTTTTTATTAGTGGTATGCCCTTTAACCCCTTAGCTTACAATGATGCCTCAGAGGCGTCGTAAGGTTATCGGACCAAACATGAATAAGACGCTTCAGAGGCGTCGCAAGGTTATCGGCCCAAACACGGATAAGACGCTTCAGAGGTGTCGCAAGGGTATCGACCCAAAGTTAATTGTACCGCGCACGTGTATATACAAATCATAGGAAGTTTGCGATTTGTACAGTTTCGAACGCTGAGCAAAGTTGTTTGTGTCCCCGGGCGCGACCGACCTTGTTGTCGTTTTTGGACCGCACATTTGGAAATTCGCTCGTAAGGGAAGGGGTTAACCTTCCGTCGGGCGCAATGCCTCGACCGCCGAGTTCGGGCGCAATGTGCTTGACGGGCACACATTCAAAAAACACAATAAACACCTAATTAAGTTCATTCATACAACTGCTGTTAGGGAAACACTGCACTTGGTACCGCCTATACTTGAGGGGACGCTCTTTTGGGCCCTCCCCAAGGGTGGGGGTGACTGAGTCGCTTGTATTTTCCAGATACTTACGTGCTACCTGAACCTTCGGCACTGGGACTTTACCATACGGTCAATGTATTTTCGCAAAATTAATGAAAACCCTTATATTATTTAAATTAAAGCGAAGATAATAAATAATTTTTATGCTAATATTTCGAAAATACGTAACTTTAAAAATGTGATGATTTCTGACGCACTGAGCTGATTTGAACAAAACTTGAATAACTTCCGGTAATGATGGTTAAAGGCAAACTAAGTGGGAAGGATCCTTAGAGCACGTCAAAACAGGCAGTTACTGCGAACACCAAATGACAATGTTGCCTGGTGGGGGGGAGATGTACCCAAATAACCGCGATGTGCCTCTCAGATCAGTTGCGCACGACGGAAGGTTAATTATAGTCACTGAATTCGTAATGAAAGGGGCTCTCATTGTAGGGTGGGGCAGTAACTATTGCCACCTCAAATATCTTTGTTGTCTTTAAAGATACGTCAAATGTCTGAATGACAAAGTTCAGTGGGACTCACACGATACCAAAAAAATATTTGTTTTTATGTCATTTCTTAGAGATTTTCAAGGTCACCTTGACTTTTTTAAAATGGAACCACCCTTTTTTAAACACCTACAATGATAGTCCCTTTCATTATAAATTCAGTGACTATAATTACTCAAGGTCATTCAAGGTCACGGACAGAGTGCAACATTTCTACAAAGCCCGTTTACAGACATGTATCGATGTTAACTCTTATACGTTATCTCTGTCCGCAACCTTGAATGACCTTGTGTAATTATAGTCACTGAATTCGTAATGAGAGGGACTATCATTGTAGGTGTTTAAAAAAGAGTGGTTCCATTTAAAAAAGTCAAGGTGACCTTGATATCTCTAAAAAAATGACATAAAAACAAAATTTTTTTTTGCATCGTGTCAGCCCCATTGTAACATTCAACTTTGTCCTTACCATATTTTACGTATCTTTAGAAACAACAAAGATATTTGAGGTACAAACGTTAGGTGACTCGCCCTATATAACAATTGTATAATCTTGTGATGCTGCGTTTCGTTTGAATTGCTATTGTACAGTGTTGTGGAGTTGTGCTTCGTTTCAAGTGACTTTTCTAAGTGCTTTCTATGCGAGAAATGTGCGGTATTTATACATTTTTGGTGTTACTATAGCGCACCAATCAGGTGTGCCATCATTTGGTCGCAGGTAGTTTGCAGAGGGTCGCGCGCGGTCGCTGCATCTTCGGTCACAGGGTGTGTGTTTGGCGAAAGTTAGGTATTATCGAAGTATGAGTTACTGACTGAAATAAATGTTGTTCAGGGACTGAACAATGACAATTTTATATTTGTGCAATTAAAAGAGCAAGGTTAACACTAGGTTTACGGAGCACTAAAACTGATTATTTCACATTGCTTTATAAAAATAATAAAATTGTATTTACTTAGATCTTCAGCGATTTTTATTGTAATATGTACACAAAAAAATAAATCTATATAATAATTCCTCACGAATGCCTCCTTACACTCTTAATAATCGTAAATTAAAATTTTTTGAATCCGTCATTTTGACGGGTCCCGTAAATCTAGTGTTAAGGAAGAATTCCATTGTCGTTCGAGTATTGTCTCAAGCTCGGAAGTTTTAGAATGTCCTCGAAGACTGGGCTCTCTAATTTCTTGTTCGCGTTGAGCTCAGACTCAGTGTAGCCTGTTCTAATTGAAATAATAAAAATCCCCATGGGTACGGAGAGGGGGGGGGGGGGAATTTTCATTCTGCTCAATTAAGTCGGTCCACTGGTCGCCGCGATGCTGCGACAGAATCGAAAGGATCCTCTTGCATTAATTCCCAGGACGTCTTCGACGAATCGGCCGATCCCTTAAATGTTGACATTGCCCTCCGAAGGGAAGCAAGAACCGCGAGCACGCACTCCATCCGCAATGAAAGCCCGCAGCTAGTCCACCCCCGCAATTTCTTCCGATGTTCCGACCGCCCGCGTCGATTTAATCCCAATTGGCCGTCGTCTAATTAATACGAACGTGCTTTTTCCAATCGAGGGGTGACCAGAACGGCTGCGAGTGCGACCGTTCGCAAACACTTCACCGCCTTATGCATTATTAATCGCGCGATCGAACCGTGAAAATCGCGTTGTCTGCTGTACCGTCCACGATGGTTGTCGTGTTTGGTCCACGGAAACGTTAAATAATCGCTCCAGAGGGGGGTGGGGCTAAATAAATTTTTCCTGGACTTTTAGCGCTGTTTTAAGTACGGTGCATCTTGCTGAAGTTGTTGTTAGAATTGTAGGCGAAGTGAGAAGTGAGAAATGGATTTAAGCGTGATCTCTCATTAAGTTATATTAGAATGATGGTTATTTGTTATTTGGTTATTAGGAATTTTTTGCAGGAGGACAGAATGGGTAAGAGATGGAATTCTGCATATTCTTGTCTGCATATTCTATTTGATAGTGCTCAGTGTAAGGATGGTTAAACTGTACTTTGGAGGACCAATTTTTTTTAGCTTTTTGTTATGTAGTCTTATAAATTTCGACGAGAAAACACAGAAAATGAAAGTCTTATTGCCAGGAGTGCCTAAAACAGAAAACAGGTTGCAGAGGAAAGCTTTTGCTCTTCTGCGCCTCAGTATTCCAACGACGCGCGACGATGACTATCCTCTGATAACGTTTGGACACGTTCTCCTCTGGAATTCACCGCGAACTTTCACAGCTCAACCCCCCACCCTCCCGCAACCCTCTATCCTCCACTGAATCTTCCTCTCGTTGCGTTGGATAGCTGTGACGTGGTCATTTTTCTGGGACGCACACTGCTTGGCAAAAGCCGGAAAGTATTTTTTTCTTTTTTTTTGTAAAGGTTCAAAGTTGCAACAATTCAATGAAGACATGAACCTTTAGAGGGTTGACACTTTTCAAATTGAAAACTTGAATATTTTTTTTTTATTATAGAATCTTGAATCTCATTTGAGATTCATTTTGGCTACCATGAAAGTACAATTTTATTTATGAAAAATTTATGTGTATACAGACTGTTTTAAATCGTGTCGGCATAAGTTCAAAATTCAATATGATAAAATAAGAATAAAAGTTCATATAAACGTATGATCTTGTTTCCGAATTATAGCAGTTTTTGAAAAAGAATTTGCACAAAATTGTAATTGGGCGAAATTGCAGAGAAAATAATAGAAATTGTAGTTTACAACTTTTGTTATGTGGGTAAAAAGTGAAAAGTGAAAAAATATGTTTTCTGTGTCAATTACACGTATTTTGAAAATTTCATCAACATCTTTGAACACTGCAATGAGCTACAAAGTTTAAACATGGCGTCCTAATTTTGGCCTCTGACTGTAATAAATTTAATTCTCCTTCCATTGCTTGTCGTTTACATCAGTCGGATTCAATGAAATTTTCTGAATATGCATAATTGACACAGATCAACACAAAGTATTTTTTAAATTTTCAATAATGGCGTACAGAAAGGAGTTGTGGAAAGCCAAATTTAGTATTCACCCTGCAATGCCGACCAATTATAATTTTTTCAAATTTTTTATTTCTCGTCGTGTAGTAAACCAATTATTTTAATATCTCAGAAAAATCACAAGTTGTTTGAACTCATTTTAAAAAAGTTATTCCACTTTAAAGTTTGTATAGAAGCTTCTTTGACCGACTGTATATTACCAAATTAAAAAATCACTGTCATTTGAAAACATTCAATAAACAAGTGTATGCATTCAAGAAGGCGACTCCCATTCAGAATTGCAAAAGTACCGCAGATATAAAAAATTATCGGTTCCGGGCGAAACAATGCTTTTCCAGAATTTAGCCAACTTTTCCGAGTCTGTGTGCACAGACCCGTTATTTCCTGGGAGGAAGGGAAGAGGACGCTGTGGCGCGACAGTGGACGGAAAAATTCTCTCTCTCTCTCTTTCTCTCTGTCTCTTTTCTCCGGTAGTTCTCACCGGCCATTAATTCTATTGTTCTTCCGATCACGGAATCTATAGTCGGAGCTTTGTTCTCCGAGGGCCTTACGAAAAAGTTGCGACCGAGCGATTCATTCGCGGAACGGACGACCCTGCCGCGGGATCATAAATCCTGCGACCTTTGCCTGGATCCCTCGGCATACTGGATGAAAAAAAAACCTGCGGTTCCTGCGAGAACTGCTCGTATACAGAGCCCGCCATGTCTACCGAAGAGTAACTCTTCGTCCTTGTTCCCGTTTTTCTTGCTGGCCGATGGTTTTTATCGCAAATCACGCGATCCTCGTTGCTTCTTAAGGCGGCGGCTTGTCTACGGTAAATAATACAGGTTCTCCTCTGTTTCCCGAAAAAATTACTGCTTCGACGTGCTTGTTCGACGTCGAACTTTGTTTTTCGTTTAATGTTCGACAGACGGAGATTAACACTAAATCTACCGAACATTAACACTAGGTTTACGGAGCACTAAAATTGATTATATTACATTGCTTTATAAAAATAATAAAATTGTATTTACTTAGATATTCAGCGATTTTTATTGTAATATGTACACTATTTTAGGATTTTATGCAGACACAATTTAAGAGAATTTATAAATATATAATATAAATATATTATATAATATAAAATATAAAATATATTATATAGCATAAAATATATTATATAATATAAAATATAAAATATATTATATAGTATAAAATATATTATATATTATATAAAATATATTATATAGTATAAAATATATTATATAATATAAAATATATTATATAGTATAAAATATATTATATAATATAAAATATAAAATATATTATATAGTATAAAATATATTATATAATATAAAATATATTATATAGTATAAAATATATTATATAATATAAAATATAAAATATATTATATAGTATAAAATATATTATATAATATAAAATATATTATATGATATAAAATATATTATATAATATAATATATTACTATTCTCAACTTATTAAAATTATTACGGAAAGAGGAAAGAATTGTTTACTTACAATATTTTTATTTTACATAATATTCCGCAGTCTAGTCATCATATTAGATCATTGAACACCTCTTGATCTTGTCTATTACTTTCCAGTCAAGAAACATGTATTGTCTCACTTAAAAGAAAAACATCGACGACCTTAACAAATTCAACAAATGTGTCCTTCAGAAAACTCCTACACTTTTCCGCAGCACGTATGCTCTTAACCCTCTGTCTACCAAGCAGGTCCATTGGACCCGACTGTATGTAGATACTGCGGTTATTTAAACTTTTTAAATTCTTGGGATTTTGTCGTTGCATGACTTTGTTACTTTTCTTATTTTTTATTATTCGACGTCGAACTTTGTTTTTCGTTTAATGTCCGACAGACGGAGATTAACACTAAATCTACCGAACATTAACACTAGGTTTACGGAGCACTAGAATTGATTATATTACATTGCTTTATAAAAATAATAAAATTGTATTTACTTAGATCTTCAGCGATTTTTATTGTAATATGTACACAAAAAAATAAATCTATTTAATAATTCCTCACGAATGCCTGCTTATACTCTTAATAATCGTAAATTAAAATTTTTTAAATCCGTCATTTTGACGGGTCCCGTAAATCTAGTGTTAAACATGATTACTATTTGCTCCCTTATAAAAATGACACAATTGAATTTATTTAGATTTTGTGATATTTTAATCGTAATGTATACTTGAATAAAACAGTGTGCATAACCATTTCCAGTGGGAGCATGTTTATAACTTCAATAATTGTAAAATGAAAAATTTTCGCACTTTCAAAATAGACGGCTCAATTTATTATTATTATTATTAGTCTGTGGATTTGTTGCATTTAGCACTAAAATAAATAGGTAAAATGCAAAATTTTAAGAACGTTAAACACTTAAAAGATACTGACACACGTGTGTACATTATGTACATTTAGTGTTTTTCCATTTGAAATTACTCTCGGTAACAAAACAATGAAAATACTAAAGATCTAAAAATATCGTCACACCATTTTCAGCTTATTGAAATTATTAAAAGAAAAAGTACACTTTTATTTCAATTCTATTTCTCACAATTGACTCATAAAATTTTGGTTTTGCATAAAATTGAGCTTATTTCCAAGAGAAAAAAAAAAGTTCTCACTATATCTCTAAATATGCTGAATTGAGATCAGCATAATGATTTTAACAAATATAATTATTGTAATAATTATAAGTATGACAATATTATTCCATATTGTAATTAGTATAACTATTAAAATAACTTTACAGTTTAACCCTTGGACGCCTGATTATTTTTGTCACTGTCCAATTAATGATGTTCAACACCAATCTATTGGTTCATTTTGCAATTTATTAACGTCTTTTTGTAAGTCTGGGTTAGGATTTCACCTTCAGCATTCACCTCTCCGTTGTTTCTTGTCTAACAACTATTCATTTGATTTAATTGCTAAAGATCGATTAATTGTATAACGATTCTGATATAACGGGTCAAAATAGATTCGGGCACCCGCTGTCGAAGAGTTAAGCGTTAAATATGCAGTTCAGTTGCATCGACCGACAATCGATTTATTTCCTAAAATAAATACATTTCTCGAAGAATAATAGCACGATAAACAATCGACAGCAACGGCATAAATTCCACAAGAACGCCAAGTATGATATTATCGACTGTTGAATATTGAACGCGAAAAGAAGCGGATAATAATTCGTTGCGGCGAGTTTCGGCCCATAACCGTTCGGTGGTTAATGGTGGTTGTTGCGTGAACGATGGATTTTAGATGGCTCCGCAATTAATAATGGAATGGATTCAGATCCGGTATTACGCAGACCGAGCAACTGGTCGTCCCATCCATTTGTACTCAGAGCCGACCACACACCCATATACACACTCCCATACACACCTCCTAACGCACACACACACATACATGCACATAGTTTCCAGCTTCTCAGCCAGAGATTGGACATAAATTGCATTATGCGCGAATCTCGAATTGCAATTGAATTACACACTCGCCGCGAATTCAAATCCTCGTCTGACAATTCCAATAATATCTTACGATATTTCCGGTGCGGGCCGAGTAAAAGTGCAGTTAATAGTGACAGTTACCGACGAGCCAGAGAATGTCGGACAGAGTGGGAAGACAGATATTGGATCGGAATTAAGCAACGTGCTGAAACGATTATCGAACGAGGCTTGTCGACAGCCACCACCATTTTCGTTCTCGTGTTTCTTTTTTCCGAGTAAGTAACAAAAGGAATGATGTTGTATTAGGCTTGTGCGAGTGATTGAAATTTAAGAGATGAGCTGAAATCAATTCGATTGTTCGAACCGAGTTGAGCGTTTGAATTTTTCGAGCTACTTGAAATCGACGAACTGTTTGAGAAAAATGCGAGCTACTTGAAAAAATCAAACGGCTCCAATATTTGAGCACTCGTAAAACTTCGATTTACTCGAAAATTAATTTTTAACTCGAAATATTTGGAGTTACTCGAATATATTTGGACAGATCTTTAACTTTCGAGTTACTCGCAAAAATTCGAATTGCTAGAGTTACTCGAATATTCCTGTATTCATCTAATCGATAAAGTTATTAACTGAGAACGTAGAATAAATATGTTTGCTTCATGAAAACATAAAAAATAAAACAGAAGCATTAAATTAGCGTCATATTTTTCTTCCATATAGTTAGATTAGTATTCGATAGTAAATAGATGAATATTCGAGTAACTCGAGCAATTCGAATCTTTTCAAGTAACACGAAGGTTAAAGATCAGTTCGAATATATTCGCGTAATTCGAAAAATTTCGAGCTAAAAATTCATTTTCGAGTTACTCGAATATATTCGAACAGATCTTTAACTTTCGAGTTACTCGCAGAAATTCGAATTGCTCGAGTTACTCGAATATTCGTCTATTCATCTAATCAACAAAGTTATTAACTGAGAACGTAGAATAAATATGTTTGCTTCAGGAAAACATAAAAAATAAAACAGAAGCATTAAATCAGCGTCATATTTTTCTTCCATACAGTTAGATTAGTATTCGATAGTAAATAGATGAATATTCGAGTAACTCGAGCAATTCGAATCTTTTCAAGTAACTCGAAGGTTAAAGATCTGTTCGAATATATTCGAGTAATTCGAAAAATTTCGAGCTAAAAATTCATTTTCGAGTTACTCGAATATATTTGGACAGATCTTTAACTTTCGAGTTACTCGCAAAAATTCGAATTGCTCGAGTTACTCGAATATTCCTGTATTCATCTAATCGATAAAGTTATTAACTGAGAACGTAGAATAAATATGTTTGCTTCATGAAAACATAAAAAATAAAACAGAAGCATTAAATTAGCGTCATATTTTTCTTCCATATAGTTAGATTAGTATTCGATAGTAAATAGATGAATATTCGAGTAACTCGAGCAATTCGAATCTTTTCAAGTAACACGAAGGTTAAAGATCAGTTCGAATATATTCGCGTAATTCGAAAAATTTCGAGCTAAAAATTCATTTTCGAGTTACTCGAATATATTCGAACAGATCTTTAACTTTCGAGTTACTCGCAGAAATTCGAATTGCTCGAGTTACTCGAATATTCGTCTATTCATCTAATCAACAAAGTTATTAACTGAGAACGTAGAATAAATATGTTTGCTTCAGGAAAACATAAAAAATAAAACAGAAGCATTAAATCAGCGTCATATTTTTCTTCCATACAGTTAGATTAGTATTCGATAGTAAATAGATGAATATTCGAGTAACTCGAGCAATTCGAATCTTTTCAAGTAACTCGAAGGTTAAAGATCTGTTCGAATATATTCGAGTAATTCGAAAAATTTCGAGCTAAAAATTCATTTTCGAGTTACTCGAATATATTTGGACAGATCTTTAACTTTCGAGTTACTCGCAAAAATTCGAATTGCTCGAGTTACTCGAATATTCCTGTATTCATCTAATCGATAAAGTTATTAACTGAGAACGTAGAATAAATATGTTTGCTTCATGAAAACATAAAAAATAAAACAGAAGCATTAAATTAGCGTCATATTTTTCTTCCATATAGTTAGATTAGTATTCGATAGTAAATAGATGAATATTCGAGTAACTCGAGCAATTCGAATCTTTTCAAGTAACACGAAGGTTAAAGATCAGTTCGAATATATTCGCGTAATTCGAAAAATTTCGAGCTAAAAATTCATTTTCGAGTTACTCGAATATATTCGAACAGATCTTTAACTTTCGAGTTACTCGCAGAAATTCGAATTGCTCGAGTTACTCGAATATTCGTCTATTCATCTAATCAACAAAGTTATTAACTGAGAACGTAGAATAAATATGTTTGCTTCAGGAAAACATAAAAAATAAAACAGAAGCATTAAATCAGCGTCATATTTTTCTTCCATACAGTTAGATTAGTATTCGATAGTAAATAGATGAATATTCGAGTAACTCGAGCAATTCGAATCTTTTCAAGTAACTCGAAGGTTAAAGATCTGTTCGAATATATTCGAGTAATTCGAAAAATTTCGAGCTAAAAATTCATTTTCGAGTTACTCGAATATATTTGGACAGATCTTTAACTTTCGAGTTACTCGCAAAAATTCGAATTGCTCGAGTTACTCGAATATTCCTGTATTCATCTAATCGATAAAGTTATTAACTGAGAACGTAGAATAAATATGTTTGCTTCATGAAAACATAAAAAATAAAACAGAAGCATTAAATTAGCGTCATATTTTTCTTCCATATAGTTAGATTAGTATTCGATAGTAAATAGATGAATATTCGAGTAACTCGAGCAATTCGAATCTTTTCAAGTAACACGAAGGTTAAAGATCAGTTCGAATATATTCGCGTAATTCGAAAAATTTCGAGCTAAAAATTCATTTTCGAGTTACTCGAATATATTCCAACAGATCTTTAACTTTCGAGTTACTCGCAGAAATTCGAATTGCTCGAGTTACTCGAATATTCGTCTATTCATCTAATCAACAAAGTTATTAACTGAGAACGTAGAATAAATATGTTTGCTTCAGGAAAACATAAAAAATAAAACAGAAGCATTAAATCAGCGTCATATTTTTCTTCCATACAGTTAGATTAGTATTCGATAGTAAATAGATGAATATTCGAGTAACTCGAGCAATTCGAATCTTTTCAAGTAACTCGAAGGTTAAAGATCTGTTCGAATATATTCGAGTAATTCGAAAAATTTCGAGCTAAAAATTCATTTTCGAGTTACTCGAATATATTTGGACAGATCTTTAACTTTCGAGTTACTCGCAAAAATTCGAATTGCTCGAGTTACTCGAATATTCCTGTATTCATCTAATCGATAAAGTTATTAACTGAGAACGTAGAATAAATATGTTTGCTTCATGAAAACATAAAAAATAAAACAGAAGCATTAAATTAGCGTCATATTTTTCTTCCATATAGTTAGATTAGTATTCGATAGTAAATAGATGAATATTCGAGTAACTCGAGCAATTCGAATCTTTTCAAGTAACACGAAGGTTAAAGATCAGTTCGAATATATTCGCGTAATTCGAAAAATTTCGAGCTAAAAATTCATTTTCGAGTTACTCGAATATATTCCAACAGATCTTTAACTTTCGAGTTACTCGCAGAAATTCGAATTGCTCGAGTTACTCGAACATTCGTCTATTTACTACCAAATACTAATGTAACTGTATGGAAGAAAAATATGACGCTAATTTAATGCGTCTAATAATAAAAATTCATTTTCAAGTAAATCGAAGTTTCACGAGAACTCAAATATTGGAACCGTTTGATTTTTTCAAGTAGCTCGCATTTTTTTCAAACAGTTCGTCGATTTCGAGTAGCTCGGAAAATTCAAACGCTCGACTCGGCTCGATAGACCGATCATTATTCGACTCAAAATTCGAATACTCGAATAAATCGAGTACTCGCACACCCCTATGTAGTATACAGTGGCGTACAAAAGTATCCGGACACCCTTTAAACATTAATAACTTTTTAAAAATAGGTTTATGAATTTATAAAAAAGTATTAATTAGAAATGGACATTGGTCGAAATTGAGAAGGAAATGGTAATATGGTTACGATTTTTATATTTTTTATCTGCACTTATAATGAAAATTTCAAATATGCCTTTTGTAAATCTAAGTAAGTTATATACATGTACAAAGTTTAAAAAAAAAATTAATTACTATTGCTATGAGCCGTAAATAATTAAAAATGGCAAAAATTGTGATAAACTGCGATTTAGACCGATCGTAAGCCCAAAAATCAAAGATTCTTAAGTCTTTCAATGTTTATAGCTATTTTATGCTTTATTTTTATCCACATCAACCGATTTCGATCAAATCATTAAAACATACAGTGTCTCACGAAACTATTCGAACACCCTTTAAATCATAATAAATTTTTTAAAATTGCACCAAGATATTGGACTTTTAATTTAGCAATTAGAGGCATTTCTTTACTAAACGACGTACCAAAAAACTAAATGACGTGCATAAAGTTATATGCAACTATAATTTCAAACCTTGTAGGACGTACAGCATGTTCCAGTTGCGAGGGACACCTGTATTTCATAGAGGCCATAGAAATTTCTACTTCAAATTTATTCGTGCTTGCAGTTTAGCCTGCCAGAGGGAGCTGCTGTTTTCTATTTTATTTCAACCGTCGGCCGCGTTGGACCGAACTATCGAAAAACGTAATGCAACTTTATTGGTTACTTGATTGTTCTATCGATTTCTGTGTAGGAGAAAAAATTTGTTAAAGAGTAATGAAATTTTAAATGCAATTACTTTTTCTGTACCGTTCTGTTCGATCGCTAACTTTTTGTTGAAAAATTCAAGCAACTATTCAATCATTTACTGTTGTCGGTATAATGTTCCTGAATAGTTAATTCTTTTCATACTAAATTATTTTTGCACTGAGAAATTTATTTATGTCATTCCTCTTGTATTTTATTGGAAACATTAATTCGAAGCTCTTATATAAAAATGTGTTGCATTAACAATTAATATTATAACAATTCGGAATCCATTCAGCCGTCGGTGCTTGCATCGGCGATCCTCGGCGTTTCCCCTCGCAATATTGTATACAGGCTGGTTCATCTAACTCTAGCGTCCGAAATATGCCATTTAGTACTATAAATAATTTAATGAAGAAACAACTTTTCTCGTGGTAACAATATCTGTGATTTCAAAATGATTTGAAATCATTTTCTCAAGGTCGTTGTTTCTGAGATGTCAATGTCATTATAGTTGCCATGTTTACATCTATCCAAATCATTATTGTAAATTTTTGTTATAATATATATTCTTTAACCAACTTCTTCAAAAACAAAACTTAATCTTCTGATTCGACGTAATACCAGTAGGTAAGAACTTTTACAGTATTGACTTGTTCAAACTTAATTATGTATTATAATCCTTCTGATACTCTTTTGTATTATTAATAAAATAAATGTGATCATTAGGCTGCTCAAGTCAGGTGGAACAATTGTTTGTCCTACTTGTTATTGTTTTTGTTGTGATACGAGCTATCGTATGACAGTAATATAAATACATAGTCTCATTAAAAAAAATCATCGATGACCTTGAAATCTCAACAGATGTGTCCTTGAGTACATTTTTGTACTTATTACAATATTTGCCTTTTCATGGTCATCCTCTGCTCCGATGCTCTTTACTATTATCAATAAAATCATCGAGATATTTGATGTGGTCGATTCAGACGAAACACTGATATTCATTCTTGAACCTCAAGGTCAAACGAAGGTCATCATTGGACTGCGGGATTTTATGCAGACACAATTTAAGAGAATTTATAAATATATAATATAAATATATTATATAATATAAAATATATTATATAATATAAAATATATTATATAGTATAAAATATATTATATAATATAAAATATATTATATAGTATAAAATATATTATATGATATAAAATATATTATATGATATAAAATATATTATATAATATAATATATTACTATTCTCAACTTATTAAAATTATTACGGAAAGAGGAAAGAATTGTTTACTTACAATATTTTTATTTTACATAATATTCCGCAGTCTAGTCATCATATTAGATCATTGAACACCTCTTGATCTTGTCTATTACTTTCCAGTCAAGAAACATGTATTGTCTCACTTAAAAGAAAAACATCGACGACCTTAACAAATTCAACAAATGTGTCCTTCAGAAAACTCCTACACTTTTCCGCAGCACGTATGCTCTTAAACCTCTGTCTACCAAGCACGTCCATTGGACCCGACTGTGTGTAGATACTGCGGTTATTTAAACTCTTTAAATTCTTGGGATCTTGTCGTTGCATGACTTTGTTACTTTTCTTATTTTTTATTATTTAACACTAGAACTACCGAGCAATAAACGCGACTGGCATACACTGCCTTATAATAACAATAAGACTGCATTTATTCAGATTTCGTACAATTTTTGTTTAAATATGTACTTCAATAGAGACGTGTAGTAAAAAGTTGCTCCTGAAAACATATTTATAATATCAATACTTGTAAAAGAAAAAATTAGAAACCAGTCATTTTGACTGGTCCGGTAGTTCTAGTGTTAAAGCTACAAGTTTCTTTTTATATTTACTACGTTTTGTGGTATAAATTTTCTATCGCATAATGAATATTTTTTTTTACCGTAGACAGAGGGTTAAATACAATCACTCTCCCCTCTTCCCTCCTCGAACTAATAATACAAAAACAAAAAACAATCAAGGTGCCAATGTCACATGGTCCTCGCCGTATAATAAACACATCGGTACCCCCGATTACTCTCGCGCCAAAAATCATCGGTGCAAAGAGCATCGACGCAGCAACAGCAACAGCAGCAGCGTGCATGGTGCATCGGGTGCATCCATGCTGGCCCGTGCAGCGGCGCGATATCCAGGTCAGCCGGGATTACTTTCGAGCTGGCGAGCTAACGGTGTTCACTGCGTTGATCGGATCGGTAGCAGCATCACCAACAACTGCAACACCAACATCAACCGGGCAGAGGTGCGGCACGGCTTTCCGACGCGATGCAAACTGCAACTCCCTCGAATATTTTCATTATCCGGGATTGCGTGTCGGCCGTGTTAAGAATGCAGCCGATTAGAGGGTATGGAGTCGCGGTATCCGGCCGATCGAGCGGACCGACCGGCGCCGTTTAATCCACCGGAATAACCGCAATCGGATTTCGGTGGCAACGATTATGCTGTGTCCGGACCGCAAAGGCGCTTTGCTCTTCGAATTGCCGCGGCTCCGCGAGTTTCGCATGGTGAATGGGTGGAACACGAAGTGGTCTCTGTGTACGTGTACGCGGGGGTGTTGCACAGAGGGGGTGAGACGAAGACACTTGAAGCATCGTTCACAGGCTGACGAGCGAGGCACGTTAATGACGGTGTTTTCCGGCAGCCACCGCCGTCGCCGCATCGCGAGATTCCGTACGACGACGTGTGTATAGCTGGACAAGAAGCATCCAGCCGACTGGTTGCTCGCTGCTAGGATAATTATGCGGCAGTTTCCAATTACGAGTGACGACCAAACCTCCCTCTCCTCACAATCTCTCTCTCTCTCTCTCTCTGTCTCTCTGTCTTTATATCTCCGTCTTTCTCCCCCCCCCCCTGCCATCCTGTTCTACTCTTCCCACGATACCCCTTTAACCACTCCCGACCTCGCTAGTCTGCGTTCGTGGCGGGAAACTGCACAGTGTCCGTTCTTCAGCATTGTATCGTGATGGTAGTTGGGTGAGGATCTTTCGAGAACTGGCGGAGAGTTTCGATTGCGCATTATTGGGGTGGCTTTTGTGGTTGGGCTCTACGTGGTATCCGTGGACGGGAATTTATAGCGAATCGAGTGATGCGTCGACTGCGGGTCTTTATATAAAATAAAAATTTGGTGGTTCGCTGCAAGTTTTTATTAACAGACAGAGTTTTATTAACAGACGCCCTATCTAACTAGCCAGAGTTTTCATTATGAATAGTATATACTAGAAGAAAATGAAAGAGGATGAAGTAGAACTGTTTTTTATGCGCAAGATTGTGGCGTATGTAATTTTTTTGTGTTTATGTACTATTTTGTTAGATACGAAGGTCACTGTTACTGACAAAAGCCAGGTCACTTTCTGTGTCGTTGTGCGTCGCTTGTTTTTCACGCGCTCAGGTAGCATCAACCATCCCGAGCCGCCTACTATCCATATGGTTTCCCATATGTCAACCGTACTCCTTTCGTGACCCAAGGTGATCACTGAGTGACGGTTCGGCTCTGTTGTTCCCAGTGTATTGTCGTACTTGTCCGAGTTCAGGTACTAGTTCCCTATCTTGGGTAGCTCACTACACATTTGGTTTCCCAAATGCTGACCATACTCCTTTCGTGATCCAAGGTGATCACCGAGTGACGGTCCCACCCGAGATTTCTTGGAACTCTTTCATACCTGACCAAACTGACGAAAGTCGACGAGCACCCTCAGAAAGTGACCGTTCCGTTTGCCTTCTACTAGCACACACACCGGTTTGCTCGTGGTTCCTTCTATTTAGTCTACCCCTACCCTGCATATTTGTGGGAGGGGTTTCACAACAAATTACAGTCTTCATTGTCTCTTCACGCTTATCTTGAACGCCGAAGGAATACAACATGCAACACTCAAATGAATTACGTATACAAATTTAAATCCATACAAACGTATATAGAAAGTTAAACTAACATAAATCAGTCCTTAACAGTGACCTTCAATTTTTTCAATGGAATGCTGTTTATTTTTTTGTATCGCATGAAAGCGTGTGTCTGGACGAATTCATTCGTATGCTGCACAGTGACCTTCAAGGTCATGCAAGGTCAGAAATGGAAGAAATATTTTGAATATTTCTCACTGGTCCTACGTTGCGTTTAATTGGAGTATCGTGACCGTATTGTACCCTCATTCTATTTGCCTGGTAATAGGCTGTACGTAATCCACTTATTGGTTAGGTATTTTAACAATTTTTTTGATTTAGTAGAAATCTCATACGAGATTTATTAAACATTACATATAAGAGAATTTCACAGTATTGATACAGCACAAGATAAAAATCTGTTATAATAGAAGAAGTAATTTATCAATAGAACAAAAGGAGACATGCTCTTCTGATAGTTGTAAGTTGTAATTATTAATGAAGGGCAGAATTTGGAGACACGCTTTAATGTTAGGCGCAGCTATCAATATGGAAAGATCAAGTGCCAACTTGAAGTTGAGCTTCCGGAGATTGCGAATTAATTTCTTTCTTTGAATGTTGCATTTTTAGCTATTTTGCACTGGAAATCAATATTTTGTACGATTGTAATTCAACAATACCTGCATTGATTGAATAGTCTTTTAAATATCAAAGATTAAGCTTGATTAACAATTTGGTATTGGTGTTTTGATCAGAACCTTGAAAAGCTTGTTGGAGAGTCTTTACAATTGTATTGAGATATGATACCTTATGGATGTGCCTTTTGCAGTCGGGGACTTCTTGTTATAGTACAGTAACCCCGCGATCTAAATCCAACGGCACATTGTGTTGTCACTATATTCCGATTTTGATGAAATTGAAATATGTTATGCAGCAACACATTTTGAACAACTTTTTCCTTTTCCAATATAGGGGGTCGCTTTTAGTTTTCGAGATATTTGCAAAAAGCTATTGCTAATACAGTAACCCCGCGATTTAAGTTCAACTGAACATTGCGATCTATGTCCCTTGGCCTACTCCTTCCACTGGGGGGTATCCCTGGAAGGTCCGTGTAGCTCGAGCTGCCTCGGTCGCCGAGCAGTGTAAACATGCCGCGTAATCTGATCCTGGGTCGGGTATATCGGTGTGAATCACTACTAATCCAATTACAAAACTTCTTTATTTTTTATTATTTTTTCATGGAACTTTCACCAACATATTCGTGGCATTTTTCTAATGAAAACGATATCAAATATGATATAATTCCGATGATAGTTACTTGTGTAATGAACGATGGAAATTTTTTATTGGCATTCCTATACGCTGTCCTTCTTTACGTACAAAACTTTCATCGTTTATTACACAAGTAAATATCGTCGGAATTATATTATATTTGGTATCATTTTCATTAGCAAAATGCCACGAATATATTGGCAATATTTCATTAAAAATAAGTAAAAAATAAAGAAGTTTTATTATTGCACTAGTATTGTCTCACCGATACGCTGTTTTTTGTTGCGCCTTCGGCCGCGCGGTCTGTGTTTGCATGCTGTCCTTTTCTACGTTCTTCACGATCTAAGTCCCGGCAGAGAACCGAAAAAGGACTTAGATCGCGGGGTTACTGTATACCACATTCCTTGTCTGACCATAGGTCGACCAGTACCACTTGCATGTACACGTTGTTCTTATTCTACATTGTACCTAGAAAAAAATATTTTTAGAAAAGTTGTTTGGTACTAATAGAGACATTCTGTCTGTGACGTACTGGGCAGAATATAAAAAAATTTAAAACGAATTTCTTATACGCAAAACCATTCTCAATAATAAGAGTCAAATACGACCACTTCTAGAGCACAATAAATCACAATTACTGCGACCCAAAAACCCCAGAAATCACTTGGCACGTATGTTCCAGATTTTACATTAATCTTTCAACTCTACATTCTGCAGTACAACAATGAACACACCGCAATCGCTTGTAGATCCCGGGATAAAGTAATTGACACAATAAAGTGTACTCAGCGAAACTGTATTCGTCCGGCAATAGAATTCCCGACGGCAGTAAAAATGAATATTTAAAATATAAATTTCCCAAGCGATTATTTTATCGTCACAGATAGATAAGATGATCATTACAGAGGAGATTTCGAGAGGATTGCATTAATTTCCCTACACGATCGCATCGACGATAGAAATTCGAATGACGAGGTCACGTTTCCCCTGTCGCCGCCTCGTCCCTTTTGTTTCTCTCACGACGTACCTTTAGGCCGTCGTCCGTGCGGGCACATTGGGTCAAGTATCACGTGATAACCGCTGAAAACGAAAGAGTCAGAGGGTGAGAAGGTTGTTCTCGACACCGTTGGAAATTCGGAAGTGAGCGGCTTCAACCTTCTCGCGAAACGTACCTTTGTTACCGAACCATTAGCCGCGATGCCGAAAAAACAACGAAAACATCTGGTCGTACTATAAGTAACCGCAAACCTTTTCTACAAGTACTCAACAGCTGAAATACAACAAAATCGCAATCAGGAATCTCTCACAATGTATACCGAAAGTATTTACGGTGGCTCATAAAAGTATTCGCTCGCCATTTAAATCAGAATAACTTTCTTAAATTTTGACCAAACCACTTGACTTTTTTTTAGCAATTAGAAGCATTGATTTAGTAAATCATGTGCAGAAAAGATTTTGAAAAAATTGTAACTAGTGGGAATTACATGAAGAGATGAAAATAGCACTTTTTAAAACTTCTTTATTTTAGCCCATAATGAAAATTTAAAATATGCCTTTTTTTAGATCTGTGTTAGTTATACATATGCTGAAAATTTCATCGAAATCGGTTGACGCAGAAAAAAACGACGCGCATCGAAATATGTGAGAAACCAAAAGTCGTGAGAAAACTGCGATTATCACCACTTTCAACCGCTTGTAGCTCATATGTTCGTTAACTGATTTCGATGAAATTTTCAGCATACGTGTAAATAACATAGACCTACAAAACGCATATTTTGAATGTTCATTACGGGCAGAAATAATAACATTTTAAAAAGTGCCATTTTTATATTTTCATGTAATTCCTACTAATTGCAATTTCTTCAAAATCCACGTTTCAACAGTAAAATATTTGATTTATTGTCTTGGAGTATCTTCAAACTGTACCACATTATCAGACAAATACAATTTTGGTCGTTTAAAAAATGTAACGAAAATGGTTGTACAATCATTTATTTACAATGATTTTTAAGGAACATATTGCGATTTTTTCCTTCGAATTTCTTAGAGAACGACACGAATCGATCGACCCAATATTTTTGTTTTATAAATCTCTTATGAGATTTATTACAACGTAATGTACAGAGTAGTAGTGAATAACGAGAACGTGAGCAACATTATCAGGAGAAGAGAAAAGGAAATAACCCTTAGGCACGTAATTAGAAAAGTTATTCTCGTTTGGAACAGTGTGCAAATATGAGCAAAACGTCACTATACGTGTGACGTTGAACACGTTAATCGCCGTGTGGAAAATCGTGCGATCCAATTCGCTTTTGCCGGGCCACGGGATTCCCAAGGATTGATTTTTCATTCTGTCGGTGAACAACTGCGGGCAGTCGCGCGCGAAAGCAATTATAGTCGCGCAATTACGAGTCTGTGTATACGGTCAGTGGATTAAAATGATACTTTGGAAAATCCAGTTAAGGAGCATGTTGGTTTAATTAACTGGCTGGCCGCCAATTCCTCGTTAACCGTTTCCAAACTTCTGATGTCCTTCTGTTTCTTCAATCTGATCCTCTGCAGCCTTCACCTAGCGATCTATTGAGATCGTTCAACAATGATGTTGGGAAGTCCCAGGAAACGACTGGGAAAATAGTTTCTGCGATCGTTTGGAATAGTTTCGGACACTGGTAGAGTCGGGGCTTGTCCTGGAACGGAAACTAATACAGGAAACCGGATATTTCGTTCTTGGTATAGCATTCTTGCAAATCAATCGCAATAAATTAAATATTCTTATAGATATTCTATTAAGTAAAAAGTTGGGTGTTTATGTAGTTTCTGTATCTTGCGATTAATACAGAAAATTTTCATTTCGCATGAAAAATACGCGGTATAGTTATAATTATAATTGTATCTGCCTATAGGAAACTTTAGAATAGTTCGCAGCTAACTGAACTGATAAGTTTGATAAGTACAAAGCACCCTAAAAAAAATCGTCCAAGACAACATCTTAAACGAGCAAGCAAGAAACAAGCGCTTAAAAATTTTAACTCTTTGCGGACGCGTGTCTGCAGAGGACAATTGCTACTGAGTGACTAAAAATTACTTTGTAAAAAATTATTACTCTCAATAAGCACCAAACAAATTTTTACCAAAGACAACATTTGCTCCTTCATTTGATTCTTACGCGTACCTTTTAGTACAGTATTTCATTTCCCAAGGAAAATTGTACATTCGAACCGTCGATAAGTACGCTAAACATAATTCCCGTCCGCAAAGGGTTAAGATAAAATTAATTTGAGTGAAATCCGTGGTCGATTTAAGAGCAATCACAAATTTCTGATGTTGTAAACAATTTTAATTATTTTATAGCTTTGATCAGATATGAACATTTAAATAAATTATTAATATTAATTGATATTGTATATAATGTTTTCTTAGACAACATAGAAAATGCTAGATAGATTAAGTCTCCATGCCTATAGAATCACATTTAAATAAAAATTCAATGAAATAATAGCTTCCTACAATAATTGCATATCTATGTATTAAACATTGGTAACTAGAAAAATTTCCACGAATTTTTTGGAAACCTTTTCAGGTAACATTTTGCAAACTTGTTTAAGATAGATAACTAAAATTCTGTGAAACATAATTTCTTAAAATATAGCAGCAAATTATACAATTTTAATAGACGGTCAATAATCATGCAACTTGAGGAGCAATGGCTCTTATTTATTGGATTTTTAGTAACAATGATATTTCCCTGAATTTTCCAAACCTTTACAGTCAATATTTTGTAACTTGTTTAAGCTAGACAACGAAAATTCTGCAATATTTAATTTCTCAAAATATAGATTGCTCTTATTTATTGGATTTTTAGTAACAATGATATTTCCCTGACTTTTTGAAACTTTTACAGTCAATATTTTGTAACTTGTTTAAGCTAGACAACTAAAATTCTGCAATATTTAATTTCTCAAAATATATATTGCTCTTATTTATTGGATTTTTAGTAACAATGATATTTCCCTGAATTTTTTAAACCTTTACAGTCAATATTTTGTAACTTGTTTAAGCTAGACAACGAAAATTCTGCAATATTTAATTTCTCAAAATATATATTGCTCTTATTTATTGAATTTTTAGTAACAATGATATTTCCCTGAATTTTTCAAACCTTTACAGTCAATATTTTGTAACTTGTTTAAGCTAGACAACGAAAATTCTGCAATATTTAATTTCTCAAAATATAGCAACAATTCTTGCAAGTTTAACACTTTATTTATCAAATCAATAGGATTTTCTGTAATCGCGCTGTACCAATCAGAAACTTTAATAAAACACTGTTTTACACAGTAAGTCCAAACGAAATTGTTGGATTAATTTATTATGGCTGACTCGTATGTTCACGGGTGCAATTGCTATACTGTGGTTGTAGGATCTATTAGGAAGTCCTTAGCCATAGATCACAGACATTCAAAAATTATAAAATAACCGCAGGTGGAAAATGTGGTAACAAATGATTTACTGAATTCTCAGAAGGAATACTGATTCATAGAGAGATACTATTTTATTGCATTGCTCTAAAGAATCAAAAACAGGACATCTGGGGGCTAGTCGTATCTCATCGGTCGTTGTACAGTGACATTCGTCTCTACTTTTAAAGTCAGAATTACTGTCTATCGAGGTCGCAATCATAAAGCAATGATTGCTGTGAATGGCTACAGTCACTCCCCCCTCCCCCTCCCCACTAGTAATACTGCCAGCGAAAAATCGAATCTCGTTGTTGCGGACATGTTTTCAACCAAATGCTCGCGTAAACGCTGCAATGCCGTAGTCTTGCAACGCTGTCATAAAACTTTCAATGGCAGCGATGATAGCGTTGTCAATATTAAACACCTGTTAAACAACTGTGCCAGTATTATTCCCTTGTTGTGCTCCGTTGTGGGCTTTTATCCACTGATCACTCCTTTGCGTTACAAAGTTTGTTGTATTTGCAAATTAACAATATTACACATCTGTGGATAAAATTATTAACAGTCATAAGGTTGCTAGAACATATTTCAATGTTTATAATGTTATAAAAGCATACAGGGTGGAAATTATAAAGTGTTATAGACGAATATTTTCAAAAATATTGATTATACGTTAAAATGTTTTAGATGAAAGTTGTTCGGTGCATGTGGTTATTGTTTGGTGTGAAAGATCGAAGGCACGAACCAGGGCTGGGTATTATTTCAGATACAATATTTTAAAACTTATTTGAAATATTATTTGAAGTAAAAAGTTATTTTACGAAAATGTTTCACTGTTTGAAATAAATTATGTTATATTTTGTCTAACAAAATAATTTTAGGAAATGATTATCTATTCTTTTATTTCGTGAAATACATCAGTTCAAATAATAAAATAACAAGTTATTTTCTTATTTGAGATAAGTATTTCAAATGTCGAATAACATGTTACTTTATTCTTTCATACAATAAATATTAAAAATATATTATAAATGAAAATACGGTTCGAGTTCTTTTAAATCTTTATTGCTACTCATCAATCATTTATTTTCCAAACTAAACATAAATAAGGCGAAATTTCAACTTACAATTAGTACCATACATTTCTCTTAATTATTTCAAATGACTACGCCGAAATAAATTATAATAAAGTTGTTATTTAATATTATTTAATATTTTCTGCATTATCCTGCAAGTTTGACCTTGAATGACTTTGAGTCACAGGTAATTGAGCTCATCTTAAAACGCACGATTTGATGGTGGATAAAAAAACATATCATTCCATTTAAAAAAAGAAGGTTGACCTTCACCTCACCTTGAAGTCTCCACCGGGCAAAATAAAATATGTTATAGTAAATGTATAGAAAATTATAGAGAATATTTTAAAGACTATTGAAAAAAATGAAATTAGAACGATCACATCTTTTCTGCATTATCCTGCAAGTTTGACCTTGAATGACCTTGAGTCACAGGTAATTGAGATCATCTTAAAACGCATGGTTTGATGGTAGATAAAACAACATATCATTCCATTTAAAAAAAGAAAGTTGACCTTCACCTCACCTTGAAGTCTCCACCGGGCAAAATAAAATATGTTATAGTAAATGTATAGAAAATTATAGAGAATATTTTAAAGACTATTGAAAAAAATGAAATTAGAACGATCACATCTTTTCTGCATTATCCTGCAAGTTTGACCTTGAATGACCTTGAGTCACAGATAATTGAGATCATCTTAAAACGCATGATTTGATGGTAGATAAAACAACATATCATTCCATTTAAAAAAAGAAAGTTGACCTTCACCTCACCTTGGAGTCTCCACCGGGAAAAATAAACGTTCCACCATATCATTTCCTCCTCGGTACTGAACAACTTTCATCTGAAACATTTTTGCGTATAATCAATATTTTTAGAGATATTCGTCTGTAACGCTTTATAATTTCCACCCTGTATTTCTCAAAACATACTCCACGAAAAAAAAAACAGAACTCACATAATTTTGATCGATTCTGTTTTAAAACAATTACACACGTGTGCTTCGAACTCCAGGAAATATGTATGCAAAATCGTAATGCAGAAGGTTCGGTAGTCTTTCTGTAAAAAATTCCTAAAAATTGTTTGAATTGAATTTCGATCGAGTCCTCGTTTTTTGCAGTTGGTTCGAAAAATTCTGATCTCGCGGAAAGGTTTGCAATCCGGCAATAAATTACATGGTAAGATTGATGGATGGGTTGTGTAATAAACGGCGGGAGGGTAGTTCTCGAGCACCGAAAATTTGTGAAAATCTGGATCCTCGCGGGGCGATAGGTCTGCCGCGCGAACCTCGATCGCGGTTAGAGACAATTTCACGTCGGAACTTTCCGGCGGAGGGCAGGGCCGTAGTCGTTACGTGGAAATAAGCGGAAATCGAAATTGGCGTAGAATTTGCTCGCGGACAAAGTTCGTGGGAAATGGGACGCGGGCCGGATGCGACGAAACCATGTTGACGGAATAAAACGCGGAATAAAGTTACGATATGCCCGGAACCAGATTTATGGGTTCCGGGCCAGGGATATGATTTACAATTGATTTTATTCGTACCGACCGCCCAGTACACACACCCCTTCGTGCACGTGGAACTAAACTTCTCTACGTAATGGCCGCCGTTTGTCGATAGTAATGTAATTAAACTTATTTATGGGTCTCCGCGTTTTGTATTTGCGGCGATTACTTTGCGAAACCAACCAAAATTGGCTGTTTAATAATAATATTACTCGTGATTAACTGTAGTTGCTAGTACAAGGAATAATTTTGATACACGGTGGCCGCTGTATGCAAATGGGGACAAGCAAATGTTTCTGGTTGTTTGATTAACAGCGAGGAAATTGTTTAAGTGTTTTATCTTAATCGGTTTCTTTCATACAGGGTGCGGCACAAATTAGTCCCCACGATTTTTCAGCACCTTCGGATGGTCGGACAGAAACGTGTTTCGTACCAAAGTTAATCAGTATTTAACCGACAAGAAATTGCAATTTTTTAAATTAAAAAAACAAACAATTTTCAACAAGAAATCAAGGTCGCTGTCATATCTTTAAATGGAACTAGGTATTTTTAACTTCATAATATTGTAGGCAACGTCGAAACGAATTCAACGACCTGCTATAGGATGACTTTCAGATGACCTTGAACAAAAATATCGCCTTGAGTCAATTGTCAGAATATTTGAAATGTTTCGACGGTACGTAATATCAACGCCTCGCATTTAGAGGTAATCAAATAAATGTAAACAATGTTTCACAACTTAACTCACAAAAAACCAAATTTTTCCACTTTTCAATTTTTGCACTACACAAATACTGCAACACATAATTGGGTATATTTAAAACTCCTTACAATTTGTACATATACAGGGTGCGACACAAATTAGTCCCCACGATTTTTCAGCCACTTCAGATGGTCGGACAGAAACGTGTTTCGTACCAAAGTTAATTAGTATTTAACCGATAAGAAATTGCAATTTTTTAAATGAAAAAAAACAATTGTCAACCAAAAATCAAGGTCACTGTCATATCTTTAAATAGAACTAGGTATTTTTAACTTCATAATATTGTAGGCAACGTCGAAACGAATTCAACGACCTGCTATAGGATGACTTTCAGATGACCTTGAACAAAAATATCGCCATGAGTCAATTGCCAGAATATTTGAAATGTTTCGACGGTACGTAATAGCAACGCCTCGCATTTACAGGTAAACAAATAAATGTAAACAATGTTTCACAACTTAACTCACAAAAAACCAAATTTCTCCACTTTTCAATTTTTGCACTACACAAATACTGTAACACATAATTGGGTATATTTAAAACTCCTTACAATTTGTGCATATACAGGGTGCGACACAAATTAGTCCCCAATATTTTTCAGCCCTTTCGGATGGTCGGACAGAAAAGTGTTTCGTACCAAAGTTAATCAATGTTTAACCGACAAGAAATTGCAATTTTTTAAATTAAAAAAACAAACAATTTTCAACAAGAAATCAAGGTCGCTGTCATATCTTTAAATGGAACTAGGTATTTTTAACTTTATAATATTGTAGGCAACGTCGAAACGAATTCAACAACCTGCTATAGGATGACTTTCAGATGACCTTGAAAGAAAATATCGCCTTGAGTCAATTGTCAGAATATTTGAAATGTTTCGACGGTACGTAATATCAACGCCTCGCATTTAGAGGTAATCAAATAAATGTAAACAATGTTTCACAACTTAACTCACAAAAAACCAAATTTTTCCACTTTTCAATTTTTGCACTACACAAATACTGCAACACATAATTGGGTATATTTAAAACTCCTTACAATTTGTACATATACAGGGTGCGACACAAATTAGTCCCCACGATTTTTCAGCACCTTCGGATGGTATGACAGAAAAGTGTTTCGCACCAAAATTAATCAGTATTTAACCGACAAGAAATTGCAATTTTTTAAATTAAAAAAGCAATTTTTAACAAAAAATCAAGGTCACTGTCATATCTTTAAATGGAACTAGGTATTTTTAACTTCATAATATTGTAGGCAACGTCGAAACGAATTCAACGACCTGCTATACGATGACTTTCAGATGACCTTGAACGAAAATATCGCCATGAGTCCATAGCTAGAATATTTGAAATGTTTCGACGGCACGTAATAGCAACGCCTCCCATTAAGAGGTAAACAAATGAACGTAAACAATCCTTCACAACTTAACTCACAGAAAACCAAATTTTTGCACTACACAAATACTGCAACACATAATTGGGTATATTTAAAACTCCTTACAATTTGTACATATACAGTGTGCGACACATATTAGTCCCCACGATTTTTCAGCACCTTCGGATGGTATGACAGAAAAGTGTTTCGCACCAAAATTAATCAGTATTTAACCGACAAGAAATTGCAATTTTTTAAATTAAAAAAGCAATTTTTAACAAAAAATCAAGGTCGCTGTCATATCTTTAAATAGAACTCGGTATTTTTAACTTCATAATATTGTAAGCGAAGTCGAAACGAATTCAACGACCTGCTATACGATGACTTTCAGATGACCTTGAAAGAAAATATCGCCATGAGTCAATTGTCAGAATATTTGAAATGTTTCGACGGTACGTAATAGCAACGCCTCGCATTTAGAGGTAAACAAATGAACGTAAACAATGCTTCACAACTTAACTCACAAAAAGCCAAATTTATACGGAGCCAAATTGAAAACAATTTCATGTAATGAACTAACAGATCTTGCGACACAAACGGACAACAGTTGAGGAAATGAGCATTCACAATGTTTACGTTCATTTGTTTACCTCTTAATGGGAGGCGTTGCTATTACGTAACGTCGAAATATTTCAAATATTCTGGCAATTGATTCATGACGATATTTTCCTTCAAGGTCATCTGAAAGTCATTGCATAGCAGGTCGTTGAATTCGTTTCGACGTCGCCTACAATATTATGAAGTTAAAAATACCTAGTTCCATTTAAAGATATGACAGCGACCTTGATTTCTTGTTGAAAATTGTTTGTTTTTTTAATTTGAAAAATTGCAATTTCTTGTCGGTTAAATACTGATTAACTTTGGTACGAAACACTTTTCTGTCCGACCATCCGAAAGGGCTGAAAAATATTGGGGACTAATTTGTGCCGCACCCTGTATATGCACAAATTGTAAGGAGATTTAAATATACCCAATTATGTGTTGCAGTATTTGTGTAGTGCAAAAATTGAAAAGTGGAAAAGCAAAATTCTGAATTGTGGAGTTATTATTATCATTCAATTACCACGTGTTCAACTTTCTGTAGCCCACATCTTCCATTTTTCTATTGAAATGCATTATAAAATGCATATTCAAAAAATCAAACACGTTACGTCGTTTTACCTCGTAAGATCCAACAGAGATCCAGGAGGTTAAACGTCAGTTTGATTTCAGAAGTTTCAACTAATCAGGAGGAAAGCGGATCTAATACGTATCCTTTAGGGGATAGAATTTACTGCTTTAATAACGTCGTGTTACAGTTAACGCAAATCTCATCGTCAATTCGCAGATCTTCGTAGAGTTAGACGGCGTTGATCTAATCAAAACTTCGTGATATAGTGACCAATGTTGGGAAACTGGGGACGAAGAAACAGAATACTTTAATATTTAATGTCCTCGAATTTGCAATTCTGTGGCAGTTACAACTCGACTACTGTTTCGACTATTTCCTAAAGAGGTGCTTTTAACTTACAGTTTCACCTGAACAATTATTTATGAATTTTACCGCTTTATCCACACGTGCGATTATTAAATACTTTTTAAAAATGTATAATTCATTGATACAGATTTGAGATTTTCTATAATTGTCAAAATTTTAATTTTTCATTAAGAATTCAACCGGAGAAAAATAATCTAATCATTTCTTTTGGAACTATTATACAGGGTGTCCCATTTACGTTGTGATTGTAAAAAATCAAGAAGACATGTGATTTAAAACAAACGAACTGACGCGTGTCCTTTAGTGTTTCGAGTGAGGAGTCAAATGGCACTACTAGTTTTCTAATGCGTGGGCGTTTTCAAGGTTATTTCAAGGTCATGTTGTCTTTTTTTATCATAAACCCATATTTTTTATTTCGGAATCATATTCTACGTATAAGAATGCACAACTTTTATTTGAAACATCTTTTTGTAAGTTCAATGTTTCTTAAGATATTTAGCTGATTTTTCATGTTTATGTCAAGGATAATTTTGTTTTTCTATTAAAATGACAACGTTACTTCTTCTGGAAGATTTTTTATTTCATTTAAGAACCATAATAAATGCTCGAAATTTTTGCCCTCAACTTTTAGACACTTAGTAATTCGTTTAATAAAAGACTCATGAACACATAATAAAGTTTTACAAACTTACAAAAAAATGTTTCAAACAAAAGTAATGCATTTTTTTACGTAGAATACGATCCCGAAATAAAAAATATGGGTTTATGATAAAAAACACAAAATGACCTTGAAATAACCTTGAAAACGCCCACGAATTAGAAAACTAGTAGTGCCATTTGACTCCCCACTCGAAACACTAAAGGACATGCGTCAGTATGTTTTTTTTAAATCATATGTCTTCGAGATTATTTACAATCTCAACTTAAATGACACACCCTGTTATAAACAAAAATTTTGAAACTCTTTCTTGATATAGTACAATTGACGAAAATCCCTCCAGGTTTTGTTGAAATCATTATTTGATTAAATGTGATATTTTTTTGGAATTGTTAAAAAATAGGAGAGTTATTCTCGTTTGAAAGTAATGCATCATAAAAAATGGATAGAAACGCATTTTATGTTATTAAAGAACGTACGAGGATTATGTTCCACGCGAGAAATGATTTTTAGATGTTGAGTAACTGTGATTCGTCTGTCTAAGTGGTTCCGTCTGCGAGTTCACGGGCCGATGTGGAATTACAGATTTTTCTCGAGCACTATTTTAAAGACGTTACATCCGGTGCGACTGCAATCTCACTGAGGGTGACCTGTTTACCTCCCGACGCATATAGACGCTACTTTGATTCTAAGAGCTTCAAGCCGGGGAAGTACACGACCTGGGGAAGTCTTAAGGAGGCCCAACCCACATCCTAACCGAGACGAACTTTACTCCCCTAATAATGTTGCTGTAAACTCGACGCGCTTTTGATAACGAGCGTAGATTTTTCCCAGTCCCGGGCAGAATGTCGCAACAATTCACGGTGCAACCAGAACTTCTTTCATTGTGCAATGCTGCACGGTTGCACGAATCACGATTGCACTATTGCGAAAACTGAATGATCTCTTATTTAATCTCATATTAATACAATTAATATGATATTAATACTTAATATAATTAATTTAACCTCATATTAATACATTAAATCCCTTAAATTGTATCAGATTAATTATTTTAAATATTATACTAGAAAAGATACTTGAATTTTTACTCTTTGTCAGATAGATTTTGGTTGAATTTTATATAATACTCTTTTAAATATTGGAATGCAATTACAGATTGAATGATATTTCTATTTGACAAAGTTTTATAAAAATGAGAAAAGTTAAGAAAGGTTAAATTAATATGATATCAATAATTAATATAATTAATTTAATCTCAGATTAATACATTGAATCTCTTAAATTGTATCAGATTAATTATTTTAAATATTATACTAGAAAAGATACTTGAATTTTTACTCTTTGTCAGATATTAGATTTTGGTTGAATTTTATATAATTTTCTTTCGCATGTTGGAATGCAATTACAGATTGATTGATATTTCAATCTGACAAAGTTTTATAAAAATGAGAAAAGTTAAGAAAGATTAAATTAATATGATATCAATACTTAATATAATTAATTTAATCTCAGATTAATACATTGAATCCCTCAAATTGTCTCAGATTAATTATTTTCAATATTAAGCCAGAGATGATACTTAAATCTTCACTCTTTGTCAGATATTAGATTTTGGTCGAATTTTATATAATAATCTTTTGCATAATGGAATGCAATTACAGATAGATAGATATTTCAATCTGACACAGTTTTAGAAAAATGAGAAAAGTTAAGAAAGATTAAATTAATATGATATCAATACTTAATATAATTAATTTAATCTCAGATTAATACATTGAATCCCTCAAATTGTCTCAGATTAATTATTTTCAATATTAAGCCAGAGATGATACTTAAATCTTCACTCTTTGTCACATATTAGATTTTGGTCGAATTTTATATAATAATCTTTTGCATAATGGAATGCAATTACAGATTGATAGATATTTCAATCTGACACAGTTTTAGAAAAATGAGAAAAGTTAAGAAAGGTAAAATAATTGAAAATTTTCTCTGTTCTTGAACTTTCGTTGGTCTTATCCTGAATATTCAATTTATTGAATTTCAGTTAGATTAAGAACAATAAGAAAATAAATGTATCTGCGAAAAGCAGGTTTAAAAAAGTTGGTAAACAAAGCTGTGAATGTTCCTAATCATCGTAAATTGTGTAATTGTAAAACGATGCTGAGGGTTAATAATAAACGAAATATGTTGGTTCTGAAATTGGGTGGACCACCCTGTATAAATAGAAAATTTAACCTGGTGCAGAAGCGCTTCAAGTCATAAATACAAGTTATGGAAAAAATATTAGAAGTACTCTTTTAAACAATCGTCATCCCACAGTTCAAATAAAGTGATGCTTTACGTAGGAAATGAAGTTACAACAAACACTTTTATTTTGACAATCTGCAGTGCAGAGTAAAATATTTTTATTTTGACATATGAAAACGCAGTTTGCATTCTAACTTTTTCAACCTCTTCCAAAGAAAAAACAGCGTGCATTATCCTTGTCTGAGTAAATTTGGCCTGTCCATCATTTTTAAAAATAAATAGAAAAACGCCTCCGGAAATTGTTGCGTTGAAGACGTCACTCATTAAATATGGCTGAAATACGTTTAAATACGGAGAATGATACAAAAAAAAATACCATAAAGTTTGGAGGAGTCTACAGAATCGTTCCAGGTAAAAATTAATCGCATAACTTTTACAGGGTCATAAACAAAACGTTGCAAACCACACTCTCTCCCTACTAATGGGAAATATAAAACTAAATTCTCCAAAAACTTATATTGTACAGTAGAAAAAACATTTTTAACCCTTAGCACTCGAATGGCGACTCTGAGGCGCCACTACAAATTGCTACATCATTATTCAGAATATTGTTTGCATGATTAAATTTGTTTAAATGTAATAAATTACTAATCATTTGAATATTCTATGAGGTACTATATCATTTTCATACGCATATAATAAAACAAAATTGTATGCAATGGAAATATTCCAGGTTAGAAGAAATGTTTGGTTTTTTAGTTGAAATAGCTCCGAGTGCAAAGGGTTAAGCTTCACATTGACGGCTTCGAATGGAACAAATATTTTCATCGAAACTCAAGAAAATGTTACAATTGATTGAACAACGAAATAAAAGCTAGCTAAGTGTGCTTTCGTCCGCAACCCCATCCGTGCAGAAAATTCCTGCAGAAACATGTTGACAACCATCCCTGTTCATCGGTGGACAAAATTAGATAAAAACAAGTCGGTGCCGATCAACAGTTCCCATTAACCCCTTCGCTTACAATATCGTGTGAGAGACGTGATGAAGATTCTGAACAGAGTCTAATAAAGATGTATGTTATTAACTTCCTTTAAACCGAAATATAATTCTATTTTGTTGTTGTTAATGTACAGCCATTGAAGAACATATAGACATGCAATAGATATACATTTTTTCCTTTTTCTAAGAAATTATGAACTACAAAGAAATTCTAATCACTAAAACCGTAAAATAAATCGTAAGGCAATGGGTTAAAAGCTCGCAGGGATTTTCTCGAGGCAGAAAAAAGATTTTTAAGCTTCACATCGACGGCTTCGAATGGAACAAAGATTTTCATCGAAACACAAGAAAATGATACAATTGATTGAACAACGAAATAAAAGCTAGCTAAGTGTGCTTTCGTCCGCACCCCCATCGGTGCAGAAAATTCCTGCAGAAACATGTTGACAACCATTCCTGTTCATCGGTGGACAAAATTAGCTAAAAACAGGTCGGCACCGACCGACAGTTCCCATTAAAAGCTCGCAGGGATTTTCTCGGGGCAGAAAAAAGATTTTTAAGCTTCACATCGACGGCTTCGAATGGAACAAATATTTTCATCGAAACTCAAGAAAATGTTACAATTGATTGAACAACGAAATAAAAGCTAGTCAATTGTGCTTTCGTCCGCACCCCCATCGATGCATCAAATTCCTGCAGAAACATGTTGACAACCATTCCTGTTCATCGGTGGACAAAATTAGCTAAAAACAGGTCGGCACCGACCGACAGTTCTCATTAAAAGCTCGCAGGGATTTCCTCGGGGTCACGAGGATTTGGATCCCACGCCCCCGGGGGCAGAGAGACCCGTCTGGAACAAGCCAAAATTCCGTTGTCGTTCGGAGTGTTCCCGAAACGAAACGAAACGGTGGCCGTTTCCGCAGAAATATCATGCACAGGGTCCGGGGAACTTCTGGCGTCATATTACACCGTTAAATTAGCGGCCGCTACTTTCCCGACAGCGCGTCGGCTGGATTTACGTTCTGGAGGCGCTTGTCGTCGCCAGCAACAAACAACGGGCGCAACTTGACCCAAATACTCGAAATCGTTCCCCGGCTGTCGGACACTGGCTCCGTTGCAAGTTGTGGGACGTGGCAGCGCGTCATACGCCCCACCCTTGTACCTCGTTGCATCTCTGTTGCACTGGCGTCGCACCTCCCCTCCCCCTACACACACCGCACACACAGCTATATGCATAAGCGCACGCGGATGTGGCTGCGCACAAGACCCGGAGGAACCCCGCGTTATTAAAGTAGTAAATTTCATCCCCCTCTCGGATATGGATTAGACGTCGCGACGCTGGCTGTGTTCAGCATGCCACCCCCGCGACATAGTTGAATCTGAGCTTAGGGTTACCAGGTACAGGGTCACAGGGCATAGCAGTTTAGGTTTAGATTGTGTGTTCATTAGTCTGTTAAATTGGGGAATGTACGATTTTTGATGGGGGATGTTAAAGGACACGTATTTATAAATTGATCTTATTGGTTAAAGTCGTTGTTAGACTCTGCGGATTTTATACAGTTGTGACTGTCTTGGGAGGTACTAAGGCGCGCACACTAAAATTGTCATATATGTGTCACACATCAAGGCGGGTAAACGTGTGTACTCCGTCAGGTGCCTACACAGGCAATGATGTATACAGTTCAGTTGTCCGCGAGTCGGCATAATAAACACGTCTAAAGCACTCGTCCACTGTCTCGTTATTGTCTCACTCTGTCTAACTTGTAGCGTTTCTTGTCCGATCGTAACAATGACTGGACAATATTATACACTAGACTGAGGATTTCATACGATTATGACTAGACTACGGATTTCATATGCTCGTGATTAGAATATAGATTTTATACACTTGTGACTAGACTGCAGATTTAGAGCATTCATAGTGAAAATGGTTAGGCGAAATGTTAAGCTGTAAAAATATTAAAAGTGTTCAAGGGCATTGCTACATTCTCTTCGGCATATTATTGTGGAGGAAGGAATTCAGTTTTGTTAAACTTCTAATTCCTACTATGGATACTTGGAGGAATTATCTATCTCGTGTGTTGTTCCGCAATGTACTTATAATTACAACAAAATTGAAGAATGACATTATAAGACAGACGGAAGATGAAAGACTGCTGAAGAAAAACAGAATAATGAAGACAGATCACCAAAGTCAGAAGAATAAATACAGATCACCAAAAGAACATTGCGCTTGTTCTTACACTCCTCAAAAATGTAGACCTATAGTACAAAATTTAAATATCTCCACACTCATGTAAACATACTAATACGAACCTCTGTTTATTACTGCGCCAACTAATAACATTGGCAGATGATGCGACGTTAAAAAAACAATAAAAAGGAAAAAGAAAAAAAACGCTGTATCCATAATTGTATACCAAAGTAGTCACTAATTACCTCGATGTTAATGCGACCTTTATACATAAACAATATAAAAAAAAACAAAGACAGAAGAGTAAAGTCCGATCAACAAAGACAGAAGACTGAAGACGCATCAACAAAGACAGAAGAATAAAGGCAGATCAACAAAGACAGAAGAATAAGGACAGATCAATAAAGACAGAAGACTGAAGACGCATCAACAAAGACAGAAGAATAAAGGCAGATCAACAAAGACAGAAGAATAAGGACAGATCAATAAAGACAGAAGACTGAAGACGCATCAACAAAGACAAAAGAATAAGGACAGATCAATAAAGACAGAAGACTGAAGACGCATCAACAAAGACAAAAGAATAAAGGCAGATCAACAAAAACAGACGAATAATGACCGATCAACAAAGACAGAAGACTGAAGACGCATCAACAAAGACAGAAGAATAAAGGCAGATCAACAAAAACAGACGAATAATGACCGATCAACAAAAACAGAAGACTGAAGACGCATCAACAAAGACAGAAGAATAAAGGCAGATCAACAAAGACATAAGAATAAGGACAGATAAATAAAGACAGAAGACTGAAGACGCATCAACAAAGACAGAAGAATAAGGACAGATCAATAAAGACAGAAGACTGAAGACGCATCAACAAAGACAAAAGAATAAAGGCAGATCAACAAAAACAGACGAATAATGACCGATCAACAAAGACAGAAGACTGAAGACGCATCAACAAAGACAAAAGAATAAAGGCAGATCAACAAAAACAGACGAATAATGACCGATCAACAAAGACAGAAGACTGAAGACGCATCAACAAAGACAGAAGAATAAAGGCAGATCAACAAAAACAGACGAATAATGACCGATCAACAAAAACAGAAGACTGAAGACGCATCAACAAAGACAGAAGAATAAAGGCAGATCAACAAAGACATAAGAATAAGGACAGATAAATAAAGACAGAAGACTGAAGACGCATCAACAAAGACAGAAGAATAAGGACAGATCAATAAAGACAGAAGACTGAAGACGCATCAACAAAGACAAAAGAATAAAGGCAGATCAACAAAAACAGACGAATAATGACCGATCAACAAAGACAGAAGACTGAAGACGCATCAACAAAGACAGAAGAATAAAGGCAGATCAACAAAGACATAAGAATAAGGACAGATCAATAAAGACAGAAGACTGAAGACGCATTAACAAAGACAGAAGAATAAGGACAGATCAATAAAGACAGAAGACTGAAGACGCATCAACAAAGACAAAAGAATACAGGCAGATCAACAAAAACAGACGAATAATGACCGATCAACAAAAACAGAAGACTGAAGACGCATCAACAAAGACAGAAGAATAAAGGCAGATCAACAAAGACATAAGAATAAGGACAGATCAATAAAGACAGAAGACTGAAGACGCATCAACAAAGACAGAAGAATAAGGACAGATCAATAAAGACAGAAGACTGAAGACGCATCAACAAAGACAAAAGAATAAAGGCAGATCAACAAAAACAGACGAATAATGACCGATCAACAAAGACAGAAGCCTGAAGACGCATCAACAAAGACAGAGGAATAAAGACAGATCAACAAATACAGAAGAACAATGACAGACCAATAAAGACAGAAGACTGAAGACGCATCAACAAAGACAGAAGAATAAGTACAGATCAATAAAGACAGAAGACTGAAGACGCATCCACAAAGACAGATCAACAAAAACAGAAGAATAAGGACAGTTCAATAAAGACAGAAGGATAATTACAGGTCAACTTAGACGGAAGAATAAGGACAGATCAATAAAGGCAGAGGAATGAAGATGGATCAACGAAGACAGAAGAATAAGGACAGATCAACAAAGACAGAAGAATAAAGACGGATCAACAAATACAGATTGAAAAAGATAGATCGGTAAAGAGAGAAGAAAAAAGAGACGAGGTTGTCGCTAACGGATCGCAGGCAAAGCGACATTAACCGCGTCGGGATCGCGAGTTCTTGGTGAAACGTTGAATTTCCGAGCTGACAATACGAAAAATTAGAAGCTGCTTCAAAATCCGCTCCGCGTAGAACAGAATCCCAATTTTGGTTCCGTGACACTGTGAACTGTTACTTCGACTTGTGGAGTTTCACCAGCAGCAGGCGGACGATGTCTAATCCATATCCCAGGCGGGAATGTAATTTACTACTTTAATAACTTCGTGTTAAACTTAACCTCTATACGGATGACGAATCACATACACTTTTCGTCGGTTTTCCTACGTCTGTCGCCCGAGTTACGAGACTATGTCAGTCTCTCCAAGGAAGATTCTACGAAATTTCTCTTGACAAATAGAGAGCTTAACTCTATTAGTGGTTGATTCGAGGGTGCTTTGATATCGGAGAACGTGGTGCTATAGTTCCGGGGAGAGAGAGGATTAAGAGCCCACCGTCGTGTTGGTTGTCTTCCGAAATTTATGAAGCATTCGAGGGGCGACCAAATCATTGGATATTTGACCTCTCGAAAATTCTATTCTAACTTTCTTTTGTACATTGATAAATCTTATGATTTCGGCGCAAGGTTCGATCCTATTGAAAGCAGCAAAGATTCGATCCTTGTGTGGATCATTTTCAAGAGGTTTTAATGCGTTTGCTGTGCAACGGGTACAGTGAAACAAAAAAAAGAAAAAAAAATTTTTAAGATATTAGGAGTTACTTTTTATTTTACTATTAAAATTTTAAAAAAAAATTTTAAGATATTAGGAGTTACGGGTTATCTTAAAATTTTAAGATATTAGTGGTTTAACCCATGGTGGCAGATACGTAACTGAGCCATGTGCAGCACATGGAGATACACATTCCCATAATGTATCGAGAAATTTCAACATAATTTTAATCAATTTATTAAAATAGTCAAGACTATAACAAATTTTCATTATCTAGTTTCTGTTTCGCTGAGAAAGTCCGTTATATTTGTCAAGACATCTACGAATAATGGCGTGGCGATCAATGTGTTAAAAATAATTGCAGTAGAAGATGACTTACAATATTAAAAATAATTTTAGATAGTAACACGTTCTCATAAATCGATTTAGGAAAACCATTTTCGAAAAAAGCAGTCTTCAATCAATTTAATTCTACATAACCTGTAAACCTTACTAATTATCATTGAAACAAATTGCTACCGACTATTGCAAGGAAACTATAATAGAAGGTGTGTATCGAAACACTGTTCGATACATTAAATTCTACAAAACATTGAAGCTGTATCGAATTTTCATTGAATACTTCGCTTCGGGAATTTTAAAAAATCGCGAACGCACTACATGAGCAAAATGGACGACATAAACGTAAACTTTCGACGTTACTATTCCACCTTAAATACCTCGGAACCGTTACAGACTAAAGTTCCGGAAGCAAACCGCCATAAAACCCCAACCTAACCCAAAAACAAAGTGCACACCGAACTACCTTAGAAATCGTCCGATCAAATTCTACCAGCGTTCCCGAATGAACGTCAAACTGCCGCGAACTCCCGACGTGCGTTCGCCTAAGCCCTCCACCGATCGCAGCACCGCACCGGTTCGGCCCCATATTCAACATACTACGAATACTTATCCAAAACAGTTAACCGATATACTGACACCGCATTCCCTACACTCCTCTTGAATATCCTCGACTCCGTAAGATCGATCCGCCTTGGATAGAATATCGAACGGAATAAATTCAAAGCAACGCGTGCAAACAGAAGAGAAAAGAGAAAAGACTTTTAATAGCAAAAAAAAAATAATACTCTTAATATTATGAAGAAAAACTACAGTCATGATGAGTTCAAGAACGTTTAATCAATTGATTACTAAATCACGACTTTGGAAGATCTCACAGAATCAACGTAAAGTAGACATATAACGCGTTTAACCAGTTAGCTGTTTTTGACGAGTATACTCGTCATGGAGAAATGGCACAGTTTTTTTGTTATGACGAATATACTCGTCATGAAGAAATGGCACAATTTTTTGTTATGACGAATATACTCGTCATGAAGAAATGGCACAGTTTTTTTCTTATGACGAACATACTCGTCATGAAGAAATGGCACAGTTTTTTTCTTATGACGAATATACTCATCATGAAGAAATGGCACAGTTCTTTGTTATGACGAATATACTCGTCATGAAGAAATGGCACAGTTTTTTTGTTATGACGAATATACTCGTCATGAAGAAATGGCACAGTTTTTTTGTTATGACGAATATGCTCGTCATGAAGAAATGGCACAGTGGTTTTGTTATGACGTATATACTCGTCATGAAAAATGGCACAGTTTTTTGTTATGACGAATATACTCGTCATGAAGAAATGGCACAGTTTTTTTGTTATGAGGAATATGCTCGTCATGAAGAAATGGCAGAGTGTTTTTCTTATGACGAATATACTCGTCATGAAGAAATGGCACAGTTTTTTTTCTTATGACGAATATACTGGTCCTGAAGAAATGGCACAGTGTTTTTGTTATGACGTATATACTCGTCATGAAGAAATGGCACAGTTCTTTGTTATGACGAATATACTCGTCATGCGGAAAAAGTAGCTACAATTTGCTGTTTACATTGCAATTTTAGTGAAAACTGAAATATATTCTTAAATTTCAAGATGTCTTGAATATTTGGAGGCCAAGACGAAATGAAATGCATAAGTACGAAAATAAAAATAATTATTATGAAAAAACTGTATACAGTGTGCACAAAATAGGTCACGTGAATGTCAACATATTGCACCTCGTTGGATTCGTTTTTTTTATAAGCTATAAGACTGTTATAGTGAAAATATGCAGTCCCATTTAAAAGAAATACGATGACCTTGAGATCTCGAAAAAAAATGACCTTAAGAAAAAAATTCGGCTCATCACCCTATTGGCGCCTCCGAACAGAATATTTTCTTCCCCTGACATTTCTTCTATCAAACAAAATAAGCGATATATTTAAGGAGGTCAAATTAGGTGAAATACCTGGTATAAATAGTATTAACGATAAGTGTGTCCTTCATAAGTAAACATCGAATAAAACTCGAAACGGCTGAATGAAGAAAGTATAAACAAACAGGATAAAAAGGTTGAACAAGTCACCCCAGATACATGTGCATAAATTGCGTGGATGCAGATAGTTACAATTTTAACCTAAACGCGTAAACCTGTGCAAGAATCTCTAACAATTCCATCACTCACTGTATTCGAAGCAATTATTCCAAGGACTCATCAAGTTTGACCTTAATAATTAAACATCGAATAAACGTCGAAACGGCTGAATAAAGAAAGTAGGAACAAACAGGATAAAAAAGGTTGAACAAGTCACCCCAGATACATGTGCATAAATTGCGTGGATGCAGGTAGTCACAGTTTTAACCTAAACGCGTAAACCTGTGCAACAAGCTCTAACAATTCCATCACTCACTGTATTCCAAGCAATTATTCCAAGGACTCATCAAGTTTGACCTTAATAAATAAACATCGAATAAATTTCGAAACGGCTGAATGAAGAACGTAGAAAGGGGGTGACGACCTATCCCTAACACACGCGCATAAATTCCGTGGGCGCAGATTGGCCCGATGGTAACCGCTCCTTTATTTTCCTTAGCTGCGTGGGACCGTGACGTCGAGGGTCGACGTTCACGTCGAAGAAAACGGAGGAAAACGTCTGCCCGACCCGGTTCAGGGTTGCGGGGCGAGGTCGTGGTGGGGGGGGGGGTGGCGATAGGGATGCCACGAGGGGTCAGGGAGGTTAGGGTGGATCCTGGATACATAACGTAACGGATGGACAGGCAAGCTAAGGCTAGATAGGTAAGGCTATACTCGAAAGCTAAACTACTTTGCCCGAAGCGAGGCGGGGGTTACGGAGGCTTGAGTGCTAGCCGCTTGTTCTGTAATCCAATAGAGACCCCTAAGACCTTTCTCGACCCGCCCCTCCCCGACCCTTTCGGCGTGCAGGGTGTAGGTACGCGTGCAGCCGAGTGTACCTAACTCCCCTCCCTCCCCGCCGCCCCTTCACCATCTTGCTATATACACCTGGATATCTATGTAGATTTCAATATGGCGCGAACCAGAGAGACGCTTGCGCCGTTTTTCTATCCGACGATGCCGAAAGCAAAAACAATCTGAGACACCGAACGTGATCTACGAGAGCCCGAGACCTGCAGACGCGGGTGTTTACGAACGTCTTCTCGCCAGTTGGCCCTTCTTTCTCTCTCTTTACATCTCTCTCTCTCTTCTCTCTCTCTCTCGCTCTCTTTTTTCCTAGCTCCCTTTTACTCTTCTTTTTCGCTCCCTCTCTCGCGCTCTCCGTTCGCCAGAGCTCTTGGATGATGGGATCGTTAAAGGCTTTCAAAGGGATCTAGAAATACCGAGGGAAAATATGTTCGACGGAAGACGCCCGATGCCCCCCCGACCTATAGCGACGATAATAAGGAGTGATAAACGGGCGAAAAGTGATTGAACCCTGTTACCCCCGCCACGATTTTTCGGAAATGTTGCTCCCTCGGGCACAAGGCCGTCTTTCAATCTTGCACCGGGAAAATATTCCCGAGGCCCGAGGGCCAAGGAGAACGTTGCGAGCTGATGTAATCGGTACACTGTTTCACTTAGGGCCGAGATTTAGATGGGATTTATCGAGTGCTACGCCGTAATCGCGACGGCGAGACGCTGGATCACCAGAGATCCGATTATGGCGTGGTATTGTAGGTCAGAATGCGGGGTTACCATGGAATTGTCGACAACTCAGTTCGCCGACACTGATTTCATCGATACGATTTGACCGACATTAACTTTCGTCGACACTATGTTTTCATCGTGTATACGAAGGGAGCAGGATTCTGCTGACTGCGCCTTCTCTCAATGAGTATTAGTCACTGAGCACCTTGTTCGATTGACTTGTACACACGGTGTACTATGTACACTAATTACAATTTATTTAAAGTTCAATATATTACAGAGTGCGTTGCGAATTCGGTACTGTCTTGTATTGAGCGAGGTTAGCGATTTCTAGGTAGCGGTTTCAAAAATGTTTTGCTCGAGATTTTGAGAGGATCTGATGCGTCTCGTTACGTTTCGTCTAACGTCACCTCGGTTGTGTCGTCATTGGTCGGTTGTCGATGTAGATGGTGGAATGTTGCGTTTTTTAATTGGTCGTGGGTGTGTCTTGGGAAGTTTGGAAATCGGAGTGGGAAACTGTCAGGAAGCTTGTCTCGTCTCGTCGATGTCTAAATTTATGGTTGCGTTCGTCGCTGTTTCTGTCCTGTCGCGCGTGGTGTCCGGCTGTTTTATGGTAGGGTCTCGGTGGCCCTAAAAAGCTGTAAATTATGAAAATTCGGTAACAGTCCGTAGGGTTTCTGCGTCTGCTGTCGAGTTGTAAATCGCGCGGCCTAAGCCGCTGTACGGGCGTTACGGCACGCGCCGTTACTCGTTGTTGCGATCCGCAACACATCGACACGGTCAAATCTTCGACAATTGTTTTCATCAACAGTCCGTATTTACCAACAGGTCTGAATTCCTTCGTTTCCACGAACTGATAGCTACATAAGAAATTCTTGTTATTATAGATCCGAACTTGTAATGCTAATACGTGTGAGTACGTTTTCTGCTTTGGTACGTGATCGTTGCGTTAAATTGTTCGTAAAACTAGTACAATCAGTTCGACAAGCCAGATTAATTTTGAAGGAGTCACAGAAGTTATTTCGTCTATTCGTGGAGAACAAAAAATTGTAATTGATGGTGTGAGTTAGGTCTGGAACAGGTATAGGTTATGTCTGATTAATAAAGTGGCAATGAACACTTTGATATAAGTAACACTGCTTTGTAATTCGCTTTGTGTCGCGAACATAAGATTGGTAATAACAATTAATCTACATTATCAAACACGAATTTGATGTCGCTGGAAACGAATGAACTAGAATCTGTCGACGATGTGACCGTGTCGATGAAAACAGCGTCGACGAAACTTGATGTCGGTCAAATCGTGTCGATGAAAATAGTGTCGACGAAATGATTTGTCGACGATCTCAGGGTAACCCCAGAATGCGTTATTCTGGGTTTTAGATTGAATTTTTGGTGATGATACGATGCTTCGTGGAGATTCGAAGTTTTTGAATGGACTCGGGGGATTTATGCAAATTTTATGTTTGGTGTTAAGTTCCAAGGCGAAACAGATGATTTGTTATACATAAATACCCGGACGGCAGTCCTCGATATACCCACAGCCTAACAGTTTTCCAATTTTGCTAACAATTGCCTTTTGCACTCGGATGGTGACTCTTAGCCACCAATGAAAATCGCCGTACCAGTATTCAAAACAGTTTTTATATTATCATGATCGATAATCAAGATAGGTTCAATTTCATGTGACTCAAGGTCATTCAAGGTCAAACTTGCAGGGAAATGCAGAAAAGGTGTGATCGCTTTATTTGTACTTCAGTTTAGTATGTGTTCAAAATGATTACCACTTACTTCAATTCGCTTAACAATTCTTTGTTTCAATGATTCTCTAACTTTGCTCAACATTTCAAAATTTATCTTAGCACAAGCTTCGCATATTCTGACTTTCTCGTTTTCACGCGTCGTAGGCTTCATGGACATTACGCAGTTTTTAAGCACAGAACATGAACGGAGAAAACGCTGTTCTAGTCTTTTAAATGTCATATGCCATGTTGATGGTCGATCTGGGTAGCGTTGTGCACACAAATTAGCAGCCATTCTGTAGTTTTTCCTGCATTCTCCTACTACAATAAACGTATCAAAACAATTTTGATACATTTCCATTTTCACCACTTATTTAACCCGGCAGGGACCACGTGAACTTCTGAAACGAAAGTGTCCACGTGGGGTGTTCATAGACCCCCAGTGAAAAGCAATATTTTTATGTTTTATGTTTATTGTAACATTTATTTATACTTTTGTTAAAATAACAGTATAATATATATATACACCATATACAAACTAGTTATCAGAGTAGTCATCTATGCCTTCTGCAGGAAGTATAAAGAAAGTATAGTAAGAATCGTAGTGATACAAAAACAAGAATAAACTGACTGTACTGTGTAAGTAAACAATGCTCCTGTGAAGAAAGCTCAATCGAAACTGAAATACTGAATATCAAGAACACACGGTTGAAACACTCGCTAGTATACATACAGAGAGACGAAACTGCTGTTTAAATATTCTGGCAATTGATTCATGGCGATATTATCTTTCAAGGTCATCTGAAAGTCATTGTATAGCAGGTCGTTGAATTCGTTTCGACGTTGCCTACAGTATTATGAAGTTACAAATACCTAGTTCCATTTAAAGATATGACAGTGACCTTGATTTTTGTTTGACAATTGTTTTTTTTCATTTAAAAAATTGCAATTTCTTATCATTTAAATACTGATTAACTTTGGTACAAAACATGTTTCTGTCCGACCATCCGAAGGTGCTGAAAAATCGTGGGGACTAATTTGTGTCGCACCCTGTATATGTACAAATTGTAAAGAGTTTTAAATATACCCAATTATTTGTTGCAGTATTTGTGTAGTGCAAAAACTGAAAAGTGGAAAAATTTGGTTTTTTGTGAGTTGAGTTGTGAAGCATTGTTTACATTTATTTGTTTACCTCTAAATGCGAGGCGTTGATATTACGTACCGTCGAAACATTTCAAATATTCTGACAATTGACTCATGGCGATATTTTCTTTCAAGGTCATCTGAAAGTCATCGTATACCAGGTCGTTGAATTCGTTTCGACGTTGCCTATAATATTATAAAGCTAAAAATACCTAGTTCCATTTAAAGATATGACAGCGACCTTGATTTCTTGTTGAAAATTGTTTGTTTTTTTAATTTAAAAAATTGCAATTTCTTGTTGGTTAAATACTAATTAACTTTGGTACGTAACACGTTTCTGTCCGACCATCCGAAGGTGCTGAAAAATCGTGGGGACTAATTTGTATCGCACCCTGTATATGTACAAATTGTAAGGAGTTTTAAATATACCCAATTATGTGTTGCAGTATTTGTGTAGTGCAAAAATTGAAAAGTGGAAAAATTTGGTTTTTTGTGAGTTGAGTTGTGAAGCATTGTTTACATTTATTTGTTTACCTCTAAATGCGAGGCGTTGATATTACGTACCGTCGAAACATTTCAAATATTCTGATAATTGACCCATGGCGATATTTTCTTTCAAGGTCATCTGAAAGTCATCGTACAGCAGGTCGTTGAATTCGTTTCGACGTTGCCTATAATATTATAAAGTTAAAAATACCTAGCTCCATTTAAAGATATGACAGTGACCTTGATTTTTTTGTTGAAAATCGATTTTTTTTAAAATTTAAAAAATCGCAATTTCTTGTCGGTTAAATACTGATTAACTTTGGTAGGAAACACGTTTCTGTCCGACCATCCGAAGGTGCTGAAAAATCGTGGGGACTAATTTGTGTCGCACCCTGTATATGTACAAATTGTAAGGAGTTTTAAATATACCCAATTATGTGTTGCAGTATTTGTGTAGTGCAAAAATTGAAAAGTGGAAAAATTTGGTTTTTTGTGAGTTGAGTTGTGAAGCATTGTTTACATTTATTTGTTTACCTCTAAATGCGAGGCGTTGATATTACGTACCGTCGAAACATTTCAAATATTCTGACAATTGACCCATGGCGATATTTTCTTTCAAGGTCATCTGAAAGTCATCGTACAGCAGGTCGTTGAATTCGTTTCGACGTTGCCTACAGTATTATGAAGTTAAAAATACCCAGTTCCATTAAAAGATATGCCAGCGACCTTGATTTTTTTGTTGAAAATCGATTTTTTTTTAAATTTAAAAAATCGCAATTTCTTGTCGGTTAAATACTGATTAACTTTGGTAGGAAACATTTTTCTGTCCGACCATCCGAACGGGCTGATAAAACGTGGGGACTAATTGGCGCCGCACCCTGTATACAATGCGACAAAGCGAATTTTCGAAATCGACCGGTATCGTCTCCCCTGCGAGAAACCAGTGGCGCTCGAACGATCTCCCCTCTGCGGGAACAATTCGGGACGCGTTTTTCAAGTACCACGCGTACATTGTAATTGTGTGAAAGTGACAATAAAGACAGTTTTGTAAAACCAAGAAATCCGGTTGGACATAAGGTCGTGAATTCTTATAATCTATTCCGCATTCGATCCTACGTATTTCCTTCGCGCACTCTCACAAAAAAAAGATAAGGGTCGGTGAAACAGTGAGATAGTCTGTGATTGTGCATCTGTGACACAGTCGCAGCATATTAGAATATTAGATCTTGTAAAAGAATAAATGAGAATGTTTATGAAATAAAAGTATTATTCCATTTTTAAATTATTGAGTTTTGTGCCACTCTTTACAATGAAATGTACCTGTAATTAAAAGCGATGCTAAAGAAACGTACCACCATTTTCTTTCAAATTCGTTCAACTTAGGAGTCCCATATGACAAATTCGAAAAGTAGAACGTGCAGCTTCGGAAAAAAGAGTATTAACATTCGAGTGAAATGTTTTCCAGAAATTGTTTCCAGCAGTCTGCCCATAAAACAAGGGGTGATTCGAAAACGAGGGTTTAAATGGTTCTCGAAATGTTCGATTAACGATAGAAAAATTTTACAGGGTTCGCTAGATATGGCTGGCGTAGTCGAAGGCTTTTGAGCAGCACGTTGCGATAATGGGAACAATTTGCATATTCGGGGGAATGCCGGGTAGATTTATGTGGCACGCGGGTAAGAGTGAGCATTAAAGAGTTATTATCTCTTTTGTGGCGCATCGCGTAGAATTCCACTCACGCGGCACGACCCTACAAATGTGACGTTATTTATCACAAAAATACCTCACGCGCACTTTGGCAACGTATCGCGCGGATTAGTTCCCGTACTCCAGACATTCGCGAACTGTTGCATCATTTATTTCCTCGGGCGACCGGAACGCGACCAACGATTCTCCGCGTTTGTCGCTTACTTCACGCGAGAGTGTCACGACGCGAACGTCGCGTCGTGTGAACATAAACTCGGCTGTACGTTTCTCCACAGATGACTTTTGCTACATACTCTAAAATATTAGGTGTATATAACAGTTCTAGACTAGACTGTGAATTTTATGCATTGATGCCAAAAACGAGTAGATCAAATGTTGTTGTGTCGTGTCACTGCTCAAACAATATTTAGTGAGCCGCTGAGAAACACGCCTCAAAGAGAGGTAAATAAGTAATAGATAATTGGATTTCGGATAACTTTTAATAGAAAACTGAATATAGTGGACTGTATAATACAGAGATGTTGTAACTATGGATTCTACTTCGCAACTGTCTGACAACTAACGCACGAGAAGTAAAGAAGGCTCGTGGGGGTGAAAAACTCCCTCCACAAAGTGTAACATAGTGGAGGGCCCAGGCCAATGATAATATTATTTGGGAGGCTACAAGTGATCTCCCAAAAGAAGGGCAACGCCCATAGACAAAATACGTTACGACGAGTGTCGCCAAACAGACAACACTCGCTTTCCCGTGATTTAACCGGAAATCATACTTTAGGCTTTGGGCCACAGGCCCCCCTTGGCGCTAAACGTGGGCCTACGCTACGTCAAGTGCCATTGAGAGCGGTACGGCTGGGCTGACTTTCCCATGGTCAACTGATAGTTTCCAGACGTTCCCGGGTCATAAAACGATAAATTCTTCCAAGAGTTAGAGGAACCCTTCGACAATGGCACTTGTACAAAATCGGCCGTAGCGTCGACCCAAACCGAAATACGAGCCGGCGATAATATGCACGTCTCAACAAATGTATAATAGTGTAGGATCTTAGGAAAAATGAGGAATTCCGCGCCGGGAATCGAACCCGGGACCTTCGCGGTTGTAGCTGATCAACTCTTACACATACCCACGGAACCCTCCTACTTTTCCTAATATCCATACAGTATTTGGTCTGGGAGGTCCTGATCCCACAATAGTAACCATTTCATGAACTTTAACACTAGGTTTACGGAGCATTAAAAGTGACATTTTACATAACTATCTAAAAATAACAAGAATAAGTCTATCACGAAAAATATGAAACAAATTTTTACTGAACACAACACGATGCCCTTCATTTAATTCATACACCAAACTCCTCAACAAACAATTTTGTTTCACAAAGAAAATTGATTCCACCCATCAAAAAGTATGCTAAAAATAATCCCTGTCCGCTAAGAGTTAACTTCAATATGAGATCTGTATATTTTCGTGTTCTTTATTTTTTACAATCAGAGCTCGCAACTGAAAAATCGCAAAAAATTCTCGAACACGTGTTTCGATGTGTTAAATTTGTCAGATTTTCTAAAAAAAATTTCGATGCGATTAAATGGTGCAAAAACATTTTTGTTTGTTCCTCGTCACAACCCCGATAGACATCAGACATCTTTTTTTGGCAAATTAACCAACGAGCAATTTCCGGTCAAATTTGTCCTGAAGGGCGTTTTTCACACGCTTAACCACCTAGGCATTTTGTTTAATAAAAATTGTTCCCGAAGATATCGACCGAAGAATTGCGAATATTGCTGCGAAAGGGATTAAGTGCATTTCCGAGAGACGATCATGGAAACGGTGAGCGAAGTCGTCGGTAAATTCTCGTGGAAAAGGTTCGAATCTGAATTCCATAGACAACAATCAAAGGCTCGATGGTAGATCCCCGATAAAGGGGAGGGTCTTTTCGCCCGGTGGGTTGGAGGGAATTCGTGGTATTAGTGGCCCATCTCACGTAGCAGCTCATCAGCAGTTGAATTGGCCACTCTGCCTCGGCATCGAGTTTTCTTGACCTGGAAAGTTCAAAACGGTACTTGGTCCGGTACGTGTGATTACGGGACATGTCGCGCTCGGGAGCGAGTAATTTATTTTCTATCCTGTCGTGTATCATGCGTCGTTTATATTTTTCATGCTCGCCACCCGAAAACAATCTCGCGGATCTACCTCCGACGTTATACACCCGCGAATCCCGCCGGGAAAAAAACGAAGTGGAAGGGGAACGTTCAGAATTCGTTATACTACGCAATAAAGCGAAGCGTTAACCTAGTTTTTTTCGACCGGTGATTTCAGAGAGAAAAAAAACTGCATCGACTATCTCGGATAAAAGGGCGCATAAAAATTCCTCCGTGTTGCGTCTCGTTGGAATCGAAATTATCGCATCCCGAAGAGAGGGAGAGAGAGAAAGGGAGAAGACTTTAAGGGGTAGTTTGTAGATTGATCGAACGACTGAATCTTTTAAGGGTGGGTATTATATTACCTTGGGATACTTTGTTGGAACTCGGTCTTTTAGGGGGCGCGCGACCTCCGAGGGTAAAACAGTATTATGGAGGTTCGTGTTGCCTGGTGGATGTCGATAGTACAGGATGTAGTTTTACTGAGAGCCGTCGGCAAGGCAGGGAGATTTTGCATTGAGAGTTCAAATTGCCGATCGAGCCTCTTGGAAGACGCTACAGGGGGTTGCTGGCTGGCGTTGGTGTCATGGGATGGAGTTAGTTGTACTGGATGTTTGATACGAGTTATTGAACGGGGTTGCAAGGCTTGTTATCATAAATAGATAAATGCGTTTAGACATTTTGTTGCACGAAATAATTGAGAACGTTTTATTTTTGTTTGTGAAATTTATTCTGATTTGTTACAACCCCTTGATACTATTTGTGTCTTTATAGAGTTATATAGTATATGAAATTGCTAGGTTTAAATTCATGTTAAATAAATATATTTAGTGTATGTCCATTTAGACGAATATTCAGATGTATGTATACATATTGTACTGCATAAAATAATTGGTAATATTTCATTCTTGTTGGAATGATTTATTTTAATATATTTCAATTCCTTGATGGTATTAGTTTCCTTTTGGAGGCATTTAATATATGAAATTGTTAGGGTTACAATCGAATTAAATATATATCCAGTGCATGTGTATTTAGATAAATATTCACATATATATACAAATTAGAATAAATCATACAAACAAAAATAAAATATTCACAATTATTTATATACATATATATGTGGGATCAGGACCTCCCAGACCAAATACTGTATGGAGATTAGGAAAAGTAGGAGGGTTCCGTGGGTATGTGTAAGAGTTGATCAGCTACAACCGCGAGGGACCCGGGTTCGATTCCCGGCGCGGAATTCCTCATTTTTCCTAAGATCCTACATATATATATGTATATTTATATTGCACTGTATAAAATAATTGTGAATATTTTATTCTTGTTTGTATGATTTATTTTAATTTGTTTTAACACCTTCATGCCATTAGCTTCCTTATGGAGTCATTTAACAAATAAAAATTGCTGGGGTGGCATCCGATGAAATAAAAATTTTTGATACAATGACTACAGACATGTGATGCAGAACTGCATTCACCTTTCCAATTAAAATTTGTTGGTATCATAATAATAAAGTCAAGAATCAAAGGTCTATAATCATTAAAAATATATATGAACCTGAAAGTAATCTTACATATTAGCTAGTAAGTAAATTACTCGAAACACAGTAATTAATTAATTATTTAACAGGACAGTAATACGTGATCCTCTAGCCTGTTTTCTCTTATAACTGTAGCACATAATGTGTTCTGGCCTTTTTTGACCGAGAGTATTACAATCACCATTCGATTTGGATCCATCTCCAATACGTCAATAAAGATAGCGATACTATAATAAATTTTCTGGAAGGAACGTGCTCAAAAATACGATTTAAAAAATTAGTAAATAAACATCGTCAACAGAATATACTCACCATAGTGTTGAACGAACAGTGTAACCATCCGCTATCTCAGGACTAAATTACCATAAGTAAACCGCAGATCTTTAAAATAAAAATGTTCTACTTGAATTCTAACGAACTGGACTAACAAAGGAATTTATATTTTCTCTTAACATGTTTAATAGGTTGAAAATAATGCAACAGTATTTGTGAATTATTCTGTCCTTAATTTTTTATTAATAAAACAAAGATTTTTGCTCAAGGGCATGAAATGTACTATTAACGCAGCGTTTTTGGTTAAAATCAGACTATACTTTTTTTGGGAATTGCAATTTTTCTGAATTTTTTACGCTTTGAAAAACACGAAACACGTGAAAAAATTATGTTAGCAATAAATAAATTACATGAACTTATACACCGTTGGAAAGCTTGAATTTTTTATGATTTTTTGGTATCAGTGCCGGGTCGATATGGTATTTTTATAAAAAGTTACATCGCATAATAGATTTCGCAAACTACGTACTTTGACCCCCCCCCCCCCCCGTAACCGTGAAGTCCTGGGAAGAAGTTTTTGCACGGAATCAATGTTAGACCCAAAGGTCTACCAATATGCAAAGTTTCAGGAAAATTGATCTTGGGTAATTTTGGCCGATTTTGAATGAACGCCTTTGCTGACTTTCAATAAGATCGAAACTTTGCGCCGAAATCGGTTTCATCAAAATAAAAGGCAATTGTCAAGGCTGGGATGCATAAATAGGAATTCGTTCTCGCGGATAACGTGAACCAGTAACAATAACAAGAGATAAGGCGTGTTATCGGCAAACCAGTTCGACGACAATGTTTTTGCTGTGGTCTGCCGGGATAGTTTGGATTGCGTATGCGCGGCACGGATTATCATCATTATCGATAAAGCGGCGTAACGGAACACAGCGTTAGGGGATCAATGAAACCGCGGCGGAGTCAGTACGGCTGATTTCGCGGTGAGCGACGCCTTTTAGCGGCTTTAGTACGGCGATGCCCATAAAAGTCTGAATAGGAACACCGTTGTCCCGTGGTATCGATCTAGCACGCGGTTGCGGATATTCTTCCGCGTGTCTCGCGCCTGAACCCAGTCGTAAATGCCACGATTTACCGCCGTAGCCTGCGTACGGCCTCCGCAGTGGTAGCTGTCGGTGTTGAGTCAGACGTCGGGGAGCGCTAGTCCGACTATCTTACTTCCTCTATCGACTGTCTTCTGTTTCCGGATGCCAAGACGAAGTATACTCGATGCCCTAACTACAAAAGAATTGCTACAGCTTCGGCAAATATGTACCTCTTCAAACAAAACTGATAAAGCAGGATAAAATCAAAATGGTAGGTCGAAATTGTTCCGTTCGTGAAACAGAATCGCCGAGAAGTATAGCTAGGTACAGGTTGTAAAGAAATGTTTGGTCTTGGCTGCCATTGGCGTATTCTACATCTTCGGATCGATGAAGATCTGTAAAAGAAAGTTGTTGCAAAATTGTCCTTGACCTTGAATTTCAAGGTCAACTTTTTTTTTTATTACATTGTATACTACGCGTAATGGGAATAAAAAGTGTCAAAGGAACCATGTGTCAAAACTGAATAGTTATAATAAAAAATAATAGAGAAGTATCATTATTAGTACTACTTATTTTCTTAAAAATTGTTTACATTGCTAATAAAGCAAGTATTTAGTGTTGTTGTTTATATGCTGTTTGTCAGGAGTCTAACGTAATCAATCATAATCAATATTACCTTATAATTGTAAATCTTGAAAGATGTTTATCTTAATCTTCTATTAAGAATTATTGATTGAAGAAGATGAACATTTTATGAAGACTGAGAAGGTAATATTGATTATGATTGATTATGTAAGACTTCTGATAAGCCGTACATAAACAACAACACTGACTACTTGTTTTATTAGAAATGTAAACAATTTTTATGATAATAAGTACTTCTAATAATATTATGAGACTTTGCTATTATTTTTTATGAGAACTATTGAGTTTTGACACATGGTTCCTTTGACATTTTTTATTCCCATGAGGTGTGGAATACAATGCAATAAAAAAAGTTACCTTGAAATTCAAGGTCAAGGACAATTTTGGGGCAACTTTCTTTTACAGATCTTCATCGATCCGAAGATGTAGAATACGCCTCTGGCAGCGAAGATCAAACATTTCTTTACACCCTGTACAATTTAAAGCGTAAAGCCACTACTTTTGTTATCCTGACTTTCTCCAGGATACCTTTTTACTGTAGAACAGAGTTAAAAATTAAGATTCCTTTTGCACTCCAAATTTTACAAATTTGAATAATTCTGAAGTGTTCCAAAAATTTTTTGTGGATTTCTTTTTAAGATCATGTTGTACAGGAATGATTCTATTTTACAAGCTCTAAAAAATTAACGAACGTTTCTTTACATCGTTTCATCGCGATTCAAATGAAAAGTGTGCCACCATTCATCGAAGGTACAGCATGAGGGTGCATCGAAGGTATCAAACTTGTACCTCACGTTGCACGTGTTTCATGAGTGTTAATTTTGTATAAAAATCCCAATATTTGCTTCATTGTACACATTTACGTTTATTTTTTATACTCAACTTCATGCGAGTCTTGTGATTTTTCCAACAGATTGCATTTGTTGTCCCGAAAAAATTTGAATTTGTCTCAATTGCTAACACGCACCATGCGTCCTTATGTTCTCATCATCCCGGCCAAGCGCTATTAACCCTTAGCACTCGAATGGCGATTCTGAGGCGCCACTACAAATTGCTACACCATTATTCAGAATACTGTTTACATGATTAAATTTGTTTATATGTAACAAGTAACTAAACATTTAAATATTGTATGATGTACTACATCAGTTTCGTACGCATATAATGAAAAAAAATTATGTAGGATGGAAATATTCTAGGTTAGAAGGCATGTTTGGTTTTTTAGTTGAAATAGCTCCGAGTGCAAAGGGTTAATACAGCTCCGCCGTAAGAAGATGATCCTAGGAGAGCAGAAGTCATATTCCGTTGGCGGAATGTCGTCGGACCTGTTTTCCATAAGAAAAACCATCCGAGCGTGAGCGAATTGGAGCAGAATCAACCGATGAAAACTTGACGGGGCCCGTCGGCGTGTCCACGTCAGTCGAGAGAGCAAATTTACCGAGCTTTCGCCGCGGATGCGAATGTAAATCCGTTTCGAGGTAGGTCGCGTAATTTGACGGGAGGTGGGAGAACCTGAGAGCGAGACAGAGAGAGCGAGACAGAGAGAGAGAGAGAGAGAGAGAGAGAGAGAAGGAGGGAGAGAGATAGACTAACTACGCGAGAGATCAAGTCGCGAATAAATCTCAGCTCATTGGGCCATGGATATATGGCGGCTGTTGAATTATGAAAAGATGGAAAAAGGAGAAGTAAGAGTTTCGTCCTAGGCCAGCTAGAGGACTCGTCACAGTAAGGCTATCTAGCGGACCCGTGCCTTAGACGCGGGATATCGTAAGGACAGTATACAGGGTGTCCCACATAAATGGGAACACCTAAATATCTGTCGCTTTTACAGTCCTATTAGAAAACTTCAGAGGACAAAGTGACACTATTGCAAGGGGCAAATATAATGGTAAAGAAAAAAATTTTTTATGTCATGTTTTTTAATGAAATTTCAAGGTCACCGATGTTTTTTTAAATGGAATAATATATTCTTTTTACGATAGCATGATAGACAATAAAAAAAACTTAATTTAGTGGATACCACCTTTTTGACCTTGAAATGACCTTGAGCAGGAATAATCATGTTGGAGCGGATAAAATGTGGAAGTTTAAAACTTACGTGTTTCAGCAAAGATTACGCGTTGTTTACGGCGGATTGACCTTTATATATCATAATAAATGTTGACCATCCTCATTTATGCAATATTGCAATCTTGCATTAAATGATATGTAGGCATTGTCGATTTCCTGAAACGTAATTGAAGCACATGCTGCAGTAATCCTTTGCCGCATATCCTCTGGCGTTGTGGGTTTATCTTTGTACACAATACATTTTATCTTGCCCCATAGATAAAAGTCCAATGGTGTCTGATCCGGAGAACAGGCTGGCCATGGAATTGTTCCTCGTCGCCCAATCCAGCGTCCAGGATATTTCGCATTTAGCACCGTTCTAGCAACTTTAGAGTAATGCGCTGGACAACCATCATGTTGAAACCACATGCGCTCCCGATCGAATAACGTAATTTCTTCTAGAAGGTCCGACAAATCCTGGCGTAAAAATGCAGCATACTTTATACCAGTCAGAGTACCTTGTATAAATTCGTTCGACGTTCAATTACGTCTCAGGGAATCGACAATGCCTAAATATCATTTAATGCAAGATTGCAATATTGCATAAATGAGGATGGTCAACATTTCGAACATTTATTATGATATGTAAAGGTCAATCCGCCGTAAACAACGCGTTATCTTTGCTGAAACACGTAAGTTTTAAACTTCCACATTTTATCCGCTCCAACATGATTATTCCTGCTCAAGGTCATTTCAAGGTCAAAAAGGTGGTACCCACTAAATTCAGTTTTTTATTGTCTATCATGCTATCGTAAGAAAAATATACTATTCCATTTAAAAAAACATCGATAACCTTGAAATTTCATTAAAAAACACGACATAAAAAATTTTTTTTTCCCATTATATTTTCCCCCTGCAATAGTATCACTTTGTCCTCTGAAGTTTTCTGATGGGACTGTAAGTACGACAGATATTTAGGTGTTCCCATTTATGTGGGACACCCTGTATAATAACATGAATTTTCATGCAAAGTTTCGTTGATGGTGACATTGAAATTTCATTAAAAAACACGATATAAAAATTTTTTTTCTTCACCATTATATTTGTCCCCTGCAATAGTGTCACTTTGTCCTCTGAAGTTTTCTGACAGGACTGTAAATACGACAGATATTTAGGTGTTCCCATTTATGTGGGACACCCTGTATATAGTTTAACATGTTATAATTAAAGTATGATAATAAAGCATTGTATTTATTATCCCAAATCTCCTGGCAGTTTTATTTAACCATTTGCGAACGGGAATTATGTTTACCGTACTTATCAACGGTTAGTAAGTAATTTTAGTGATTTTCAATATAATAAGCGCTTGGATAAGGAAATTTATTCCATGATTTTGCATAAATTAATTTTTATAATTTCATTAATTGGAAAATATAAAACCGGTCATTTGACCGTGGTAGGTTTACTGTTAAAAAATTTAATGGGTCGGAAACAATACAACGGTACATTTAAATGTTTTGTCGGTGTTAAAGGTGTTGTCGTACTGTCCCTCTGTTGGAAAGCACAGGAAGTAGTCGCCACGGATACACAAAGTCACTCGCGGGCGCTATAGCACGTTGCCCGTTTACTTTACGATCCCATGAATGGCATCTGATTGAGAGACGGCCGGGAGCAGTTTTATTTCGGATGAACGTAAAACGCCCAGTCGGAAATCGAGAACGCGGACGGGGAATGATCAGGAGAAGGACGCGACGTAAATATAATCAGCCGAGTGCCGTGCGATAACGACAGTCGTAAGTTATTATACCGTTGGGCCGGTTCCTGCTAAGTTCAACGCGACGTTATGAGCCAACACGTCATTTTCATGTTTGGGTGATCGAGCGAGGGAGCAAACACTTTACAACAAGGCAACTCTGTGCCGTCTATTATCGTCGTTGCACGCGGCCGGAGAGGTTATGTTGCCTCGTGGTCGAATAATCCAAATTCGCGCTAGGCGAAATAAAAGCGAGTTTTCTGGGATGTAAGAAAACACTCACGCCGATTCGCGGGTCACCACTCTTTTCTTTATTTATTGCACTAAACTCTTACTTACAATTACCGCTATTCTTTCTCTCACGACTCGGTACTACTGTACTACACGCTGCTATTGCTATCCCTGTCTTTTTTGTGCGCTAACACGAGATCTCTTTTTCTTTTGCGGCGAACTCTAGCAGTCGATCTACCGTCGGTATACCGGCAGTGTCGGTAATCTGTCGCCACAACTCTCTCAATCACCAGTTTCAATTCTTGCTTTAAATTCGATAGTCGAAGCCATGGAAATGCAAACAATAGAAAAACTATTGCACCAGTACAACTATTCGACTATTCGCAACTCCCACAAAAACTAATTTCAATTCTGATTTTATATTCACAATCAAAGGAAGGGGGCTGCAACTAACATGCACAAAGAACACAGAACAACCGAAGAAAAAACAAAAACCAAAAAAAAAAAAAACCACAGGAAAACTGTCCAACAGTAGCGACTAAAGGAACGCAAGTCCGCTTATAATTACGGTGGCTGGCGTGGATGTAGCAAAAATGAAAATCTCTTTATTCGAAGCTCGGTTGCAGGCAACAGGCGCGGCCATCGCGGTGGTCGACAATATTTATTTTCCCCGTCGTCGAAAAAAAAACCGCTAATTAATGCTTCCGTGTCCGTTTCTTTTACCGTCCATTGTTTTTGCCTGGCCGTGCGGTGTCGTTAATAGGAAAACTGTCCGCTTTAAAGTTTCTTCTGCAGGCGTCTCTGCGTCGCCGTCTGCTCAATCTATAATTCAGTACGCAGGTGAAGACAGAGAGATAATGATAACCTAAGGGTAAAACAAAATGGGGCTGTCTATAGAACAATATTCCAACCCTGATGCGTGCGTGCAGCTGTCAGCACGGTCAGTGCTGGGTAAAAATATTTACAGAGATTATTTGCTGAATTCCGTTACATTGGTTAATTCAAAATAATTATTTAACTCAGTGATACTGAACATACTATTTGAAATATTTATTAGACTTCATATAAATATTTTACATATATTTCAATGAAATATTTCTCACGTAGAACTTTAAATAGTTATTTGAAATATGTTTTTAATTTTATGCGTGTGAAGAAATTTGATATATTTAAACATGGTAGTTGTGAATATATTAATATTCATTATCATGTTTATACATCGTATAGTAAGTATAAGCGCATGAAATATTAGGTTAAATAATTATTTGTCATATATCCAAGGAAAAATGTCATTTCAAATAATTGTTTCTGATATAGACACAGTTTGCCACTGAAATGTTACGATATTTTCAAAAATCATTTTAAGTATTGGACCTCATGACTATAAATTTTATTAGATGTTAGAACAATTAGTTTACTATATGACATGATGGAGTAATTTTAGAAGAATTTCTATTGGTCGCGCCGGAATTGCAGAGGAAATACTAAAAGTTATTTTTTACAATATTTTATACGTGGACCAATATTGAAAATTTAAAAAATACGGTTTACAGATCTGTACGAATTATATACAGTCTGAAAATTTCATCAAAATCAGTCAACTGTGCCATTAGCTACAAATGGTTACATCTTTCGATGCCTGTCGATTTTATCCGCAACAACTGATTTCGATGAAATTTTCCGAATATATATATAATTCATAAAAATCTACATAACATATTTGTTAAATATACAATACCGGCCCACACAGAAAAGTGGGTCAAATAAAAAACAACTTTCAACATTTCCTCTCCAATTCTGAATAGTTGCAATTTTTTCAAAATTCCTTCTTCACGTCACGTAGTAAACTAATTGTTCTAACTTCTAAAACAAGCCAAGTCATATGGTCCAATAATAAAAAAATTATGGACTTCTTAAAAGTATGCCAAAATTACTGTTGCAGACCGTATATAATAAATAGATATATTGCAATATTTTTGTATATAAAACTATGGATTCCTTCACGCGTTGGAATTATTGGAAACGAAATTGCAAATAAAATGGCCACAGACGTTTCTGTGGAAAACTCGCATAGATACATTAAAAGATCTCTGATTGGCAAATTACTCAACAAATGGACCAGTAACTGGTCCATTGGATAGCCCACGCACCCTCAAAAATTCGAAGAATAAACTATCCTCACCTGCCAAAGAATAGGCCACACATGGTTAACAAATGAACATTTTATGTCGAAGAAAACCCCCAACAAATGCAACGGCTGTAACGCCGAAATCGCATTAGAAATAAATACAAACTCCCAATGGAATTAAAAAAACTCACTCGACGACAAAAAACATCAAGTTGCTATTATTTTATTTATTGAATTTCATTTATTGAATGATATATATATATATATCGCAGAAATTATATTATCGAGTGAAGGTACCGATGATGTAAGTATGTTCGTGTGTATAATAACATGAAACCCTATATACAGCTAAATTTATAAAAATAAAGGATCGATAATAACAGAAGAATTTGAAGAATAAATTGTATGTATAACCTACCATAACCTATTGGCAATGTAGTCGCTAATAACCTACGATGTTGACGTAACTATAAACCAATAATATAAAATAAAAAGAGATCGAATAAATCTTGAATCTTATTCGAATAGAAGTATTGCGAATACTATTTTCAAAACATTTCATTTCAAATACCCCTCTGGTCATAATCACAATTTCCGTTGTTCCATAGCCACGTTTTGTTGCACCTTGTCCCCTTCGCACGCAACCACTTCGCCAGGTTTTTCTGCACGTCGATTATGCTCCCCCGATGCTCGAACTATCGATCAAATAAGCCACCATTTTCCAAACGTTACATCGCTATCTCACTGACGCTACTACCGCCGTTGCTCTCTGAATATTCATCGCTTTGTAACTTTCCACTTCGGAACTATAGGTAGGATTCACTAAGCAGAAACCCGTGATCCTAATTCTCCAAATAAACTGGAACTATAATGAAGCACACGGAAACTTGAATTGCGTGCGGGATAATTCTAACGAATTCTAATAACGCCGAATACCCGGGTTTTACACGGATTACGAATTTTCGGCAAACATTGCGAAATCAGCTGGGGCGAATCTGTCGATCTATGATGACCTCGTATTTTCAGCATAGGGTAATTAGTTTGTTTTAATCTGTTTCGAGTTGACGGCGTTGGATAGAGTGTAGAGTGGACTGTAATTATGGCTTGAACCACAGGGGCCGGTACTACCTTGTCCAGGGCATTGGCGGAAGGTGTGCAGGTGAAAGAACCGTGGTACGTTGAATTTAAGAAACAACAAAAACTTTGTTACTAAGTACAGCTTTAAACAGAATGATCGAAGACATTCGACGTGTCGACGGAAACTGATTGGAACTGCAGCGACTGTTTTTGAATTATGAAAAGATGGAAAAATTTCGTCCTAGGCCCGCTAGAGGACTCGTCAGAAAGGCTATCTAGAGGACCCGTGCCTTAGACGAGGGATGTCGTTAGGACAGCTTAGGACGCTATACCCCAGATAGCACCGGGACGTCCCATACGTCCTGGACCTTCCGTATGTCCCAGGGACGTCCGCATCACGTTCGTATGTCCCAGATATGTCCGAGTTACGTCTGTTTTACGTTCCCGGCACGTCCCAGATAGGTACGAGTTAGAAAGTCCCGCCGGACGTCCGACTGTACATATTCCGGACGTTAACAGGACATATTCAGGACGATAACAGGACATTTACAGGACGATATGGTTATTGAATATTTAATACTACTAAATAACGTTCATTGTGTATGGTTAATGCGAATCAAAATTTCAAAAACGGACGTCCCTGGGACGTTCGAAATTCTGGTCCCACGGACGTCCCTGGGACGTAAGAAACGGACTTGGGACGTGTGGACGTAAACTGGATTAAAACGGACGTCCCTGGGACGTTCGAAATTTTGGTCCCACGTACGTCCCTGGGACATCAGGAACGGACGTCCCTGGGAGGTAAGAAACGGACGTGCCTGGGACGTCCGCAACGAACATGGGACGTGTGGACGTAAAGTGGATTAATACGGACGTCCCTGGGACGGTCGAAATTTTGGTTCCACGGACATCCCTGGAAGTAAGAAACGGACGTACCTGGGACGTCCGCAACGGACTTGGGACGTGTGGACGTAAACCGGACGTAAAACGGACGTCCCTGGAACGTTCGAAATTTTGGTCCCACGGACGTACCTGGGACGTAAGAAACGGACGTCCCTGGGACGTCCGCAACGGACTTGGGATGTGTGGACGTAAACTGGATTAAAACGGACGTCCCTGGGACGGTCGACATTTTTTTCCCACGGACGTACCTGGGACGTAAGAAACGAACGTCCCTGGGACGTCCGCAACGGACTTGGGACGTGTGGACGTAAAACAGACGTCTGTGGGACGTATGAAATGGACATCCCTGGGACGTCGGCAACGGACTAGGGACGTGTGGACGTAAACTGGACGTAAACTGGACGTAAAACGGACGTCACTGGGACGTTCGAAATTCTGGTCGCACGGACGTCCCTGGGACGTCTGCAACGAACTTGGGACGTGTTGACGTAAACTTTACCTAAAACGGATGTCCGTGGGACGTACGGTGCTATCTGGGACAGTAGTCCCCGGTTGTAAGCGCGACGTAGTATTGCCATCTATGTCAGTTCGCCTACCCCTTCCAAAAGCTGCAGACCTTTATTTCAGAATGTCCAAAGAAAATTCAGTAATTTTTGGAACCCAAAATACTAAATAGTTGAAACGTGACAGCCGTTTGAAGTTACCGGAGTGTGCCGCATCCCATGTCTACCGTATGAAATTTGTACCCACTGGTAAACTAAACGTTAAAAATCGCCAAAGCGTCGATAAACTCCGATTTCACAGATCGGCCGACCAAAGAACAGCCGAGGTAGAGACCAGAGGATATGATCGAAATTCACCCTGAAATCCTCTCGGCCTCAGCATCCTCCGAACGATCCCTCGAAGACAGTGAACCAGACAGTCGGTGCCGGGTAAAGGAAAAAGGAAGAACGGCGTCGATTCCCGCGCCTTTCCTGCGATCCTAACGAAAAAAGAAAGTGCACGAGCCAGCTCCGCGCGCCTCGCATTTCTTTTTCCGCTGACATTGGAGAGTGATTAAAAACTTGATCCCGTCGCTGCTCTCTCTCTGTCTCTATCCGATCCATCAGTCTTTCGCAAGGGGTTGGTCTCGCGTCTCCTCTTTCGTTTACGATATAGGAGAGCGGACAATATGGCGGAGTAATTGTTGTTCGGAGACGACGTCAGGAGCCTGGAGACGGAGAAGAATCCAGGGAGACAGAAACAGAGATAGAGAAAGAGAAAGGGAGGGAGAAAGAGCAAGATAGAAATAGAAGGAGGAAGACAGAGAAAGAGGGTGGCAGGAAGGAGGTCCGATAGTGTCGGATTACTGCCGGTATTGTGAAGTCCAGACGCGGGGGTAGACGGAAAGAAAGAAGACACGGCCGTCTTGGATGCTGTGGGGGGTAAAAGCACGAAAGACGGAACGTCGTGGCTCGGAAGGGGTGCAAAGAGGGCTAAGGGAAGGACGCAGAGGGTGGCCGGAAGGAGAGAAGGAAGAAGAAGTTATTAGAAATACCAAAAGAGAGTACAATACCACCTAGCTCGAAGTAAAAGTGTAAGAACGCGAAGGTGTTCACGTCTCATCCTCGGTTCCCACTCTCTCTTCCACCCCCCTAACTCGAAGAGGCGCGGACTCTCGCGAGACAACGAGAGGAAGTCTACTGCGAGAGGAAACGCCCGTGAAGGAGCAAGAAGAAATAAAAAAAGGAATCGCAGAGGTTGGTTGAGTATGAGGGGGTGAACTGGAGGGAGAGGGGGTAGTATCTTGGCGTTTTCTTTATTCGCCGCGATTTATTTCGCGATGTACACGTACTGGGAGAGTATAGAGAAGGGCGCTCCGGTTCGGCCAGCCGAGCGGAAAAATGTGATACTCCCTGACAAATGGAGGACGGCGCGGCGCGGCGCGGCGGCTCGCCCGTGGCCAGGAGATCCACGTTTAAATGCGATTGTTTATTTCGTGCTCGATTGCCCGCTAATACCAATTTGCGATATCTCGCGGCATCGATCGCGTCCCGGCGCAACCGACTTCGACTTCGTTTTTTACTGGCCGTTGATCTATCGACCAAATAATATTCGGGAGCGTGATCGTCGCCGATGATGGTGAGTTAATAGAACGTACCCCCGTCTCTTCTTTCTCTCTCGCTCGTTGCGCAGCGTTCGCCGCCGGACCGTAATTAAGCCCATTTTAATGCTATAATTTCGATGAACATTTTAATGAAGCGTTCGCCGCTCGTTTTAATAATCGCCCTCCTCCTGCCCCCGATTATATTTCATACGTCCACGTTTGCAGGGGCGCGTGTCCGACGCGCGGCATTCAACCGTCCCGATTTTTCGAGCCGGTGCACACAGACGTTCGACTGATTCCCGCGATACCATGCGGAAAATGAAAAGCGGGATCGGCCGACTACCTACCTATGCGATGTTCATTACAATATGTGGCCGGGCTCGCGATGAATTATTAGGCACCCTGCCGACCGATACTGTTGTATATATCGCCTGTCGAATTACCGCTGGCCTGCTCGAACGGAAAACTTGAACATTTTTTGACTCGCCGGCGGCTCCACTCGATACAGTTTGGTTTGTTAACGCTCGGAACGTGAATAGGTCTCGAGAGTTTGTCGGAGCAACGTTTGTCTTGAATTATTAGGTGGTACTTCGGTAATTTTTTGAACGTATTTTCAATTGTACTTTGTACAGATTCATACGGTGAAAAGAGTATGGCTGAACTTTCTTTTGGGGGACCAGATGTTTTTAACTTTTTTGAACACTTTTTTATGTAATCCTGTAGATATCGATGCAAACATTACGAAAATGTAAGTATTATTGTTAGGAATTCACTGGTTTATAAGTTATATGCGTGTAAACACGAGCAATTTAACTCTTTGCTGCACAGGATTTCAGATAAGAAAATAGACCCATGTTGCATAGAAATTTTATTGCATTTTAAATGAAACAAAATTGGTATATTTTTATTAATAAAGGTATCACATAATGTAAAAACATAAAAAAAATACTAATAGTTTAATTAAATTTGTTGTTATAGGGTGGGGCTCAAATAGTCCACCACCACAAATTTAAGCTTTAGTTTTTATTATAAAGCTCTTCAGTTGCTTATATGGAACTAAATTTTATAAAAATTAACTTACTTCTACAATTTTTCACATAAAACCAGGAAAAAAAGATTGTCGCAATAAATCTTTCGCTTGCAACAATTGATGAACCTGTATTGGCATGTTGAATGTTGCCAACACAAGTGAATACATTTGTAACATTTGTTGAAGATATTACCAACTGCTTTACGTAAACAAAACGAAATAAGAACCTGTGCGCATGCAGCTATTGCAATATTTCGAGGTGGGACTAAAAATGTCCCACCATGCATTACGGTGCATCAAAAAGGTGGGACACTTTTAATCCCAGCGTGCCCCAAAGAGTTAAGCGTTTTTGACAGGTTAGAGCGTCGCCATATTGGATATTCGTTGGGTGGTAGAAGTAGGACTGTTGAGCGTATGCGCTGGATAGATGGCGAATGTTCAGCGCATCGGCTAAGTAGTACTGAATGGTATAGTTCAAGTTGGTTTGGGGTTAGTTAAAAGGGCTCAACTTTACACGCGTATAACTTCTGAACCAGTGAACTCCTGGCAATAGCAATTTCATTTTCAGTCTTTTCTCGTCGAAATTAGTAGGACTGCATAAAAAAAAGCTTTAAAAAATTGGTCCTTTAAAAGAAAGTTTAACCAAGATTATTATTGAAGAACCACTGGATCGAAATCAAATATTGCTTTCACATAATCCTGATGAGTTTTTGATAATTTTTTGAACATATTTCCCATTATACTTTAGGTAGATACATACGGTGAAAAGATTGTTGAAGAACCATTGGATCGAAGGCAAACATTGCATCAATATAATCCTCGTGAGTTTTCCATCGACGTTCTTGTTGCAATGGATTATTGCAATCTTCAATTGTAGTTTGGAAGCTGGTATTACATTGATTTCTAGTAGATTCTAGAATATGAAATGTCCGATTTTTATCGTTAACGTTTGACAGGCACAAATATTTTTCTAGATAAAGCGATACACCAAAATAGACACCATTGTATGCAACATATTCTGTCAATGAATTACAAGTTTCTTGACTTTATGACGGTGGAAATTAATTTTTTTGGCATTTCACGTTTTGCATTTATAAAATTAAAAATAATTTCCGTAATGTAGTACCATTTTGTAATTTTATCATCGATTAATTATATTTTAATTAATTGCCATATTTTGATTAAACATCACATAATGCTATCGCCAATGCGTTACTTTTCCAATCATACGAAAAGATTGCTCGAAAGCCGTATTGATTGACGTAGAAATAAAATTCATTTAAAAATACAAATAGGTATCTCAATAAAAACTGACGGTTCTATAGTCGATATATGATTACTTTATATGATTTATTTTATTTGGTTTTCGTAAAGGAAAAATATTTTTGTACCGATGCCTACACACGTATAAAAGTAGAAGTATTGCTATAATTGGTGGAAAAGAGCACGATTGCTTTTAAATAGAGGGAACATGAGGGAACGGTGTTGGAACAGTTTGTACCTCGGATACCCGTTAGATCGGTTTACGACTAACTCTCTTGATAGTTCTGAAATGTAACTCTAGAATGCTCTATTACTCTCGGACTCTAGCATCGTACTTTAAATTCTCCGCTAACGTTCTCTCCATACTCGGTAAACTCTATCCGGAAACTTTGAAACCGGCACTCTCTCAGCCGTCCGCAACATCAGAACCGTTTTGTACGCCACTGCGTTCGTTTGTTATCCTTAAGGACTCTCCGGAGGACCTCCTTGAACTCTGATTGACAATTACATAGAATGAAAATTGATTCGGCGGTACCTGTTACTTCCAACTGTTGGAATTTATTTAAGAAACAAATTGACAAAAATAATCTACTATTATTTAGTAGGCACATTCGATCGATTGACTTTCAAGGGAGGGTAACATTCAATACAGTATTAGCAATAGTTTTCTGCAAATATCTCGAAAACTAAAAGCGACCCCCCGATATTGAAAAAGGAAAAGTTATTTAAAATGTCGAAATTTATACAATGGGAACATTATGTGATTAGAGTTTGTTTGGATTAGGTTTCGGGGAGGGGGGTAACATTCAATACAGTATTAGCAATAGTTTTCTGCAAATGTCTCGAAAAACTAAAAGCGACCCCCCGATATTGAAAAAGGAAAAGTTATTTAAAATGTCGAAATTTATACAATGGGAACATTATGCGATCAGAGTTTGTTTGGATTAGGTTTCGGAGAGGGGGGAGAGGGGAGAGCAATAGTTTTCTGCAAATATCTCGAAAACTAAAAGTGATCCTCCTGTATTGAAAAAGGAAAAACTTGTTTAAAATGTCGAAATCTATACAGTGGGAATATTATGCGATCAGAGTTACTTTGGATTAGGTTTCGGAGGGGGGGGGGGGGGTATCATTCAATACAGTATTAGCCATAGTATTTTGCAAATATCTCGAAAACTAAAAGCGACTCCCCGATATTGAAAAAGGAAAAAGTTGTTTAAAATGTCGAAATCTATGCAATGGGAACATTACGCGATCAGAGTTTGTTTGGATTAGGTTTCGAAGAGGGGGGAGAGGGGAGAGCAATAGTTTTCTGCAAATATCTCGAAAACTAAAAGCGACCCCCTATATTGAAAAATTAAAAACTTGTTTAAAATGTCGAAATCTATACAATGGGTACATTATGCGATCACAGTTAGTTTGGATTAGGTTTCGGGAGGGGGGTAACATTCAATACAGTATTAGCAATAGAATTTTGCAAATATACCGAAAACTAAAAGCGACCCCTCTATATTGAGAAAGGAAAAAGTTGTTTATAATGTCGAAATCTATACAATGGGAACATTATACGATCACAGTTAGTTTGGATCAGGTTTCAGGAGGGGGGTAACATTCAATACAGTATTAGCAATAGAATTTTGCAAATATCTCGAAAACTAAAAGCGACCCCCCCATATTGAAAAAGAAAAAAGTTGTTTAAAATGTCGAAATCTATAACATATTTAAATTTCATCAAAATCGGAGTATAATGACCATTTCGCAATAATTACCAATAATGCATCCGTATTTTCAACTTCTTCTAATTTTTTTAATATTTTAATTTACATATACTGATTTTTGTCATAAGTGCATAAAATCTGCAATTCATCAGCATTCATCTCGAAAACAAAATGTTTGCGTCTATAACAACAAATTACGATAATTACGGATTTTTCGTATTTAAGAACGTGGATGGACTCTAGATTCTAAACGCAGCATAATAATACAAGTGGAAGAATAGAAGAATAGAGGAGGGGAAGAGTACGATGTTTCACAGGTTTCGCAGCGATTGTAGGAGGCCTTAGACGCTGAAGGGTTAATTCTCGCATCAACAAGTCTCCACCCCATGGAAAATGCTCGTCGGCGTTGTGTTCGAGCGGGCGTGTATCTCTCGGCCGTTAAGACCTTGTCAACAAGTAGCGGGAGCATCGCGTTTAGGGTTTCGTCTTGCCCTGGGAACCGCGTTGAAAAGTCGACGCGGCTCGCCTCTCGAGTATCCACGACAAAAGAATACTCGTGAAGCGGAAAGAACGAGGGGTAGGCAGCGAGTCGGTAAGTGTGAAACGAGGGAAATCGTTCTTCCGCGACTGGTGTTGCTCGTCACTCTGAAGGGATGGGGTAAAATCGGGGGGTTCGGTGAGTCGGAGGGAGTCAGAAATGGTCGGAGCGAGTGTCGGAGGGAGCGAGAAAGAGAAAGGGTGGAGATATCGACGGATAGGCGCCGGTATAGACGACGGTAATTGTTATCCGATAGAGAGCAACCCGAAAGGGTTGCCGAAGGATGGATGTGACGTCACCGGGAACAGTTTCACCTATAATTGGATTTGCGATCGGCTCCGGCACGCCTGCGTTTCCGGTCGACGGAACGCACCGCTCAAAATACATTATTTACGCGTCTTCGTCGAATTTGTGGGGACCGATAACACCGATACTCGACGATAATCGCGCGGTTACAGGAATTCCTGAGCATTCGGTGTTACCCTCAGTGTTCGATTAGTCGATCCTCTCGCGGGAAACGTGTCGGTGAGAATTGTTTCGAAATTTGATCCGGATCAAGCTTACTAGCTGAACGTTTTTAACACTAGATTTACGGCGCCTGTCAAAATGACGGATTCAAAAATTTTTAATTTACGATTATTAAGAGTGAAAGGAGGCATTCGTGAGGAATTATTAAATAGACTTATTTCTTTGTGTACAGATTACAATAAAAATCGCTGAAGATCTAAGTAAATACAATTTTATTATTTTTATAAACTGTTTAGTAGGCGAGTTTTCGCCGGTACGAGTCAATTACTGGTATGTGAATTGACCACCCAAGGATAGCCGTTCTATCCTGAAAAGGACCGGAGTGAATGGGTGCCAAATTAAATTTTGTACACGGTTTAACTACAGTCACACTTTATTTGCGTAGTCGCGAAGCGAACAATAACTTGGCGAATTATTCGGCGTGAAAATGCACGCGCGAAAATGAGCGAAAATACTACGTGGTGGTAATAGCGAAAAAGTTGAACAACGGCTGTCTGTCGATCTAGCGAACTAGAGAACGGGCGAACAACGAGAGCGAGTTGCTCGATCGGCGGTGTTTTATAAACCTACGATTTTTGGCGATCGATAGATCAACACCTATCGATTTAGCACGCACGATTACGATCGATAGGTCGCTCGCGATTAAACGCATGCGCAATGCGGCGACGCGCCGCGATTACTCATCGATAGATCGCTCGCGATTAAACGCATGCGCAATGCGGCGACACGCCGCGATTACTCGTCGATAGATCGCTCGCGATTAAACGCATGCGCAATGCGGCGACGCGCCGCGTTTACTCTTCGATAGGTCGCTCGCGATTAAACGCATGCGCAATGCGGCCACGCGCCGCGTTTACTCATCGATAGATCGCTCGCGATTAAACGCATGCGCAATGCGGCGACGCGCCGCGATCACTCATCGATAGATCGCTCGCGATTAAACGCATGCGCAATGCGGCCACGCGCCGCGTTTACTCATCGATAGATCGCTCGCGATTAAACGCATGCGCAATGCGGCCACGCGCCGCGATTACTCATCGATAGATCGCTCGCGATTAAACGCATGCGCAATGCGGCCACGCGCCGCGTTTACTCATCGATAGATCGCTCGCGATTAAACGCATGCGCAATGCGGCGACGCGCCGCGATCACTCATCGATAGATCGCTCGCGATTAAACGCATGCGCAATGCGGCCACGCGCCGCGTTTACTCATCGATAGATCGCTCGCGATTAAACGCATGCGCAATGCGGCCACGCGCCGCGATTACTCATCGATAGATCGCTCGCGATTAAACGCATGCGCAATGCGGCCACGCGCCGCGTTTACTCATCGATAGATCGCTCGCGATTAAACGCATGCGCAATGCGGCCACGCGCCGCGATTACTCATCGATAGATCGCTCGCGATTAAACGCATGAACAATGCGGCCACGCGCCGCGTTTACTCATCGATAGATCGCTCGCGATTAAACGCATGCGCAATGCGGCGACGCGCCGCGATTACTCGTCGATAGATCGCTCGCGATTAAACGCATGCGCAATGCGTCCACGCGCCGCGTTTACTCTTCGACAGGTCGCTCGCGGCTGAACGCATGCGCGATGCGGCAACGCACCGCCACTAGCATGATCGGACGACACGACGCATTAGAATTCGAAACATAAAGCAATGTAAAATAATCAATTTTAGTGCTCCGTAAACCTAGTGTTAAATTATGAAAGATTGAAATTCAATTTTTAGTTTGGGCGAACGCAAAGGTGAAACTTTACTTGATTTGTTTAAAACGTTGTTTTATAATAACGATTGAATAGCGACTCGCTCTTGTAAATGAGATTATTGTTAAATTGCTAACCACATGATTGTAAAAAAAATAGAATACAATCCTTTTAAACTTATATATTAGAGTGTTTTAAAAGTTTCCTTCGAATGTGCACGTTTCATATTGTTAGACAACACGAGCATACGCTAACAACACTATCATCGGATTGTTAAAAGTTTTTGATAATACAAATGGCATAGTTAAGTAAGTGGGAGCTCTGGAAATAATAAAGCTAATCTAAATTTGCACTGTGCGTATTGATTGAAAGCAAATAGAACGAACCCGGAAAACGGAATATGAAAACATAAGTCATCTCCAAAAATGGCTTTTATTTTTTACATTTTTTTAGATTTTTAGAACACCTCTTTAAATTCGATTTCCTGAGATCGATACGTTTGCATGAGTGTTCTTTATCCGCTAACTGCAATCGTTCAGTAGTTTGCGAGTCACTCCCACAATCGCAGCCGAAAAACGAAACAAATTTTTAGGAGTGTTTTTAATCGTTTATAACTCGTAAACCGATAGACCAATTGCGATGAAAGTTCTAGTATGTATGTAACATACATGGATACATATTTTGAAATTTTCGTTACGAGCCCAAATAAAAAAGTGGTAAGAAGCAACATTTACTACTTTTTTCGTAATTCAGAGTAGACGCAATTTTTTCCAAAATGTTTCACCACATAACATAGTAGTGAACTAGTCCATCGGGATTGGCAGAAAAGCTGTAGTCGTTTGGTAGATTTGTAAAAGTTATTTTACTGACTGTACATTATAATCGGTAAAATTATGAATAAATGCACTCTTGTCAATGATATAAAGCATTATAAAATAGTAATTTATAGTGTTCCGTAGATCTAGTGTTAATTTTGAAGCGTACAGCACTGTCGCGATAAGTTCTAAATTGTATAGGATAAGCGCAATATACTTATCCCCCCTACTGCAGAGTATAGCCCTCGAAGGGCCAAGAAGCACAAACGCTCGATCCGGCCGAGAATTGTAACATGATATGGGTCAAGGAATATCGGTGATTCAATAATCGTGCAACGTCAAAACTTTTTTATTTTAAACTTCTTTTCCAAGAATCGTTTACCAGCACATTCGTGATATTTTTCTGATTAAAATAATACCAAACAAGATTTATATCATATTTACATGTTTAACTGGCGAATTTTTCTGATTAGAATAATACCAAACAAGATTTATATCATATTTACATGTTTAACTGGCGATGATAAGTTTCAGACGTAATGGAGATATCGAATGACAAAGAAAGAAAGACTAGAAGTCAAGTAGTCGGTGAACATCAAAAGCATCGATCGCTGACACGATGAATGCAATCGTAAAACATTGTTCATTTTTCAATCTTTTCTTAGGAAATTTTCACCAACATATTTGTGACTTTTTTCTGATTAAAATGAGGCCAAATATGGTGCGGTGTTCAGCGCATATGATAAACAAACATCCAATAGGCGGCGCGGTGTTCTAACTTCTTCTAAATTCTTGCCAGGTAAGAACACCGCACCACCTATCCTGCGCATGCGCTCAACAGTAGACCCTACAAATATCCAATTTGGCAACGCTCTAACCTGTCTACAACGCTTAAAATTACTCATGTTTACACGTGTATAACTTTTCAACCAGTAAACTCCGGTAACCAAAACCTGATTCGTATAGCATCGCATACGGAAAACTTGACAATTTTTAGTCATCTTAAGTCCAGTTCAGCCAAAAGGGGTTATATTTGGAGCATTATTTTTTTGTAATCTGAAGACTTGTGAAAACTTTTTTGCGGTATGCTAATTCTAGATATCCTGAAGTTTAACAACACGTAACATTTATGCTGTGGCGATTAATGGTATATGTTTAAAAACACATATGCAAAAAAGTCATGAAACTCCAAGAACTTTTAGTCAAGCTTGCAGATCGGTAAAAACACGTACAAAAAAAATTTGAATATTGACAAAAATATGATTAATATAATGTACATACCTTGCGTAACAATGCCCGTCACAAATTTCGCCACAAAGATCACTTACAAAATAAATATTATCACGAGAAACAGATGCGTACGAACGGAATGCTGCGAATAAACAGATGCCTAACGAACAAATGCTATGTTCTAAGCGCAGGCACGGATGACTGTATGGGTAATCAATGATAAGGGGTGCACCGCGTGACTGCATGTTTATGTATCTATTCTGGGACGCAAACACAACCCTGTATGTATATATTTACAATTTCGATTTTTGGCCAGTTTTTCAGCCCAAATACCACTCTGTGCGCCGTGAACGCGATGTCTGAGAAATCGTAAGCTCCAAGACTCTATTTGTATCAGCGTCGCGTAATTAGAGGGGAGGGAGAGATTAGCGACTAGGCGTTTAAGAAGAGAAGCAAAGAATCGCGACGAGATTAACGAGCGCGCCGCTCCTCCAATCTCCCCGGTATCTTCTTAGAACGTGAAACGCAATTACGGGCGTACCCTGCAGAAGCACGATCGGAGGAAGGCGAAAGTTTTAATTACCGGTATCAATTCGCATAACTCCGGCAATACGGCTCCCGCGGATTCGAGGCGTCCGACACGGAGCCGGGCGGAGTAACCCGAAGTTGCGAGCCCGCGAGTTACGAAATGCTCGCGCGTCCTCACGGTTGAACATTTTAATTGCCGGTGTCTATTATTACGAGGATTACTGCGAAATAATATCTGCCATTAATTCCCCCGCAGAGTGTAAACGCGTTTACGCGTTGGAACACCACGCCGGCAATCGTTATTTTCGTTACTCGGTTAAATATTTGCCGTGTAATATTTACGCTTCTCGAAAATGTTTTTCCTAGCCTCTGCGCCGCTGCGAAAATGGCCGAATGACCGAGTCGATTACAAAAATAAATGTTTCACCCCGGCATTACGACCAGCGTGCAGTTTCGATAATTTGTTCGCCGCGACTACTTTTTCTCCCAGCGAAATTGTTAAATGAAACGTTCATACGCACTCGCGCGCACGCATGCATTGGAGCCAAGCGAGAAAATAAAATTGTAGAAACAAATATACGGCGATCAGCTGAACGTTCTGGATTTTCGCTTTTTAGTCGGCAAACGGCGTGACTAATGTCGATTGCTACTGCACCACTTGTTTATTAACACTAAATCTACCAAGCATTAAAATTATTTGTAAATGATGCAATTTAAGATAGGGACACAACATTTATTGAGATTGTCCGTAATTTTCAATATAATAGATGCTTAGATCAAGAAATGTATTCCAGTATTTTTCATAAATTAATTTTTATAATTTCAATAATTGCAAAATATTAGACCGGTCATTTGACCGTGGTAGGTTTAGTGTTAAGTTATATGCACTGTGTTCACAACGGGGATTGAGAGAATTATATAACCTTATTATAGATTCTGTTTATAATATGGAATCGTGGAGCTTGTTTAAAAAATATAGATTAACATTAGAAATATGTCGATGAGAACAGATAAAAACAAGTTTTTAGTTTAAATACGAATCCAAAAATTCTTTGAACGCTGAATTTTATATTCTCAAGAAATCGTCAATATTATAATTATGTGGGATTAGAATCGGGTGAAAACAAGAACTCCGGATATAATGAAAAGAGAACCAAAAAAAGAAGATGTTTATTTAAAAATAGTTTTCGTGTTGTTCTTTATGCGTTCATACTTCGACTGCCTCTCTTCATTCTCGCCCGCATCCACACCGCGGTCGTCCGCTTCATTTGTTTCTTGACGCTCTCTGTCTTTCTCTCGCTCATGCTCTCTCACTCACGCTCACCGTCTTTCTCTCGCTCATGCTCTCTCACTCACGCTCACCGTCTTTCTCTCGCTCATGCTCTCTCACTCACGCTCACCGTCTTTCTCTCGCTCGTAGAATTCTCTAGCATTCCTGCATGTACACGCATACACGCACTCATTCGTTCATCAAATCCTACAATTATGATAATGTTATTTTTGAAAAATAGTACATTTATATATCTGGTCTGATTTTAAAGCTTCTAGGACCACATAAAAAAGTTGTAAAAAACAACTTTCAGTATTTTCTATGCAAATTCCGACCAATTACAATTTCTCAAAAATTTCTTTGTTCCGTTATGTAGTAAACTAATTGTTCTAACTTCTCAAAAAAAATCCAAGTCATATACGATCATAATTTATTAAAAAAGATATCTTCTTTTTAGAAGTTTCCTAATATTAACCCCTTCGCTTACAATGTCGCGTGAGAGACGTGACAAATATTCTGAAAAGAATCTAACAAACATGTATGTTATTAATTTCCTTTAAACCGAAATATAATTCTATTTTGTTGTTGTTAATTTACAGCCATTGGAGAACGTATAGACACGCATTAAATATACATTTTCTCCTTTTTCTAAGAAATTATGAACTACAAAGAAATTCCAATCACTAAAACTGTAAAATAAATCGCAAGGCAAGGGGTTAATGTGACCGACTGTACATCATTTCAATAAATTACTACTGCACACACAAATTAAAATTATTCTTTTTACAACTGTGTCGGTGAAAATGTACGTGACACTTGGAACATATTTGCATTGGATAAAAAGGCGCGATAAATTATTTCAGTCGATGAGCTCGAATAGAGGCTAATGGACATGTTGGGGCTCGTTCGATAAGAGGCGTCCTCGTAAAGAATCGACGAAGAAAAAGATGGCGGCCGGTTTAATAACCGTGATTCGAGCTTTGCGCATTAATAAGATAAATTAGCCCTATTCAGGACATGGCTCTTCTGCAATGCGCTTCGCCACTCTCGATCACCGGTTTGACTTATCGTTACGTATGCAGAGAACACATTTCACACTGATATGCCCCGTATTTGCGGCCACTGAATTGCACTGATTGTATTCTCATGCAAAATATGTCGTCCATAATGGCCGGACGGCGTTCCCTCTATATCTCCAATTACAGCATCCTGGCGTAATTGTTATCGCGCGTATTTTGCATCTTGCGGTATCTTCCGCTCTGCGTCATTCTGCAAAATTCGTGCTAAAGCTGAAGAGACGCAATAATTATACTCGATGTAGTTATTGAGAATTATTGCAATCGATTCCCGACATTACTACCTCTCATTTTAATCCGTATCGTACACGGTTGCGTAAACTTCTTTGTTTATTCGCTAATTTATGCGCGAATTCACTGATTCCTTCAACTCTTTGTTCAACATTAATTAAAGGATTATTACAACATTATTAGACTGCGGATTTCATGCATTTGTAGGAACATACAAGGAATTTTGAGAATATTCTTGCATTATCTGCAACTAAATTGCAATTATTAACAGGAAAATTGATCTAGAAAATTTGTATCTTGCATCAAATAATTATTTACGTCATGAAATGTTGTTTTACATCTCTGTCTTGAATTTTAACAGGAAAAACCAATCCATGCAGGCATACTTTAATTATTGCTTTTATAACCGTTCAAGCACACGACATTTAATACTTCTTTTACGAACATTTAAACCAGCGAAATGTAATGCCTACTTGTTTTACAGTTGTTTAAAATCGCAAAATGTAGTAATTTATTATACATATATCTGCTAGATGGACTCGTCTATCTTGTAAGATTAAATTCAAGTTTGTGGTCTTTTTATAAACACCTTCTTCGTTAATAACAGTAAATAATGTCTACAAGTAATGTCTACTAGAGAATTAATTCTGTAAGATCTTGTGCATGCGTCTCCACACTGTATAGACGTATTCAAATGTACCGCGTGATCGGTAGTCCGGGGATAGGTGCGCGCGCAAGTAGCCGTGCTCAGACGCGTGTGGACCCCGCTCTCGCTCGCACTCTCTCTCGACCAAGCGACCAAGAAATACAAACGACGATGCGTTTAAATATTTGTATTCTTATAACACAGTTTATCACTTATCTATATATTCGTGTACATCTTAAATATATCCATACTCTAGCAAATTCTATGGATATTATTTACACGTGTTCTGGGTTAAATAACAGCCATTTTAGAATAAATATTTATCTTTTTCTTAACCCACACCGTTAAATCTCAAAATTCACCTATTTACTTTTTTCAAATACTGCAAAACGATTAATTTATTTTTATCTGTATTACAGAATGTATTGTTTCAATATGTAACGATATAAATGAAGCATAATTTGAAGACTTAAAGTTTAAAGCAATAATGGTTGAAATATTATCCTTCTTATGAGGGTAATGTTTGAATTCACTAATTTATTAACAAAGTACCCTAGATGTTCGTTTGTGGAACGTCGGATTAAAATATGATAGAGTATATTTGTTCGATAAGTGTCGCGTTGGATATAAAGGGGAATGACGACTAATTTGCGAGATTATTTGCGTCTGAAGGCCCATTATTTTCCGCTCGAACGCGAGGAATTTGTTTGCAGAAACGAAAACGGTTGGGTAACGTCGTTACCAGCCCTTCACCGTCTCAGTCAACATTCAATACTGTATTAGCAATAGTATTTTGCAAATATCTCGAAAACTAAAAGTTACCCCCCTATATTGAAAAAGGAAAAAGTTGTTTAAAATGTCGAAATGTATACAATGGGAATATTATGCGATCAGAGTTACTTTGGATTAGGTTTCGGAGAGAGGGGCGACGGGGAGAGGGGAGAGCAATAGTTTCCTGCAAATAACTCGAAAACTAAAAGCGACCCCCCTATATTGAAAACGGTAAAAGTTGTTTAAAATGTCGAAATCTATACAATGGGAACATTATGCGATCACAGTTAATTTGGATTAGGTTTCGGAGAGTGGGGAGACGGGGAGAGGGGAGAGCAATAGTTTCCTGCAAATACCTCGAAAACTAAAAGCGACCCCCCTATATTGAAAACGGTAAAAGTTGTTTAAAATGTCGAAATCTATACAATGGGAACATTATGCGATCATAGTTAATTTGGATTAGGTTTCGGAGAGTGGGGAGACGGGGAGAGGGGAGAGCAATAGTTTCCTGCAAATATCTCGAAAACTAAAAGCGCCCCCCCTATATTGAAAAAGGAAAAAGTTGTTTAAAATGTCGAAATGTATACAATGGGAATATTATGCGATCAGAGTTAGTTTGGATTAGGTTTCAGGAGGGGGGTAACATTGAATACAGTATTAGCAATAGTTTTCTGCAAATATATTCAAAACTAAAAGCGACCCCCCTATATTGAAAACTCTTCAATATGTAACGCGATAAATGAAGCATAATTTGAAGACTTAAAGTTTAAAGCAATAATGGTTGAAATATTATCCTTCGATCTTCTATGCAACTATTTTTGTGGAACTTATGAGGGTAATGTTTGAATTCGCTAATTTATTAACAAAGTACCCTAGATGTTCGTTTGTGGAACGTCGGATTAAGATATGATAGAGTATATTTGTTCGATAAGTGTCGCGTTGGATATAAAGGGGAATGACGACTAATTTGCGAGATTATTTGCGTCTGAAGGCCCATTATTTTCCGCTCGAACGCGAGGAATTTGTTTGCAGAAACGAAAAGGGTTGGGTAACGTCGTTACCAGCCCTTCACCGTCTCAGATATCGGTGGGCCAATCTCCTTGTGCCGTTAATAGGATCGAGACCTTAATCAATCAGACATGGCGCAATTAACGTAACCTTTTGACAGCCGTTCCCCGGTGAACGGGATGAGAACACCTGACGTGGATTTCTTTAATCAGTCACTTTCGGCGATGGGGACGGGCCGTGCCCGCCCACGTGAAAAATAGAGGTGGGAGACGAATGAGAAATAAGTTGAAACGCGAAATGAATCGCGCAAGTGAGACTGACAGGCAATTTTTTAATCATTGAAGGCCGCTAACTGCCGGCACGGGCGTGTCCAGATATTGCGTAGAACGATTTGCCGTATAACTCTTAACAAATTCCGTAATCCTCCATTCCAAACAGATTCGGACCGTTTCTCAACTTCGCTGAAGTACATTCTCGCGAATTTACAATTTTTGAAGTCTTTCTGTTGAGAAAAAGTAGTTGAAATTTGCTTTTCTCTAGTATTTTTCTCAATATAGTAATAATGAGATAAAACTGTATGATATTTCGTTAAATTTCTCATTCCAGAATAATTAAAAATTTTTCCATACTATAAATGGATACAGATACACAATATAAATGTTATAGCGGATTTTACATTAATTAAATGTAGCTGAAATTTTATCCTCCCCCAACATTTGTCTCGATAAACCGAGAGTAAATTGAAATTGTATGATGCATGGTTAAACTCCTCGTTCCGGAATATTTAAAAAATTGTTGCGTACAACACATGGACAAAAATGCACAATATAAAAAAAGCAGACTTTATATTATTTAAACTTAGCTGTAATATTATTTTTCCTAATCTTTGTCTCGATAAACTAGGAATGAGACGAAACTATGATATTTCGTTAAACCTCTCATTCCAGAATCGTTTTGAATTTGTGTATAATATTAATAGATAAATATACACACTATAAATTTCATAGCAGATTTTACATTCGTTAAAGATAGCTGAAATTTTATCTTCCCCCAGCATTGGTCTCGATAAAGCAAGAATAAGATAAAACTGTATGATACTTGGTTAAACTTCTCATTCCAGAATGTTTAAAAAATTGTTGCGTACGACACATGGACAAAAATGCACAATATAAAAAAAGCAGACTTTATATTATTTAAACTTAGCTGTAATATTATTTTTCCTAATCTTTGTCTCGATAAACTAGGAATGAGATGAAACTGTATGATATTTCGTTAAACCTCTCATTCCAGAATCGTTTTGAATTTGTGTATAATATTAATAGATAAATATACACACTATAAATTTCATAGAAGATTTTACATTCGTTAAAGATAGCTGAAATTTTATCTTCCCCCAGCATTGGTCTCGATAAAGCAAGAATAAGATAAAACTGTATGATACTTGGTTAAACTTATCATTCCAGAATATTTAAAAAATTGTTGCGTACAACACATGGACAAAAATGCACAATATAACAAAAAGCAGACTTTATATTATTTAAACTTAGATGTATATTATTTTTCCTAATCTTTGTCTCGATAAACTGGGATGAATAAGATGAAAAATATTTCGTTAAACTTCTCATTCCAGAATGGTTTTGAATTTGTGTATAATATTAATAGATAAATATACACACTATAAATTTCATAGCAGATTTTACATTAATTAAACATAGTTGAAATTTTATTTTCTCTAATACTAACTGTGTTGTATGCTTGGTTAGTATTCATTTCAGTATTTTTGAATACGAATTATGTTCATTCACTGGACAGGTTACCCTACATTTTAAATTTTCATTATAGGTACAGATTAGAAACTTAAAAATCGTGGCACTTCCTTTTCCTTTGCATTTTCGTCAAACGGTAATTTCAATTTAATTATTTTGTACATTACCTAGTAAACTAATCCCTCTAATATGTCAAAGAAGTTCATGTGGTTTGGTCCAATTTCAAAAGAGCTATTAGATTTTTGAAGGTTGTCCATTTAACACTAAACCTACCACGGCCAACAAAACAATGAGGAAGCTAAATTTATGTAAAATTATGAGGAGAACAGTTTTGATTTAAAAAATTCCAGAAAATTATGAGAATTTAAAAAAATTTAGGGGGATTAATTTCACCGGTTTTCTCTGTCACAATTATTGAAATTATAAAAACGCTTCCATAGGAAATGACTGAATTGACATCTTTATTTCAGCAATCATTTTCATGAAAACCGTGTACAAAGTTCAAATAAATTTTTTTATATGTAAACACATTTATATGTTTTGTGCGTGGTACGTTTAATGTTTACTTGCCGACGACTGTACAAGCTTGCAGTACAACGTTCCAGCGATTGGTTCACAAATGTTTCCAGTATGAATAATTTTTGGGTGATTCGTAATACGTCCGTAGGAATACTCCACCGTGATATAACGAGCCATTACGAGGACGTCTTCCTCTCGCATTATCCGTCAGAGTCACCGCTCACTTTGTTCTCACCCTTCGGCTCCGATTCCGTCCCTAATTTCGAGATCACGCCCGCAATTTGACTTTCTCGCTTTCCACTTATCCCGGAAGCTGCGAGGTAAATTACCGTTCATTTTTCTCCGTCATTTGAGCCCACCCTCGTGGCCCTCCTCTCACGGGCATAAACCTAAAGCTCGAGGACGCAGAGAGGAGTTCTCTTTTATTTCGACGAATCCGTTTCCAAGGGGGAGGGAAATACGACGACAGAGGGTATAACGAAGGAGGCACACGGGTTCGCATAACGACGCTGTAAAGACGATTACTGGAGATTTGCCCGGCAAAGTGGCCGCGAATTTAAATGTTCGCGATCTGATGCTGGATACCTACGGATTATGATATGGCGGCTGGAAATTATGAAAAGATGGAAAAAGGTGAAGGAAGCGTTACGCCCTAGGCCCGTTAGAGGACTCGTCAGTAAGGCTATCTAGGGGACCGTGCCTTAGACGCGGGATGTCGTAAAGACAGTTTAGGACGGTATATACATATACAAACAGAGGAAGATTGTGGTAGTAGCGGGAAAGATGTTGTCGTAATGTCCCTCTGTTGACGAGCATAGGAAGTAGCCGCCACATTACCCCATTACCAGTGGTCAACGATATCTGGACAAATTTCCCTCTAATTACGCTGATCTCCGCCAGAATCCAAGAGGTCGCTGGAATGTGTGCTGTCAGTGTGCCCGCCAGTGATGCTGCCGAATCGACGAAGTTGAGTAGCTCCCTAAGCCGCTTGTAGGACTCATATAGTCGCACAAACAATGGAAGAACGTCGCACAAATGTAGATACGAAAACGTCGCACAAATTTAGGTGATAAAACGTTAAACCATATAATGCTGCGAAGATGACGTCAGAAGCGCATAGTAGGGAGAAGTCCTCGCTGTTGGTCGGGCAGTAGTTGAGGCAAGGCAGTGACACAGTAGGCACAATCCAGTCCTCCCGACGTTGTCGTCTCCTCTGTTTAGAAGGTAGCGCTGTTGTTCGTTAGTGGGGGTCACCAATTATGGCGGCTGAAAAGTGTGTGAGAGGAGGAAAAAGGAGAAGGAAGCGTTACGTCCTAGGCCCGTTAGAGGACTCGTCACAGTAAGGCTATCTAGCGGACCCGTGCCTTAGACGCGTGATGTCGTAAAGACAGTTTAGGACGGTATATACATATACAAACAGAGGAAGATTGTGGTAGTAGCGGGAAAGATGTTGTCGTAATGTCCCTCTGTTGACGAGCATAGGAAGTAGCCGCCACATTACCCCATTACCAGTGGTCAACGATATCTGGACAAATTTCCCTCTAATTACGCTGATCTCCGCCAGAATCCAAGGAGGTTGCTGGAATGTGTGCTGTCAGTGTGCCCGCCAGTGATGCTGCCGAATCGACGAAGTTGAGTAGCTCCCTAAGCCGCTTGTAGGACTCATATAGTCGCACAAACAATGGAAGAACGTCGCACAAATGTAGATACGAAAACGTCGCACAAATTTAGGGGCGAAAACGTTAAACCATGTAATACTGCGAAGATGACGTTAGAAGCGCATGGTAGGGAGAAGTCCTCGCTGTTGGTCGGGCAGTAGTTGAGGCAAGGCAGTGACAGAGCAGCCACAATCTAGTCCTCCCGACGTTGTCGTCTCCTCTGTTTAGAAGGTAGCGCTGTTGTTCGTTAGTGGGGGTCACCAATTATGGCGGCTGAAAAGTGTGTGAGAGGAGGAAAAAGGAGAAGGAAGCGTTACGTCCTAGGCCCGCTAGAGGACTCGTCAGTAAGGCTATCTAGCGGACCTGTGCCTTAGACGCGGGATGTCGTAAGGACAGTTTAGGACGGTATATACAGGGTGTCTCACATAAATGGGAACACCTAAATGTCTGTCGCATTTACAGTCCTATCAGAAAACTTCAGAGGACAAAGTGACACTATTGCAGGGTGCAAATATAATGGTAAAGAGAAAAATTTGTTATGCCGTGTTTTTTAATGAAATCTCAAGGTCACCGATGTTTTTTTAAATGGAATAGTATATTTTTTTATAATAGCCATGATAGACAATGAAAAACTGAATTTAGTGGATACCACCTTTTTGACCTTGAAATGACCTTGAGCAAGAATAATCATGTTGGAGCGGATAAAATGTGGAAGTTTAAAATTTACGTGTTTCAGCAAAGATTACGCGTTGTTTACGTCGGGTTGACCTTTACAAACCACAATAAATGTTTGAAATATTTTTCATAGTAAACAGCGTATGTTTATGTTAGAGTAGGTATCATTGAGATCGTTAACAGAAGGTTAATCGGTTAGAATAAGTACGTTGTTCCTTCTGCATTATTCGATTTCGAAACGTGAAAGTGATAACAATGCGTTATACTGTACAAGAACGAATCGATACGGTTTTCACATATGGCGAAAGCCACCAATCTTTGAGACAAGCAGTACATTTGTATCGCGAAAAATTTGTGAATCGCATTTGTCCTTCGTTACACGCATTTTCCGTTGTGGTAAAACAATTTAAAAATACCGGTAGTGTAAGTTCTAAAAATCGTAATAATTACTGCAGCATGTGCTTCAATTACGTCTCAGGAAATCGACAATGCCTACAGATCATTTAATGCAAGATTGCAATATTGCATAAATGAGGATGGTCAACATTTCGAACATTTATTATGATATGTAAAGGTCAACCCGACGTAAACAACGCGTAATCTTTGCTGAAACACGTAAATTTTAAACTTCCACATTTTATCCGCTCCAACATGGTTATTCTTGCTCAAGGTCATTTCAAGTTCAAAAAGGTGGTATCCACTAAATTGAGTTTTTTATTGTCTATCATGCTATCGTAAAAAAATATACTATTCTATTTAAAAAAAACATCGGTGACCTTGAAATTTCATTGAAAAACACTACATAAAAAATTTTTTTCTTTGCCATTATATTTGCCCCCTGCAATAGTGTCACTTTGTCCTCTGAAGTTTTCTGATAAGACTGCAAATACGACGGATATTTAGGTGTTCCCATTTATGTGGGACACCCTGTATACAAACAGAGGAAGATTGAGGTAGTAGCGTAAAAGGTGTTGTCGTAATGTCCCTCTGCTGACGAGCATAGGAAGTAGCTGCCACAATGCCTTTGCCTAATTAGATGTCGCACGACGATCGATTTTGTTTGCTCGTAGAGCAGTAAGACCTATAGAGTCGCAATCAGTGATTCTAGAGACAACCAGAACTGGTTGTTTTTCCTCTCCTACTTTTCCCCTTCCACTATCCCATTCCATTACCTGAGCATACTCCAACGTCCCCCACTAAGACCGTAGACTGGTCACGTGACGTGCCGCTCAACGTATCACATATTACTCTGGTCATCAGAGAGGTGGTAAACTGTATTCCCCTCAATTTAACCGATCTGGCAATAGTTCAGAAATTGTATTATTCATTTTTGTCACAAATGCATAAAATTTGCAGTCTATTGATGATGGACTGGGAATCTTTGTGCAATCATTGCAACAATGAATAAATTACGAAACTGTGAAAATATTGGTCTTATTAAAATTAATAATACTAGAAAAAATTTTTAAATCCATATAATTTCATGAGATTTAAACTTGCTAATAGGATTTTTATTGATGTTCATGCTATTAAATACTATGTTTGAAAGCGTGGTAGCTATAATGTTGCGTAGCGTGAGACAGTGAGTCGGAAACAATAATGAGTAACTTACTATATTGGTTAGAACAGAAGTTCTAGGGGTAATTGCAGTGCGTCACTTGGGCTCCCATTGTATTATAGCGCTTGTCAATTAACCGAGCGATTACTGTTTTGAAGCTCCATTGAACGATTCATTAGCGGAAGTTGTCCACCGTCGCGTTGCGCGTCGGTATGCTTGCTACTACCACTTTACTGACAGTTTTCATAGTTTGAACATTTTATTAAATGCAATCCTCTTTTTACTTCTAATTTGCTATTATCATGGCTACTCATCTACTGACATAAAATTTATTTAACATTGAATGAAGATGCTATCTATTAGCGACTACTGTGTATGCAATTAACCTTGCATTGTAGGAACATTTTTTAATAAATAGTTTACAAATGTTCTTATTCAATAAATCATTAGAAAAGTTTACAAACGTGGAAAAGACACTTAAACAAAATTGAGGAGTAATATACTGTTGATATTCTAGAATCTAGAATATGTCTACTTATTTGTTTGAGGATGGAGTAAACTATTTTGCACTTCTAACGGAAATTTTTAATGAACAATAGCTTCGAAAGAATAAAAAATTGCAATATCAGACTTATTTCGAATTCATTGTTGAAAAAGCGATCATTAAACATATTTTGTACATTTATGTAAAAAATGAGTAGATTATATACCCAGCTGTCAAAAGTTTCCAAAAACTTTATAAAAATAAATGAATTTCCACTTAATTTCTGCTGAAAATTTTCATTTTACGTCAAAATACGTAGTCTTATGATCGTATTGAAATTCATAGAGGATTCACAATTAAACTAAGGATTGTTATGAAAATTTAAAAATTTTCTAAGACAATTCTAAAAATCAAAGATTAAACAAAAATGAATTTTCTTTCTCAACAATTTTAACTAGTCAAAAATACTGTTTATAAATGTCTTAAAATTTCTCTAACGTTTTTACAGTTTTGTATTGCATCTATTCACTTTGTGTCACAAATGCATAAAATAGACGGTCTATTCATAATCAAGGTACCCGGCCCCAGTTGAACAAAAGAAGAATTGTAGACGTCCACTATCGAGTGTGTCTATCGTTCCACCACGGAACGTTCGCGGGAAGAGTTGTCTAAACCTGGCAGTCGAACATGAGGTAATATTCGCGGGAGTTTAAACAATGTCGGAAAAACTGCTGGTGGAAGTTAGCGTGACGAGATGAAAGAGGCTTCTATTATATACAGAGTGTCCTATAAATAGTGAAAATCCTTAAAATGCGCTGTTCCTGATGTTATTTAAAGTAACTTTTTCCTTAGCGAAAATTTCCCACTCGGCTTTGTTCAGGAGTTATTAAAGAAAATCACGGACCAATCAGAGCGCGGCAATGGCGGACGGATTGAGTCTCGGCGGCAGGTTCCGCTGAGCGCGGCGCTGCCGTTGGCCGAGCCAGAATCTGTCTACTGTAGCCGCGCTCTGATTGGTCCGTGTTTTTCGTTGATAACTCCTTAACAAAGCCGAGGAGGCTATTTTTGCAAAGGAAAAAGTTACTTGAAATAACCTCGGGGACTTACCTAACCCATTTCAAGGTTTTTTTTATTATTTTTAGGACACCCTGTATAGTTGGAGCTGCGAGTGAACAGCGGCCGGAACCTGGCATCGGGATTGATCGATCGGAACCGTGAAATATCGCCGCGGCCGATGACGTATTTCATTTCGCTCTGTCACTCGTTGTTCTCCTTTTTTTAAGACAGCCATCACGAATATCGACCACCTTTCAATCGACGCGCAACACACGTCCGAAGAAAAATCCATGCTCGTGTGTCAACGGGATATCGTGACTGACGATGTCGATCGGCATTTGTTATAGTGCTCGTGCCGCAGATGCACCCCCCCCCCCCCCTGTAAACAGATAAACAGGCATAATGGCAAGATACGCGGTCGCTATAGACAACGAGCCGTGGAATAGAGAGCCTGTTGCGCCGACACACGATTTTAAACTGAAAACTCGAGCAATCTGTTCGAAAATATTAGTCCGATAAAAGGTGGCAATGTGTGATACATTGATTTTTACATTCCATGTCTCTGGACCGGTGGAGATCTATTGAAAAGAATAGCGAAATTGTCAATGACCCCATTTTCAAGGTCATTTCAAGGTCAACTTTTTTTTTATTTCTTCGTATAGTACTCGTCGCCAAGAACAAAAGTCTCGCAGAAACCATGGGTCTTAAGCCAACCTTTCTCATAAAAAACGTATTTAAAGTTTTGTAAAGAATTTTATTTCACATGTCTATTGGATATTCGAAGTTGGTATAAATGTGGAGGGGGGTGATTCTACATGAGAAAAGAAGTCTAAAATATGGAATAAATTTTTTTCATTCGACAGTGAAAATGCAGCAAATACGCGTGCTATTAGATAGGAATCGTGCGAGGCGTCTGAACATAATCAACCAATTCTACTTGCACGTGAACCCGTCGGATCTTGAAACACGATTTTCTCGAAAACGATGCGTCAAATAAAAAAAATTTATTCTATATTTTCGACTTATTTTCTCTCGTAGAATCACCCTCTGCTCGCTTGTACCACCAGTTACGAAACACCCTATACATTGGAGCTCTTAAATTCTTTTAATCTGTCTCTTGCTTTAAATTGCACAACTTGTTTTCATCACAAATGTATAAAATCCGCAGTCTATTCATAATTAATAAACTGCGGAAGTTCATGCCATTTACAACTTTTGTAGACGAATTTTAAGAAAGTGAAATCAAATAAGATATTATTTATCACCGGAAGTAGTCTTTGCAGATCTGAAATAAATAAAAATCGTTCGAAATTCTGTCGACATTTATATTCTAGCATTTTTTGAAAATCTCCAGAAGCCATAAATGCACAATGATCCGCAGTCTAATAATTAAATGTACATGTTTAAATATAATTATATACAGGGTGTCCCACGTAACAGTTTTCACGATTTTTTAAGTACTTGCGATTATCTGACAAAAAATATTTTCAACAAAAGTTGATCAGTTTTCGATTGGCTATACATTGCAATAAAAAAGTTCGAAAAACATTTTTTTACAGTATTGCCAAGGTCTTCATTTTTTTAAATGTCACTTTCTATTTTTGACTTAACAGTGTTATAGCCCGTGTCAAGACGAATTCGACGACCTAGTATACCATGACCTTGGGATGACCTTGAAGGCGAAGAAATGAAAATTTGAACAAAACATGACAATCCGCTTGAATGGGCGATAATAACTTGTGTTTATTATTAAGACTCGAAATTACATTCAATTCAGAAACCATGACAAAATGAACGCAAACGGTTTTTAACAAAAGTCACATCAAATGTTCAAATTGAAATCCGTTTTGTTGTAGGCACAATTCCGTTCTTCGTAGTAAATGTGCATTGGTTTCATTTCTTCGCCTTCAAGGTCATCCCGAGGTCATTGTGTACAAGGTCGTTGAATTTGTCTTGATACGGGCTATAATACTGTTAAGTTCAAAAATACAAAGTGCCATTTAAAAAAATGAAGACCTTGGCAATACTGTAAAAAAATGTTTTTCGAACTTTTTTATTGCAATGTATAGCCAATCGAAAACTGATCAACTTTTGTTGAAAATATTTTTTGTCAGATAATCGCAAGTACTTAAGAAATCGTGAAAACTGTTACGTGGGACACCCTGTATAATTGTCCAAGAAAATCCTCTGTAACAAACGAAAGTTCCAACAAGACACACAGTCTACGGATCAATTATACCGAATATTTTCTGAAAACGATTCATACTTTGAAAGCACGACATATCAGTCACAGTGGAATAACCTTAGATTACAAAGAACGTGGAAATTCATTTTCAGAGTTTAATATATTTAAAAGTGCGAGTGAAGAACGAGGAAGAGATCGTAGTTTAAGAACGAGCAAGTTAATTTTTACCATTATTTCGTGGCGGAATTGTCGTAGCGGCCGTTTCCGGCGGGACTTTTATCCTGATGAACTTTAGACAGGGTGTGGCTGATTCTGTCAAGGAAATTTAGCGGCGATTCCGGCGACCAGCAATTAGAGGAAGTAGGTGCGCGTAAAGTTTCTTCAGCGGCTGGTAATGGAGCGGGGGAGGCTTTACGGTCGCCGCTTATCCGGAGGAATACCGAAGGTTAGAGAAGCTGTCTTAATTTGAAACGTTCGAGCTTCATTTACCGGCGAATTTCAATCGGCATTCGGGAGCGGGGCTGCCTTAATCGCGCGATAAACTGCGCTCACGTTAATTACGCGGACAGAAACACGCGACGGATCCAGGAAGCGGCCCCACCGTGTTCCTGCGCGCTCAAAATCAATCGCTCCGCGACAGAAGCTATTAGAAATCCAACCGTGCGCCGCGATTTCGACAGCTAAATACGCCATCTTCCTCGGAACTGTCAAATGTTAACACTTTGTGTACCGGCGCACAGTTGGACGAAACGACATGACGGTGATCAAAAATATGTAACTTCGCTTCTGTTTTATACAGGAGGGGCCATGAGGAAGTATGATCAGCTTAGATTATTCTGCTGTTAGCGGTTCGCTCGGAAGATTTGTTAGCTAAAATAATAATATGGTTCAAGGAGAATTTTAAAGAGAGAAGACAGCTTTAGAGCGCTCGAAAATTGGGGATACTTTGGAATTTTTTTCTGAATAACTACAAAGTGGATCTTTTTCAAACTTTTTTAGCGTCGTGTTCTATATTTAAACAATACAAAAATTGGTCTACATTAACGATTAATATATTTGTTGTCGAAATATTTATTTCACAGCACGTCCGCATCGTCAGTTTGTGTACATTCTACAGCCTACAATTTTCATCTGAAACAGAAAAACCAAAGTTTTTCTTAATCCTTATAAAATTATGTCGTCGATGAATTAAAAAAATTTCGAAAAAAGCATGAAAATGCAATAATTTTGTGGTTTAACAAAAATGTTATCATTTTCGCGAAAAATTTTCGGCTGTGTGATGCAGAAAAAAATAGAAAATGAAACTAATTGTAAATTTTTTTAATTCTTCACCAACATAATTTTATAAGGATTAAGAAAAACTTTGGTTTTTGGGACCCGGTGACGGTAGACACCGTGTCCTCCCCGTCCCTAGGGGGGTATGTACCACCTAAAAACACAACTCTCATCCCCACGACCAAATATACTGCAAACAATTTTCAATAGAACGACACTTCTCCATACGAAACCATAAAAGACACTTGACACGAAAATAAGCCGATCAGTAGCTACTATATCTACACTTACAATCACCGCTAACAATATCAGGTTAATTGCGCGAGCCGTTCTCCAAATAATCGGATGAACGTCAATCCGATCTGCCAATACGATAAAACTTTAAAACCCCAGCTTCTCTCCCTCTCTCCCTCTCTGTCTCTCTCTCTCTCTCTCTCTCTCTCTCTCTCTCTCTCTCTCTCTCTCTGTCTCTCTCTGTGTCTATTTCAACTATACAGGGTGTCCCATTTAACTCTGCCACCCCTAATAACTTTGTTATTTTTACACATACAAAAAAATATTTAAAAATTATTGTACTTGGAACAGGAACTGTGTCGGTGAAGGTTATCTCAATATTTTCCTAGATCTTACAAACAATAATGTTTTTGTTTCAATGGAATCAAATTTGGAGTATCAAATTCTGTGTACAAATTTATTGACCTTCATATGTTCTAAATCTGACAGTTAACGAGAGATTATCGAATTACTTTTCCATATATACTCTCGGAAAATATGACCTTGGTTTGACCTGTCTTCACTCACACAGACTTATGTCCTCCTCCAAATACCATAACGTTGCATTCATATTTTTGTATCTGTATAAGTAACAAATTTATTTGTGGTGGCAGAGTTCAATGAGACACCCTGTATATGTCAGGTTAATACCGAATTCGTAATATATTTACAACCATTATTATCAAAGCGATAATCTAGGAGAAGATTATCGCTTTACAATCAGTATCAGCACAACAAGCTACGGTATCAGTATCGATATACTAAAGGTCACGTGAAGGTCAACATATTGCACCTCGTTGAATTCGTTCTATTTATAAGCTATAAGACTGGTGTAGTGAAAATATGCAGTCCAATTTTTAAAAAAATACGATGACCTTCAGATCTCGAAAAAAGTGACCTTGAGAAAAAAATTCGGCCCATCACCGTATTGGCGCCTTCGAACAAAATATTCTCCCCCCCCCCCCCTGACATTTTTTCTATCATACAAAACATGCCATATATTTAACCTTCCGTCGGGCGCAACTGATCTGAGAGGCACAGCGCCGTTATTTGGGTACATCTCCCCCCCCCCCCCCAACAGGCAACATTGTCATTTGGCGTTCCCAGTAACTGCCTGTTTTGACGTGCTCTAAGGATCCTTCCCATTTAGTTTGTCTTTGACCATCATTACCGGAAGTTATTCAAGTTCTGTTCAAATCAGCTCAGTGCGTCCGAACTCACCACATTTTTAAAGTTACGTATTTTCGAAATATTAGCATAAAAATTATTTATTATCTTCGCTTTAATTTAAACAATGTAAGGGTTTTCATTAATTCTGTGAAAATACATTGACCGTATGGTAAAGTCCCAGTGCCGAAGGTTCAGGTAGCACGTAAGTATCTGGAAAACACAAGCGACTCAGTCACCCCCACCCTTGGGGAGGGCCCAAAAGAGCGTCCCCTCAAGTATAGACGGTACCAAGTGCAGTGTTTCCCTAACAGCAGTTGTATGAATGAACTTAATTAGGTGTTTATTGTGTTTTTTGAATGTGTGCCCGTCAAGCACATTGCGCCCGAACTCGGCGGTCGAGGCATTGCGCCCGACGGAAGGTTAAGTTAAGAGAAATACCCGGTATAATAACATATGTTATGACAGAAAAGCTATAACGCGACGCATCTTCGTTCGTCATGCGTAACCGACCAACGAGGTTATGTACGCTCCATCCTATCGATCGACAAACGATTCCGTCATCGTGCGGACACAGCATACGCGCCACAACTCAAAGAAATAATCCAGACGTAAGAGTTGATCCTGAGGGCAGCATCGAATATGGTCGAAGAATAAGGGATGATGTGGGTGGCCTGGGCGTGACGTAGGAGGGAATCGATTAGGTGAGCCGGTCTCCGATCATTCGGGCAATTAAAGCGGGAATCGTCGGGCTGGTCGCGTGCATTATTTGTACGGTAATGCTCGGCTCGATAGTAACGATCTCTCTTACTCTCTCTCTCTCCTCGAACCGACAATAATAACCGGGTCCGGGGGTCTGCTCGGTGGAGATTACGCGTGGAAGCACGCTAGCACGAGCATAAGCGCGAGTATGGGCTCCGGGCACGTGCAGAAACGCGGAGGAGTTGTTCAGCCGGCAACGAACTGAACGCCAAGGGTTTGGCTGCTGGCGGCGATGCGCAGCGTCACAACTCATCCTAATTACATCTACCCTCGTTTCCGGATTCGACCGCCTTCCTCCCTTCAAGAGGGTACACTAGCACTTAATTAGTATTGCCAACCGGACCTGCGGGAGAAGAGAGGAGATGAGAGAAAAGGAGAGGGAACACGGAGAAGCAGAGAGGAACGGAGAGAAATAGAGCCGCGGTGCTGCAATTGAGACGTTTAACTATATTTCCGCCCCCGAGGACTATTACCTCTTGATTTACGACGCGCCAAGGAGAACCCCGCTACTTTGGTCGGCCCACCCTACCTCCGGCTTTCGCCTAATCGCCGAGCGGGGAACCTGTCTTGCACGGGATCTCTGATGTGCGATTAAAATGGTGACAATACTGCGTAGAGAGATCCCGGTAATGGGAGTTTGATTGTTGGCGGAGGTGTGTAGACGGTATTGTTGGGCTGTGTTTGGTGTGTTGCGGGGGAGGATTGTAAAGTATGGTCGGTAAAGTTGAAGCTACAGGGAGCAGATAGTAGTAAGAGATGCGTGGATGGGAAGGAAAAAGTGTTGTTTTGCCTGGTTGATTTTAGAGCCATTTTTTGGGGGGGGGGGGGGTGTTCACAATTGTATTTGTAATACAAAATTCGGACAGAGAATTACTGTTTGTAAATTACTTTATAGTAGAAATGAAGAGTATTGGATAGCTTACTTACTTCTACAGGTCATCAATTTGAATCCCTAACTCTATAACATCTAACTCTAATAAATATGTATGTTTATAATTTTCTTTAAACCGACATAATATTCTATTTGGTTGTTGTTAATGTACAGCCATTGGAGAATATACAGGGTGCGGCGCCAATTAGTCCCCACGTTTTATCAGCCCGTTCGGATGGTCGGACGGAAAAAATGTTTCTTACCAAAGTTAATCAGTATTTAACCGACAAGAAATTGCGATTTTTTAAATTTAAAAAAAATCGATTTTCAACAAAAAAATCAAGGTCGTTGTCATATATAACTGGGTATTTTTAACTTCATAATACTGTAGGCAACGTCGAAACGAATACAACGACTGAAATGACTTTCAGATGACCTTGAAAGATAATATCGCCATGAATCAATTGCCAGAATATTTGAAATATTTCGACCCAGCTCACAATGCTACAATTGTAAAAACATACTTAACTACAGTTTTTGGGGATCAGTGGAACGGAACATATGGTCCAATTCGATGGCCAGCTCGCTCGCCGGATATGACCCCTTTAGATTTTTATCTTTGGGGATATTTATAATCGATTGTCTATGAAAGACCTGTGGATAATATGGAAAATCTTAAAGAACGCATAATTCAAGCGTGTAGAAATGTAAAATGAATTTCTCTCATGGAAGCTACACACAAGACTTTGTTACATAGAGCAGAACTTTGCGTTACACAAGATGGGATGCAGTTCGAAAATTTAATTTAATTATTAATTAATTACATGTACACGTTTAACATTTCTGTTTTCAATGTGGCTCCTTATAAATTTGGTTTTTTGTGAGTTAAGTTCTGAAGCAATGTTTAAGTTCATTTGTTTACCTCTAAATGCGAGGCGTTACTATTACGTACCGTCGAAATATTTCAAATATTCTGGCAATTGATTCATGGCGATATTATCATTCAAGGTCATCTGAAAGTCATTGCATAGCAGGTCGTTGAATTCGTTTCGACGTTGCCTGCAATATTATGAAGTTAAAAATACCCAGTTCCATTAAAAGACATGACAGCGACCTTGACTTTTTTTGTTGAAAATCGATTTTTTTTAAATTTTAAAAATTGCAATTTCTCGTCGGTTAAATACTGATTAACTTTGGTAGGAAACATTTTTCTGTCCGACCATCCGGAGGGGCTGAAAAAACGTGGGGACTAATTGGCGCCGCACCCTGTATATTCTCCAATGGCTGTACATTAACAACAACCAAATAGAATATTATGTCGGTTTAAAGAAAATTATAAACATACATATTTATTAGAGTTAGATGTTATAGAGTTAGGGATTCAAATTTATGACCTGTAGAAGTAAGTAAGCTATCCAATACTCTTCATTTATACTATAAACTAATTTACAAACAGTCATTCTCTGTCCGAATTTTATATTACAAATATAATTGTGAACTCCAAAAAAATGGCTCTAAAATCAACCAGGCAAAACAACACATTTTCTGTTCCTTCTAGGAAATTCTAAACCGCAATAGAAATTTTAACCAATCATGGGAGTTAATCTTCTGTAGTCTGAGGTATTTTAATTAAAAAACCAAACATTTCTTCCGACCTAGAATATTCAATATGATTTTTTCCTTTTATGCAGATGAATCTGATATAATAGTTAAATGTTTCGTGATTTATTAAATACAATCAAATTTAATAATGTAAATAATATTCTGAATAATGGCATAACAGTTTCTGATGACTCCCCAGAGTCGCCGTTCCAGTGTTAAGAGTTAATGCAACATGTCCATATACAGGGTGCTCCATTTCAGTTGAGATTGTAAATAATCTCGAAGGTATATCATTTAATAAAAACAAACTAACCCATGTCCTTTAGTGTTTCGAGTGGGGAGTCAAATAGCACTACTAGTATTCTAATTCGTGGACGTTTTCAAGGTTATTTCAAAGTCATTTTGTCTTTTTTATCACAAACCCATATTTTTTATTTCAGAAACATATTCTACGTAAAAAAATGCACAACTTTTGTTTGAAACATTTTTAAAGGACATGGGTCAGTTTGTTTGTTTTAAATCACATGTCTTCGAGATTTTTTATAATCTCAACTTAAACGGAACACCCTGTATACAATCTTGCAGTAACATATTGCTGCATAATTATTATCGAAGGTTCTTTTGAAACTTCCTCACTACTGCACCAAAGTTAATCGATGATTTTTATTTTGCTGTTTCATACAACAAAAATGAGGAACACGATTGATCGAGTGAATCCTTCACGGTGTATTTTATATCATTGCAGCTATCATTAAAACTTCGATAAATCGATAAATCAAATCGTACATCAAGTTTGAAGCTCTCGTTGAAGAGTGGGATATGTTTTTTGGTGACAGACCATCCGAGTCCAACGAAGGAAATTCCATTATCAATTTTCTCCCAGAATTGACGCTCGACGCAAAAGCATCGTCTTTTAACGGATACTTGTATCCTCCGAGTAATCACAAGAAGAAAGATCAACGTGAAACATCCTCTTGCCACAGTGCATAGAATATCGCGAGCGTTCGGGAGGGCTCGGCAGACGTTTAATGAAGCGTCGGCCGATTTAATTGAAACGAATTCACGGTGACTAATGAGACGATCGCGGCTCGAGTCCCACGGATATAGATATACATGGCAGGCTGAAGTGGGCCGCTCCGGTTTCGCGGATCATTTATAACCGGCCGCTAAAAGTATCTTAACGCTTGCACGCGGTAAAAAATGAATCGGCCCACCGACTCGAGCCCACCGGCAATTTCATCCCGCTAGTGCATTACTTCTAATTACCAGAGATTTATTAACGTTGTCGCCGCGATGTCCGCCCACGCGGTTTCCGCGCGGCCGGATCCGTGCCACCGAACAATTTCGCTCGAGCGCGAGGTTATCGCTTACAATCCGAAACGGATGATCGGTTGATTGCAAATCATAATTCCCGCGGAATTGCGACGCAGCTCGGTTTCCAGGGAATCGTATCAAAAATTGTTTCTAATTTAGTCATCCGTTGTAAATAATTCGCGCGACCTCCATCACGCGATAACCGCCGCGTTTTTATTCGCGTTTTCGGCTGTTGCATTTGCCTCTACGCCACAGTTTGCCGGCCAGATTAGAAGCTGCATAATGCATTCAAGTTTCAAGAAGACTGACGGACGATCCTGGTCGAGTTATACTTTCATCCGCCTCGGCGATTCCGCTTCTACGCACAGTGTTCAAATTACATGCGAGCTCGTCGCTTTTTCTCGACGCTCGACGTGTAGCAATTCTGCGGAGTTCTGCTGGATAATTAATGTTACAGATTACTTAACGATTGTATTTAATATTTTGTGCACCCAATGTATAGAGCTGTGAGGTAAGAACAGCGAAATCGTACTGAGAAGTGGAGCAGCGAGAGTAGAATAGCGGAGAATAAATCAGTATCGAGATAAAGTCGTACCGCGTAGAGCAGGGATGGGCACGGTAGGGGCCCCTCAAACGCCTGCTTCTCCCACCAGCCTCTCTTTCACGCGCGAGGCGTGCGCACTGTTCGCAACGGACGAAGCACTTCCTTCCTCTATGGCAGGGATGGGCACGGTAGGGGCCCCTCAAACGCCTGCTTCTCCCACCAACCTCTCTTTCATGCGCGAGGCCTGCGCACTGTTCGCAACGTGTGAAGCACTAACTTCCTCTATGGCAGGGATGGGCATTTTTGTCTCAACTGAGATAAAACTGTCCCCACCATAGCGCCCACTGTCCCCCCACCAACATCCGCCGGTACCATCGAGTAGAGATGGGCACGGTAGGGGCCCCTCACACGCCTGCTTCTCCCACCAACCTCTCTTTCACGCGCGAGGCGTGCGCACTGTTCGCAACGGGCGAAGCACTTCCTTCCTCTATGGCAGGGATGGGCATTTTTGTCTCAACTGAGATAAAACCGTCCCTACCATAGCGTCCACTATTCCCCAGCAGCATCCACCGTTATCATAGAGCAGGGATGGGCACGATAGGGGCCCCTCAAACGCCTGCTTCTCCCACCAACCTCTCTTTCATGCGCGAGGCCTGCGCACTGTTCGCAACGGGTGAAGCACTAACTTCCTCTATGGCAGGGATGGGCATTTTTGTCTCAACTGAGATAAAACTGTCCCCACCATAGCGCCCACTGTCCCCCCACCAACATCCGCCGGTACCATCGAGTAGAGATGGGCACGGTAGGGGCCCCTCACACGCCTGCTTCTCCCACCTTCCTCTCTTTCACGCGCGAGGCGTGCGCACTGTTCGCAACGGGCGAAGCACTTCCTTCCTCTATGGCCAGTGATGGGCATTTTTGTCTCAACTGAGATAAAACCGTCCCTACCATAGCGTCCACTATTCCCCAGCAGCATCCACCGTTATCATAGAGCAGGGATGGGCACGATAGGGGCCCCTCAAACGCCTGCTTCTCCCACCAACCTCTCTTTCACGCGCGAGGCGTGCGCACTGTTCGCAACGGGCGAAGCACTTCCTTCGTCTATGGCCAGTGATGGTATATGGTCTCGGTTTTCTCGCGCATGCGCGATGATTTTAGCGTCAGTAAAGTACAAAGTTTTTCTAAAATGGGGTACCTTAGTCACCCCGCATAGTTTCGTAAATTTTATTTTCGATTTTCAAATATGGATTGACAAATAGCTCCGTCTCCAATACTAGTTGCCATTATGAAATCGAATATATTAACATTAACTTAACAAAATTTCGAAGTACGGTCGTCTCGTCGTGTCGTCTTGCACTCTTCTGTCCGGTTTCCCGCCAATGACAGATCTCCCCTACTTTCCCCACAAACATAAGACGTACGGTACGTTTCTGCATTTAGTCGCGCATGCGCGAGAAAACCGAGACCATGTAACATCACTGTCTATGGCAAGTGAGACAAAACCGTCCCCACCATAGCGCCCACTGTCCCCCACCAGCATCTGCCATTACCATAGAGAAAGGAACTGCTTCGCCTGTCGTGTATAGTGCGCAGCAGACTTCGCGCATGAAAGAGAGGTTGGTGGGAGAAGCAGGGGTTTGAGGGGTCCCTACCGCGTCCATCCCTGCTTTATGGTAACGGCGGATTCTGGTGGGGGACAGTGGGCGCTATGTTGGGGACGGTTTTGTCTCAATTGAGATAAAAATGCCCATCCCTGGCGTAGAGCATTAGATTATCCGATCTAGTTTAGCTATAAGTTTTTGTTCTTTGCCAAACCGTCCAATCCCACAATCTTAGGCCTCACAGTGCTGAAACAAAAATTGCGGCACTCGACGTGTAATAAAACACAAGTCAAAAATGGCATTCCTCGTTCCGCAGCACTAGTGCATTTCGATGTACACTCCAACAAATTTCATTCCAATAACTTCCGCACGCAATAACGCGCTAGTAGTAATCGTATTCAGTGGGTTTCACGCGGCCAACCAGCGGCCTACAATACGCGCTGATGATGAAATCTCTCTGTCAGCGTGACCGTCCGAAATGAGACACATTCAAATGCTTACCTTGATTCGCCTGTACGAAATTACTCGCGAAAATTGCAGACAAGTGACTTGTTATTCCGTACGGGGCCACTGCTAACACAAATTGTCCGACTAAATCGTGTCTACTCGCTTCGAAGCACCTGTCGGCCGAGGACGTTTATTCTAACACAGTATTCTGCGATTACTATACCTTCACACTCCATGTATTGCAATGTCTATGAAAATAGTAAAATTGATTTCTTTTAAAAATAAGAATGGTATTAAAAATTCCAGACATGTACAGGACAAGTACATTTTATAATTATTAAATTTGAAAACAATGTTTATATTAACTGGAATTAGTGGAACTTTTACTTCATTTTTAACTGGCGACATCAACTTTATATTTTTCTAGATTGAATAAGACAATCTGTGAAAACGTGAGAATTTGCAGAAAATATGACTTTTATATCATGTTTGATTTTACAATTTTCACGATTAACATATTGCTTTGAATATATTAGACGATTGTCCCTTTAATATTCATTTTAAACATTATTTGTAACACTTTAACGTTAATGTACCTGGCAATATTGCACCCCATGGGAATTATGTATTAAAATTTTTTTTATAAAAGTGATAATTAGTGGTGTTCTCAGTATATCTTTCTACAATCGATAATGTTAACGTTATAATACAACAAATTATTTTAAGATTTGTTCACACATCATGCCTCCATACTAGCAAAATAAAGTTCGCAAAACTTCGATTAATATCTTAAAACAGTTTTTATGGTTTAAGGTTGTGGAGATTGCAAAGTACAATAAACAAGTCCAATTATTACTGAGATAACTATTATATGTCTTCATTAAAAAAATTGCAAAGAGAAGAGCGTAAATAGATTCATATATCCTCCATTGACAGCCGTGACGATTTGATTTCTATAACTACCATTTCTATTACACACTTCAAGAAATCATTCTTGTTACGAACGCCTAAAATCTGCAATCTAATAATGACTTTTTAAAAAATTCATTTCAAAAGATTCCGGCACATGTCAAAGATTAGTATTATCTGAACGTTAATTGTCGCCGGCCGGACCCGTGATGGCGACGATTATCGATGAAATACTGTAATGACTAATTAAAAAATACAATTCAAAAGATTCCGGAACATGTCAAAGCATAGTATTATCTGAACGTTAATTGTCGCCGACCGTACCCGTGATGGCGACGATTATCAATGAGACACTGTAATGACTAATTAAAAAATACATTTCAAAAGATTACGGCACAAGTCAAAGAATAGTATTATCTGAACTTTAATTGTCGCCGGCTGCACCCGTGGTGGAGACGATTATCAATGAATCACTGCACTGACTTATAAAAAAATACGTTTCAAAAGATTCCGGCACATGTCAAAGAATAGTATTATCTGAACGTTAATTGTCGCCAGCCGGACCCGTAATGGCGACGTTTATCGATGAAACACTGCAATGACTTATTAAAAAATACAATTCAAAAGATTCCGGAACATGTCAAAGAATAGCATTATCTGAACGTTAAGTGTCGCCGGCCGGACCCGTGATGGCGACGATTATCGATGAAATACTGTAATGACTAATTAAAAAATACAATTCAAAAGATTCCGGAACATGTCAAAGAATAGTATTATCTGAACGTTAATTGTCGCCGGCCGGACCTGTGGTGGCGACGATTATCAATGAAACACTGCAATGACTTATTCAAAAATACATTTCAAAAAGATTTCACCTGTAATAAAATAGATACAGACAGCAGTTCAGAAACAATGAATAAAATACTGTCTAATGCTTCATTAACAAGAATTTCATTCAATCTCGTGCTATCCAGCATCGATCCTCGGATGAAACAGAGTATATAGAGTAAGCCTAGTTCCTGAAGGACTTACCCTAATTCCATTTCATTAATCGGGCAGATTAGGCGTCCCCGTGGCTGATCAGGTTCCAATTTCTTAAAAGTGCGTCGCCTCGCTAATCTATTTCCTTAAGTTCCGTGGAACGAAGACCGACAAGGGAGTTCGGATGAAACTGTGGTGCAATCGACGAGGGGGTATGCGGGGATCGACTCGTTGGAATAATTAGCGAGATGGGACACTTATCTAAGTATTCGCGGTAGGCCCGCACAATGGCGCAACTGTGAACCTTGGAGACGGCTGGGTATGGCTCCAGTTGGCTTCTCCCGGTGGCTCTGTAATTTCGATAATTACGGGTTAATGCGTTTAGCTGCGGCGACACACGTACCCGGCGACATGATTCCGGGCACCCGTAAGATACCTGCAAATTAATTAAGCGGCTGCCATGGTTTGCCGAATAGTATGTGTTTATCGGAAGCCAGCTCCGGAATGTAGATCTTGTCTCCTCGAAGAACATCGTCGCTGCCCAAATTTCTCACTAGGCGTTGCCAAAAATCAGTGCAATTTCTGCATGACGCTCTACGATTGCTAAAATGACTGCTGGCATTTTTAGGAATTTTTAGAAACCATGAAATTATATTATATAATTAAATTTTTGACTAGATTAATACTAAACTGTGAGTGGATTTTATACGATTATGGCAAAAATGAATGGGTGAGATCTAAAGCAGTGGAAAGATTAAAAGAATGTATGAGGACGTCAATATTTCGCTTCGGATTTATTAAAATTATTAAAGAAAAAGAGGTTTGGATTTACTACTGTTCCTTGCAATATATACAGTTAATTTTGATTTTGCATAAAAATCCAGAGTGTATTTATCACTATTTCTTTTATTATTCAATTATTCAGTCTTTACCTTAAAATATGCAATATTGTGTTTTGAATCTTACAATCGATTTTACAGCAAAGGAATGAAACTCAAATGTATTTTTTCATTGATTCATAAAGATTAGTTTGAATTTAGTCTTTGTTTAATTTGAATAAACCAGTTAAATCAATAGTCGAATGGTTCTTGATTTTCGAGAAACACTTTGTGTCTGATCACAAACGTCAACGACTACTTACCAACGTCAGTAAACTGCTTTAATTTGTCCAACAAGCGCAATTCATAATAATCGTTGAGAAAGTGTGCAAACAGCCTTAAATCTTCTGAATGAGCGTTCATACTATTCCTGTACTATTCTAAATACTTCGAGTTCAGCTACTCGAGCATCGTATCGTTAACAAGATAAGTTTCCTCTCCTGTTCAAACATACAACTTCTCCAATCAAAATTCTTGATGATCACATTCTTCTTGCCGAAAGCAAGCAAGACATCCTTATTAGCAAAGTAACGCTGGGAGTTCGGCTGTTCGAAACTCGCCGGAAAAAGGTGTTGTAAGTTTCTGTGACCAGCTGTGTCCAGATTACCGCGATCGCTTCGGAACGCGAACATTAGCAAACATTGCTCAATTTCTTCAATGAATAAAATGTTCTCAGCAATGTAATACCAGTCTCCAATTTCTTACAACTTTCAACAACAGACTGTCTAATTATTACCACCTTTTATTTAGTTACATCGAAACACGAATTTCAAATTCTGATTCCTAAATGATATGGTGCTAGAAAACTTTTAATATTTCTACTGTTTGAAATTGCACCAAATTGTTTTTGTAATAAATGCACAAAATCCGCAGTCTAGTGATAACTGCATCAACTCCAATTTGCTGGAGCCAATAAAATATTTGTTTCTTCTTCTAACAATTTTAATAAGTTGATGATAACATATTGACGCTGCAAAAATTCGGCTGAACTTTCTTTTGGAGGTCCAGATGTTTTGAACTTTTTTGAACTCCTTTTTAACTTTTTTTTATGTAATCCGGTAGATATCGATGCAAACATTACGAAAATGTAAGTATTATTGTTAGGAATTCACTGGTGTATAAGTTATACGCGTGTAAACATGAGCAATTTAAGCGTTTTTGACAGGTTAGAGCGTCGCCATATTGGATATTCGTTGCGTGGTTGAGGTAGGACTGTTGAGCGCATGCGCTGGATAGATGGTGGGTGTTCAGAGCATCGGCTAAGTAGCACTGACTGGTATAGTCCAAGTTGGTTTGAGGTTAGTTAACACTAGATTTACGGGACCCGTCAAAATGACGGATTCAACAATTTTTAATTTACGTTTATTAGGAGTGTAAGGAGGCATTCGTGAAGAATTATTAAGTAGATTTATTTTCTTGTGTACATATTACAATAAAAATCGCTAAAGATCTAAGTAAATACAATTTTATTATTTTTATAAAGAAATGTAAAATAATCAATTTTAATGCTCCGTAAACCTAGCGTTAAAAGTGCTCAACTTTACACGCGTATAACTTCTGAACCAGTGAACTCCTGGCAATAAGACTTTCGTTTGCGGTGTTTTCTCGTAAAAATCTATAGGACTACATAAAGAAAAGTTTAAAAAAATTGGTCCTCCAAAAGAAAGTTTAACTAAAAATTCTTTAAATCCTTTCACTGTTTTATATTTCACTCATCTATTTTCGTTATAATTACGTAATATCCTCAATCGACGTAGTCTAAGAGTTGCATGTAATAACAACAAATAACCATTTGACAAAACAAAATTGTGTTTCTGAAGTCGCACTACAAAAGGAAACTATCCAGAAACGTGTTAACTATTTCTTTATGCATCAAATATACAGACAAATAATATTCGCCTCGACTCCGCAGCAAATACCAACTCAATCTTCTCTTCAATCATAAAGACTGTCTTTTGAAGATACGCCGGTGGAAGCACCGAACTTCACGCACACATACACACACACTCAGGCGCACAGTGTCTCAGCTCTTCTCGAACGCAATGTCAACAAAAATCTCAGCGACGCGGAAATCCGTAAACATCGTCGTCGTCGTTCAGTAGTCGTCGATCCTTGCAGTCGAACTTGCAGGAACGGTTGTCTGCCGGCGTGAATGTATCGATCAATGCTCGAGTCTGATACCGGCTTTGCTTTTTACGTTTAGGCGTCGTAGTCGTCGGGCTGTCACGCGGACGTCCTTTGCAGAATGCATCTGCCCTGGAAAGAAAGTTAAAAGGCGAGCGCAATTTTATTAGCCCGGCACTCTCCGAGAAAAACATTTCACCTCCTGCCGATTAGGGTGCGAATATAAGCAAAATACTCTTCCGGGCAGCGAATGCTCCTTGTGTCTCTGAGAAGAGCTAGTTTCTATATAGCCTAGTGGCTCTTTCTTGCTTTAGATATAATCTCTGTAGATCTTCCAATGAGATATACTCTTACTATATCATTGTTACGATTCCAAGTGCCAGATTGAATTTTCTATCGTCAGACTTAAAAGTCAAGTAACAAAGACCTGGACACTGAAGTGGATAAGGTGGTATAAAATAATAAAGATTGTCCTCACTTCGTTTATTACAATATCGGTAAGCGCGAATGTCAGTGCAGTGCTGGTGTTGCAGTCTCGGAGGCTTAAAATCAACTGGCGACTCTCGTTGCATTCTTAACCCGGGAGTACGCGCGCCACCAGCACTTACGTTAGTAGGCGCGTCGGTCATTTCGACCGATGCTAATATAAGAGAAATAATTGAATAAAATGACTAATATAGTATAAATAATGTGTAACATTGTATTTTAATTGTTTCAGAATTGTTTTACATAAACAATAACAATTTTTTATTATAACATAAATGGTCACCTGGTAACCAAAGTAAATTATAATAAATTATAAAGTAAATTACTGGTAACGAAATAACTAAAATATGAAATAGATAAATTAAATAAAATATTAAGTAACCATATAATATAAAATTTAAAATAAATGAATAAAATTAACTGTTGAAATAAAAACGTAATAATTACTCGTCGCTTGATTATCTAGATTCGCTCGCATTATTACAACACTCGTGACAGAAGTAAACTGTATGTTCATTACAAATGAATGCGGTACAATTGGAACATTGTTTTCCTGTTTTTCTATTTTTTTTTTTAGTAGAGCAAAAATAACATCTTCCAGGATGTACTAATCCTCGTTCATTATTTGGCTGTTTTATAATATTTTCTATTTCCCATTTTACATTACGAGGTAATGATGTGATTTTTGATCTAGCATGTATATGTTTTTGGATTAAATTAAAGGCAAGTTCTTTTAAAAATTTACGTCGCACAAAACTATTTTTGTTATTAGTGCTAACAATTATTTGTGCGTTTATCCCAGCCATATTCAGAACTGAAAAGAATAATCTTAGAGATCATCTGTTACTTTTTCTCGCAACAGAGTATGTCCATTTCATCTCGTCTACAACATCAACCCCTGCCCTCGTTGAATTGTAATAACAAATAATTTCTGGTTTATTATTATTTTGTGGTATAATTGTATTGTTATGAAATTAGCCATCATTGCTACACAGTATGCGTCAAACTCGATGGACGAAAGCAGACTGACGTTAGTAGGCGCGCGACGGTCGAATAGACTGACGCGTAGCGATAGTATGTTTTAAAACCAACACGACTGCACTAAGTATCGCAACATAAGATAAACAAGTCGTGACCCCCTTCAAACGAGAATAGCTGGACGGAAAAAATCAACAGTCGAAGACTTAGATCGTATTTCAATATACAAGGTGTGTAAATTAAGTAATGAGACTGATATTTTTTCATTTTTTTATTCGAATAGAATTACAATTCAATATTGTCTCCCTCAATATAACTTCCTTGTGAAGCCACACTGCGTTGCATATGGATCTTCCAATCCTCATAGCAGTGCTGGAACTCGGATACTGGAGTAGCCTTCAGCTGGCCGGTTACAGCCGTTTGAATGCTTTTCTCATCCCCAATTCATTGGTCAAAATCTGATGAACGGTGGTGTAAGTCAAACTCAACTCTTGCCCGATCATTCTGACTGTCAACCGACGATCTGAACGCAAAAGATCCCGGATTTTGTGGACATTTTCATCGGTTCTTGAAGATGAAGGCCCTCCGCTACGTGGTTCATTTTCAATCAACTCTCTTCTTTCTGAAAATGCCTTAAACCACCGAAAAACCTGGGCTCTTGACAAAACATTGTCTCCGTAGGCCTGCTGAAGTTTTGCAAAAGTTTCCGTTGTACTGTGCCCAAGCCCGAAGCAATTGATGTCACTCATTTTTAGAACGCACTAGAAAAAACCTTTCGACGAAACAAACTGTAATGGGCAACCAAATAACTCTAGCGAGTTCAAACTCGTACTGAAAACGTATCACATGTTCACATGTCGCCCCTCCAAGTCCCGCGTCACAAGTGTTGCCAGATTGAATGCTACGTTGCCAGTCTCATTACTTAATTTACACACCTCGTGTAAGAAATCGTCGGTAAAAAAGACCAACGCGCGCGTACTCCCGGGTTAAACAAGTCGGAGTTAGAAAAGGCAAAAATATAGGAGAGAAAAAGAAAAGAGAATTGAAATGGAAAACTTGAGAAGACAGTGACAGCGATAGGGACAGCGGAAAACAGTCATAAACAGAGAAAGCTAAGAGGTAGGCGAAGGACCGAGACTATCGAAAACCAGAATTCTGGCGACGTTCTCAAGGATGCGTTGGAAATACGTGAAGGGCTGGACACCAAATGTGCGGACAGCAGACAGGAAATCGAGAATAATAGCGTAACAGAGTTGGAAAGGAAAAAGAAATTCTTGCCAATGCATTGGCGTACGTGGTGATATCGCCACCACAACACTAACATTTGATGGTTGGGTATAAGCATTTTATGCAATTATTAAATTTTAGATTTATTTAGCTATGTTATAGATACTGGAACTACGATGACATTTGTTTCTTTCCTGAAATATTTTACAACATTGCAAACTACACAGCAGTATTTTCAAATTGTTTAACTCTTTGCACTCGGAGCTATTTGAACTAAAAAATCAAACGTTTCTTCTAGCCTACAATATTTCCATTGCACATAATTTTTTTTCATTATATGCGTACGAAACTGACATAGTACCTCATACAATATTTAAATGTTTCGTAATTTATTACATATAAACAAATTTAATCATGTAAACAATGTTCTGAATAATGGTGTAACAATTTCTAGTGGCGCCTCTGAGTCGCCATCCGACTGCTAAGGGTTAAATGTCTTCAGAGTTGTCTATTTAATCTGTTAATATTGATCATAATCGCATAATATTCCTCAGTCTATTAATTATCATGCTTAGAATTAATTGCTACCCTGTCTACATGTCTCTTTATCTCGTATATTCGATAGTATTCGGATTTTTCTTGTTGTTCGCCGACGTTCAAGCACAATCGATGATTACAGTGATACAGGCGTCTCTGCTCGAGTACTCGGAGCGGCTGTCGCGGCGTCTCGTCGACAAGCCGTTCAAATTTCGGCCTGGAGTTTTCGCAAAAAGTATTCCCTCGCGGGTAAGAAGCTTCCCTTTTATGATGAAACAATATCATGCGTTGCCTTTCTCCGGCTGGCCTTCCTGCTCCGTTCTTCAGGCTCCTCTCTGTTCCTCCTGTCTCATCCACTCTCACGGGTTTTCGTCGCCTCCACCCTATCTGCATTCCTAGTCCCAACGAGCCGCAAAGGAATTCCAATTTTAAACAAAAGTTTCCTGACGGCGGCAACCTCTCCGCTTTCTTTCCCTTGCCCCCTTGTTCCGCTCCGCTCTGCTTTGCTCCTCTTCGCGGGTCCTAGCTGTCTTCTCCTCTTTTCCTCTTTCAGCAAGAGCGTCCCGACGCCCGACGTCTCGCGGATTCTAGCGACGCGTTCATGCATACGCCCGTCAGCCGGCTCTCCTGTTTTGCTTATATTTCTACCTTAATCGCCGAGAGGTGAAATGTTTTCCCTCTGACGATAAAAGAGATGGTTGTGCAATCATCTTTGTTATCATAATGCTGCGTAGCATGGATCACTGTTGTTGAAAAATTAGAATTATACAGGGTGTCCCACATAAGTGGGAACACCTAAATATCTGTCGTATTTACAGTCCTATCAGAAAACATCAGAGGACAAAGTGACAGTATTGCAAGGGGAAAATATAATGGTAAATCGTCTCAGGAAATCGACAATGCCTACAGATCACTTAATGCAAGATTGCAATATTGTATAAATGAGGATGGTCAAGATGTCGGAGGACAAAGTGACACTATTGCAGGGGACAACTATAATGTTAAAGAAAAAAATTTTTGATGTCGTGTTTTTCAATGAAATTTCAAGGTCACCGATGTTTTTTTAAATGGAATAGTATATTCTTTTACGATAGCATGATAGGCAATAAAAAACTGAATTTAGTGGATACCAACTTTTTGACCTTGAAATGACCTTGAGCAAGAATAATCATGTTGGAGCGGATAAAATGTGGAAGTTTAAAATTTACGTGTTTCAGCAAAGATTACGCGTTGTTTACGTCGGACTGAACTTTACAAACCACAATAAATGTTTGAAATATTTTTCATAGTAAACAACGTATGTTTATGTTAGAGTATGTATCATTGAGATCGTTAACAGAAGGTTAATCGGTTAGAATAAGTACGCTGTTCCTTCTGCATTATTCGAATTCGAAACGTGAAAGTGATAACAATGCGTTATACTGTACAGGAACGAATCGATATGGTTTTCACTTATGGCGAAAGCCACCAATCTTTGAGGCAAGCAGTACATTTGTATCGTGACAAATTTGTGAATCGCATTTGTCCTTCGTTACACGCATTTTCCGTAGTGGTAAAACAATTTAAAAATACCGGTAGTGTAAGTTCTAAAAATCGTAATAATTACTGCAGCATGTGCTTCAATTACGTCTCAGGAAATCGACAATGCCTACAGATCATTTAATGCAAGATTGCAATATTGCATAAATGAGGATGGTCAACATTTCGAACATTTATTATGATATGTAAAGGTCAACCCGCCGTAAACAACGCGTAATCTTAGCTGAAACACGTAAGTTTTAAACTTCCACATTTTATCCGCTCCAACATGATTATTCCTGCTCAAGGTCATTTCAAGGTCAAAAAGGTGGTATCCACTAAATTCAGTTTTTCATTGTCTATCATGGCTATCGTAAAAAAATATACTATTCCATTTAAAAAAACATCGGTGACCTTGATATTTCATTAAAAAACACGACATAGAAAATTTTTTTCTTTACCATTATAGTTGCCCCCTGCAATAGTGTCACTTTGTCCTCTGAAGTTTTCTGACAGGACTGTAAATACGACAGATATTTAGGTGTTCCCATTTATGTGAGACACCCTGTATAGTACAAGTTTGATGTTTATGATCTGTGGCGAAAAATGCGAATCTTATGCTTCGATTGCAGGAAACGGGATTTGCAATTTTCCAGTTTTTGTGGACAAATTTTATGAAAGTGATACCAAATAAAGCAGTCTTCAGGGCGTGTCCTACGAGTTACAAAATATACACATGTTATACACTCATTTTTCAGAATCAAATCATAGCAATTTTTTAAAATTCTGCTGGGTGCTCAAGGTACCCCATTTTATTGAGAATCTCATTTTACTGAGGCTGAATTCGCCGCGCATGCGCGTGAAATCTTGCACCATATCCCAACACTGCCTATAGAGCGCACCACAGTGTTTGCCATCCAAGATGGCCGGCAAGTTGATACCCCTTCCGTCTTTCGCCTCACCCCCGCAGCATAATGAACAGTCCTTAAGTCCGTGGTTTACACGTAATTCTCGTTGAACTCCGCCGTACAGAGAAACAGGCCCGCGCAAAATTCAGCCGTAAGAGGTTAAGGAGGCAAAAAAATATACGAAGACTAGACGATGACTCGACTGGTCGCCAAATGTGCAACAATTGCTTAATCCTTGAGATCGGCTTCTGAGTCACGTAGGCGCCATAAACGAAATCTGAAGAAAAGACCCATTGTACGGTTCTTTGCGACGGAACAGTTAATAAAACAAAGCCGAAGTTGCAATTCTGTAATTATTTATTTCTGTCTTATATTGTGATTGAGGATCACCCCTTATGAGAACAGCCCGTTTAAAAAGAGATCAGAACAGCGTTCCCCTAGCTTGAAGGCGACCACCCCGTTTTCTTTTTTGCTGATCGACGATTTTAATACGGCAGGAATAGCCCGCGTAGAAAAACGGTAGCTCGCTGGTGGAGAAAATGTGAGGCAAGGGCGACGATAAACAAACGCTAATCCATAAATCCTCTTGCAAACGGCAGAAAGCACGCGCTATATATGCGCGGCCGACTCGAGACGTATCAGTGCTGCGTCTGCTGCAATATCGATAAAACATTGATCCCCTATTCGTGCCCGGAGCTTGTCGTATAGGATTCGCAGTGTGCCGGTAGGCAGGCCACCGACGCCGACGCCGATGCCAACGCCGACGCCGACGCTGACGCTGACGCCGACGCCGTGAGCCAGCACACGCGTACACGAACGGCTGTTCGTGCATACGGAGCACCGTTTCGACAGGATTATATTCGACTGCCGTGCGTGCACCTCCTGCACGATACCTACCTATACATATTTACCCATCTATGTACGTACAGGTACGCGTCTGCCCGTATCGCAATCCGCACGCGAATCACGAACCACCTAGCCGCCAGGAATTCGACGATGATGGAATTTGGGTCGACGGCAGGACGAAAGTTCTCTTTCTCTTTCTCATTCTCTTTCCCCTCTCGGTTGTTTCTTTCCTTCCCCTTGTGTAGCCCGCTGTTTGGCAAAATGCTGGGTAATTGTTCTGGTACCGAGCTTATGCGAACACGTTGGGAGACGAATTGCTTGCTGTACCCAACGTGTCGTGTTAGTTTCGATAATGGGAGTCGTTAAGTTAGATTGTTGAGATTGAGAGGCACATGTCAAAGAATAGTATTATCTGAACGTTAATTGTCGCCGGCCGGACCCGTGGTGGCGACGATTATCGATGAAATACTGTAATGATTAATTAATAAGTACATTTCAAAAGATTTCGGCATATGTCAAAGAATAGTATTATCTGAACGTTAATTGTCGCCGACCGGACCCGTGATGGCGACGATTATCGATAAAATACTGTAATGACTAATTAAAAAATACATGTCAAAAGATTCCGGCACAAGTCAAAGAATAGTATTATCTGAATGCTAATTGCCGCCGGCCGGACCCGTGATGGCGACGATTATCGATGAAAGACTGTAATGACTAATTAAAAAATACATTTCAAAAGATTCCGGCACAAGTCAAAGAATAGTATTATCTGAACGTTAATTGTCGCCGACCGGACCCGTGATGGTGACGATTATCGATAAAATACTGTAATGACTAATTAAAAAATACATTTCAAAAGATTCCGGTACAAGTCAAAGAATAGTATTATCTGAACGTTAATTGTCGCCGGCCGGACCCGTGATGGCGACGATTATCGATGAAAGACTGTAATGACTAATTAAAAAATACATTTCAAAAGATTCCGGCACAAGTCAAAGAATAGTATTATCTGAACGTTAATTGTCGCCGACCGCACCCGTGATGGCGACGATTATCGATAAAATACTGTAATGACTAATTAAAAAATACATTTCAAAAGATTCCGGCTCGTGTCAAAGAATAGTATTATCTGAACGTTAATTGTCGCCGGCCGGACCCGTGGTGGCGACGATTATCAATGAAATACTGATAATGCTAGTCGTTAAGTTAGATTGTTGAGATTAAACAATTTTTTCGAGGTATGCATTCTGTTGAGGTCTCGCAACGCTCCGACACGATGATCTGCAAAACTGTAGACCTATTACTACAAAATCTAAATGTATCTACACTCATTATACACTCTATTTTTTACTAACAAAAAGCTCTTTCCTAAAATCCTACACTGTCAACATAGGCACGGATAAAACAGTGAAAATCGTGACCTTCACTTTTTCTTTCGAAATATCAACCAACGGTAATTCCTTAATCAATTATTTCTGTACATTACATCGTGTTTGGTCCAATTTGAAAAAAATTATCTACACTCCGGCTGTATGTACACGTAACTTGTTCTTTACACGAATTTGAAATTATGGTGGTCATAAATTTTCTCTAGGTAACTTGTTATGTGGGTAAATAAATAAAAGTCGTGTGACCTATTCCGAGACGAATTCACAGATCTATAACATTTTCGTTTTCGGAGGTCAATCAAGGTCATTTAGTACCGTTCAAAATTTAGCTTAGTTAGACGGAAGCACGTCCATCTGTAGAAAATTTGCGAATATCACAACATGTCTCCTTCGAAACAGAATAAGTTTTATTTGAAATTTTTTTTCAAATATAATTTGGGAAACTTTAAATTGTGCGAAACTTTAAATGGAACACCCTGTATTTACCTCCGCTAGCCCATATAGAACAGCCGAGAAATAAATTGTTGTTAAATACCATGAAATTTGATTCCATGGAATTATTGATGAATACATTCTTTTTTATGCATTTATGATACAAATGGGTAAATACAATTTAAGCAGTAATTAGATTAAAAATATTCAAAAATGTGATTGTGGTCAGTTTCATTTAATTACGATTATTAAAGGGAAAATTATATTTCTGTTTGGATCTTTTCTTGCACAGTTTACACAGACAATTTTTATTTTGGATAAAGATCCGTAGTCTACTGACGAATGTACTGTAAAAGAGTAGAATAAGTAACAATTGGTGCAAAAATTAACGTCGAGTCTGACTGGAAAAGGTTAATATTTTTAGGCTTGTTTTTTAGATACGCTTATCGAAGATGTATTGTTCTTATTTTAATTCTATTGTACTTTCATGCGATTTTTGATAGGCGTTGACTAGGACCAATCATGGTCGCGTTAAAAGCTCCATTTTAGCACGATTTTGGTATCAGAGTCGACGATATTCGTGTCTGCTTGTGCGTGTCTACGACAGGGTCTGCGGTTTCCTGTAGTTCCGGGGCTGGCTGCACGAACGTGATTTTTCGGTGCGATTGGATCGTTTCGGGGGGTTTCGGTGTTGCATTGGGCGAACTGGAAACTTTTTGATAGTTTCGACGGTGACGGTGCAGCATCCATTGCGAATACCTGTAGGCGTATCCTACTCGTTGACACTGTTATAAAATTGTCTCTTGAGTCACTTCTAACATTACCTGTGTTCTTCTTGAACACGAAACGTTAGATACACTTCGGAATCGTGTTAAGAATATTTTCATTGATTTTGGACGGTGTTCTTGAACTTGTTTTAACACTAGGTTTACGGAGCACTAAAACTGATTATTTTATATTGCTTTATAAAAATAATAAAATTGTATTTACTTAGATCTTCGGCGATTTTTATTGTAATATGTACACAAAAAAATAAAATATTTCATAATTCCTCACGAATGCCTCCTTACACTCTTAACAATCGTAAATAAACAATTTTGGAGTCCGTCATTTTTACGGGTCCCGTAAATCTAGTGTTAATTTCGGAGATCCAATTTAGATTTCTGAACTTTGGAAACAATAGCAAACTAGTTCATTCTGAAACAACATATTCAATAAACATAACCCGCCGTAAACAACGCGTAATCTTTGTTGAAACACGTAAGTTTTAAACTTCCACATTTTATCCGCTCCAACATGATTATTCTCGCTCAAGGTCATTTCAAGGTGAAAAAGGTGGTATTCACTAAATTCAGTTTTTTATTGTCTATCATGCTATCGTAAAAAAAATGTACTATTCCATTTAAAAAAGCATCGGTGACCTTGAAATTTCATTAAAAAAACACGATATAAAAAATTTTGTTCTTCACCATTATATTTGCCCCCTGCAATAGTGTCACTTTGTCCTCTGAAGTTTTCTGATAGGACTGTAAATACGACAGATATTTAGGTGTTCCCATTTATGTGGGACACCCTGTGTTATGTATGCCGTTACATATCGCGGTTTGAATTCGCGCTCTCGCACTACGTGCGCAGACGTCGAGGTTGTGAGGGGTACCGTGACCAGGGGTCGCAGCGAGCATCTCTCGGGCCGGACTCCGCATTGTACCACATGGCCGGTCGTTACGTGCCAAGAATTTATTAAGATCGAAATACACTACGTTTCATATTGTAATTAGTATTTAAGTTGTTCAGTGCAATAAAACGTTACATAAAAACCACAACACCCTGTATAATAAAAAAATAAAATGTTTTATTTAGCTTCGGAGCACGTTCGTCTGATCGTGTCGTCTTGCACTCTTCTGTCCGGTTTCCCGCCAATAACAGTCCCCCCTGTTGGATTCTGGGAATAAATCTCTGCTTGCCAATACGCCTATAACTATATATATATTTATATGTGTGTGTGTGTGTGTGTGTGAATGCGCCAAGAAGTGTGAGCGAGCAGCGCGGATAAAGGTGTGAAAGGAGACGAGAGAAAGACAGTGTGTGAAACGTGATGCTCTCTGCGTGAGTGAAAAGAAGAAAGTATCTGCAACACTAAGTTTAAATATATAAAGTTACTATTTTAACTAATAATAAATATAGAATATATTTATCCATCTGCTTCCCAATTTAATCCAACACCCCCTACTTTCTCCACAAACATAGGACGTACGTACGCTCCTGGATTTTAACGTTCATGCACGAGAAAAAGGTGCAATATACCATCACTGTCCTACATATGGGATACGTCGAAAACAAATCACAACAATAAAATATATAATCATAATATTCCACCACGTAGCATTATAAAGATCAAAAGGCGGTACCTTTTTGCGAACACCAAACCTGTTCTCCGCAGAAAATACCAACCCAATAATTCCCCAAATCATCAACCAGACTTCAGCCAGGAAGATCGTCGAACCAGACCACCGTTCTTCCAATGTCGCAGGCCCTGGGGGTGTCTTCGCAGATTTTCAGCTATGAACCATGAAATAATCCCGGCACGAACTGTCTGAGCCCTTTCGCGGCTCTGGGTTGGCAGCCGCGTCGCCCCGTGCGTGCGTCCCATTGATGTTGGATTAATTTTATTCGCGGTTGCACGTCGTCTCTGCTTGGGATCATCTTTTCCGTTTAGCAGGCAGCCAGATCAAAGCGACGGAAATCACGCCGCGTTGCGCTGCCGGGTGACGACTACGACTACGACGATGACGACGACAACGACGAGGACGTCGACGACGGCATTATCGCTCGCGCGATTCCGCTCCACGCCTCTTCTCGCGGAGAAACGCCTCCGCTCGTATCCCCTCTCCTCTTCTTGCCGGATCAAAGCGCGGATTTCTGCCGAGGCAACGAATTGGCAAACTTGTCTCTGAAGATGGAACAGTAATTATAAGGTCGACGACGAGTCAGAGGGGAGGAAACGGTGTCGAAGGAAGAGGGGGCTGGTCGAACCCCTGGACCCCAGGCAAAGTCCTGGGCGAACGATGGCTCTCAAACACTACGCCGCAAAATTCACAACCTAATTCAACTAAGCAAATTACCGGCAACTTCCTCGGCGGTAGCTACGCACGCTGTCCTGTCCTTGCGGCCTGCATTCCCAGAAACTTAGATCAAAGGGGAGGACCGGATATACCCCAGACTAGACTACCTCCGCCACCATACCCCCCCCCCCCTTATCCGCACCCCATACTCGACCAGCTGCTTCTCCTCCTGTTACGGTGTATCGCAAGGCCACTGCTCCTTTTCATCCATCCGCGTTTCATACTTCCGGGGGTCTTTGTCCAGGCGACTGCACCGACGAATATCGAATTCTGGCTCCTTGACCGGTGCTCATTGGAATTCCTCCCATCGATGCGAACGCTACTTCTACAACGTCTGCATTGCTACGCAAGGCTGCGTGTAACAGGTTAGCTGTTATTTCGCTGGCGGCAATCGGTCCTGCCGTGGGTGGACCGTGGGATGCTATTCGCCTTTGTCTGGGAGATTTATTGGTTTCGGGCTTTTGTTAGGGATTGATTTAATTTAGAAAAATTTACCTAAATTCTAAGAATTTCTATTAGAACTACAGATTTTTTCAATTTTGGGGTTTCCTCTTCAATGCTTAGTCTTTTCACGATGTCCTCAAGGGATGTTCAAATTGCAGAAATTTGTTGTTATTTTTTTAATTAATTTAGCAAAATATAACTAATTTCTAAGAATTTCCGTTAGAAGTAAAGATTCTTTCAATTTTGGGGTTTCTTCTTCAATGCTTAGTCTTATCACGATGACCTCAAGGGACGTTCAAATTGAAGAAATTTGTTTTTTTTTTTAAATTAATTTAACAAAATATATCTAATTTCTAAGAATTTCCATTAGAACTACATATTTTTTCAATTTTGGGATTTCTTCTTCAATGCTTAGTCTTATCACGATGTCCTCAAGGCATGTTCAAATTGCTGAAATTTGTTGTTTTTTTTTTAAATTAATTTAGCAAGATATACCTAATTTCTAAGAATTTCCGTTAGAACTACATATTCTTTCAATTTTGGGATTTCTTCGTCAATGCTTAGTCTTATCACGATGACCTCAAGGGACGTTCAAATTGCAGAAATTTGTTTTTTTTTTTAATTAATTTAACAAAATATATCTAATTTCTAAGAAGTTCCGTTATAAGTACTGTTCTTTCAATTTTGGGGTTTCTTCTTCAATGCTTAGTCTTATCACGATGTCCTCAAGGGATGTTCAAATTGCAGAAATTTGTGGGTTTTTTTAATTAATTTAGCAAAATATACCTAATTTCTAAGAATTTCCGTTATAAGTACAGATTCTTTCAATTTTGGGATTTCTTCTCCAATACTTAGAATTTTGACAATGTCCTCAAGGGATTTTGTTTTTTTTTAAATTAATTTAGCAATATATACCAAATTTCTAAGAATTTCCGTTAGAACTACAGATTCTTTCAATTTTGGGATTTCTTCTTCAATGTTTAGCCTTCTCACGATGTCCTCAAGGGATGTTGGAATTGCAGAAATTTGTTTTCTTTTTTAATTAATTTAGCAAAATATAACTAATTTCTAAGAATTTCCGTTAGATCTACAGTTCTTTCAATTTTGGGATTTCTTCTTCAATGTTTAGCCTTTTCACGATGTCCTCAGGGGATGTTCAAATTGCAGAGATTTGTTCCCCGCGTTTTCTAATTTGTTGAACTACAACGAATGTTGTACTCAGAATTCAATTAATTTGTTCCGGGTTTTTGTTAGGGATTGAATTAATGTAACACAATGTACCCAATTTTCCTTTCTGATGTATACAAGGAATAAGAAAGGATATTTCAAAATTCAACCCCTAAGGGGGTGAAAAGGGGTTGCAACGTTTGTATGAGGAATATTTTATTTGTGGTTGGATTTGCTTGAAACTTGGTCTTAATGCTCTTTGATATAATTAATCAAACATGGGACGTTAATTACGGAAATGGCATCAATTTTGAAATCTAAGATGGCGACATGACATAAAATTAAAACTCTGTACGGGTGAATGTGGGGTTAAAAGATTTTATGGAGAAACAATATCAATTTTCAAGGGCATTAACACGTTGACTGCCACGTCGGTTATATATGGGTGGCACAAATATTTGCGTGTCTTTCAAAATTAATTTTGATCATAATACAGTTGTTTGAACCGAACGCCATTGGGATTTCTACGATCTAAAAGTGTTGAAGAAATAATCCCCGCGATGATCTTTAACTCCGCAATTTTTACTACAATCATTAAACTACTTTGACTTTGTTGGATTTTTGGGGGATGATTCCCCTGCAGTGAACGTGTTAAACGGTTTCCTGTGCGAGCGAAGCCGCGAGCAAAAGCTACTAAAATTACAAAAATAAATGAATGAGAACTTCATAACTGACCAGTGACCGTCTCAGTCCAATTACCACAGTGACACCTCAAAAACATCGTCTTTTTGCACCATATCCGCAACGAATGTACGATATGCTAAATTCGTCAGCAATCTCTCTCACGGCAAGAATGTCCAAGAGCATCCCCTAAACATGGTCCGGGTATCACGGCGCAGCCGAGAGGTTTAGATTTACTCCGGTCAGAAAGTAATCGCCGGTATCCCCGGCCGCGATATGATAAATTAATGGCAAACGGTAGGTATCGCGTTGCCGGTTACCGAGCACGGGTTACGGGTCTAAGCCTTCTACTCTCGAGGCACACGGTTAATGAAGAATTAAAGTCGGCCCACCCACGCGTTCCTATTACGGGACGGGAGGCTACGATACACGGACGAGTGGCTAGAAACCTCGTGGATTCCGAGGATCCGCGAAGCGGTGCATGTTTGATGCCGGAAGTGCTTCGAGGCCCGGGCCTACCATCCTCTAGCTGCGGTTACCGCAACCTCCGTAGGGTCATTAGCCAACCATTCATTATGCAAGTGCGAGGCAGTATTGCGTCAATATGGGGGCGGCAGATTGTTGGCCCAATCGATAACAATGCGCTGTGTTTACCGCTCGGATAATCAACAAACGCAGCTTCTGCTACCTCGCCTCCGAAGACCAAGCAAGTGGGAATTACAGTCTGCCTCGTTCCGAATGATATTGCGTCCCGGAAGTCGTGCCTACACCTCTCTCGCTCCCTGCCTCTGCCTCTCTGCCTCTCTCCCTCTCTCCCTCTCTCCCTCTCTCCCTCTCTCCCTCTCTCCCTCTCTCCCTCTCTCCCTCTCTCCCTCTCTCCCTCTCTCCCTCTCTCCCTCTCTCCCTCTCTCCCTCTCTCCCTCTCTCCCTCTCTCCCTCTCTCCCTCTCTCCCTCTCTCCCTCTCTCCCTCTCTCCCTCTCTCCCTCTCTCCCTCTCTCCCTCTCTCCCTCTCTCCCTCTCTCCCTCTCTCCCTCTCTCCCTCTCTCCCTCTCTCCCTCTCTCCCTCTCTCCCTCTCTCCCTCTCTCCCTCTCTCCCTCTCTCCCTCTCTCCCTCTCTCCCTCTCTCCCTCTCTCCCTCTCTCCCTCTCTCCCTCTCTCCCTCTCTCCCTCTCTCCCTCTCTCCCTCTCTCCCTCTCTCCCTCTCTCCCTCTCTCCCTCTCTCCCTCTCTCCCTCTCTCCCTCTCTCCCTCTCTCCCTCTCTCCCTCTCTCCCTCTCTCCCTCTCTCCCTCTCTCCCTCTCTCCCTCTCTCCCTCTCTCCCTCTCTCCCTCTCTCCCTCTCTCCCTCTCTCCCTCTCTCCCTCTCTCCCTCTCTCCCTCTCTCCCTCTCTCCCTCTCTCCCTCTCTCCCTCTCTCCCTCTCTCCCTCTCTCCCTCTCTCCCTCTCTCCCTCTCTCCCTCTCTCCCTCTCTCCCTCTCTCCCTCTCTCCCTCTCTCCCTCTCTCCCTCTCTCCCTCTCTCCCTCTCTCCCTCTCTCCCTCTCTCCCTCTCTCCCTCTCTCCCTCTCTCCCTCTCTCCCTCTCTCCCTCTCTCCCTCTCTCCCTCTCTCCCTCTCTCCCTCTCTCCCTCTCTCCCTCTCTCCCTCCCTCTCCCTCTCTTTCTCTCACTCTCTCTCTCTCTCCCTCCCTCTCTCTCTCTCTCTCTCTCTTTAGCGTTCCGTCTCGCTCGCTGTACATTCGTCAGCTTTCCCCCTCCTCCTCTGTTACCCCCTACTCCGATTGAGTTCCTCCAGCTCTTCTCTCGATTCAGCAACTATTTCAGCAACGCACAATGCCGGATCGAACGAGGTCTGACTTTATTTTTCGCCGATTGATCCCGATAGCGCTCGAAGAATGCCTGATGCTTCCGCTCGACTGATCCCGAAGACGGAATCTCCTGATGGAACGCGGTGCGTGCGAACAAGCTTCCGACCTTCGAGGATTCTTCGCGATGCACGGATAGCTCCCTCGTACGCGGATATTATTCGAGTTGCTTCTTCCATCTGGCGGAGGGTGGGCGAGTGTGATATTGAAATTGTTAACGCGTCGGGTGCCGACGCCCGTCAATGTCGCGCGGAAGTAAAGTCAACTTGTTCAGCATATTTCGATTTATTTCACAATTACAATAAGCGCGATTTCGTAATGAATATTTTATAAAGATGGCGCGGGACGCCACCGACTAAGGCAGTGGAGGTGTAGCGAAATCAGTTTTGTGCCGAAACACTGCAGACTTACTTGAGCCAGGCTTACCAAATTATTGTAAGAAGGCGAGGAAAGCAGGGCTGAACTGTACTTTAGAGGACCAAAAATTTTCAAGTTTTCTGTATGTGATGCTACACATTTTGACGAGAAAATGATAGACGCGTAAGTTTCAGTACACGAAATTCAAGTTTTGGTTATCGGAGTTCAGTAGTTGAAAAGTTATACACGTGTAAACATGAGTAATTTTGAGCGTTTTTGACAGGTTAGAACGTCGCCATATTGGATATTCGTTGGGTGGTAGAGGTAGGACTGATGAGCGCATGCGCTGGATATATGGTGGGTGTTCAGCGCATTGGCTAAGTAGTACTGAATGGTATAGTCCAAGTTGGTTTGGGGTTAGTTAAAAGTGCTCGACTTTACATGCGTATAACTTCTGAACCAGTGAACTCCTGGCAATAAGACTTTCATTTTCAGCGTTTTCTCATCGAAATCTATATTACTGCATAAAAAAAAGTTTTAAAAAATTGGTCCTCTAAAGTACAGTTTAACCAAAACTAGCGCTGGATGGACTAATACAACAGACGGATGATGAGATCAATGAAATCGTCGGAAAACGCGAAGGCGCGGTGGTGAAATTCCCTCCATCAAAAAATATAAAACACTGTGCCTCAACGAATGGATGTATTTTAGGGCGGTTTTTAATATTGCCCATCGCTCATAGATGTAACAGAAAAGTGTGTAGGAGAAAAATTTAACCGAAAAGTGTGTAGGAGAAAAATTTATCCGAAAAGTGTGTAGGAGACAAATTTATCCGAAAAGTGTGTAGGAGAAAAATTTATCCGAAAATTATGTAGGAGAAATTAAGAACAGTAGAGAGGATAAACAAATTGGAGGCTATAGACACATAATTTTCAATTTCTTAAAGTCAATGAAGAGAGAAAGAAATTCTTAAGTGACACCTGTGTCTTACAATGAATAGAATTTTTATTTTGAATAAAAATGCGCTGTCCAACCATGACAATGATTTTTGTAGCCTTCTCACGCTTGGTGAATCCTGATGAATGGTTTAATTAGTAGATTGTAGTAACAATTGATATTCAAGTTTGGTAACCAAAATATGTTAGTCATATACGATCGAAATAAATGATGTGGACAAATCCCAATTAGTTAAAACGCCTTGTCACCTTAGGAATAATTAAAGCTATTAATGGTGTTTTGAATAGTAATTAAAATTGCTATTATTTTCGGTTTCAGCTCTAGCGAGCACGCGGACACTAACAAGCAGATTCTGACTACCAGTCTGACGCGTCACTGTAAGTATTTTCAATCTTCCTGTAGTGCCTGAGTGGTTAGGAGTAAGTGATAGTAGTTTGCCATTGGTCAGACAATTTTGGCATCTAATCTTTTATGGAAGAGGTTATATTGTGCAGACCAGCTTTCGCTTAAGCTGGAACTTACTAAAATTTCAAAGTCATGTAATAGTATACTTACATAGCGGTATTTAAGGTAACAGTGATTTTAACAATGTCTTAGTTAACTTTATCGTTTATCTTCACTTTCTGCTTTTATTATTTCTAGTTTTCTATGTTATAAAATTCCTTCATCTAACACTTAAAATTGTTTAACACGTTCACGCCGGCGCTGTTTTCTCTAATTTTGCCCCATTAGGTGGCACCGAACTCAAAATTTTGTTAAGCAAAATCCAGGCTCAGTAGGACAATTTACTGTTACTATGGATTTATTAGGGCATGATATTAATATAGTATAGCTTGTACTCAAAATGCTTTTATTTTAATTAATTATTTTATCGATACAAAAACACCGGTGGTACACGCCAGCGTGAATGTGTTAAGTTATAAAGATTCTTTTTATGAGAAATAATTCAATGAAGGTTTCTTTCCACCCTATACAATAGATTCCTTTTTGTGCGGACCCTTTCTTTGTCCTCTATTTTTCATACATTCGTTTCTTAAGTCTCATTGTTTATATCTTTAGTGTTAATAATGTATTCGAAAATGTTAATTATATTGTCTCAATCGTAGTTTATAAGCTACCTAAGTAATGTAATGTTAGCATGCATAGCCATGTGCATGCTGCTAATAATCCCATAAGCATACATTGTAATAATAATGACGAAAAATCTAGATGAACCCATTATTTCGAAGGTCCATCTTATGCCATCCAAGGATGCACATCCTTTCTCATGCTGCGTTATTTTGCATCAATCCAGGATCTTTTCAATGATCCAAGATCTGTCATTCAAGGATACATGCACTCTATGAAGCTGCGCTGCTTCCTTTACAAATGTGAGGTACAAAATTTTATATAGCATTGGTATCGGATGATATAAAAAATTCGTGTACTAACATTCAAGTATGCTTGTCCTTCTTCAAGCAGCATCACTTCTATTAACACTATACCTACCACGGCCAAATGACCGGTTATCCATCTCGTAATTATTGAAATTATAAAAAACACTTTCACAGGAAATGACTGCATTGGCATCTTTATGTAAGCATACATCACGATTAAAGCCATACAAAGTTTGAATAAATTCAATCTTCACACTGTTTTCGACTAATCTACCTTGCCCCGTAATCGGTGCAATTGCTATCCCAGTCGTAATCAGAAAACTGGGAAAAGGAATGTAACGGAAGCGACGGACAAACGATGGATCGAAAGAAACACTCGATGCTCTACGTTTGTGGTCGTTATCGAACTGAGCTGTCGATCAACCGTCGCGCGGCGCACGCGCCACACCCGCCCGCTCCCCTCGCGTGCCGCGAGCTGCTCGATCCACCCGCGGCGCTCGCGGGGATTGAGGAGTGGTGCGACGGAGCGAGCCACGCGCACGCGTTGTCGATCAGCCGTTGTCGTGTGTTTATTTTCGTCATATGTACAAGTAGTCAATTTTAACAAAATATAATTCTTAAGTATAGTACTCTGTTTGCACCGTTGAAATTCGGCAGATTTTATACCGTTCCCGAACACTCACTTTTATAAGTCGTTTCGCTTTTATATGTTTCGTGCTTGGTAGGTTTAGTGTTAGGTGCGTACGGTACAAAATTGTATTTCTCATCGATCCATCACCCTCCCAAAGGTCCAGGTTTGCTCAGACAGTTTCCGACGCAGCACAGCAATCTCCGCGGGCAACCTTGGCGACACGGGTTCGCGAATCGCCATAATTCCATCGCGCGTGCCGTCAGAACCGTCTGCGCGGGGTCCGTTTTCCTTCCATTATGACGTCCCTCGGCTCGGGGAGTGCCGTCGCCCGACGAAACTAGGTGTTGTCTGCAATAAAGCCGCAGCTACTTTCCCTCCCCCCCCCCCTCTCCCTACGTCCCTATTCCAGCGAATGTAAAGCAGAATGAACGTTAAGTAAAGTCCTCTGGTAGCGCAACGTTTTACGCGCAGTGCGCCGCATAAAGCCTCTTACGCGGAAGTAAATTGTAAGTCCCTTATAGCCGACTGGTCAACGACGCGCCGTAAGCGCTCCCGTTCGGCCCGCAAAAACAGCTTGGAACGTAAGGAGATTAGAGTCGTTATTGCGTGGACGGGGAGCACAAAAGTGGAAGTTCCATGCGAAAGTCGCGACTTCGTGCCCCTCCTTCTCCCTTCCTCTCTCTCTCTCTCTCTCTCTCTCTCTCTCTGTCTATTCTGTGTTCCCTCTCGTCGTTCCTGCCCGTTAAAGTGACAGAAAGCCGGCTACAAAAGAATCGCAGCTCGGGCGACGTATTAAAGTACACCTTATATAACGGCTAGAAATCCGACATTGAGTTTCCGCAAGAAACCGTGCTACCCGGCGAGAGATAAGTGGCAGAAACGACTGTTAAGCCCCGTTGTCTCGTTCGCGTTCCTTAGATGGGCTGAAACGAAGCTAGGCTGTCGCGGATGGTACTTAAGGTGACTGCGAGATATTATTGTTACTGTAAGTGATGTTTATTTTGTTACGACCGAGCGGATGCAGTTCATGCGAGTCCTTTGGGAATTGATTGAACTATGAAGCTACGGCTCCTCCAGGTGGACTCACGTTCGAGACAATGCATAATTATTACTAGACTACGGATGTCCTCGTGGCTGTCAATTTTCCTATTGAAATTTGAACCTTCATTCGCCCCTCTATTTTATACTGTTGGTTTAGGTATGTATTGCGCCAATGAATGTGGAAACCCTTTATAATAAACGTTAGTTTATTAATCGAAACAACACATGGAATACACGTATATCAAGTGTGAATAATACTTGCACGTAACACTAAGTGACTCAATATAATAAACGGAAAGAAAGTGTTCACGGACTGTGACCTGCTCGGTAGGTTAGTTCGGCTGACGACGATTTGCCCTATGGCTCCTTAGGCCTCTCAGTGCTGAAACAGAAAACGTGGCACTAGGCGTGCAATAAAACACAGGTCAAAAAAGACCTTCCCCTTTCCGTTGCACTCGTACATTTCGTTGTACACTCCAACATATACAATTTTCACGTAACGGATGACTGTTGTTTATAATTTTGCAAATCAATAAACAAGAATTTGTACTCCAGAAAATCTCGTTAGTTTCTGCAATAATATTTTACATTGTCGTGATCTAACTGTGAGAAATCGGTAATATAGATTGCCGATCGTGTTCGGTGTATCGAGTTGACCCAGCGTTACCTGGGAACATCGCGGGGGTTTTACCGCCAGGGGGAGCGCGTGGCGAGAGAAGAGAGGCAGTTGCTTGAGAGATCGCTCAACGAAATGTACGAAAGAGATTGTTGTTCTATTTCATTTTACAATAAAAGGCCGTAAGGTGAAATTACGGTGTCTAAATAAAACCCAACACTAACTTCACGAAGAAGATATTCAGAGAAAACACATTGCAGTTGATTGTGCAATTTTCTGGAGAGAGAGAAAAAGGTAATTGGTAGTAATTCTGAAGAGAAAATAAGATAAGGAAATAATAAGGGTATAGAAAGAATGGGAATGGTGGTAAGAAGCAGCATTTGGAAAGAAGCAAGCCAAGGGAAAAGTAAGCTTGTGGTTATCAGTGACACTTGGCAGAAAGGAAAGCTCGGATAAGAAAGGAAAACAAAACATAGGTGAACTTTAGAGATCAGTAGAAGAGAAATACGTACCAGTTGGAGATTTAGTTTGGTTGAAGGACTGGTAGAAGTTAATATGGCCGAACAAAAACAGTAGAAGATATAGAGAATTAAGTGAGAGAGTTAATGGAAGTAGCGGGTTGTTTACAGACGGATCGTTTAAGAAGAAAATAATTGAGGAAAAAGGATGAAGCATCGATAGAGGAAGCAATGTGGTTGGAAAAAGCAAGAACACTTCATGTAATGCAGTAGTATCATTCTGATTTGTTTTTTTATTTCATTTACTTATTTATTTATACGTTATTTTATTTTATTTCTCAATTATGCATTTATGAAAACAGTGAGTGCGTAAAATAAAAAATATAAATTTTATTATAAATCCCTTAAATCAATTTAATAACTGAAAATTAACAATTGTGAAAGAACCGACTGCATATTTTATCAAATGAAAGCAAAAAGGAGTGTCTAAAATATAAAACAGTAAGCAGAGTGATTAACTTTTAATGTAGTGAAATTTTTAAGGCAAGAGATAAAGAGTTTACATAATTTAAAATTTTTATTTCACGTAAAAATACGCAGACTATTAATGAATCTCCTCTAGTTGCTAATGTGTTTTCTCTAGCAAAAACGTCAACCACGACACGAACCTTAATCCTCAAAATGCGCCAAGTAAAGTCTGACCACTGACAGACCATTACCACTTTCTGCGTTAAACTCTAATTCTTTTCCAACTTGTTCCGTGATAAATACTTTCCAGCATTATTACCTCTAGGGTTTTGACACCTTAGAGCACAAACGTCTGACAACTCACAAGCAATATCACTTCCAACTCCTGTACGAATTGTGAAAATTTCCCTTCTCCCTTAGACAGTATAAAAGAAACCTCGGAGCAATAGAGCAATGTTATCACTGTCTCATTCCCCTTGTCTCGCTGAAACAAAGTCTGGCTAGCGACAGGCTAATATCACTGTCTTGTATTACCAATTCACCTAGTTCACAATATTACTGTTCCCTTCTCACTCTACTAAGAAAGAAAATTCTGGCTAACTTAACTAACGATTTCAGTTGTCTATCGTTAAATCTTCACACATAGTCTGCGGATTTTTATGCAAATTAATAAGTTGTCTGGATTAATTGCATGATGTAGGATCTATATAGTCATTCATTTCTTTTCTGAATAATTTTAATTTTAGTTAAGAATAGTACTTAGAATAGTTTATTGTATCTTGTATCTGATTTACTCATTTTTGCATGAATGCATAAAATTAATTCTAATGAAAATGATACCAAATAAGATATAATTCGGATTATATTTACAATAATTTTCCGAAAAATTCATCGTCCAACACTCAAGTAAATACCATAGGAATTATATCTTATTTGGTATCATTTTCATTAGAAAAATTCCACGAATATGTTTGTAAAAGTTCCATAAAAAAATAATAAAAAATAAAGAAGTTTTGTCATTGGATTAGTAATGGTCTCACCGATATACTCGAGCCATATATTGTTACACTTCTTGGCGATCGAGGCATCTCGAGCTTCACGGCCCCTCACCGGGTATACGCTGCGGAAGGAGGGATTTTTTTGCGACAATTATCGTTCAGAAGTTCACGACAATTAACGGTGATGGGCCGAATTTTTTTCTCAAGGTAATTTTTTTCGAGATTTCAAGGCCATCGTATTTTTTTAATGGGTCTGTATATTTTCACTACAACAGTTTTATAGCTTATAAAAAATCGAATCCAACGAGGTGCAATATGTTGACCTTCACGTGACCACCGCGGTCCAGTCGGCGACAATAAACGTTCAGATAATACTATTCTTTGACTTGTGCCGAACGTAGAAAAGGACAGCGAAGCTCGAGAGTCCTCGGTCGCCGAGAAGTGTAACATAATACGGGCTTAGTATGTCGGTGTGAAAACAACACCTAACCCAGTAACAAAACTTCTTTATTTTTTATTATTTTTTTATGGAACTTTCACCAACGTAATCGTGGCATTTTTCTAATGAAAATGATACCAAATAATATATAATTCCGATGGTATTTACTTGAGTAATGGGCGATGAAGGTTTCGGAAAATTATTGTAACTATAATCCGAATTATATTTTATTTAAAATATAATAAAAAATAAAGAAATTTTGTCAAATAGCGGTCTCGCCGATATACTCGACCCGTATTATTCACAGGGTATACCCCGCGGAAGGAGGGATTGTTTTGCGACAATTATCGTTCAGAAGTTCACGACAATTAACTCAGCTCCAATTGGTAGTAGTCTTTATTGAGAATGTCAGGAATCGTAATAAAATACTGAATTATGAACTTATGAGATAACAAGGCTAGTATGGAATAAAGTTAACTTAGGAACTACACATAAAAAAATATAAAACACGCTAGAAATTTTCGTTGCGATCCGCGACGATCCATTCAACCGGTGTAATTAAATGTGCAAGCGATAACGCATATTCGATGTAATTACAAAAATTCAACGCGTTTCTAGAATTATCTGGACCGGCGAGCCGGCCGCGTTAATTGAACGTTTATTACGGTCTCCGACGGTCGCGTGACGATTTAATTAAACATTTTGTTTCGTCATGATTTCGAATCTGCGCGGGAAATTATTTACTGTGGAAATAATGTGCGAATACGTTTCGAAACCAGCCCCCGTCTCTCCTCCCTTCACACCGATCTCGATTATTTGCACCAAAAGCCGGCAAAATTAGATGAATAAATGGGGAGCAATGCTGTAGTATTTTTGTTTTTGTTTGAACACTCGCGAGGTAACATGGTCTGTCGAAAGTTAAAAAATTGTACTTTCGTTAATCATGATGCTTTACAAACGTAGTTCAGCTTGTATTGAAGGAAAAATATTACTCTTTGCGATATTACTCATAAAATTTCCAAGAAAAATTGTTTGTAGCACTTGGTAAGCAAATAGACATGTGCAGACATGGAATTTATAATTTGGCATACATACTTCTTTTTGAAAATAGATCTATTTCTGTGGATTCTCAGTCAGTAAAAAATTCCGTAGAGATTCTAATAGTACAAAGAACAACCAACAATACTGTCCCTGTTTAATCAATTTTGAAATTTTTAGCAAATATAAAAATTTTAAAAACATTTTAAAGCAAATATAAAAATTGTTATACGTTTCAAAATTTCAATCCTTCCGCCAAAAGGTTAGGTCTGGGTTATTTTTACAATTTCATGAGGTCATACGGTTCTCATGGTGTCTCACGGTGTTTAATCATCCTCCATGACAGTCTCGAGAAATATTTCTCCACGGTTCCATGCCGTTCGTTCCTGTAGAACTCGAGACAGCAACGGTCGAGTGTCAACAAACGTAAAAGAAATATTTTCAGGTCGCGGTATAAAATCGTTTAATTAAACATCCTCCTCCCCTCTCTCTCTCTCTCTCTCTCTCTCCCTCTCCGCACCTCCGTAAATGAAGAAAAGATTTTTCATTATGTAAATCTTGGAAGGGACGCTCTTGGAATCTCTTTGTGCCCCACGGCTACTCGACTGGCCGTCCCTCTCTCTCCCTCTCTCTCTCTGTCTCTCTCTATCTCTCTGTCTCTCTCTCTGTGTCTCTCTCTGTCTCTCTCTCGATCACTGCGAACTGAATACTTTATTCCGGTTCTGGAATTCATTCTCCTCTTAATAATGAAACACAGCCCCGTTACTATGGTCAAGTTTCCAGTTTTAGTGTATATTCTAATTACCTGTAATCCGGAGCTCCAGTCCATGGAACAGTCTATCTCTATCGAGGGATTAAACGACGAGAAAATAATCATTCGATATGTTACGACTGTGCACAGACGGGAGACAGTAGTAATGGACAGCCACTAATCAGACACTGATCAAATAATCGATGTGTGATTCGATTGAGACTGGTTGAATCATTTAGGGGCCCTGGTTATTGCAAAATTGGCTCCTTTAGGATGGGACGTAACTCTTAATTTATTAATCAATTTAATTTATTATTAAGTGATAGATATCCATTATATTGACGACTTCGAATTGATTATGGGCAGACGCATTAAGACATTAATTCTTAATGTGGAGTACGTGATTAAATTTTTGAGAGTAGATATGCCGCGAGAGCTGCATATTTTATTATGGAAAATGTTTAGAATTTTTGGAGGCTTGTTAGACCGTTTATGTTATTGGGATTGTAAATGATCTGTAGTTCTTTAATGTGGAGTACGTGATTAAATTTTTGAAAGTAGATATACCTTAAGAGCTGCATATTTTATTATGGAAAATGTTTAGAATTTTTGGAGGTTTGTTAGACCGTTTATGTTATTTGGATTATAAATGATCTTTAGTTCTCGATCGTTTTTCTATCCACATTTCTAGAAGACTTTTCTGCAGATTACTCACTTAAACACTGACACGTTCAGATTCGTGAAAATTGGTGAAGTTCGTTGTTGTTTCCCTTTATCTTCTTTCTAAGGAAAAATTCTAAAATACAATATAGAAATTTTTTATCAGGTAGATAAAATTTGTAGACATTGTTCATTTACCGAGGATTTGTTGGGATAATTCTACGACGTTGTTGATTGACAATTGTCACCTACCGAGTATTCCACCTTAAATATATCGCTTATTTTGTATGATAGAAAAAATGTCAGGGGGAGAAAATATTCTGTTCGAAAGCGCCAATACGGTGATAGGCCGAATTATTTTCTCAAGGTCATTTTTTCGAGATTTCAAGGACACCGTATTTTTTAAAAATGGGACTGCATATTTTCACTACGACAGTCTTACAGCTTATAAAAAAACGAATCCAACGAGGTGCAATATGTTGACCTTCACGTGGGCACCGCGACCCGGTCGGTGACAATTAACGTTCAGATAATACTATTCTTTGACTTGTGTCAAATGACCGTGATGTTAATGTTGCAACGGTAGGATTCCATTAAATCATATCACAGTAACATTCGAGTTAAACAATTCATTAAAAACACTGCTCACATACATCCTAACGGGACCTTTACATCATAAAAACAATTGCAACGAATTCTAATAGGTTTATCCACAATCAGCGATTTAAGATCACTTATCTCGTCTAACTCTACCTAAACCGAATTGATGAGCTCTCTGTCGCCATTACAGAGCAACAATAACGCCCGGTGATTCGACAGAGCGCCATCCAGCGGGTGGCTAGACAAACCATATTGCTTAAAAGTGGTCAACTACTCGGAGACGGATCCGGGCATAAATCTCGTCCGAACTCTGACTTCATCCCCTCGGCGGTGCGGAACAAAGCGGCGGCTAGCAAAGTTAACTGACAGACGACCGCTTCGATTGGCTGGAAAGGGAGTCGTCGGCCGCGTGAGGAGGGTTCCAGTTGTCGTTGGTGAATCGCGGCCGCGGTAATCTACGAGGCAGTTTCGTCTTCATTTGCCAAATGGTCGGTAAATCCGCGCGGTGTATCGTCGTCACGGCAGTACGGGCCACGGCCATGGAAGTTGGTTTAGTGTCGCGACCCTCCCCCCACCCCATGGAGCCCATGGACGTTACTGCTAAACTTAACTGCGATGTAAACCCACCCCTTCCGAACTAACACCGAGCCGCCACGGCCATTCAACGATTCTCCTATCGGGATTACTTCTGCTGGCTCCTGATCTGTTCCCCGGAACTCTCTCTCTCTCCCTTTCTCTCTCCCCCTCTCTCTCCCTCTCTCTCTCCCTCCCTCTCTGTCCCTCCCTCTCTGTTCCACCCTCTCTCCCTCTCTCTGTCCCTCCCTCTCTGTTCCACCCTCTCTCCCTCTCTCTTTCCCTCTCTCTCCCCCTCTCTCTCCCTCTCTATCTCCCTCTCTCTCCCCCTCTCTCTTTCCCTCTCTCCCTCCCTCTCTCTTTCCCTCTCTCCCCCCCCTCTCTCTCTCCCTCTCTATCTCCCTCTCTTTCCCCCTCTCTCTTTCCCTCTCTCTCCCTCTCTCTCTCCCTCTCTATCTCCCTCTCTCTCCCCCTCTCTCTTTCCCTCTCCCTCTTCCTCACCCTCTCCCTCTTCCTCTTCCTCTCCCTCTCCCTCTCTCTCTCCCTCTCTCTCTCCCTCTCTCTCTCCCTCTCTCTCTCTCTCTCCCTCCCACTCTCTCTCTCCCTCTCTTTCTCCCTCTCTCTCCCTCTCTCTCTCCCTCTCTCTCCCTCTCCCTCCCACTCTCTCTCCCTCTCTTTCTCCCTCTCTCTCCCCCTCTCTTCCCCTCTCTCACTCCCTCTCCCTCTTTCTCTCTCTCTCCTCTTTCTCTCATTCTCTCTCGCTCTCTCTCTCTCTCTCTCTCTCTCTCTCCCCCTCTCTCTCTCTAGCGGTGGCTCACTTTCTCACACTCTCGAGTAAGACGGATTTGTTTTACGCCGCTGGCGAAACCGAGTCCCGAAGTGTCCTTTCACAGTCGTACGTTCACCGGCGCCGATGGGCTTAGGCTATTGGCCTGACTTCGAGGCCACATCATTTCTCAACCGACCCGACGCGTCCATTCGGTTTGGAAAGCGTTTTGATCGTGATTCACTGTTCGAAGAAATTGCGTTTTGGTGGACCGAAGACGAAATGGAACGGGGAGGTGAGATTGAGAGATTCTAGTTTACTCGCTGACCTTGAGAGCGGACCTGAGTCTTTTTAGTTTGCTAAGGGAGATTTTGTGGATGTTGCCACATCATTTGTATATTGAGTGTGATGTGTATGTCAGAGATTTCAGTTGTACAGGGTGTAAAGAAATGTTTGGTCTTGGCTACCATTGGCGTATTCTACATCTTCGGATCGATGATGATCTGTAATAGAAAGTCGCAGCAAAATTGTCCTTGACCTTGAATTTCAAGGTCATCTTTTTTTTATTGCATTGTATTCTAAGCGTCATAGGGATAAAAATTGTCTAAGGAACCATGTGTCAAAACTCAATAGTTCTCATATAAAATAACAGAGAAGTATCTTTATTAGTACTATTTATTCTCTTAAAAATTGTTTACACTTCTAATAAAGCAAGTATTTAGTGTTGTTTATATGCTGTTTGTCAGGAGTCTAACATAATCAATATTACTTTATAATTGTAAGTCTTGAAAGATGATCATCTTCTATTAAGAATAATTAGAAAAAATGGATCGGATCTTTGGCATAGAAGAAGAAAATGAAGATCAACATTTTTCAAGACTGAGAAGATAATATTGATTATGATTGATTATGTAATATTTCTGATAAGCATCGGAAATCGACAATGCCTACAGATCATTTAATTCAAGATTGAAATATTGCATAAATGAGGATGGTTAACATTTCGAACATTTATTACGATATGTAAAGGTCAATCCGACGTAAACAACGCGTAATCTTTGCTGAAACACGTAAGTTTTAAACTTCCACATTTTATCCGCTCCAATATGATTATTCTTGCTCAAGGTCATTTCAAGGTCAAAAAGGTGGTAACCACTAATTTCAGTGTTTTATTGTCTATCATGCTATTGTAAAAAAATACACTATTCCATTTAAAAAAACATCGGTGACCTTGAAATTTCATTAAAAAACACGACACAAAAAATTTTTTTCTTCACCATTATATTTGCCCTCTGCAATAGTGTCACTTTGTCCTCTGAAGTTTTCTGATAGGACTGTAAATACGACAGATATTTAGGTGTTCCCATTTATGTGGGACACCCTTTATAGTCAATTGGCACTAATCAATTAAAGCTTGAAGCTTCTACTTATGCTGTCATTCATTTCCTTGTATGGTATAGCTAATGGAAATCTGAGGATTTCATACATAAACATACGCTGTTTACTATGAAAAATATTTCAAACATTTATCGTGGTTTGTAAAGGTCAACCCGACGTAAACAACGCGCAATCTTTGCTGAAACACGTAAATTTTAAACTTCCACATTTTATCCGCTCCAACATGATTATTCTTGCTCAAGGTCATTTCAAGGTCAAAAAGGTGGTAACCAATAATTTCAATTTTTTATTGTCTATCATGCTATTGTAAAAAAAAATATACTATCCCAATTAAAAAAACATCGATGACCTTGAAATTTCATTAAAAAACACGACATAAAAAATTTGTTTCTTCACCATTATATTTGCCCCGTGCAATAGTGTCACTTTGTATTCTATTTAGGTGTTCCCATTTATGTGGGACACCCTGTATACGTAAACATTATCCAACCACAATACAGTCTAGCGCGAGCAGACTCGTCGAACATATCAAAGGCTGAACCAACATCAAACGACCGATGTCACAAAAATCGTCAATAAAATCGCCACCGCTCGACCGAAGCGAACATTATTCACTTCCAGCGTGGCTCGTGTGTAATCTTCACAGCGTTATTCGAGCAAATCGAAAATCGTATTTATATTCGCGTGAATTTGCATATACTGTTTCCCGGTGCGTTCGACTCGGCACTGCTCTGGTTCGCTCCGCGATTGGAAACCAGGCGGGCAGGCGATCGACAGGCGACGCAAGCAGGAGACGAAGAAAATTGCGTCGGGGGTTTCGAGTAGGAGAGGGGGCGGGTTGGAACGGGGTTACAGGCGGTATTTTGCGGTGCAGAATGTCAATTAAACGGCGTGGCCGATTAACCATAACCGAAACCTCGACAAAGGCCGGAGCGTGCACCGTTTCGCACTCCGGCGGGTTCATCACGCGATAATTTATATGGTAATTCCAGGGATGTAATAAGTCCCCTTGGCAAACTCTGGCTACCACTACACACGGGACCGGTCCGCGTACACGTATACCACGTTGACTGCGTGGGAGGCAAGCTCGTTCTGATGGTGACCCCGGCGTTCCAGAGAGGACGGCCTGCCATGTACACATCATTACTAAAAGCGGTCATCGATTCATCGAGGCCCGATCGTGCGACACCCCGCACGTCCTCCGATCCTCGCCGACCTCCTCTGCTCTCTTGTAAACGCGCCTCTATAGACCGGAGAGCCACGTCTACCTTCCGGGCTGCCTGGCAAAGCCATTGTCGAATTTTCAACGCCCCGGCCTCGATTCCCTACGTGTTCCATTTAATTAACACCGTCTCGTTAACTTTCGTCACGGACCGCTGCGCCGCCGCCGTGCTGGACGCTCTTCCAACGCGGGAGAATTTACCGGACATTTTGTAGAAAAGTTCTCGAATCGATGGCTATTTGATTTGACTTGCTTTCCGAGTGTCTGGTGACCTCAGGAATGAAGGGAAATAAATGTTTAAATTTCACGCTTTGGAGGGTGCAGGGTTTGAACAAAATTATGTGTCGCGACTATCATTGCGCTATTCTACAACCTCGGTTTGGTGGTAATGCATTTAAGAAAAGTGCCGCGAAATTAATCCAGACCTTGAATTTCAAGGTGAAAAGGTCACCAATTTTTTTGACTATATCGTATTCTAATCATCAAAAGGACAAATAGTGCAGAAGGAAACAGGGATCGAGATTTATCCTTTACTCTCGAAAAATCGTGGGGAAGATTTCTTCATCAGCAAATTTATTTTATTTGTTTATTTATTTATCTATAAACGGACCGATGCCCTCTTACATAAATGTTTACACAATGGAAAAAAGACTACATAAAATAACAAAGAAAGGACATGCACAAAAACTCATGGTACAAAGGGTATGGTATTATCCGATAAACCTACGTAATTGTCTTTTATACTTTAAAATTACTTTTTACGTAATTGTGTTTGTTCAATGAATTTTAAGTTTTGTGGTAATTTACGTTCTTCATTTTCAAGATTGTCATTTACATTTTATAGTTTCTTTTGCCATCAATGAATAGTACGTCGATGAATCGTCACATGTTGATAAAAATTCACATAATGCTATCGTCAGCATGTTGTTACTCCATATACCGGGTATTTTACCTAACTTGACCACCTTAAATATATCGCTTATTTTGTATGATAGAAAAAATGTCAGGGAGAGAAAAAATTATGATCGAAGGCGCCAATACGGTGATGGGCCGAATTTTTTTCTCAAGGTCATTTTTTTCGAGATTTCAAGGTCATCATATTTTTTTTAAATGGGATTGCATATTTTCACTACAACAGTCTTATAGCTTATAAAAAAACGAATCCAACGAGGTGCAATATGTTGACCTTCACGTGACCACCGCGGTCCAGTCGGCGACAATTAACGTTCAGATAATGCTATTCTTTGACTTCTGCCGAACGTAGAAAAGGACAGCGAAGCTCGCGAGACCTCGGTCGTCGAGAAGTGTAACATAATACCGGCCTAACGACCTGTTAACCCTAACACCAAAGAAGAATTGTACTAACACTTGGTTGGACACAGTAATACGGCCAATGCGTATTGGAAGAGCACACGAAAGTAGGGGCAACGACTTAATCTTTTATTTTAAATAAAACCCAATGATAAATAGATAATTTTCAACTTTATGAAATTGCCTTTACAAAACCAAGAATTGAGGAATCGATATAAATTTTGACTGAATTTGAAACAGGATACAGTATTTAATCAATAAGTGTCACAAAATTCTGAACAAGAAGTGTCACAGAACTATCCCCACTCCATCGGGGTATACCCCGTGAGGAAGCTCGAGAGGCCTGGCTCACCGAGAAATATGACATCATACGGGTCGGGTATATCAGTGTCACCACTACTAATTCAATGACAAAACTTCTTTATTTTTTATTATTTTTTTATGGAACTTTCAGCAACATATTCGTGGCATTTTTCTAATGAAAATTATACCAAATAAGATATAATTCCAATGGTATTTACTTGAATAATGAACGATGAAAATTATTGTAAATATAATCCGAATTATATCTTATTTGGTATAATTTTCATTAGAAAAATGCCAAGAATATGTTGGTGAAAGTTCCATAAAAAAATAATAAAAAATAAAGAAGTTTTGTCAATGGATGATTAGTGGTCTCACCGATATACTCGACCGGTATCATTCACGCGGTATACCCCACGGAAGTAGGGATTGTTTTGCGACAATTATCGTTCAGAATTTCACGACAATTAACGATGAAATACTGTATACTGTTCTCATCATCCTATACTTTTTTTGTCGTCTACCATTGTGCCCATCTATGTGCAATAGTAATTTTTGGATGATGAACATACAGGTACGTAATAATGGAAACGCGGGTGCGGAAACAAACGAGAATACTTTTTTGCCGAGGCCAATATATTCGTAAATACTACTTCAGAGGCCAGAGGGAAAAACAAGGTTGTTCGATGGTTCAGAAAAATTGTCGAAAATTCGAGGCATGTCACTGTCGAGCACGAATACTTTTTGTGAATTTAATTGCACGCACCGGGTTCATGAGCGAAAAAACGATCCGCGAATATGCGCGCTCGCGCAAACTGCGTTAAACGTATTCCAAAGGTGACTGCATACGAGGGTTCTGTTGATTCACGCGGATGAGGGAGAGGATATTAAAAGCGACGATAATCGATGAGGATGGATGAGGTTATAACGTTACGATGAAACGATTCAGTCATAAATTTTGTTTGCCTCCCTGGAATCGAATAACCGGCCGCGCGCAGAGGCGAGCGCGATACTTCCAGTCATTTTCAAATAAATCCTGTTGAAATTGAAAATTTATTTCGAGTGTCGGGTCCATACTGAAAGTAGCTATTCGTTTGTTCGGAATATTAGCCTGCTGCGAAATAAATGGACGGCTCGAAGATCATCGACTTTGTTAGGTCGCTGTTACTATAATCGGTGTTTCTAGCATTGCAATCTTTTAACATCAAATACAGACTATCAAATTATTTAATGAAGTACATCTACTTCGATTGTAAAAACAAATATTAAACATATTTATTTTTTAGCATTTCGATAAGCAATAGACGATTTTTACGGACCTAGGTTAAAAGGTTAAAATTATTTACTAAACCTTAAATAGGAACATTTTTCATGATCGCAAGTAACTTAAACAAATTTTGAAAATTGTAAATAATTTTTCGTTTTTTTGTAACAAGAAATATTTACTGACACATGCGCCATGTGCGCTATTAATTAATTACTAATCTTTTACCTGTACCTCTATAACTTTTCCAAGTTTAATAAATAGTTTTCGTTTCGTTTAACAATAACCGCACCACGACCGGCCAAATGATTGATTTCACATTATTATTTTATAATAATTGAAGTTATCAAAATGGGATCGATTAGGGATTATTAGTTGTACTTTTTCATTAAAGGATATGTAGTTATAAAAATTTCACATTATTATTTTATAATAATTGATGTTATCAAGATGGGTTCGATTAGGTATTATTAGTTGTACTTTTTCATTGAAGGATATGTAGTTATAAAAATTGCGAGAAATCTAAATAAATTCAGTCTTGTAATTTTTATAAAACAACGTATACCAGTCATATTTTGTACTCGATGTGGTTAGTGTAACTCAAGAGAAATGTCTTATTATTATTCATTTACTGATTTAAACCAAATGTTTTTTTCCATGGTTACTTCTGGGAACATTTTAATGCAGATCATAATTAAAAATTATTTATGAGAAACTTGAGGTTATTGCCACAATTCTGCTTTCGATTACAGTGGACATCATTTAAACATTTATAATTACTTAAAATTGGATCAAACTAGATTTTTTGATATGTTAGAAAGTTTAGTTGCTAGGCAATGCACAGAAAGTATTGATTAATAATTACCATTGGTCTAAGTTGCGAAGAAAAAACTATTGGTCACAATTTTTAACTGTTTCATCTGTGCCTATAATGAAAATTTAAACTATGCCATTTCTAGATCCAGATAAGTTGGATACATGCACAAAGTCTCATCATAGTCAATTGAGATTCCTACGATCCACAAATAATTAAATATGGCAAAAATTGTGAGGAAATGTGATTTAAATCAATCACAAGACCGAAATACAAAAATTCTTACATTTTTCAATGCCTATAGCATTTTTATTATTTCGATGAAACTTTCTTCATGTATTACGTGTTCCCAAAAGTTTCATTTGCAATGTGAACATTTAATATTAGTAAATACCACGAGCATATCCAAACAACGTGATCATCTGTTCATTAACGTTTTATTAGTCCCCAAGCTTCCTTTTACATGGTCACGGAATTTGCTTTCTTAACAGGGTAGGATAAATTTGCATCATGTGCATTAATCGAATAAGATACGAATTTTCGAGACAACCCAATACCCAATTTACTTAAATCTACAAAAGGTAAATTTTAAATTTTAACAATAATTTTTTCTTCAATTCTTCTTCAATTTTTCTTCAATATTCCGAGCAATAGCAGCTTCTAAAAAATCTGGTACACAATACCTAATAAACTAATGCATATAACATCTAAGAAAAACCTCAAGTCGTTCGGTCCATTTTCAACCCTCCATGCACATTGTATCGTTTTTGTCTAGCCGAAAGTGTCTAGCCGAAAAAGGAGGGGAATACATATTTTCTTAATTTAATCTACAAGTTTCTATTTATTTGATCGACAACAGTATTAAACTAGAGACTTGAATAAATATCCAAATAATTTGTCCAATTTCTTAAAAGCCGAAAACGGTGAAAAAATTTAACCCCGTGCATAATGGACACAGTGTGCCTACGAAATGCGCGAAAAATACGTATGGCTATGGAAGGTTAAAAAGTTACTAAATTCTAACAGGTGTACATTGAATTTTGTTTCCGATTGTACAGCTGCGTCAGTTACAATCGATGCAGAATTTTCATTTCGCAGGAAGACTCGTGACCTAGTAATTGTAGACCGATGCACCGGTAGTTTCGATGGAATTACAATTCGTCATCAGAGATAAATAAAAGAACGCGTAGAACCAGTGCGATGAACCGGGAAACTCGGTTCATCGGTGGACGACAGAAATTGCACCAATTAAACAGTGCCAATGAACGATGAAAGGCACTTAAAGCTGCTCGAACGTCGAAAAAAGAAACGAACGAGAGGAACCGAATCGAGGAAAGGGAAAAGGAGGGAGGGATAAAGAGATAGCGAGAGAGGGGGGAGGAGGGAAAGAGAGGGTGGGGGGAGAAGGAGAGAGATTTGTCAGAGGAAAGGTACAGTGAAAATTACCGTTTAATTGATTACAAAGAAGAATTTCCACATTCGCCCGTGTCTGCGGAGGTCAAAGCACAGGTCGATTGAAGGCAAACGGGACCATCGCTAAACCTTTCAGAAGCGACTCGTTTGTGATCAGAAGAACGAGGCCGTGGCAGTGGCTGCAGTGATTGCGAGGTCGATTGTCAGCGTCTCTTCCCGGTTCTGTGAGAACCGGTGCTCTGTTCTGGCCTCGCCACCGTGAGATTTGTAATTGCTTCTGGAGATGATTTAGTCGATCCTGCGCGACTGTCGGGCCTCGATTCGTTAGGGACAACGTTTGTCAGTTGCGTCGAACTGCCTCTTACTGATATCACCCCCTCGTGAGTACGTATTTCTTTGACGGTGATCACTCCGTTTGGCATTGTTCAAATTCATTGATAGCAATTTTTTATGATGGCTGCTGTCTGCAATTTTGGAATCATCTACCGTTCACATTATCCGCGAACTGTTGAACCCTTCATTTACGGTGGCTCACGAAAGTATACGAAGGCAATTTAAATTGGAATAATTTGATTAAAATTGGACCATATAAGGTAAAGGCACCAGTAGTTGACCATGCACCAGTAGTTGACCAGTTTTTAGAAAAACATAAAAAATAAAAAAACAGAATAAGTTGGCGTTCACAGTTGGAAATAATTACTAGACTGCGGATCTTTATGCATTTATTGCTTATGAAAATGTTCAAAAAATGCTAGAACCCAAAATTCGATGTTATGTATGTAGGATCTTAGGAAAAATGAGGAATTCCGCGCCGGGAATCGAACCCGGGACCCTCGCGGTTGTAGCTGATCAACTCTTACACATACCCACGGAACCCTCCTACTTTTCCTAATCTCCATACAGTATTTGGTCTGGGAGGTCCTGATCCCACACTCGGCCATCCTGCTCCGGCATTCGCCCTCGAATGTCCGTCGCAGCGCCATCGTCTTTTTGGCCTCAGCGCCATCAACAGAACTCGTCACCAACTTCGTCACTTTTCGGGAACACCATCCTACTGCCCTCTCTAGTAGTTTTCCCTGGATGTGTCCCTTACTTCGCTTCGTCGTCCTTTCGCTCGCGTGCGACCGTCTTCGCAACGCTTGCCTACTCGTTCGTCGTCTGTCACCATGCGGGAATCGGTGTTCCCCCCATCCCGGACGAGCCACCAAATGTAGGATCTTAGGAAAAATGAGGAATTCCGCGCCGGGAATCGAACCCGGGACCCTCGCGGTTGTAGCTGATCAACTCTTACACATACCCACGGAACCCTCCTACTTTTCCTAATCTCCATACAGTATTTGGTCTGGGAGGTCCTGATCGCACATGTATATACGATTTCTGTTTGTTATGCATCTATAAAGGCTGTTCTCATTAAAAATAAATAGAATTTTACTTTATTCCAGTTTCTTAAAATTAGGCAATAAAAATTGAACATTGCATGAACATCCGCAGTCTAATAATTACGCACAAAAAGATAAATCAAGGATGGATTCGTCATTCGATTTTGAGTCCATTTATCCACTCAATAGCAGGTGTAATCTACTTACTGGTATCCATATAAGAAAGACGTGCTCACGCAACAAGTTCTCCTCGTCTCTGTCTGACCACCGGCACACCCATTCTACTTGTTCGATATGTAACACGATAATCTATTGATTTCTTTCCAAATAAACGAGGAAATGCTCATGCACCGAATTTTTTTTCTTTCATCGCTCGAGTAATGGTAAAGTGATTCTACTTATGCAACAAGTTTCTTCGTTCACCTATAATAGGATGATCTACTAATTACTTCGAAGTAATTGAAAATGTATTCATGCAACCGGGATTTGCTTTCTTTCTCTGATCGATAGCAGTGCCATTCTACTGAATTATTCTTCCTGTCTAAACGATAGTCGATGTAATCTACTTTCGAGAAAACAGAAACGTGATCGTCCGACCAATGGCTAGACCATTCTACTTACACAAGCCGAAAGGTCAATGCTCTGCTTATGCAACTGCATCGATGCACTCTGGTTCGATAAGCTGGCATAGAAAAATACGATACAGGCAAGTTTTAAGATATTTATGCGTTCACAAGAGGTAAGAAAGAGGTAAAAGATGGCAATAGTGAATGGTCATTCCATTCCACTTACATAATCCTGAAGGTCAATGCTCTTCTTATGCAACTGGATCGATGAACTGTGAACGTGGAAATTTTAAGATTCGAAGATATTTAAATTCTACTCAAATTTCAAGCTTCCAAGATCCCTAAATTCTTCTTCAATTTCAAGATTCCAAGATTCTTAAATTTATCTTGAAATTTCAAGATTCCAAGATTCTCAAATTCTTCTTAAATTTCAAAATTCCAAGAGCCTTAAATTCTTCTCAAATTTTAAGATTATAATATTCTTACATTCTTCACAGTTCTCAAGATTCCAAGATTCTTAAATTCTTCTCAAATTCCAAGATTTTCCAGAAAAATTTTTAAAATTCTTAAAGATACTTTAATAAATCATAGTCTTCAGAGAATACAAAATACTAACGTTCCAAAATTATTTACACACTTGATCGCTAAAATAAAGATCAATGCTATAAGATAATCATGTCAGATATAAATGTGTACCCAGTTCGAAAAGAACGTATCTTCAAAACGATGCAAAATCTTCGATTTCCATACTTCATTAAATAAATAACTTTTCGCCAATTTTTTAATTGTAGTTTATTATCGTATAATTACTGATCAATTTTTGTTTGAAAAGTTTATTTATCAGGGTATCGGAAATGTGTGAAGAAACGGAATAAAAATATAACAAATTGGATTTCATCGATTCGGGCAACTTCGGGATAATAAAATCAATTGCAGTTTAAAATTTAATGCAGTAGTGTGCAAAAACTGAGAAATGTCCTTTTGCTGCCTTTTTTAAAGCAGGAATCAAAGTTTATAAATATTTACCATGAAAAACTAGGAGACAAATTGCTATTATTCCAAAAATTTGTTATGGGGTTTGGAAGGTTTTATAATACTAAACATAACTTGTAAAAATAAATGTAATCGAATAAAAATTCAGCAAAACGCACGTGTTTCAGAAAATCCATCGATTTTGATATTCACTTTTACGCTGCAGTTCTAGCAATAAATTCACATATTTAATAAAAATTGTGGATAGTATTACAAATTACAATACTAATGTACAGGGTGTTCACGCTATTACTAGCCAGCGTTTTTCTTGCAAATAATAAATATTAGAAAAAAATGAAATAGGAAAAAGTAATTCCATTTTTTCCAAGCAACGTAATAACGTGTGTAATTTGTTTTGTATTTGCACTATTTTCACGAAAATGTCAGTGACCTCTAATTTTTATAAATGGAATGCTGTACATTTTTTCATACTATCTGAAAGCGTGTGTCAAGACAAATTCATTCGTATACGACACAATAACCTTCAAGATCATACAAGGTCAAAAATGGAAGAAACATTTTTAATATTTCGTACTAATGCGTTTACAAGTATACTTTATTGACGATGCTACAGTAAATGTTCAATATAACTTCCTCGTGCATGACTACACGGTTCTATTAATTACATTCTTGTTAGCTTCTTGTAACGTTATCCGAAATATTAATGCACATGATTGCGTTAGTTTCCTTTGCAAGTCGTTTACATTTCTTGGCGTTGTGTATCGTGAATGATATCTTTACGAAACATTACGTACAAAATATTCAAAATTTTGCTGCAATTTCTGACCTTGTATGACCTTGAAGGTTATTGTGTTGTATACGAATAAATTTGTCTTAACACATTCTTTCATATGATACAAATAAATATATAATTGTCATTGAAAAAATTGAAGGTCACCTTCATATCTAAGAAAATAGTGCAAACACAAGAAATTTATATACGCCATTATGTTACTTACCAAAAAACAGTATTACTTTTTCCTTTCTCATTATTTTCTAATATTTCTAATGATAAAATATTAGAAGTGACAAAAATTTGTATAATGATAAAAATTTTTCTAGATTTCATTCTTCGAAAATTGAACCTTTTAGCTATTTCTCGAACACAGTGTTCTGTCTCCGACATGCTCGCGCAAGGAAACTCAAAAGAAAGACTTCTCCGGCACTGCGGGCGCCGTTGCCATAAATTCTGGTTCCTCGGAACGATCCAACAAAACCCACGAATCGAAACCCATTACACTTTATTGGCTGAGCGTTACAGCGATTGTCGTTCAAAGCTCGCCGCCATTACCGGCGCCGTCACGTATCCGCCACGAGCGTATTCCGCGCGGGATGCGTGCCACGGCATATGCATAACGTGATCGCGCGATCCGCCTATCGGATACAAAGCCAAATTTAATGGTATACGTAATGCTCGCACAGGTGGACGCGCACACACCCGTGCCCCGTAATTAGCGGGTATTCAAATTTTCACGGTAGAGGGGATCGTCATCGAAGACAGAGGCGAACGTTTACTACACCCTATTCAACGCTAGGAGGTGGCGGAGGGTGTCTACAACCGGGGAAGCATCGGGGAGATTACAAACAGACATAATTATCCTGCGTAGCAATATCACGGAGGGAAAAGGCTGAAGAGAAGGTGTCTAGCGATCAAGATCGGCGCCGTGACGAGCACGATGAATATGCAAACGTCTTCCCAGGCGTGTCTGGCTCGGGACTAGGACTTGGTCTATGTTTCATGCATTCAGATGACCTTCTTATGCCCTTCGTTGGACCCAGTGGTCTTTAGACAGTGCCATTCGAGTATTGATTATGTTAGGTGATGTTTAAAAACGCGTTTGGTGCTGATTTAGTAGCCAAAACAATTAAATAAAATTGTAACTATTTATTCAACTATTTGAAGATGATGCTTGGTGCATTGGAGACATTATGCAGTCGGATGACCTTTTGATGCTCTTCGTCGGAACCAGTGTACTTTAGATAATGGCATTCGAGTATTGATTATTTTTTTTTCTTTTTTTATTGAGCCACTGAAACCTGTTGTAGGTTTATTTCGGCTTTCACAATTATACATTAGGCATACAATTTAAGTACAGACAGTCTTAATAGACGCTAGAGATGGAGTTTACAATCGTTTAAAAACTGAAAGATGAATGTTAAATGTTGTTTAAAAACGCGTTTGGTGCTGGAGCAGCAACCAAAACAATTAGATAAAATTGTAACCATTTGTTTAACTATTTGAAGATGATGCTTGGTGCATTGGAAACATGATGCACTCGGATGACCTCTTGATGCCCTTCGTTGGATCCAGTGGTCTTGAGACAGTGCCATTCGAGTATTGATTTTGTTAGTTGATGTTTAAAAACGCGTTTGGTGCTGATTTAGAAGCCAAAACAATTTAATAAAATTGTAACCATTTATTTAACTATTTCAAGATGACGCTTGGTGCATTGGGGACATTATGCATTCAGATGACCTTCTTATTTCCTTCGTTGGACCCAGTGGTCTTTAGACAGTGCCATTCAAGTATTGATTTTGTTAGTTCATGTTTAAAAACGCGTTTTTTGCTGATTTAGAAGCCAAAACAATTTAATAAAATTGTAACTATTTATTCAACTATTTCAAAATGATTCTTGGTGCATTGGAAACATGATGCATTCGGATGACTTTTTGATGCCCTTCGTTGGACTCAGTCGACTTTAGACAGTGCCATTCGAGTATTGATTTTGTTAGTTTATGTTTAAATAATCTGGGTGACGAAATTATTTATACAGAATTGAAAATTAATTTTTATGTTGGTAGATTGAGTGTACAAAATTTCCTTACGATCTGAGGAATAGAAGAGGTTTGAAACAGTAATTAATATCACAAAACTAAACTTCTTAGTTTTTGTTTTATTAAATATATTGCTTTGATTTTGTGTAATTTTTCTGATTGTGGAGTGGACGCTGAACGTGTTAAAAACGCGTTTGCTGCTGATTTAACAGCCAAAACAATTAAATAAAATTGTAACCATTCATTCAATTATTTGAAGATGATGCTTGGCGCATTGGAAACATGATGCATTCGGATGACCTTTCGATGCCCTTCGTTGGACCCAGTGGACTTTAGACAGTGCCATTCGAGTACTGATTTTGTTAGTTTATGTTTAAAAACGCGTTTGCTGCTGACTTAGCAGCCAAAACGATTTCATAAAATTGTGACCATTTATTTAACTATTTCAAGATGACGCTTGGTGCATTGAAGACATTATGCACTCGGATGACCTTATGCCCTTCGTTGGACCCACTGTACTTTAGACAGTGCCATTCGAGTATTGATTTTGTTAGATGTTGTTAAAAACGTGTTTGGTTCTGATTTAGCAGCCAAAACAATTAAATAGAATTGTCGCCATTCATTTAACTATTTAAGGATGAGCTGCAATGGGAACAGTAGAAAAAATGGAAGAATTCAAAAGTACTAATACAATATTCTTGAATAACTAAACCCACGAAAGAAAGAAAGAACTTCAAAGTATTCATGTTGCATAAAGATCCATAATAAAAAGTTGATATTTATGCAAAATAAAAATGTTCTACCTAAATTGCAACAAATTGGAATGAAATAGAAATTTATTTTCTTCCTTAATATGTTCAATAGGTTGATACTAATATATCTGTATTCTTAAATTCTTCTAATGTATTCACTGTTTTATATTGCTCTTACTCATTTTTGTCATAAATGCATAAAATCCGCTACTAGAAAACAGTTGTTCTACATTGTTAAGCAGAAAATCTTCCCGAGAACTGAGCGTATAATTCTTTCTTCAACTCTCAAAACACAAACGTCCAAACTTCCAGAGTACGCAAGGTTTAACTCTTTGCGGACGCGTGTCTGCAAACAGTCGCCCAAATAAAATTTGCTACTCCGTGACTAAAAATCACTTTTTAGAAAATCATTACTCTCAAGAAAACACCAAACAAATTTTTACGAAACACAACACAACGCTCCTTCATTTAATTCTTATGCGTACCTTTCAGTACACCATTTCATTTCCCAATTATAATTGTACATTCAAACCGTCGATAAATACGCTAAACATAATTCCCGTTCGCAAAGTGTTAACGACGCGCGAAAAAAGCTGGATGCTTAAATTATTTTTATTGATGTGCAATTTGAATATGCAAACTGCCCCCAGATGGGGATCCTCTGGCGAAGGACCAAGGACTCCCGGTCTATGTTTCATGCATTCAGATGCCCTTCTTAGGTGGTTCCGGTTAGGCGCAGAACGTCACTCGAACAATGCTCGCCTCGAGTGTCGAGCTTCATTAGGTGCCGTTTAAAAACTCGGTCCACATTTCTCCCGCGGAATTCCCGCCACGACGTGCCATGCAAATCCCCACTCAATTCGCGGGAACACGAGGAAACTCTTAAAGCCTTTTATGGTATGGCTTCTCTAAGACTGAATTCGTGGCCTGAAAGTCGGAGTGCCACTATATTCCCCGGGCCGCGGGTGTTACGAGGCGACTTTTCGCGGTTTTACGTGTACATACCGGCTGACGGGGGTTGGCTACGGCTACGTGGCTCTGCGGGGGTATATATGTGCGTGCGTACCATCGAAGCTTTTCAACCCCTCTCTCGGAGAGAGAGAAAGAGAGAGGGGGGGGGGGGAGAAAGAGAGAGGCCACCTACAACTCCCGAGGACTGATTTATGTTTACGGTAAGAGCGTGCGAGCAGAGATGCCTGCGAATCCGGCGAACAGTTGATACTACGGTTCGTAGGGTGATTCGATAGGTGATCGATATGTTGACAGTCCGTTTAATAGTTTTTTCCCTAGTTTTGAATCAATTTTTCGAAAGTTATTCCGTACCCTTTCTTTTACCGAGCATTCGTTGAGTAGCAGTCCTACCATACTAAATCTATCAAGGTGGTCAAAATTATTTGTTTTGTCATTTCTTATAATTTTTTTTTTTTTGGATAAACTTCCGAAGAGACCATAAGTCCGATTTTTTTTTATACTCTGGATTCTTACGTATTTTGAAAAAAATCAAAGTTTTTTCCATTTATTTCCGTAAATAATGGTAATTTTGGAAAATACTTCAAATAAAAGTTATCGGTCTCATCGAAATACACGTTTTATGTTATATTGAATTTTGTCATAAAGCCAATAGTTTTTGAGAAAAATTATAGGTAATTATTGACTTACACGGAGCCATTGTCGATTTCAATGTCCTTTACATATGTTATCAAAGTATGTATTAAAGTATGTATGTATCAAAGTAGTTATCAAAGTTTTCATACTTCGATAACATATGTAAAGGACAATGAAATGGACAATGGCTCCGTGTAAGTCAATAATTACCTATCATTTTTCTCGAAAACTATTGGCTTTATGACAAAATTGTCATAAATGTCATAAAATGTCCTTTACATATGTTATCGAAGTATGAAAAATATTCGTGTAGAATAGAACACACACACACACGGGGGGGGGTAGTGTATCCCTCCCCCCCCCCCGTGTGTGTGTGTGTGTTCTATTCTACACGAATATTTTTCATACTTCGATAACATATGTAAAGGACAATGAAATCGACAATGGCTCCGTGTAAGTCAATAATTACCTATCATTTTTCTCAAAAACTATTGGCTTTATGACAAAATTCAATATAACATAAAACGTGTATTTCGATGAGACCGATAACTTTTATTTGAAGTATTTTCCAAAATTACCATTATTTACGGAAATAAATGGAAAAAACTTTGATTTTTTTCAAAATACGTAAGAATCCAGAGTATAAAAAAAAATCGGACTTATGGTCTCTTCGGAAGTTTATATAATAATATTCTAAGACATTATTTGCAAATTACTACAATATTTTCGACGTTTCGATCTTGTTTCAGATCATTTTCAAGAAAAATTTTTCTTTAAGAAAAAATTGCGTCTGTAAATGATTACAGTGTCACAGTGTCAACACTGTCATCACACACACTAACCCCCCCCCCCCCCCGGTGTGTGTGTTCTATTCTACATGGATATTTTGCATACTTCGATAACATATGTAAAGGACACTGTGACACTGTAATCATTTACAGACGCAATTTTTTCTTAAAGAAAAATTTTTCTTGAAAATGATCTGAAACAAGATCGAAACGTCGAAAATATTGTAGTAATTTGCAAATAGTGTCTTAGAATATTATTCAATTATCGAACCTGTGCGCCAAAAGCGTTCAAACATTGAACACTGTAACACTGTTTGGCAGTCGTATAAAAGTTTCTTTCTAAAACTTTTTTATTTCAGCCCGTAATGAAAAGTTAATATTGGAAATATTGGAAAATTGGACAGTCGCTTAATTCATCAAATTCTGTGAAACCAAATTTTCTATACACTTGAATTGCATTTTATCCTTCAGTTAATATTGTTAAAAAATGTTGATCCTAACTGGAATGAGGATTTGTTACTAAACGTCCCCAGCATCGACGCACGTATTTCGTCTGGGAACGAGTTAACAAGTTCTCGGTGTATCCTGGACGAAATTGATACAATTCCGTCTCCGTCCACCCTCATTTTTGCTCAGGAAATTAGAGTGATCGCGGCATTGTTTGCTCGACGGACGGGCAGCGTCATATTTCACGCACGAGCGAAACTTGAGAATCGTAATTGAACAAGGGAGAGACGCTCTTGCCTGCGTTCGGAAGATTCGTTGGACGCATCCGACGTGAAGAATAGTACGGGTATTAGGGAAAAAGTTATTCTTATTACTGAGCTGGGGTCACACGTGTATATTATTGCCAAGAAGTTGCTCTCCGTCGCGTCGCGGCGACGAGCCAGCTAGAACGTGAAAGTTTTCCGATATCTCATCGCGTCGCTCTCATAAGACAACCGAATGCATCGGGGGGACGCCATTTTTGACAATTGCCTCACACTTTTGAAACGTGCCTTGATAATTCCAGAACACCTTCCTCGTTTACGTGTCAACTTGACCAATTTTGCCTTGCTATTTCTGTTAACTATTTTACAAATTTTTGGTATCAAACTAGACTTGATGTACAAAGCTACGAAAAGTTGGTTATTCAAAATGATATATATTATTCATTAGTTTATTGGCCATCGTGAGTATTTCATGAATTTTTATTCATTTATTCTATGTGCAAATTTATAAAATACAAACAATCGTAAATGAATGAATCATTAAAATGCTCAGCAAAAAGTTTATTTATTCAAATGAAGGAACAAAATGTGCCATAACCTGTGACTACTTATTATCGATCATAGTAACGATAAATTTATTTATTGATTACTATTATGCCTTTAAACAGATTATTAAATAGACACTTGCATAAGATTATTACATAGACATTTGAAAAAATTATCTAACACAACGGGGAGTGTATATCAATTAAAATAAATGTTTTATATAAATTTTTTAATTTTTAACAACGAGGCATCTTTTGTTAAGCAAGTCTGTAACATTGCATCGAGAGGAAGATTTAAAAAAATATACGTACTATACCAATTTATAAAAACAGTGTAGTTTACGTTGATTTTCTGGTTGATTCAATGACTACATTTTATTCGAAACATTTTGTTAAACTGTCTAAAAAAATCATGGTTACTATTAAATCACTTCAAGAGGTTCACCTTACCAGGTTCAATTTGCTAACAGATCCAGTGAAGAAAGATCGTGGATCGAGGTAAAGGTGGAAATAAAATGTTCGCCTCTGTCTGACCACAAACGACACCATTCTACTTGTCGAGTCGAGAAGTACAAGAAGATGGCTCTTTCCGCCTCGTGTGACCAAGAAAAGAAATCTGTTGACCGCGTTAAGAGGTCAATCTAGAGACTTACAAGCCTAAGGCTTTCCGTTGACAATTTTATTGCCGTCACCTAGATTGAATTACCGGTCTAATATTACATAACAGCGAGTGTTATTTCGAATAACGATATGGTTACCAGGTATTCGTCAAATGGACACCTAAGTGCGACGTTTTCTAAGGAAATATAACAATGGTAGTTGAGGAGCCATCAAGCCAGCCTTTCCATAAAGGAGGACATAGTCCGTTTTTATAAATCCTAACATTTTACGGAGAGAAGGGAACGCTAGGTAATGTCAAGAACCACCCCCCCCCCCCCCTCCCTCCTGGCCCCCAACCATCTAAGGCCGTATAGTCAGCAACTACGGGCGGATTCACGTGAAACTTTTTATATTGTACAAGACTGTCATATTATCGGCCGTTAATGCCACGTGTTATAAGTTATGGCGGGAATAGTGGCCTATGGTTCGGTACTCCCCGTTTATGGCTCCTTATGGGAGTGTTCTATTAAAAGGGTGGATGCTGTTCTTAATACGCGAAACGAACAATAGGAGGTAGGCCGGGGTGATCGTAAACGATACGCCATAAAACATCCCATTTGCGATATAATCGCCTCGTTCTCGATGCGCAATGACAATTACTCCGCTGAGAAAATTGATAAACCTTGGTTGGAGATATCGCATGCTCCAACGGACCGCTGCACTTACATCATAGTGCACGCGAAACTCCATCACTATTGGAAGTACCTGCAATGTTTAATGTTTACTATTTTTCCTATGGTCCTTGGCATACTTGTTTGTTTTGGTACTTGTTTCGGCGTTCAAGGTCAACTGGAGGTCAAGTGGAGGTCAAGTGGAGGTCAACGTTTAACGTGTTGTTCAATTTATCTATTTATCGACTACTATACTCAACCAATAATTTCTTCACATGACAGACCGATTTTTTTATCATTTTATTATCATTTTATTGCCATTTTATTAACTTTTTAATAAGAAAGGTACTACAATTTTTAATGTTTAATGTCTTCCTGTGATCCTACTCTTGTTGGAATACCTGTTTATTTTGGTATTTGTCTTGGGATTCAATATCATTGTCTACCTACCAGCTATAATACATCGCCAAGAACATATGTGACCCAATTAAAATAAGGTTGAACCTTTTTTTGGAGGACCAATTTTTTAAAACTTTTTTTATACAGTCCTATAGATTTCGACGAGAAAACAGCGAAAATGAAAGTTTTATTGCCAGGAGTTCGCTGGTTCAGAAGTTATACACGCGTATAAAGTTGAGCACTTTTAAGCCTTTATAACTTATAAACCAGTGAATTCCCAACAATAATACTTACATTTTCGTAATGTTCTCGTCGATATCTGCAGGATTACATAAAGAAAAGTTTAAAAAGTATTCAAGAAAGTTGAAAACATCTGGTCCTTCAAAAGAAAGAACAGCTTAGACAGATACCTTGATATGTCAAAAAATATAAATGTTCAGGAAGTTCCTATAGACATTGTTTTGTATAAAAGATTGATAATGTGACAAAATTCAGAAATTCTTCTATCTCCCCAGTGCCGTACTTCACTAATTCATTTTCGTCGTAAATAATTACCATAATTTCGACATGCTGTCCAATATCTCGATATCTCGATGCACACGAATATCTTTCACAATTTTCTTTTTTTTTTGCAACACGTTGCATAGGAAGCAATTGAGTCCAAATTGGTAGAAGACCGAACAGGAAAATGAATGTATTTGAAAAATCGGTAGATTGAATAATTCGGTGAAGAATCTTTTGATCGCGATGTCGGGAGCAGACAATGAAGTCAGTGCCGGCACTGTGTAGTGATCCCAATTAGAGCAAGCTAATTTTGAATCTCTCCCCGGTGTTTGCTTTCAAGTGCGATCTTCGTTAACCCGACTCACCGCCAAGTTTTCCGATTCACTTACGGTTTGACGAGTCCCTCTAGAATCCCGACGCAGTTGCACGCGAGCGTAGAAGGAGGGGCCCGGCAAAACAAAACATCGTAAAGCACCCTCGTCTGTAGAGAGGATGCGACCTGCTAGCCGCTATTGAGCCAAGTGAGAAAAGTGGCTACGAGAGGTGCCCGGTGATGCATAAGGGCACGTTTTCAGAGAACGGTTTATCCCTCGTTCCACGGCTCCCTGGCCCATTGAAATTTAACGCCCCCACTTCAGAACCGCGGGACGTTTCTCACGAAAAATTGATCGCGATACGATCCCAGCCTCTAGCCAACCGATTCTGATGAATTTCTCCTTAATCGCTATCGTCACCATCAACGAAACTTTGCATGAAAATTCATGTTATTATACAGAGTGTCCCACATAAATGGGAACACCTAAATATCTGTCGTACTTACAGTCCCATCAGAAAACTTCAGAGGACAAAATGATACTATTGCAGGGGGAAAATATAATGGGAAAAAAAAATTTTTTATGTCGTGTTTTTTAATGAAATTTCAAGGTTACCGATGTTTTTTTAAATGGAATAGTATATTTTTTTACGATAGCATGATAGACAATAAAAAACTGAATTTAGTGGATACCACCTTTTTGACCTTGAAATGACCTTGAGCAAGAATAATCATGTTGGAGCGGATAAAATGTGGAAGTTTAAAACTTACGTGTTTCAGCAAAGATTGCGCGTTGTTTACGTGGGGTTGACCTTTACAAACCACGATAAATGTTTGAAATATTTTTCATAGTAAACAGCGTATGTTTATGTATGAAATCCTCAGATTTCCATTAGCTATACCATACAAGGAAATGAATGACAGCATAAGTAGAAGCTTCAGGCTTTAATTGATTAATGCCAATTGACTATACAGGGTGTCCCACATAAATGGGAACACCTAAATATCTGTCGTACTTACAGTCCTATCAGAAAACTTCAGAGGATAAAGTGATACTATTGCAGGGGGAAAATATAATGTTAAAAAAAAATTTTTTATGTCGTGTTTTTTAATGAAATTTCAAGGTCACCGATGTTTTTTTAAATGGAATAGTATATTTTTTTACGATAGTGGAATTTAGTGGATACCACCTTTTTGACCTTGAAATGACCTTGAGCAAGAATAATCATGTTGGAGCGGATAAAATGTGAAAGTTTAAAACTTACGTGTTTCAACAAAGATTACGCGTTGTTTACGGCGGGTTGACCTTTACATATCATAATAAATGTTCGAAATGTTGACCATCCTCGTTTATGCAATATTGCAATCTTGCATTAAATGATCTGTAGGCATTGTCGATTTCCTGAGACGTAATTGAAGCACATGCTGCAGTAATCCTTTGCCGCATATCCTCTGGCGTTGTGGGTTTATCTTTGTACACAATACATTTTATCTTGCCCCATAGATAAAAGTCCAATGGTGTCAGATCCGGAGAACGGGCTGGTCATGGAATTGTTCCTCGTCACCCAATCCAGCGTCCAAGATATTTCGTATTTAGCACCGTTCTAGCAACTTTAGAATAATGCGCTGGACAACCACCATGTTGAAACCGCATGCGCTCCCGATCGAACAACATAATTTCTTTTAAAAAGCCCGACGAATCCTGGCGTAAAAATGCAGCATACTTTATCGATTCGTTCCTTTACAGTATAACGCATTCTTATCACTTTCACGTTTCGAATTCGAATAATGCGGAAGGAACAACGTACTTATTCTAACATGATTATTCTTCCTCAAGGTCATTTCAGGGTCAAAAAGGTAGTATCCACTAAATTCAGTTTTTTATTGTCTATCATGCTATAGTAAAAAAATATACTATTCCATTTAAAAAAACATCGGTGACCTTGAAATTTCATTAGAAAACACGACTTAAAAAATTTTTTTCTTTAGCATTATGTTTGCCCCCTGCAATAGTGTCACTTTGTCCTCTGAAGTTTTCTGATAGGACTGTAAATACGACAGATATTTGGGTGTTCCCATTTATGTGGGACACCCTGTATAACTAGGCTAATAATTTCAATAATTTCTATTTAATAATTTCAACTGTGACTTTTCCATCAGAAATTTATAATTCATTTGGAAGCAACCAAAATATATTCAGATCTTAAAAATTATCAGAATCAATTTCTATGCACTTACTGCATCTCACAAATAACTGATGAATCCAGTAACAGATTTGAATTTAACACAATGTTACAATTGATCAATCACTTGCTGATCGAATTTCATTATGAATATAATGATTCTAAACCCAAAATAATTACACAGAAGAGGAAGAAGAATTTATATTTATTGTATGAATACATTGAATAGATTATTTTGTAGGTTATGTTCGAAAGCTTCTTGAAACGAGTCAGATTCGATATTGTTATTATACGGTAAGAGATTAATTGTAAGAACCATAAGATAATTTGTATATTTAATGATTTCTTTCTTTCTGAAAAATGATCTAAGTGTAAGTAAACTACGAATTTTATACATTTGTGACAAAAACGATTAGCTGCAATTTTTAACCGCCCAGAAATGAGAATACCAATTAATTCTGAGGTTTCAATCATCAAAAATATTTTTCTCGCTTATTAATTTTTTGATGCTTAAGTGGTATAGAATACAGGAATGTTAAGACTGCTTTTATGTCTTTCTGATTATTAGCTACAGAGAAGCCTAATCGTTTCAGGTAGTCGACTATCATCTAGTTAGCGACAAGAACCCATGCTTTTGGCTTTGAGCTGTGAACTGAGCTGTGAACTCAATGGCTGTCTTGACTAAAGTGTCTTGATTGGACCAATGAGCTTCGACTGATCTCGTGAACTGGTTTCCATTGTTGTCTAATTGCAGATCGTTAATCAGAGTCACAGTGAGTCACTCTAGTCCTTCTTGATGTCAAATACTTCGTTGGAGAAGATTATACCCGTAAAATATTTCTAGCTCTCGAATAGTTAATTGGAAACTCTATCACCAATTTGTGTAAAGGAAAGAATAAAAAGTTTACTAAAACATGGATGTTCTTTCAAAAAGACGTATTCAAGTTGTGCTCTCAATTTATGTTTCATCTGAATAAGACGTAATCAGAAATCAGCCTCAAACCTGGCCTAATTCAAATAAGAAGCTAATACTACCTCCAACTTGCCCTAAAGTAATCAATATCTATTGAAATTCCTATTAAGACTAGACTTGAGTTAAAGTAAAATAACAAATCTGCTGTCAACATGATTAAAAGCTTGCCTAATACTAGATACAATTCAGACTTGACCTAACTTCGACAAGACCCAACACAAACTAAACTTGTAATATGACTCTGTAATTTAATTTACGATCTAACTTGCTAGGTATCGTGTAATTGAAACAAAATGGAGCTCAGTCCTATCCAATTTCAGCAAGAGCCTAGTTCAAGCTTGGTCGAGCCTAATCAGAAGCTTGATCAGGATTAGCTCAAGCTAAATGTACCCTAAATAGAATCTAGTCCTCATGCACGCCTCTTTAGGACCTTGTTTAATATTAGCCCCATTTAACACAAATCTGCCTCGTTAGGTCTCGTGTAAATGAAACACAATGGAGCTCAGACTTTTCCAATTTCAGCAAGAACTTAGATCAACCTTGATCGAGCCTAATTAGAGACCTAACTCAGACCTAAATTATAATCTGACCCTGCAATCTAATTTATGATCTAATTCGTTACGTCTCGTGTAATTGAAACAAAATGGAGCTCAGACATATTCAATTTCAACAAGAACATAGTTCAAGCTTGGTCGAACCTAATCAGAGACCTAATCCAGATCTAACTTATAATCTGACTCTGCAATCTAATGTTACGATCTAACTCCTTAGATCTCGTGTAATTGAAACAAAATGGAGCTCAGACATATTCAATTTCAACAAGAACATAGTTCAAGCTTAGTCGAACCTAATCAGAGACCTAATCCAGATCTAACTTATAATCTGACTCTGCAATCTAATGTTACGATCTAACTCCTTAGATCTCGTGTAATTGAAACAAAATGGAGCTCAGACATATTCAATTTCAACAAGAACATAGTTCAAGCTTAGTCGAACCTAATCAGAGACCTAATCCAGATCTAACTTATAATCTGACTCTGCAATCTAATGTTACGATCTAACTCCTTAAATCTCGTGTAATTGAAACACAATGGAGCTCAGACTTTTCCAATTTCAGCAAGAACTTAGTTCAAGCTTGGTCGAACCTAATCAGAAACCTAATCCAGACCTAAATTATAATCTAACTGTGCAATTTAATTTACGATCTAACTCGTTAGGTCTCATGTAATTGAAACAAAATGGAGCTCAGTCCTATCCAATTTCAGCAAGAACCCAGTTCAAGCTTGGTCGAACCTAATCAGATACCTAATCCAGATCTAACTTATAATCTGACTCTGCAATTTAATTTACGCTCTAACTCGTAAGGTATCGTGTAATTGAAACAAAATGGAGCTCAGTCCTATCCAATTTCAGCAAGAACCCAGTTCAAGCTTGGTCGAACCTAATCAGATACCTAATCCAAATCTAACTTATAATCTACCTCCGCAATCTAATTTACGATCTAACTCTTTAGGTCTCGTGTAATGGGAACAAAATGGAGCTCAGTCCTATCCAATTTCAGCAAGAACCTAGTTCAAGCTTGGTTTAGCCTAATCAGAAGCTTGACCAGGATTAGCTCAAACTCAATGTACCTTAAATAAAATCTAGTCCTCATGCAAAACTCATTCTGACCTTGTCTAATATCAACACCATTTTAAACTTGATCCTACATCCAAAAAACCTAACACAAATCTGCCTTATCTCTCATCTAATCAAACAAAAATCCAAGTCAGACCAATCCCAGACATAGACTAACTCAAACAAGAACCTAACCAACAATTAGACTTAACCCCAGACAAAATCCAGAGTATACCACATGCAAAACTTCTTCCAGACCTAACTCAGACCCTAACCAAACTTGAATCTCTATGAGAACACGTATCTGACCACACAAGGACAAATACAACTCCGACATCCCGCCTCCAACGTTGTCAACGATCTCGAAATGAAGACTCAGTATTCAAAAGTCCCTGTATTTCTCATGGCGATTTCCACCGGAAGTTCCATAGTCCAGGACACAGCGAGTGGTCTTAAGACGGCCGGATCGGCTTGGATCGTAGTCCTGAGCATCAATCAGCTGTCTCCGTAATCAAGGGAGAGGTACTCACCGCGAGGACGTCTCCATGGGAATTTCGAGAGGTATCCGCCACTCAATTATCTGATCCCGTACACACTCAAGATGTTATTGATCCGGAGATACTCTCTGGCCCGGCCTATCCAGCCAGAAGCGATCGAGACCATCGGACAGGCCGAATTTCTTTCCGTCGACAAAACGTCAGATCGTTTCAACCCACTGTGCGTTGCCTCTATCACGATTTTCTTGTTTGTTCGTAGAAATTTGATACGATTAAAACGGACATTAATCCCTTCATTTATTAGTTGAATTAAATTCCACGTGATCGGAGGTATCGTTCATAATTTAGGTAATCATTGATGAAGGATACAAATGAATTTTCATCTGAATTAAAAACAGGTGTTCATGGGATGCTAATTGACAAGCTGATGGTACTACAGTATTTCATCGGTAATTGTCCCAAATATCTGCGACATAATTGTCCCTGAGATATCCCCACTAGTGCGGGGTGTACCCCCTTGAGGGGCCAAAAACCTCGAGAGGCCTCGGTCGCCGAGAAATATGACACCATGCGGCTCAGGTATATCGGTGAGACCACACTAATCCGAATTCCCAACTTCTTTATTATTCATTATTTTTTTATTTGACTTCGATGACCATATTTGTGGTATTTTTCTAATAAAAATGGTACCAAATATTATATAATTCCGATGATACAGTAAATCCTCTATAAACGCATAAACCTCGGGGGGATAGCTATGCGTTTATCCGTTACGGGTAGCTATTTTTCGAGCTTCAAAGGCCGAGCCGAACGTAGAGAAGGACAGCACGTGTAAAGCGAGACGGCGTGCGGGCTGAGTTGGCGACTGCGACTCTCCGCGTCTCTTTCTTTCCCATACGCTGTCCTTCTTTGCGCCCGAAACGTTCATAGCCATTTAAACCACTAAATACTACAACAGTATTTACACATTTGAAATCATGTCGTGTTTGGTCTTGTTTTAACCAGAAAAAATGACACGAATATATCGATGAAAGATTCATAAAAAAATAAGCAATAATAAAAAAGATTAAATATTGGTGTAACATTGTGATGACGCACGGGCCTTTGGATTGTGCCGACAACTGCGACTCTCCGCGTCGCATTAGTAGTAGCTCACACCGATATACCCGAGCCGAGATCAAATTACTAAGTGGAGGGGATATATTTTATGCGTTTATCCGTTACAGCTTTTATGCGTTTATAGAGGATTTACTGTGTTTACTTTTGTAATAGACGATTAAAGTTTCGGGCTCGAGCGTATGGGAAAGAAAGAGTCGCGGAGAGTCGCAGTCGGCGGCACAGTTCAAAGGCTCGCGCGTCCTCACAATGCTTCCTCGCGCCCGAAACTTTAAGCGTCTATTACACAAGTAAATATCATCGGAATTATATCATATTTGGTATCATTTTTATTAGAGAAATGCCACAAATATGGTCATCGAAGTCCTACAAAAAAATAATGAATAATAAAGAAGTTGGAAATTCGGATTAGGTATGTTTACATTTCTCGGTGACCAAGGCCTCTCGAGCTTGGCTGTCCTTCTCTACGTTCGGCAAACCTCAATGATATCCCTCCGGCATAATTGTCCCTCCGCAGACCCGTGTTGTGGACAATTATCGATGAAACACTGTATGCATTACCGGTAATACTAAACAATATTTTACTTCTTGTAAGACGAATAATAAAGGAGATGAGCGGAGAGATTTAACAAAATATATTTTAGAGTTCGGAGGTCGCTGACAAGAGTGTACTCTTTGACACACGCAGCTCGAATGTCGTCCCGCTCGGAAAAGTCCCTTTCCTCAGCGACGTCTTCTAGGGTCCGAGACAATTTACGACCCTTGCGGCGCCACGCTGTCGGGGCCCGTCGTTGCCGGTATTCACTCTCGTCGCCGTCATTCGGGGGTGTTCGTTATTTTTCTAACATTCTCTATGTTTATGTAACTTTAGATGATTCAGAATTTTCTAGGAAAGATCAGGTCGCAATCACTCGCATTCGAACAGGACACTCAAGATACAGTGGCCCACAAAAGTGTTCGTACGCCCTTTATATCAGAATAACTTTCTTAGAATTTGGCCAAACCACTTGACGTTTTTTGAGCCATTAGAAGCATTCATTTACTTTTAATATGTGCAAAAAATATTTTGAAGAAATTGCAATTACTAGGAATTACATGAAAAAATAGAAATGGCACTTTGTAAAACTTCATTACTTCAGCCCGAAATGAAATGAAAATTCAAAATATGCGGTTTGTAGATCTATGTTACTTACACATATGTTGAAAATTTCATCGACATCAGTTAACAAACACGTGAGCTACAAGCGGTTGAAAGTAGTGACAATCGCAGTTTTTCACGACTTTTACGGAACTCGTCAAAATGACGAAATCTAAATTTATTAATTCACGATTATTGAGTGTGTAAAGATACATTCGTGAGGAATTATTCAATAGATCTATTTCTTTGAGCACATATTATAATAAAAATCGCTAAAAATCTAAATAATTACATTCTTATTATATTTGTAAAGCAATGTAAAATAGTCACTTCTAGTGCTCCGTAAGCCGAGTGGTAAAATCCATAGTTTCTTTCATCTTTCGATGCGCGTCGTTTTTTTCTGCGTCAACCGATTTTGATGAAATTTTCAGCATATGTATAACTAACACAGATCTACAGAAGGCATATTTTGAATTTTCATTATGGGCTGAAATAAAGAAGTTTTAAAAAGTGCCACTTTTATTTCTTCGTGTAATTCCTACTAATTGCAATTATTTCAAAATCTTTTTTGCACGTGATTTACTAAATCAATGCTTCTAATTGCTCAAAAAATGTTAAGTGTTTTGATCAAATTTTAAGAAAGTTATTCCGATTTAAAGGGCGTACGAACAATTTTGTGGGCCACTGTATATCCAAGATTTCCTCATAACTAAACAAAGCCCTCCGGAGTGTACCACGTGTGGCATGACCAACAGTATCCAACACATACTACTTAACACTAAACCTACCAAGGTCAAATAATCAGTTTCTCATCTCGCAATTAATTGAAATTATAAAAACGCATTTCAAAGAAACGACTGAATTGTCTTCTTCACACTTCTATAAGGTGTTTCACTTTTATATATTTTGTGGTTGGTAGGTTTAGTGTTAAATGTCCGAGTTTTTCTTTGGAACGATCCAGATTCTCTATTGAAAACGACCTCAAGTCGAAACTGAACGAAGATAACATCAAGAACGTCCTCCTATTATTTAAATCCATCGACACATATAAATTGTTATAAACGTATTTTATTTTCTCCCATCCAAGTGCCAATATTAACTTTGAACCGTTAGAAATTAGTATACATGCTAAATATACTATAGCAAATTGTAAGTTGTAAACCATGACCTCGCTGTAAATGTGACCACATTAAAATAAACTACAAATAAATAAATAAATATTTTCTTTCACTAAATACGTAACAACTCGTATTCACGAATAAGTTAGTGCTGAATAATATAATCCATAATACAACTAGTACAATGGAGTAAGGAACACATGGCGCATCCCAGAGGTCTTTGTACGTCAAGGGGTTAAGGAATGAATGAGCAAGACCTAATTGTGCTAGAATGGTTGGACGGACTTCACTATAATAGGCTGTCATATAATATTATCACTAGTCTGCATTCTGCAAAATTAAATTTTTGTACATCGATTACATGGTACAAGAGCTACGTAAACATTTATTTCCCTCATATTAATTATAATATGTCATTATAATATATTCCCTCATTATTAATTATAATACAATATTCTCTATGACAATACAAGTCGAAAATAAAGAACAAAAAAAGAGCGATTTCGGCTTTGTTACTCAGTTATTAAAAATTAAAAATCCGCCTAAATTCCGGCAACCCAAATAGAATATTTTTTTCCTAATATACATATATTTATTTCATATTATGAAAAAAATATTTTCTTATTATTATAAAAAGAATCTTTATTTCATATTAGAAATAGAATATTTTTTTCCTAATATACATATATTTATTTCATATTATGAAACAAATATTTTCTTCTTATTATAAAAAGAATCTTTATTTCATATTAGAAATAGAATATTTTTTTCCTAATATACATATATTTATTTCATATTATGAAAAAAATATTTTCTTCTTATTATAAAAAGAATCTTTATTTCATATTAGAAATAGAATATTTTTTTCCTAATATACAGATAATATTTATTTCATATTATGGAAAAACTGTTAACAGTTCGTGAGCTTCACGGCGTGTAGTCATTTCACATCATTACACTGTATCATATTTCATACCCTTTTCTGTATATTTCGGTTAAATTATATTTTTTGTTACATACACTATCTACATTTCATATACCTCCTCATTTCCGTTTCCTGTTAGCTAGAGTTTCAACACAAGTATTAATGAAGAGGTTCGACAAGATATTGGAGGATCGATCTATCGAAACGACGTGCACCGTGAATCCGTGTACGTTTGATAGATCAAAATTCCTGGCGACAAGGAAAACAGAGACTGCGGTCCGAGCGTAAACACGTTTGTCGGCGTCGAAATGCGAATAATCGGTATTCGATATCGGCGAGTGCCGCGCAAGCAATTCGATTTCATTCGACCTCGAATGACTCCCATCGCCGGCCGTGAATTCATAATGAGCCGGCGTTGTTTGATGTAAAAGTGATATCAGGTTTCCACGGTTCAGAGGCGTACGGAACTGCACTCTCCTTTTCCATGAATCGCCCAGCGCAACAGAAAAATCCGTTTGACTTTTAATAATGTTTGTACTACCGTAGAACGACTGTATCCTCGGCAAATAACATTTTTCACTCTGGAAAATGGATTTTGATTGCAAAACGCGTGTTGACTGGGTCTGCGTCAGTTCCAGTGCATACACGTTTTATAGAGAATTAATGTTTGATGTGTAGTCTGTCAGAAGATTTATACATTTGGAAAATATTTTATATCTCCATTATTGAGTTCGGCAACGTTTTGGGTGTGCTTTTTACTAAAGTATGTCACACGAAACAAGTAATGACCAATTAAAATTCTGAATTTTAATATACATTTTTCTTTAACCTTCTACTTTACAATAGGCCAACAATTTTTTATGGAATTTGTGTCTGGTGATCGGGACAGCTAGTCAATTACAATGATACATTATCTATCGTGCAATTTGAGAATACGCTGCTTCGATGTTTCGAGTTATTATACTTTTACGATTTCCATTTGCTTCCAGTTTTATTAATTCACTGTCGAAGCGTATTGATAGTTTTTTACCACGTTTTTAGTAACTCGCTTTCATTTCTGTCCGTTTGTCTGTTCGGTACGAATTTTGCAATTGATTTTAAATTAACTTCCCGATGAGCTAGAGACTTGGAACATTAAACATAGCTCAGAACTGGACGGCAATGCAAATTATTTAAATAAGAAAATTTTCTTAATAATTATTTAAATAAAAAAGAATTTTTTTTTAATGTACCTCGTTTTTAAGATGGAATAAAAAGTATAATTTAAATAAAAAATATAATTATGTGAATGAAAAATTTTTTTTTGGTATACCACGTTTTTAAGACGCACTAAAAAGTATAATTTAAATAAAAAATATAATTATGTGAATGAAAACTTTTTTTTGGTATTCCACGTTTTTAAGACGGGCTAGAAAGTATAATTTAAATAAAAAATATAATTACGTGAATGAAAAATTTTTTTTTGTTTACCACGTTTTTAAGACGGACCAAAAAGTGTAAAATAATTTTTCATATCCCCATGCAGATAGTCCTGAAAATTTGTGATTGTGAATTTTTAGTAGCTACGAAATTTATTATTTAATTTTTACAAAGGTATCGCCAACACGTTCTTATAGCATAGAATGTTTGTGAAAATGATATAATGCAGCCTATTTGACATAGGTCCCATTTACTTTTTCTCGGATCAAGCCTCACAATGTTGTGACTAAAACAGTTCAACCTTAAACAATTCATTATTCAAATGAATAAAGTAACAGAGTTAGTGTTACACCCTGTATACCGAAATACAGTAACCCCGCGATCTAAGTCCAACGGAACATTGCGATCTATGTCCCTTGGCCTACTTCTTCCACTGCGGGGTATCCCTGGATGGGCTGTGAAGCTCGAGCTGATATAAATCCCCCAATTCATATAAATTAACTGAAAAGATCAGATTAATATTGAATTTTCTCTAAATTTATATAAATCCCCCCAATTCAGTAGCCGAGCAGTGTAAACATGCCGCGTAATCTGATCCTGGGTCAGGTATATCGGTGTGAATCACTACTAATCCAATTACAAAACTTCTTTATTTTATATTATTTTTTCATGGAACTTTCACCAACATATTCGTGGCATTTTTCTAATGAAAGTGATACCAAATATGATATAATTCCGATAATATTTACTTGTGTAATGAACGATGAAGGTTTTTTTATTGGCATTACATAATACGGATACGCGGGCCTTTGAACTGTGCCGGCGGCCGCGACTCTTGTCGTCTCTTTCTTTCCTATACGCTGTCCTTCTTTACGTCCAAATCTGTCATCGTTTATTACACAAGAAAATATCATCGGAATTATATCATATTTGGCATCATTTTCATTAGAAAAATTCCACGTATACAGGGTGTACCACATAAATGGAAACACCTAAATATCTGTCGTATTTGCAGTCCTACCAGAAAACTATTGCAGGGGGCAAATATAATGGTAAAGAAAAAATTTTTTTGTCGTGTTTTTTAATGAAATCTCAAGGTCACCGATGTTTTTCTAAATGGAATAGTATATTTTTTACGATAGCATGATAGACAATAGAGAACTGAACTTACTGGACACAACCTTTTTGACCTTGAAATGACCTTGAGCAAGAATAATCATGTTGGAGGGGATAAAATGTGGAAGTTTAAAATTTACGTGTTTCAGCAAAGATTACGCGTTGTTTACGTCGGGTTGACCTTTACAAACCACAATAAATGTTTGAAACATTTTTCATAGTAAACAGCGTATGTTTATTTTAGAGTATGTATCATTGAGATCGTTAACAGAAGGTTAATCGGTTAGAATAAGTACGTCATTCCTTCTGCATTATTCGAATTCGAATCGTGAAAGTGATAACAATGCGTTATACTGTACAGGAACGAATCGATATGGTTTTCACTTATGGCAAAAGCCACCAATCTTTGATGCAAACAGTACATTTGTATCGTGAAAAAATTGTGAATCGTATTTGTCCATCGTTACACGCATTTTCCGTTGTGGTGAAACAATTTAAAAATACCGGTAGTGTAGGTTCTAAAAATCGTAATAAACAATTGGACTGACACCATTGGACTTTTATCTATGGGGCAAAATAAAATGTATTGTATACAAAGATAAACTCAAAACGCCAGAGGATATGCGGCAAAAGATTACTGCAGCATGTGCTTCAATTACGTCTCAGGAAATCGACAATGCCTACAGATCATTTAATGCAAGATTGCAATATTGCATAAACGAGGATGGTCAACATTTCGAACATTTATTATGATATGTAAAGATCAACCCGCCGTAAACAACGCGTAATCTTTGCTGAAACACGTAAGTTTTAAACTTCCACATTTTATCCGCTCCAACATCATTATTCTTGCTCAAGGTCATTTCAAGGTCAAAAAGGTGGTATCCACTGAATTCAGTTTTTTATTGTCTATCATGCTATAGTAAAAAAAATATACTATTCCATTTAAAAAAACATCGGTGACCTTGAAATTTCATTAAAAAACACGACATAAAAATTTTTTTCTTTACCATTATATTTGTCCTCTGCAATAGTGTCACTTTGTCCTCTGAATTTTTCTGATAGGACTGTAAATACGACAGGTATTTAGGTGTTCCCATTTATGTGGGACACTCTGTATATTGGTAAAGTTTCATGGAAAATAAGTGAAAAATAAGGAAGTTTTATTATTGCAGTAATATATGTTTTGTTGCGCCTTCAGCCGCGCGGTACTTGTTTGCATGCTGTCCTTTTCTACGTTCGGCGCGGTCGATGAGGTCACAAAAGAATAGTGTCCCTACACGATCTAAGTCCTGGCAGAGAATCGAAAAAGGACTTAGATCGCGGTGTTACTGTACTACTGTAATTCAGATGATTGACGGTCTACGGTACTGTTCCGATAAGATTTAAGCTTGTAGGTAATCACAAAAATTTCGTTTATTTTTCGCAGATGCTTCAGTGATGGACGGTGAGGGCACGCTGGGCCGCAGTCACGGTAACGGGGGCCGTGGACTGCGCCGTCAACGGTCCCTGGAATGGCGTGACAGGCGCGGTTATGGGCCCAGTGCCCAGTCGAGCAGCGACGAAGAAGAGAACTCTCTTCACACCGTGACGGCTGCCGCCGCTTCGTCCGCAGCTAGAGGCGCCCGTAGCCCGGGCCAGGTCTTCGCATCTATTCTGGCGCAGCAGTATGGAAGTGAGTGATGATATAATTGATGTTTGATACTTTGATCGAGAGCCTGTTACATTGCGCTAGACGTCTCAGAAAAAGTTTCGCGGACGCCAACCAACGTTGCACTGCTGCGTCGATGCAACGACGTCAAACTCGCGATCGGTTCAATCATGTTTGAGAAACGAATCGCCGTTTGATAGATGTTGCTTTACCGCAGCTGCCCACCTGGCATAATCAACCACTTCGGTGCACATTACCGGACGCTGCAATTACAAATTCTTCATCCTCGATGATTTCACTGAAGAATAAAAAAAGGACCTTATACAATATTAAAACATTTTCAATAAGAATCGAATTGAAAGTGAATGTAAGTGTATGATTAATTTTCCACGAGGTCCTTTATCATATATACAGTAATTCTTATTAATATTCGGACACTCCTGAAAAGACATTAACTTTCTAAATATCGGACCATACGGCTCGATGATTTCACTGTAGAATAAAAAAAGGACCTTTTACAATATTAAAACATTTTCAATAAGAATCGAATTGAAAGTGAATGTAAGTGTATGATTAATTTTCCACGAGGTCCTTTATCATATATACAGTAATTCTTATTAATATTCGGACACTCCTGAAAGACGTTAACTTTTTAAATATCGGACCATACGGCTCGATGATTTCACTGAAGAATAAAAAAAGGACCTTATACAATATTAAAACATTTCAATAAGAATCGAATTGAAAGTGAATATATTTGTATGATTAATTTTCCACGAGGTCCTTTATCATATATACAGTAATTCTTATTAATATTCGGACACTCCTGAAAAGACATTAACTTTTTAAATATCGGACCATACGGCTCGATGATTTCACTGAAGAATAAGAAAAGGACCTTTTACAATATTAAAACATTTTCAATAAGAATCGAATTCAAAGTGAATGCAAGTGTATGATTAATTTTCCACGAGGTCCTTTATCATATATACAGTAATTCTTATTAATATTCGGACACTCGATGATTTCATTGAAGAATAAAAAAAGGACCTTTTACAAAATTAAAACAATTTCAATAAGAATCGAATTGAAAGTGAATATATGTGTATGATTCATTTTCCACGAGGTCCTTTATCATATGTACAGTCATTCCTATTAATATTCGGACACTCCTAAAAAAATGATTACTATTTTAATATCGGACCATACGAGTTGGAATTTTTTTAGAAAATTTGCAATTGGTCGGTATTGCAGAGAAAATACTAAAAGTTGTTTCTTTACCATTTTCCTATGTGGACCTATATTGAAAACTTAAAAAATACGTTATTTTTAATTTTAAAGTAACAAGTTGAATAATGCCCGCCAACTCAGCGAAATTGTTGTCCCTTTTCTCAAGTATGTAAAATTGAGGAAGTCGACTGATGTAATAAATTTAATGGTCGTTAACAATTCGGCAGCCCAACGGCGCTGTAGCCAAGTCGAGTGCCGGTCACCGGTGGCCCCTACGGCGCTGTAGCCAAGTCGAGTGCCGGTCACCGGTGGTCCCCACGGCGATGTAGCAGAATCGAGTGCCGGTCACCGGTGACCCCCACGGCGCTGTAGCAGAATCGAGTGTCGGTCACCGGTGGCACTCACGGCGCTGTTGCAGAATCGAGTGCCGGTCACCGGTGGCCCCAACGGCGCTGTAGCCAAGTCGAGTGCCGGTCACCGGTGGCCCCTCGGCGCTGTAGCAGAATCGAGTGTCGGTCACCGGTGGCACCCACGGCGCTGTTGCAGAATCGAGTGCCGGTCACCGGTGGCCCCAACGGCGCTGTAGCCAAGTCGAGTGCCGGTCACCGGTGGCCCCTCGGCGCTGTAGCAGAATCGAGTGTCGGTCACCGGTGGCCCCCACGGCGATGTAGCAGAATCGAGTGCCGGTCACCGGTGGCCCCCACGGCGCTGTAGCAGAATCGATTGCCGGTCACCGGTGACCCCCACGGCAGTCAACGTGTTAACACTAGGTTTGCGGAGCACTAAAATTGATTATTTTACATTGTTTTATAAAAATAATAAAATCGTATTTACTTAGATCGTCAGCGATTTTTATTGTAATATGTACACGAAAAAATAAATCTATTTAATAATTCCTCACGTATGCCTCCTTACACTCTTAGTAATCGTAAATTAAAAATTTTTGAATCCGTCATTTTGACGGGCCCCGTAAATCTAGTGTTAAATATGAGCTCGATCGTTAGTAGATTTCCGCGGCAATCGCGCCGAATAACATTGATAGAGCGGGATCGATTGTGTCACGGGAAGCACAGGGGGGCCGTCCGATATTTATTCTTCTCGCGTGCGAACAAAACGTACACGGTTCTCGCGTGGGCCTCGATCAAGGGGGCAGCATCGCCTGGCGATGGTTCGAATTAAACTTTCTTCCCACGCGGCCGCATATTTCGTAGGCTTTTAATATGTGCGTGACGGTTGTCGTCCTACGTGACTCTTTCCGCGCGGTTGTAGCCCCGATTTCCGCGCTAATCCACCGGCGTGCCCGGAAACACGGCAATTTCGCCGGCGAAGGACAGGAAATTGTAGATTTAATCAGGATCGCCGTGCACATCCGAGGTCAAATAATGGTCACGGGACCGGGACAAGCGATATTAAACTATTATTTGCGTAAGTAGCAGTCCAAATAACCCAGACTACGATAATGCAGTTATGCGGCGCGCGATATTTATACGGCTAACCGCGAACGAGTCGCGTAATCGATACACAACGATCCTCTCGGGGATGAATAATTGCGCATGCCAACGAAAAACGCCGAAATCCTGGATAAAAATTAAAATCTAAAAACATTAAATTCTTTGCATCTATTGTAATTAGTTGATCGTAAATATTAATGAAAAAGTACAACCCTCTCGATGATTTTTGAATGTATTGTCAAGATTGTTAGTCTGAGTAGATTTGTAACGATTTTGTATGGCTGACATCGTTTGTAACGTTGTTTATGAAAAATTCGTTTACAAAAGCAGTTCTTCGATTTTAGTTTCTTCATTCATTTATAGTTTTTGTTGATTCTTAATCTTCCTTAAAAATCACGTGTCCTTTTAGAAATGTATTCAACTATATAATGAAGTTATTAACACGACCTTCACCTCCAACATATTCTAAATTCTAATTTATGGAACGTAAGTGCTGAATATGAATTATGAAAATATTTCGGCCGCATCTAAAAATCTTTGAAATTGTTGAGGTGAACCTGTGTAATTGCCTTTTTTCTTATTAAACGATGACCGGTAAGTAAAAACTTCGCGAATAATGTTCATGCAATAATCACGAATAGTTACTAAAAATGAGATAACATATCGTAAATAAAACAAACTGAAATACATAAAATCGATTTAATGCTTCATTACTAATAGAAAATCCACCCCAAATTCATTCAATGATGAACACAAAATGATATTTGTCCTTAGTTGTTTACATAAAACAAATTGCACAGATGCTACAGTTACGTATAATTAAAGTTATGATGATCACATTAATTGATTAAATAGGATTCAACTTGACAGGGTGATAATAAATTCCTTGTCCAATATGAATATGTGTATACTGTCAAATATATAAATGAATACATGAATAAATAAATGGAGTTCTTCTAATTTATTTTCAAATCGAAATCATTATCCTACACGGTATAGAACACGAATAATTATATGAAGAATGTACAGGGTGTATGAAATTTAGCGGAATTCTATGTCTCTGGATCGGTGGAAATCTATTAAAAATTGGGCCGTAAAATTGACCTTGAGAACGTTTTGAAGGTCAACATTTTTTTTTTATTTCATCATATAGTACTCGTCCCGAGAAACAAAAGTCTCACAGAAACCATGGAATAATTTTTCTTCAGCTAACGCCTCGTTTTCTAGATATTAGAGTTTGAACATTCGGCGAATACGATTGATATTAAATAAAAATCGTATGACGCGTCTGTTCATGGTCTACCTGATCTACTTCTTAGAAATGCTAGGAACGCGAACTTGACGGATTTTCACACTCTAATTTCTCGAAAACGAGGTGTCAAATGAAAACAAAAATTATTCTATATTTTAGACTTAATTTCTCATGTAGAATCACCCTCCTCCACGTCTATACAATCTTGGGACACCCAGTAGACATGTTAAATAAAATAGTTTACGAAAATTTAAAGTCGTTTTTTATGAGAATGGTTGACTTGAGACCCATGGTTTCATTGAGTCTTTTGTTCTTCGCGACGAGTACTATAAGATAAAATTAAAAAAAAATGTTGACCTTGAAAAAGGGGTCAAGGTCAATTTTGCGAACTATATTTTTAATTGATCTCCGGCGATCGAATGACATAGAATCCCGCTATGGTAGTCGTGACATATAATCTTTCTAAACACTGTACGTAATATATGGCAACAATGCGGAGATAAAAATAAATGGTTCGACCGCAGAAATCATAATTTTAACCAGGATTTCAGCGATTGTAGCAAACACTATAGGTTGGAAAAATGAATCGAGGAAGAGGAGGGAGCAGATTATTCGATAACAAGCAACGGCGCAGAGTCTCGTCCGCGGAAACGTTATTTTTAAGGCTTTGTTTACCTTAGCGAGCCCTCTCGCGAGCATTTTACGAAGCACAGCTTAATATCCGGCGAAGACGACGCGAGGAGGTAAAACTAATTTCGTAAATCCTTTAATCTACGCGTTTGCCGAGGGAAGTCGAAGGAAGATTAAGGGAAGCAAGACTGAATGGGCGAGAGATCGCCGGAACCTATTGATGGAATATGATGAACGAGCCACCCTGAACTTTATTATTGGTCTCGCGAGTGAGCGAGCGAGAGAGACCCGCTCGAAACAAGAAAAAAGTAGAGACTGCATCTCTCTCTCTTTCTTTCTCTCTCGTCGATGTGTATCGTTAAACCGTTTTCCACGAAAGCTTCAGAAGCTCAATTCAAACCCGTTCGGTTCTCTCGTTTGTCTTGTGGCCGCGAGCTTGTTGTAATTCGGCGCTTTGCAGGTTTCCTCGTTAACTCGCTCGTTAAACGATGTTTTCGCCGGGGTTTAAGAATTGCGGGACCGAGGACCATCCAATCAGGGCTTAGGAATCGAATCGTTAGATTAAGCACTGTCGTCGGAGATGGTTCTTCATCGGCGTTGTTAATGAAGTTAATATAACAGCTTCTGTTCAACTATTTCACGATATACGAAAAATTGTTGACACTTAAATTGTTATTATTGTGGGAAGAAAAATCGTATATACAGGGTGTCGCACATAAATGGGAACACCTAAATATCTGTCGTATTTACCGTCCTATCAGAAAACTTCAGAGGACAAAGTGACACTATTGCAGGGGGAAAATATAATGCTATAGAAAAAAATTTTTTATGTCATGTTTTTTAATGAAATTACAAGGTCACCGTTTTTTTTAAATGGAATAGTATATTTTTTTTACGATAGCGTGATAGACAATAAAAAACTGAATTTAGTGGATACCACCTTTTTGACCTTGAAATGACCTTGAACAAGAATAATCATGTTGGAGCGGATAAAACGTGGAAGTTTAAAACTCACGTGTTTCAGCAAAGATTACGCGTTGTTTACGGCGGGTTGATCTTTACATATCATAATAAATGTTCGAAATGTTCACCATCCTCATTTATGCAATATCGCAATCTTGCATTAAATGATCTGTAGGCATTGTCGATTTCCAGAGACGTAATTGAAGCACATGCTGCAGTAATTATTACGATTTTTAGAACTTACACTACCGGTATTTTTAAATTGTTTTACCACAACGGAAAATGCGTGTAACGAAGGACAAATACGATTCACAAATTTTTCACAATACAAATGTACTGCTTGCCTCAAAGATTGGTGGCTTTCGCCATAAGTGAAAACCATATCGATTCGTTCCTGTACAGTATAACGCATTCTTATCACTTTCACGTTTCGAATTCGAATAATGCAGAACGAACAACGTACTTATTCTAACCGATTAACCTTCTGTTAACGATCTCAATGATACATACTCTAACATAAACATACGTTGTTTACTATGAAAAATAATTCAAACATTTATTGTGGTTTGTAAATTTCAACCCGACGTAAACAACGCGCAATCTTTGCTGAAACACGTAAATTTTAAACTTCCACATTTTATCCGCTCCAACATGATTATTCTTGCTCAAGGTCATTTCAAGGCCAAAAAGGTGATATCCACTAAATTCAGCTTTTTATTGTCTATCATGCTATCGTAAAAAAGTATACTATTCCATTTAAAAAAACATCGGTGACCTTGAAATTTCATTAAAAAACACGACATAAATTCTTCTCTTTACCATTATATTTGTTCCCTGCAATAGTGCCACTTTGTCCTCTGAAGTTTTCTGATAGGACTGTAAATACGACAGATATTTAGTTGTTCCCATTTATGTCCGACACCCTGTATAGTCAATTGGCACTAATCAATTAAAGCTTGAAGCTTCTACTTACGCTGTCATTCATTTCCTTGTATGGTATAGCTAATGGAAATCTTAGGACACATTTTTGGAATATTAAGGTGAGAAAATTTCCTCAAGGTAACGTGATCCGATGTTTCAAGATCGTCATTATTTTTTTCAATGGGACTGTATATTTATATTATCATCGTATGCTGGTAAAGGTCAATGTGACCTTGACTATGCGAAGTAAAATTGGTAAAAAACTGATTTTAGCAAATATTTATAACAATATCCACGAAGTTCAATATACTTCTTATAATTTCTTGACTAATGTTTACATGTGCAGTATCAATATTATTTTCGCTACTCGAGGTCAAGTGAAGGTCGTGATATTACAGATCGTTGAAATTGTCTTCACCACAGCTATTATATGACAGTATTAAAAATATAGGGTGATATTTACAACATCGATGATTTTAAAATTGAAAAATACAACCTTGAAAGAAATTGTTTGTATAATATGAGTTCATTTTATTCTTCACACGTATGTCCTAAAATAAATAGATAAAACATTATGAATGGTTCTATCTCTTTTCAGAAATTTTATGACAGATGTTTTAAGAGTTAGACATATCACTTGTTGAAAAAGTGTATCTATTAAGGTGTGTATGTGTAATATGCGAATGTATTAAGATAATAATTGCCCCCTTTAACATTTTGTTCTACTATCAGCCCATATTTGTGAAGTCATATGTACCAGCCAATACAAATACTCACTAACAATCGCCTAACATATCCAATGTGTCTCATTATGCAAACCAAAAATTGTCCAAATTACCTATAGAAAGCAGAAAATAAATAAAAATATATTTCCTCTTATAATAATTTCAATAATTCGAAAACAATGTAACGGCACCAGTCAATTCTACCGATGTCTTCACAAATTTATATTTGACCGATCAATTTTTATCATAAATACATAAAATATGCAGTCTATCAACCAAAAAAAACAAAAGATATTTGAACTCGGATGGACCAGTCTGTACAAATACTCGCTAACAGTCGCCTGACGGGTCCGATCGACTGTTTTTTGCTAGTAGACCTGACAGGCAATGGACAAGGGAAATCATAAAGAGAACGGACGCCGTCATACCGTTCAGGATCCTAATAAATGTGCCGCGTAGGAGTCGGGACGCAACGATAATCGATCAATGCCCGCCGGAGCTGGCTGCTGGAAAGAAGAAGACTACAGACGGCTATCGGATCGGTTTCGGAACTGGTTTCTAACCGGTGCATCGGCTGGTCTCTTTCGATACACTCGAAGTATACGGTTCACGTGTGACACGGTGCCGCGGCGAATCGACTGTAGCCGAGTCGGGTCGAGTCGAATCGAATCGAGCATCGCCTGGCGCCAAGGGTTACGGAAAAGGATGGGACATAGGAGGAAATGGGAGAATAGGGATGAAAATGGGGAACCGGCGATGTGGGGTCGAGGGTGAGCCAGGCGGATCCAGGCCTGGAGGGAGCGGTAATCGGCAGCAAGTGAATTGGAACAAATGCAGATAGACGTGAGGTGTGGGCTGGCTGGCTCGCTTGATACCGCAACCAAGAAATATAGTATAAACCGGAGAGCAACGGTATTAATTGAGTTCGCTCCTCTTCCGTCTATATGTAACTCGCTCGTCATTTTCCTCCATTTTGTCCGGCTTCGAGATGCGTGGATGAAAAGTTCCTCAACACGAAGCCGATGAGGTGATCTGTGCACGATGCCGTGCAAACATGTTTATCACGTTGACTGCCATGGGGGTCACCGGTGACCGGCACTCGACTTGGCTACAGCGCCGTGGGGTCACGGACTTAAGGACTGTGCATTATGCTGCGGGGGTGAGGCGAAAGACGGAAGGGGTATCAACTTGTCGGCCATCTTGGATGGCAAACACTGTGGTGCGCTCTATAGGTAGTGCTGGGATATGGTGCAAGATTTCACGCGATTGTGGAAACTCAAAAAAAAAAGTGTGTTGTTTGCAAAAAGGTTGTTTTCTTTTCGTCACACTTTCTTAATATTTATTATTTGCATGAAAAACGCCGGCTAGCACTGGCGTGAACAACTTGTGTACTTAATATATTATATTAATATTGTCGCATGAAACAAACATAAAATAATTAATCCAATGCAGACTCCTGCACTCTCTATAATCGTATTGATTTTTTTAGTGCGTCTTCACAAACTATTAAAAGACGTAGGATTATCGAATAATTCCATATCCTTTGTGCCATGAGTTTTTGTGCATGTCCCTTGTTTGTTATTTTGTGTAAAGTCTTTTTTCTATTGTGTAAACATTTATGTAAGAGAGCATCGGTACGTTTATAGATAAATAAATATTATTTTTATGTTCAAATAACGGTGCGAAATAAATGAATCCCCATAGTTATCTCATATTTTCATTTGTAATAAAATTTGCCCAGGTCTGCTCGCAAATAAACGACGGAAACAAGAAAAATGGTGGAGTCAGATAACGAATGAACAGCAGCTATTACAACGAACACAACAGGTCGCATAAATAAATAAATAAAACCAATTACAAGCGTACTCGTGTTACAGGCAGACTCCCACGCGTCTCGTGCAGGTAGGCAATTTTCCCGATTCGTTCCTGGCGCATCGTTGTCCCGCCGCAACCACCGAGCAAACGCATCGCCAATCGATACGTCTCGCACGGAACGTTTCTAGCCTAGGTACCGGTGTTGTTGCACAATTACCAGTCAGCAGACTGGTCGAGCCGCCTTAAAATCGCGCGGTTAATTAACCCCCTCTCCGTGGCGTGTCTGGTGGTGCGGATGCCGGCGATAATTGATGAGAGCGGTGGATGGATCGGTCTGGCCAGACGATCGATTCGGTTTCCTCTAACAGTGAAACGAGCGAGAGGGAATTCGCTCGATAAGAGGCGTTCCATTCAGTTCCGGGTCCTTTCTGACGGCTCTTTCACCGGCCGGTTCGTCGAGAACCGGTATCCAGTCGTCCCGCGGATTATGTTGCGTTAATGGCGATGACGTCGATTCAGAGGCTCTGTCCGACGATGGTTCCCCCGGTGAAAAATAATCCGAGGGACGTTTCATTAGGTATCCCTGTTACGTTCTTCGCGGGGGCGTAAGTGCCGGATCGCGTTACCACTCGATTGGCCGACCTGTTACCAGAGAAGTCCCTCAGACCATTGTCAAACCTAGCCCTTCACAGTATCGTCGGTGTAACGTTTACTATGTGCATTGACCGGTTAGTGCACAAGGCTTCGGTTCTCTTGAATTGCTGATGGTTCACTCGACGTCCATTCACTTTGACACACTCCTTTTACCTTAAAAGTGAAAGGAACACTACTATGTCATCATTTAACACTGAACCTACTACAACAGGTCAAAATCACCGGTAGTAGATTTTCCATTGAAGTGAAATTTCTTTAGGCGCGGTAGGCCCACAACTTCGACACGGTAGACGTAAAACCTCGACGCGGTAGGAGTAAAACCAATCTGGCGATGAAACGGTGAAACGATGAAACGATGAAACGATGAAACGAAAGTCTATTCTATTGAAGTGAAACTTCTTTAGGCGCGGTAGGCGTAAAATCTCGACGCGGTAGGAGTAAAACCAATCTGGCGATGAAACGCTGAAACGATGAAACGATGAAGCGATGAAACGAAATTCTATTTTATTGAAGTGAAACTTCTTTAGGCGCGGTAGGCGTAAAATCTCGACGCGTTAGGAGTAAAACGAATCTGGCGATGAAACGGTGAAACGATGAAACGATGAAGCGATGAAGAGATGAAACGAAATTTTATTCTATTGAAGTGAAAATTCTTTTGGCGCGGTAGGCGTAAAACCTCGACGCGTTAGGAGTAAAACCAATCTGGCGATGAAACGGTGAAACGATGAAGCGATGAAACGAAATTCTATTCTATTGAAGTGAAACTTCTTTAGGCGCGGTAGGCGTAAAATCTCGACGCGTTAGGAGTAAAACGAATCTGGCGATGAAACGGTGAAACGATGAAACGATGAAACGAAAGTCTTTTCTATTGAAGTGAAACTTCTTTAGGCGCGGTAGGCCTATAGCTTCGACACGGTAGGCGTAAAACCTCGACACGGTGGGAGTAAAATCAATCTGGCGATGAAACGCTGAAACGATGAAACGATGAAGCGATGAAACTAAATTCTATTCTACTGAAGTGAAACTTCTTTAGGCGCGATAGGCGTAAAACCTCGACGCGTTAGGAGTAAAACCAATCTGGCGATGAAACGATGAAACGATGAAACGAAATTCTAGTCTGTTAGCATATACGGTTGAAGGTTCGGCATTCCTTAATAAAGATTATGATAAAATTCGGATCCTGCTAAGTGGAGATTTCAAGGCGAACTTTGTATCGGAACAATCAAAATTATTAATAGAATTTTTTAGAACTAAATTAAGATTAGAAATGGTAAATAATCCTAATGAAGCAACAACAAGATCAGGAACTCGATGCGGTATTTGCAAGACATTTAGACAAAATTGAATCAAGAGTATTTATATCATATTTTAGCTATTACAAGCCAATTGTTTCTATATTTTCTATATTGTTTCTAACTTTACAGCTGTAAGTAGTAGTGGGAAGAGGTTCGATGGTGGGGACCTTGAATCTTTCCGATGGGAATAGGTTGGAACTCTCTGATCTATGGCAAGAAGATGGGAGGGTGTAATTTAAAGTAGTGAAAACATAAAATGAATTAGAAAATACTGTTATATTTCTCTCCGGTAATTAAACATATTAAGAAAGGAAATCAATATCTATGTTCCTACAGTTTGTCGTATTTCACGTAGAACATTTTTATTTCGCACAACGATCCACGGTCCGGTTATTAATTTCCTATAAACCAAAATCAAATTCGATTTTGAGAACACGTAGGTATACAATCGCTATACACTCTCTTCTACTTCGATTACATTATGAACAACGAAGAGATCGTAATTGGTAATTACTGTAACCTTAAAATAAATCGTAGTGGATTAGGGGTTGATTATTATTTCAACGTGAGACCAACGGCGACAAGATTTTCCCGCGGCAAAACTCGGTCGTATTTAGCTGGCAATCTAATATGTTATACCAATATAATTACCGTGCGATCGTCGAACGTCATACATAATGCCGGTACACCTTCCTAATCTACTCCGGGGAGCATAATCGACAAGCGACGGAATGGGTGGGCGGAGATTGTCCAGTGACCCAGTATCCAGCATCCTAGGGGGTTAAATGACGAACGGGTATCGTTCGATGGCAGGCAGTGTGTAAGGAACCGCGGCAAGGATTTGCAGGAAAATTTATTGGCGAGGTACACGGGTACATATGTACTGGCACAATCTGCCGGACCGTGTTGCGGTAGCGCCTGCTGCGCGATATAGTGCTCTCCCGCGCGCAACCCGGCCCCCTTGTACCCGCCGCTTATGGTTATGTAGGCCTACCATCTCTCCCACACTCTCTGTCCTTCTCTCTGTGTGTACGCGCGCCACCGTTCATCTGCTATCTACGTCATGCGAATATTACCGGCGGCCCTTTGAGCCAGTCCCGCATACCGCCAACTATTTGCAACGTTACATCGCAAATTGGTGTCGAGCACAAGCTGCTGCGCCAGTCTTTGTACCCGGATTCCTTGAAAATCTCTGGGGACCCATCTGAATCCCGTGTCTTTCGCTCTTGCTGCTTCAGGTTGCACTTTGCTTTATGGCTAATATGAAATTTAATCTCCTCTTATCCTATCATTCTTGTGGGATCAGAATTGAGCGGGAATTTTGAAAGTATCGAAATCTTACATCTTTCTTATTTCTGCTCTCAGAGGATACTACAATAAATTTCTGTTATTCTCGCGTAAAGAATATAGTACACCAAAAGTCTTGAATAACTATGTGAAAGTACAGATTCCAGACTTTCAACCGAATATTTATTATTGTCGATGAGACCATTTTTGCCGTAACTGTAACTATTGGCTTAAGAACTAAATGATTGCGAGTATTGTCGATAGATCGGTTTCTTATAATATTCTTTGGCGAACAGTAAACGTTTGACAGCAATTACTTGAGAAATGTGTGGTCTCTTCCTAGATATTCTGCCGTGTAAATCAACCTCAGACAAACGACATTTAATTTGTGTGCTCCCGATTGGTAATGACAAATTTTCTTTCATTTCTTTAACTGTGACGTATGGTTCTTTTTTGGCTTGCTTCACAATCTCTCGATCTTGAAGAATTGATGTTTTTCTATTCCTTCCTAATCTAACACAATTTTTGGGTTTCCCTGTCATTTGTATATTTTTACAAATTTTTCGAACGCCTCCTTTCGAAATTTCAAACTCACCAGCAATTGCTTGTAAGGATTTTCCATCCATTCTTCTTTTATTTTGTATTCGCTCCGAAGCCTCCAATTCCCTCGTTTTCGGCATTATTGATTTTCCCTTCTTTTATTTCAATTCACTTTTTCAGAAAATTGTTTCACAAACTGTTAAATATATCAGAGTTATGTAAATATTAGTTTAATCACAAAATTCAATTATTAAAATAAAAATATCTATACGTCAACTTACTTTCCGGCCTGGTTCCTAATGGTGTTAATAATACCATTTTTACCAAAGCTGTATATCAGACTCCACATCTCCCTCATGTCTATTCCCTTAGCGTACTACCACAAATTCTGTAATTCCCCCGTCCATAACACAACACCACACTATCTATAAACTCCATAGACATCATATAGAACCTCTTGAATTTACCATAAGGAAAGACATCGTGATCTACCGTCCTCCACGGACATCATTAGCAAGAATCCTCCAGCTCACAGTAGAATGGTTCGTTGGTTCGTCTCTCGTGATCGCAGACAGAGCCGATTGTTATTGCCCGAAACAACGATCTCGGGATCGCTTACGAAGCGCTGGCAGTTGCAGGCAGTTTCACAGGATATATCGGTGGTCAAGTGGAAATAAAACGTCTGTGTCGCTAGATAATGCCCGCCGTTAATATCAGCTACGACGCGGCCACCAGCAGCTCGAGGATTTGCTATGCGACCCCTGCAAAAGCCGGGTCCCAAAAGCTGCGCGATAACGCTACACCCGAGCCGTCAGATAGGCGAATTTGAATTTCGTGGCATACTATTCGTTTGCGAATTTATCGAGGACGAAAAAGGAACGCGGAAGATTGCGCTCGGTTATCTGCCGTTGCGCTGGTCGCCATAATCCGTGCATCTCTCTCTCTCTCTCTCTCTCTCTCTCTCTCTCTCTCTTTCTCTCTCTCTTTCTCTCTCTCTCTCTCTCTCTCTCTCTCTCTCTTTCTCTCTCTCTCTCTCTCTCTCTCTTGCGCTTGGGCGATCGATAGTATGCTCGATAGAGTAATTCCTATCTGTTTCACTTGTTTGGCAAGTGCATCCTGTCGGACGTTCGCTTGAAGGAGGACGCTGTAATTCGCGTGCTATATTGTTCGAGGAGGGTTCGATTTCAGTTGAGAGTTTCTGTGATAGTCGATGGTTCTGCAACGTTACGACTGGATTCGTTAAGGGCTTGGAATACCATTACCGAGAGGGAGCAGTCTCTCAGGTAAAAGTCTCGATTAACCCATTCGTCAGAATTCGTATTGGATGTCTGTGGAAATTAATTCTTCGACTGTCTGCGACTCCTTTCCGTCGAGAGGTTCTTCCGCTACCGTTACTTCGACGGAACAAGAAAGATACTCCTCCGAGCGTTTTAAGGATTGACTGCGGAGTTTTTATCGGATGTTGTTGCGCTAACGAAGATACGTGTAAGCGGATGAGAGAGATTATGTTTTCTTGCTTTTTAGTTGCTGATGTTATTTATTCCAACTACTATTTAATGAAACGCGTCAATCAATGGGTTTTATAGATGTACGTCAGGTATACAGGGTGTTAATTTTAAATCGAACACCTAAATTATTTGAGCTACTATTAAAAGTAGCCAGCATCTTGAGCAACTAATGAAATAAGGTGTTTTCGTTTTATTACTTTTGTATTCTTCAAACGGGAACTGATTTTTTCGACTTCGAGGTCACTTCAAGGTCATGGTGTGTAGGTCGTTGAACTCATCTTGACGCCGACTACCGATTGCATTATGAAAATACATGTTGATATGCAGAAACAATACGGTGACCATGAAGAAACCGTTAAAGTGACCTTCAAAGGATTTTTTTTTTAATTACCATCTGATGCACGTCTTAAAACCATGTATATCCTATTTAGTTATTTTTTCTTACTTTTAATAGTAGCGGACATAATTTTGGTGTTCCAAGTTAAAATTAACATTCTGTACATATACAGGGTGAGTCACCTAACGTTGCCACCTCAAATGTCTTTGTTGTTTTCAACCCATTTTCAACGCATTTTGACGAGTAAGACTTGTGATGAAGATATTAAATAAAATCTAACAAAGATTAAAGTTATACCTTTATTTTCAGACGAAATAAAATTGTACTTTTGTGTAATGAATATTTAAACATTGAAGTAAATGTGGTCATGCACAAATATAAATTTTTTTTCCTCTTCTGTATGATTTTTGGGAGTGAAGACGTTCTAATTATTGAACAAACCCTATGATACCAAACTTCACATGATACCAAAAATATTTTTGTTTTTATGTGATTTTTTTGGAGATATCAAGGTCACGTTCATTTTGTAAAAATGGAATCACCCTTTTTTAAACACCTGCAATGATAGTCCCTTTCATTACGAATTCAGTGACTATAGTTACTCAAGGTCATCCAAGGTCACGGACAGAAAAAATCATATACAACGAAAATATGGAAGCAGAATTCATTTATCACCTTGTAGTAAACATGCCCCGTATACACGGTGAAGGCTTCATCGAAATTGATTAACGTTACTATGAGAAACAAACATTTCAAGTTCAGTGAGGCTCACGTGATAGCAAAAATATTTTTGTTTTCATGTGATTTTTTTTAGAGATGTCAAGGTCATCTTCATTTTTTAAAATAGAACTACATTTTTTTAAACACCTGCAACGATAGTCCCTTTCATTACGAATTCAGTGACTATAGTTACTCAATGTCATTCAAGGTCACGGACAGAAAAAATCATATACAACGAAAATATGGAAGCAGAATTCATTTATCACCTTGTAGTAAACATGCCCCGTATACACGGTGAAAGCTTCATCGAAATTGATTAACGTTGCTATGAGAAACAAACATTTCAAGTTCAGTGAGGCTCACGTGATAGCAAAAATATTTTTGTTTTCATGTGATTTTTTTGGAGATATCAAGGTCCCCTTCATTTTTTAAAATGGAACTACACTTTTTTAAACACCTGCAACGATAGTCCCTTTCATTACGAATTCAGTGACTATAGTTACTCAAGGTCATCCAAGGTCACGGACAGAAAAAATCATATACAACGAAAATATGGAAGCAGAATTCATTTATCACCTTGTAGTAAACATGCCCTGTATAAACGGTGAAAGTTTCATCGAAATTGATTAATGTTGCTATAATATACAAACATTTCAAAATGACTGTTGAAGTGTCGTCGCAGATTTTCGGCCTTGTCAGGCAATTTTGGACGAGGACCAGGATCGTAGCACCAGCATCTTCTAAAAATTGTACAAGCCATAAATGCAGAAGGAGCCCTGATCGGGCGGGGTTCCTCCAGCTAGAAGACACCTTAATCCACAACGTAATGGAATAAAACATTCGCCAAGTAATTCACAATCGCTCTCGCCGGCCCTGGATAATTGTGTAACGCACCTAATGCGGTGGTTTCCGGCTTTCTCAGTCCGCTAGAGATACTTAATAGAGTCCTAACTCAAGATTAAAGTAAACGGCGTATACGTGGGAGCCGGCGGACGGTAACGTACGGGATTAGGTGACTAAAGTTCGCAGCAGCGCGGCGCGGAAGTGTACGTCTGGGGAAAACCGGCAGTCATTAGAAGGTAATACAAAAGTTTCGCGTCGCGGCTACGGGAAAAGAAACGCTCTACACCAGTGGTGGGCACGGGTGGTGCCCCTCAAACGCCTGCTTCTCCCACCAACCTCTCTTCCATGCAGCGCGCAAGTTCGTTGCGTATGCTAATGTCTCGTGTCTTCGTTGCTCCATTTTACCGCGCTTGCTGGAAGGGGAGAGAGGGCGCTACGGTGTTGACGGTTTTGCCTCAATTAAGGCAAAATTGCCCATCTCTACACCGAGCCGGTTTTATTCGTGCGTGGACGTCGCACAGAATGGTATTTGGGCTGAAAACCTGGCCAAAAATCAAAATTGTAAATATTTACATACAGGATTGTGTTTGCGTCCCAGAATAGATACATAAACATCCAATCACGTGGTGCACCCCTTATCATTGATTACCCCTACAGTCATCCGTGACTGCGTTTAGAACATAGCATTTGTTCGATAGGCATTTGTTTATTCGCAGCATTCCGTTAGTACGCATCTGTTTCTCGTGATAATATTTATTTTGTAAGTGATCTTTGTGGCGAAATTTGTGCTGGATATTGTTACGCAAGGTATGTACATTATATTAATCATATTTTTGTCAATATTAAAATTTTTCTGTACGTGTTTTTACCGATCTGCAAGCTTGACTAAAAGTTCTTGGATTTTCATGACTTTTTTTCATATATTAGTGTTTTTAAACATATACCACTCATGACCACAGCATAAATGTTACATGTTGTTAAACTTCAGGATATCTAGAATTAGCATACCGCAAAAAAGTTTTCACAAGTCTTCACATTACAAAAAAATAATGCTCCAAATATAACCCCTTTCGGCTGAACTGGACTTAAGAGGACTAAAAATTTTCAAGTTTTCCGTATGCGATGTTATACGAATCAGGTTTTGGTTACCGGAGTTCACTGGTTGAAAAGTTATACACCTGTAAACATGAGCAATTTTAAGCGTTTTTACAGGTTAGAGCGTTGCCAAATTGGATATTTGTAGGGTCTACTGTTGAGCGCATGCGCAGGATAGATGGTGGGTGTTCAGCGCATATGATAAACAAACATCCAATAGGCGGCGCGGTGTTCTAACCTTGCAAGAATTTAGAAGAAGTTAGAACACCGCGCCGCCTATTGGATGTTTGTTTATCATATGCGCTGAACACACACCATCTATCCTGCGCATGCGCTCAACAATAGACCCTACAAATCTCCAATTTGGCAACGCTCTAACCTGTAAAAAACGCTTAAAATTGCTCATGTTTACACGTGTATAACTTTTCATCCAGTGAACTCCGGTAACCAAAACCTGATTCGTATAGAATCGCATACGGAAAACTTGACAATTTTTAGTCATCTTAAGTCCAGTTCAGCCAAAAGGGGTTATATTTGGAGCATTATTTTTTTGTAATTTGAAGACTTGTGAAAACTTTTTTGCGGTATACTAATTCTAGATATCCTGAAGTTTAACAACACTATGCTGTGGCGATTAATGGTATATGTTTAAAAACACTAATATATGCAAAAAGGTCATGAAACTCCAAGAACTTTTAGTCAAGCTTGCAGATCGGTAAAAATACGTACAAAAAAATTTTAATATTGACAAAAATATGATTAATATAATGTACATACCTTGCGTAACAATATCCATCACAAATTTCGCCACAAAGATCACTCACAAAATAAATATTATCACGAGAAACAGATGTGTACTAACGGAATGCTGCGAATAAACAAATGCCTATCGAACAAAGGCTATGTTCTAAGCGCAGTCACGGATGACTGTAGGGGTAATCAATGATAAGGGGTGCACCACGTGATTGCATGTTTATGTATCTATTCTGGGACGCAAACACAATCCTGTATGTAAATATTAACAATTTTCATTTTTGGACAGGTTTTCAGCCCAAGTACCATTCTGTGCGTCGATAGGGCAGCGACTCCCCCCCCCCCCTCTCTCCTTTTCTCTCACTCTTTCTCCCTCAATCCCTGTTTCTTTCCCTTCCTCTCTGAGGAGGGATAAATAATTTAGGCACGTCTGATCGGCCGATCGAAATTCACGTGTCTCGGAATCGCTTTGAACGTCAAATTACAGGCGGCCTCTCCTCGGCCGATCTCTTGAATAATTGTGTTACAGACGGTCGATCCGTTTAAATCACTCCATCGCTGGGCGAACGGTTCATTAAAATTCCGCCGGGATCGAATTTCTGTCGGATCGAGCCCGACAGCGGCTGCCACGCCAACTCCCGACAAGAAAACATTGAAAAATCTTATCGGCCTGCTGTGTTCTGTCTTTCCGATAACAAGCCGCGCCCGGTACAGGGTAGACGAGAGGGTAGATATACGTGACACCAAGCTTTTGACCAATACACAATATTGACATTATAAACCTCTTAACACATTATCACTTTAACACTTAACACTGTTGTATTTATTGGAAATGGGTTATGAAATAACTTTAATAGATTTGTATCTTTGAAAACTCTGCTTTATTATAAGCTTGGAAGGACGTCTTAACGCTTTGAAAGTCGTATAAGAAGTGAAGAGAAAATACAGGGGTACAGAGAAAACTCTGTTCCCACTTAACAAGAAAAATACCAGGGCTGCATCTTGACTCTACCCCGAGAGCTCAGCCATAAACAGTCACAGGCCTATGGGCCTGATGACATCTGGTCTATTGTATCACTCTAGCTAAGCGCAGTGATTCTCAAATATAACGAGATTCATTTTTGCATCTCAGCAGACGTATTAATACAAATAATCCAACAGTATTGCGGGTGAAAATGAACTTTAACTCGAATGTTTACTAATATAAATATATATGTTTATTCGATGTTAAGGTTTATTCCGAAAGTACACGATTGTAAGACGAATAAATACGGAGATGAGCGGAGAGATTTAACAAAATATATTTTAGAGTTCGGAGGTCGCTGACAAGAGTGTACTCTTTGACAAACGCAGCTCGAATGTGTCGTTCCGCCCGGAAAAGTCCCTTTCCTCAATGACGTCTTCTAGGGTCCGAGACAAATTACGACCGTCGCGGCGCCACGCTGTCGGGGCCCGTCGTTGCCGGTGTTCACTCTCGTCGCCGCCATTTGGGGGTGTTCGTTATGTTTCTAACACGATATTGAAGACTTTGTAAGTACAGTGCTCGGCAAGTATCGATTTGGTCAGAGTTTCCGCGTGGATTTAGAAATACGCGTACTTATATCTAAAAGGCGGAAGGGAAAGGGCAAGGATAGAGCTGAACCCTGGACGTCGTGATTCTGGGTTCGGAGGTGATTTTGTCGAAGGTGGTCGAAAATATCTTATTCACTAGGACAAACGCGGTGCGTTGGCGGATGTCGCGGGTTGGTCATCCAACAACACATGCCAGCGATTATTTCATAACTTTGGGAAGTCTATGGCCTTTGGTTAAGGATTTTTTAATGGATCTTCCGATAGCAATTGCAATTTCAATCGCGAACCAACAAGTCACCCTCAGTAACGTAAACTAATTACGTGTGTAAAATTAACTAATTGTGTAGAAGAACGTTTTTATGTTTCCTTTTGGTACAGCACAATGATTGAAAAGCCGATTAACACGTCACATGACCGATTTTCTATTTCACACTTATTGAAATTATATAAACGCTTTCATAAGAAATGACTAGATTTGACTTCTTTATTTAATTACATATTGTTATGGAAGCGGTACAAAGTTTAAATAAATTCAATCGTCTAACTTTTGTAGTTTTAGTGTTAATAGGCTTTCGGTAGATGAAGTGTTATTGGCTTGTTTCGGTGTGCGGAGTGCGTTCTTTAATGACGAGTTCTTTTTTTCGCCGCTTGTGTATATATGTACATCTACGTTATAGACAATACGGCACAGAATCGTCTCAACATAGCCATAGCGTTAAAGTAAAAAAAAACGTCTTCCAATCTTTTAAAATTTTAATAAACTGATGACATTATATGGATGTTCTTGAATTGTCTTAACGTTTTTAATGTTGCAAATTAGATCCAACCATTTTTGTCACAAGCGTATCAAAATCCATAGTCTATTCATTATGGTTATTGACCTGTATGTTTTTAAGATTCGGCAAGCATGATTAAGAAAATCGAAAACTTTAAAATCCGAAAGAAATGCCAATTTCTCAAAGAAATTTTCTCTCTTATTTACAAGGCACAAAATCAATACAACGATTTCAGTTCCATCCTTAACCTTTTTAACAAATTGAGAATGGCATATGGATTTTCTTAAATTGCCTTAACCTTTTTACTGTTGCAAATTAGATCCAACCATTTTTGTCACAAACGCATCAAAATCCATAGTCTCCTCATTATGGTTATTGACCTGTATGTTTTTAAGATTAGACATGCATCTCTAAGAAAATTAATATCTTTAAAACTCGAAAGAAATGCAAAATAGAAATTCTAGAGTGCAAATGATAGAAAACGGACGATTATATGAAATAACGAAGCCTCGTTTTCCAAGAGCCAGGAATACTTGAGCTGCTATGAATCAAGACAGTCGCCGAACTCGAGTTTTCCATCCGTGCGGGGTGGCCCCGAGTATTTTCGACTTGCAACGCATTATAGACCTCCGCCAGGCGGATCTCGGATGGAAAAAGCGATGTTAAGCCGAGAATAAATTTTTAATGGGCCGCCGGAGCTTCCGGCTTTATGAAATACTGTCGCGATACATGCGAATGATCGAGACGAAGAATTAAACTCGCCCGGGCTTTTTTGTAACCGGCGATAACGAAACTGCTCAACGTCCTATCGATCCACAGAGATCCCATGCTGAAAAGAATGTTCAACATTCCGGGGAAACATTGTATCTCGAAATTCTTCAAATCATATTACCTGTGATTTATCGTGCTAAACGTACGCTTAAGAAACAACAATGTAAAAGAATCAAGTTGTTGAAACGTGAAATGAATATACTTGACCAATGTTGAATATACTTGATGTCAGCGATGATTATTATAATAAATTCGATGCATTAGAGGCGTTTGGCTTCCTTTGAGCATCATTTAAATACACCTAAAAAAGTTCGAAATTCGTATCTATAAAATTCGATTATCCCGATATTGTTTTTTGTTTTCGATTGATACAATGAGAAAACTTGCAATGAATTTTTAAGAAAGCAAATGGAGTGAGTGAGTAACAGTAGTTTGGAAAATAATAAAATAGCGAATAGATGATTGTGTTAAATCAATTTGTTTGTCTTCCATAATAATATTAAATGTGCACATTGAGAAAGAAACTTTTGGTACAACCTCATACGCATCATCGCATTTAGGAGAATCTACAGAATGGTCCAGCTAAAAATTATACATGTCGCCCCCTCCAACGACCTAACCACTACTCACTCTACTCGCATAATCTTTCCATTGTAGATGTCATTCAGTCTTTTGTAGGTGTTACTAATTCAAATTCTGTATGACGTCTACAATGGAATGATTATGAGAATAGAGTGAGTTGTGGTTAAAGCTGTAGCTACTCAGTTTCGATATAAATGCACATAATCAGCAGTCTATAAAATAATGATATTTTATTAAATGCCATGCAACCTCTTGTCAAATATGGAAGAAGGTATTGTCAAGTTGTCAATTTTTCGAATGATGTATTGGTTGGCAACTAAGTGATTGCGGATTTTAAATAAGAAGGATAATACCAAACTTTTACTTGAAAATATAACTTTATTAAGCCTTTGCACTCGAAGAGCTTTTTTAACTTCAAATCCAATCATTTATTCCGACCTAGAATATTTTCATTCTATATGATTTCTTTCATTTTATGATTTGAAACCGATACGATATCTCGTACAATACTTAAATATTCACTAATTTATTAAATGCAAACAAATTTAACAATGCAGACAATGTTTTGAATTCAGCAATTTTACAAATTGCAATTTACAAATTCAACACGTACAAATGACTGGATGACGTCTACAAGGGAAAGATTATGCGACTAGAGTGAGTTGTGTTTACGTCGTTGGAGGGGACAGAGAGAACTACTAATTAGCAAATGAAATTTACTCGTAATCAAAATTTGACTAAATATTTTTGCAAATTTCTTGATAACTAAAACCGAGCGGCGGTAACATGTATAGGGAAAAGTTGTTCAGTATGATGACCTTGACAACATATTTCAAGGTCATCAAAATCTGTGAGGAAGCCGCCAACGTAAATATTTACCCATTGTTTAAATAAAATTAGATTGTCCCGAAATTGTTCTCCGTTTTCGATTGATACAATGAGAAAACTCGGAGTGAATTTTTAAGAAAGTATTGTGGTTATAATAAAGTTTATTACATTAACAGTGTGGAAATAGTAATTTTATACAAGGGATAACGGTATGAGAAATTAATGTAATGTTAAAACAACAGAACAGAGGAATTGGAACAAATCGAATTTTAATTAGTAACACGTACCAATTACTAGAGGACGTCTACAATGGAAAGATTATGCGAATAGAGTGAGTTGTGCTTACGTCGTTGGAGGGGATAGAGAGAACTACTAATTAGCAAATGAAATTTACTCGTAATCAAAATTTGACTAAATATTTTTGCAAATTTCTTGATAACTAAAACCGAGCGGCGGTAACATGTATAGGGAAAAGTTATTCAGTATGATGACCTTGACAACATATTTCAAGGTCATCAAAATCGGTGAGGAGAACAAACTTCTAAATAATTACTGAAATCATCATAGTTCAAATATCGACAATTTTTGCGAGTATAGGAAATTTAGTGTTTTAACACTAGAACTACCGAACCAGTCAAATTGACTGGTTTCTAATTTTTTCTTTTACAAATATCGAGATTATAAATATGTTTCCAGGAGTAATTTTTTAATAAACTTCTCTATTAAAGTACATATTTGAACAAAAATTGTACGAAATCTGAATAAATGCATTGTTGTCGTTATTATAAGGCAATATACACCAGTAGCGTTTAAGGCTCGGTAGTTCTGGATCCAGTGAGTATGCAGTGGGCTGTGTTTCAGACACTCCACCCCGTAGATAGCGTCTCTTAATCTCCGTCCGCACAGTCATCAATATATTGACGTCCTGGTGAAGAGGGGGTCTGCGGTGTCCTGTCTCTAGGACCGTCGTTCACTTCGGACATTACATTGTCAGCTCATTACGTTGGGAACGGTTTGCCGCGTCACGCACCGTCTGCCTCCGTATGGAAAATATTGACCTCCGATAACGCGTCTGGTAATCTATAGCTTCCCGCGGCATTGTAAGTGTTGATTTTCCGTGCCGCCCACATACGAGCCGCCAACTATTAATTTCATGCAGCCTGATACTGCAACGATGGCGAGTCGCGCGTCCAACTTCGCGCGTTAATAACCACGGCCACTTACGCACCCTATCAACCCCCGACGAATTCGAAGCTCTTCTTCCCATCACGCTTTTTCCATCGCACAAATCATGTAGGAATTAAATATTTCTAGTCATAGTATTCTACACTTCGTTACTCCATAATTTGTTCACGTTTAAATTCTAGGGAATTATTTATACATCTCTACGAAAAATTAAACAATTGTAGGATCTCAGGAAAAAGGAAGACACCGCGCCGGGAATCGAACCCGGGCCCTCGCGGTGGTAGCCGATCGACTAACGCGCTCACCCACGGAACCCTCCCGCCTTCTTAGTAATTTCCTATTGTATTTGTGGTCTAGGGGGTCCTAATCCTACACAATTACTAAATTGTGACCGGGATATCGGCGGTCTTCGAATTCCTGTTAATTTCGTGCACAGATTCTAGAATTTAATGCGAGCATAATTTCTATTTTGAACAAAAATTCACGCTGTTCCTCAAGGAACAACAGAAAATATAATCTGTCCATAAGAAGCGCCTTCAAAAGTATGTTAAGAAAAATTGTAAAATAAATTTGTGAATTGTGCAAAGCATACTAAGTAGTACAGTTGTAACAAAAGAGCGTCATCCGAGGGTTAAAGAATACCGAATGAAAAGTTAAAGTGTCGATGGACGTTGTAATACTGAGTGCAAGAGATCACTTTTATAAATCTTTAACAATTTAAATATATTCAGAACCACTATTGTTCCTGTATCTAAATTTTAAAGCGGGCATAATTTCTATTTTGAACAAAAATTCACACTGTTCCTCAAGGAACAACAGAAAATATAATCTGTCTATAAGAAGCGACTTCAAAAATATGTTAAGAAAAATTGTAAAATAAATTTGTGAATTGTGGAAAGCATACTAAGTAGTGCAGTTGTAACAAAAGAGCGTCATCCGTGGGTTAAGGAATACCGAATGAAAAGTTAAAGTGTCGATGGACGTCGCAATACTGGTTGCAAGAGATCACTTTTATAAATCTTTAACAATTTAAATATATTCAGAACCACTATTTCTCCCGTATCTAGAATTTAATGCGAGCATAATTTCTATTTTGAACAAAAATTCACACTGTTCCTCAAGGGACAACAGAAAATATAATCTGTCTATAAGAAGCGACTTCAAAAATATGTTAAGAAAAATTGTAAAATAAATTTGTGAATTGTGCAAAGCATACTAAGTAGTACAGTTGTAACAAAGGATACCGAATGAAAAGTTAAATTGTCGATGGGCGTGTTGAAACTGGGTATACATGCCTAGCTGGTTGTTCCAGCGTTAATTACCCGGCAGCAATAATAAAGCCCGTCGTCTTCTCGTCGGATCTGAGCGAGGATGCTCGCGGTGGGTTTCGTTAGGGTAACCTAACCCGCGGCGTGTTTATTTTGCCGATGAGAAGCCGCGTCCGCGTAAAACGAGAATGATATTTACGACGAGCACGGTACGCGGAGCCGAAAACCCGCTTTATGATCAAGCCTTTCCGCGCGGCCGAAAGGAACGGCCTGTGGCCCCTGCAATAGGAAACGGGAGATGCGTATCCAGTTCGTAATTTGTGTGCGGCCAGTAATTTCGTTCTTGCTGTCGACTGCAGATGCCTGTTGCTTTGTCGTGACAAAGGGATTTTCGAGGTCTCCGCGGCAAGACCGATCAACCGAAATAACAACCTCGATCGAGATTCGCGGTGCCTCGCACCATCGCCCTTCTACTACCGCGGCCAATTCGAACGCGATGTAGGCCAAACCTGCGTCTAAACTTGGCGACTGGGTTATTCCGGTCAACAGACACGGAGAAAGAGAGAGAGAGAGAGAGAGAGAGAGAGAGAGAGAGAGAGAGCTTGATGGGAATCGATAATTTTCTGTTGCCCGATAGGCGAATAGTTTCAGTAATTGTGCGCCTCTTACTCGGCAGTGGAAATTGTACCACTTCGGAGATATCGAGGTTTTTGGTCTCCGAATATCAGTCGACCGGTAACTTTCGGTTAAATTGCTACTGGAGCGTGCATCTTCGGGAGTTTGTAGTGATCGCCCATTTATGGAGACTTGTAAAGTGTAGAGAAAATTTAAATTTGATTTTTCAATTTATTATTTCTCCGTGGAATTTAGACCAGAAAATGGAAAGATTTAGAGGAGAATCTCGGTGACTGATGCACGCCGATTTTGATGAAACCTTGTACAAGTATTCAGTACACCTATCTTGGAATTTAGCTGTATTTCCTTTGTAAACGTTTTTTTACGTTAACACGTAGACTGTCGTGTCACCCATGTATGGGTGACAGAATTATTTGTCCATACTTAAAAATGAATTATTACGCTAATATAATTATTGTACGAAATTTGGTTAATATATTTTCCATTCAATAAATTACTTCGATTTTATGAAATGTTTGAGGCCATTGCTTTGGCAGTCAAAGGGTTAAGGGAGAAATCGACCCTTTTATCTGAACCAACCATTCTATGTAATTGCTTGTAAATCGTAAACGATGAAGGATATAAAAAAATGGTTGAGGTGAACGTTATATTGTATCTTTGAGTTTGTAAATCTGTGCGTAAAATTTTTGAAAAAAAAATTTTTTAATTTTCTTTATTTTTATTATATTTTTTTCAAAAAAAATGTCACAGATTTATGGGCCCAAGGATGCGATACAACTTTTACTCCAACTAGTTCTCAATATCTTTTGTCGTTTGCAATTTACAAGCACCCGTGTAGAAAGGCCAGTGAGGATCAAAATGTTGATTTCTCTATTAGAGTAAAAAACGGGTACAGACGTAGTAATGCTAAATTCTCAAAATTCGCTTGTGGCTTTACTTGTGAAAAATCCACTTTAAATTCTTACATATAGGTCTAGTGGATACTTGTGTAAAGTTAGTTAAAGGTTTTATTTAAATCGAAGGCCACAGCTTCTAATCGAAATAAAAGAATAATTCTTTTAGATTGGTTTGGATTCTCTTTTTAACACAAACGATTCTTCACGATGTTAATCATGGTATACAACAGGCATGGGCACGGGTGAAGCACCTCAAACGTGTGCTTCTCCCACCAACCTCCCTTTCATGCGCGAGGCCTGCGCACTGTTCGTAACGGGCAAAGCACGCCCTTCCTCTATGGTAACGGCGAATGCTGGTGGGGGACAGTGGGCGCTATGGTGGGGGCGGTTTTGTGCCAATTGAAACAAAAATGCCTATGGTATACAATATCATTCAAGAGTATTCTTCGACTTTCTTGTACGATTTATTGCAATTTGAGGAATGGATACTTACTTTTTATAAGAAAAAGTAGAAAGTAATAGCTAGACTGTGGATTTTCATGCAAATTAAAATTTGTCGGCGTCAACTGCAAGAGACTGGAACCAGACAGACATTTAAGTCTTATTTTTATAACTATGACAACCTGACAATAACAAGCATTCTTAAATCATTTTAACCTTCCTACTGTTTTAAATTGCACCTTCTCATTTTTCCCATTGTGCCGGCTACTTCCTATGCTCGTCAACAGAGGGACAGTACGACAACACTTTTCCCGCTACTACCTCAATCTTCCTCTGTTTGTATACAGGGTGTCCCACATAAATGTTAACACCTAAATATCTGTCGTACTTACAGTCCTATCAGAAAACTTTGGAGGACAAAGTGACACTATTGCAGGGGGCAAATATAATGGTAAAGAAAAAATTTTTTATGTCGTGTTTTTTAATGAAATTTCAAGGTCAGCGATGTTATTTCAAATGGAATAGTATATTTTTTTACGATAGTGGAATTTAGTGGATACCACCTTTTTGACCTTGAAATGACCTTGAGCAAGAATAATCTTGTTGGAGCGGATAAAAGGTGGAAGTTTAAAATTTACGTGTTTCAGCAAAGATTACGCGCTGTTTAAAGCGGGTTGACCTTTAAATATCATAATAAATGTTCGAAATGTTGACCATCCTCATTTATGCAATATTTCAATCTTGCATTAAATGATGTGTAGGCATTGTCGATTTCCTGAGACGTAATTGAACGTCGAACGAATTTATACAAGGAACTCTTACTGGTATAAAGTATGCTGCATTTTTACGCCAGGATTTGACGGGCCTTCTAGAAGAAATTACGTTACTCGATCGGGAGCGCATGTGGTTTCAACATGATGGTTGTCCAGCGCATTATTCTAAAGTTGCTAGAACGGTGCTAAATACGAAATATCCTGGACGCTGGATTGGGCGACGAGGAACAATTCCATGGCCAGCCCGTTCTCTGGATTTAACACCATTGGACTTTTACCTATGTGGCAAGATAAAATGTATTGTGTACAAAGATAAACCCACAACGCCAGAGGATATGCGGCAAAGGATTACTGCAGCATGTGCTTCAATTACGTCTCAGGAAATCGACAATTCCTACACATCATTTAATGCAAGATTGCAATATTGTATAAATGAGGATGGTTAACATTTCGAACATTTATTATGATATGTAAAGATCAACCCGCCGTAAACAACGCGTAATCTTTGCTGAAACACGTAAGTTTTAAACTTCCACATTTTATCCGCTCCAACATGATTATTCTTGCTCAAGGTCATTTCAAGGTCAAAAAGGTGGTATCCACTAAATTCAGTTTTTTATTGTCTACCGTGCTATCGTAAAAAAAATATACTATTCCATTTAAAGAAACATCGGTGACCTTGAAATTTCATTAAAAAACACTACATGAAAAATTTTTTTCTTTACCATTATATTTGCCCCCTGCAATAGTGTCACTTTGTCTTCTGAAGTTCTCTGATAGGACACCGAGTGTCCGGACACTCTTTAAAAACGAATAACTTTTCCAAAATTAGTTCAAACGGTTTGAGCTTTTTTGAGATGTTAGTCGCATTAGTTTACTAGGTAGCATGTAAATAATTTTTTCTAAAAATTGTTACTGGTCGGAATTGCGACGAAAATAGTAAAGGTCACGATTTTTAACTTTTTAATCTGTGTCTGTAACGAAAATTTAAAAGACGGGTTTTATAGGTCTAAGTTATGTACATGTACAAAGTTTCATCGAAATCGGTTAACGTCGTTAGGAGTTACAAACATTTAAAGGTGATTACATAAGGACAACCAAAAATCTGCGACTTTCACCCTTCAGCTCCCATCTTGCAATGTTCGTAGCTTGTAACAACATTAACCGACTTCGATGAAACTTTGCGCATGTATATAACCTGTGGAGATCTACAAAAGGTATATTTTAAATTTTCATTACAGGCACTGATCAAAAAGTTAAAAAACATGACTTGCTTTTTTCTTCACAATTTTGACCATTAGCAATTTGTATAAATAATTATTTACACGCTACCGAGTAAACTAATCCTTCTAACATCTCAAAAAAACTCAAGCCGTTTGGATTTATATGGGACACCCTTTATATACCGTCCTAAACTGTCCTTGCAACATCCTGCGTCTAAGGTACTGGTCCGCTAGATAGCCTTACTGACGAGTCCTCTAGCCGGCCTAGGACGAAACGCTTCCTTCTCCTTTTACCATCTTTTCATAATTCAACAGCCGCCATACCATAAACGCAATCTAGTAACAGCAGTAAGATATAGACGCATGGTTAACACTAGATTGCCCAAGGAAGTCATTTTGACTGCTTTTTAATTTCAACTAGAAGAAGAGTCGATCACCAATGATGAAAATGAAAGTGTCATCAATATGCCCAGGAAAAGAAAATTTTTTTTCTTGTTAATATTTACTAATAACTTGTTATATAACTGTAAATAATATAAAAAATATTAAAAATTAATTTTAAACTTTCTTTACACATTAGTTATTCTTTCACAATGCAGTCATTTTGACTGCTTCTGGGCAATATAGGTATATACTAAGTTTCAGTCTTTCTAGTGTTAATGGAATAAACTTCCAATGACAAAAATGTCTACACATTCAATCCTGTTAGTAGCATTCTCAAAACCATTCCCAACGCATCAAAAACAAGTCATGCCCTAACAGTACTATTTCGTAAACACAAGTTGGCAAAATCGCCGTGCAAATTGCGCCCAACGTTTGTCCACGCGGTAACGAGTCCCAATATTTGGACAGTCGCCAATTTCCTCAAACAAAAGAAAAAAAAGAATTAGTTTCCTTCTCCTATATACAGAGAGTGGGGGGAATGGAGGAGAAGGAGGAGTATGTCCGACCAGTAAAAACTTTCCATAGTAGTCACCTCGAAAAATTCGTAATTGCACTTAGCAAAAACGAGATCGAGGTCCCGCACAGTGTGGAGAGCAGAAAGGACAGAGCAGTTTACCCTCGAACTCTGGCATCCAGTTAAACTCCACTTTCGAATCCCAATTTCTTCGTCAAATTCGGTCGAGCAGGAGGCGCGGTCCGTGGGCAAAATGGGGATGGGTAACGACCATTACACGGTCCAGAGGCGTGAATTCGTTACTGGGTTACTCTGTAGTACCTGGAACGAAGTCTTCTCGGCCGGTTCTGTCGTCGGTTCTTTTATTAAGATTAAAAAGCAGCGGCGTCGGCGTAATTACTTGGCGCTGGCTAGATGACTCGAGAGACTGATTGGCGAGGAGAGCAGTGTCCTCCACCCAGGCAGAGAAAAAGAGAGAGAGGGAGAGAGAAGATGGGTGTGAAAGAGGCGTCGATATCCGGGCGGGCCGCACCAATAAAGGCGGTGAAACAAAATAGAAAAGTGAAAACAAGCGTGCCACCCGATACCGGGTTTCTCATTATTTTAAGTGAATGCGGGGGGTTGGAGGGAGCGGGGGTGGAGGGGGGAGTTGCGGGCTGAGGTACAGAGCGTGTATATGCACGCCATATATCACCACTTGCCACTCAGCCGGCCGGTATCGTATAATCGAGTTGTCAGGCAAACTACCCCTTACGGAGAATGGGTCCGCTATCGTTGTCGCCGCCGCAGACGCCGGCCGACGCCATAGTAGTTGCCTAATGCACGCGTTATTACGTTACACGCATTTAGAACTTGCCTCCTATTAACAGTTTGCCATCATCTGCGGCTGCCGACGGGTACCCCGGTTCCACCGGATCGAATCCAAGGCGGGAGGCGTCGCGACGACCGAGACCCGAGACACAGGACTCGATGCACGGTTGCTCCGCGCGACGCGACGCTAACTTTGTTCACCCGTCGAACCGGATTTAATACTGCCGAACCCATTACCGCGACGATCTAATGGATCATTCGCTAGAAATGCTCCCGCCGTCCGATAGGGTCTCTCTCAGACAATGCATTGTTTGTGGATGATGATTTTCTTGGGTGTCTTTTTGCAATTTTTAAGGGAATTTGTACTGTTCTTGAGTTTGATAGGGTTTTTGTTTATTGATGCTGGGGATTTGCGATTTTTCAAAACTAATCGATTATTCTACTTGTTACGCGAAATGTTAGATTGTTTCATTAACACTAAACCTAACAGCGCTGGTCAAATGACCGCTTTTAGGATTTTTATTTTACAATTATTGAAATTGCAAATATGCTTCCAGAGATGCTTTGGGGTTAGGTAGATGGATGGGTAAATATGTTATTATTACGTACGTGATTGTGCTGCTATCTAACGGATCTGCTCGGAACTATTTAGCCCATTTTATGTGTATCACCCACGGACTTAAGGACTGTTCATTATGCTGCGGGGGTGGGGCGAAAGACGGAAGGGGTATCAACTTGTCGGCCATCTTGGATGGCAAACACTGTGGTGCGCTCTATAGGCAGTGTTGGAATATGGTGCAAGATTTCACGCGCATGCGCGGAGATTTCAGCCTCGGTAAAGTAAGATTCTCGATAAAATGGGGTACCTTGTGCACCCAGCAGAATTTTAAAAAATTGGTATGATTTGATTCTGAAAAATGAGTGTATAACATGTGCATTTGTGTATATTTTGTAACTCGTAGGACACGTCCTGAAGTCTTTTTGTCCGGAATAGATTGTTTCGAGACATTTCCGCCAATATAACTGTCTCAGGGCTCCACTACCTCGGTCATCATGATATAGATACATTACTGTTTTGGCCGCGCATGCGCGTGCAATCTTGCACCATATCCCAACGCTATCTATAGGCAACTTTAAATAATAGTTGCGCGAATTTGCAATGCAATCATGCGGGAAATAGGTACACATAATTTATTTATAAATTTATATTAGAGCCGAATGTGCAATATTTTGTATATATATATACAGATATATATATATATATATATATATATATATACAAATATACTTGTTATGCATTCATTTTTCAGAATCAAATCATATCAATGTTCCCGCAACGTTATATAGATGGAAACACTAGTTTTGCCATCCAACATGGCCGCAGTCTACCATCTCTCCCCGCTCGCGACACGACCACTCTCAACCATAAACCCACTTTATACTCAGTCCTTTAAGTCCGTGGTATCACCTAGCAAATATATCAATATGACGGCGCTTTAACCTGTCAAAAATGCTTAAAAGTGTTCAACTTTATACTCGTATAACTTTTGAACCAATGAATTCCTCACAATAAGATTTTCATTTTCGGTGTTTTCTCATCGAAATCTATAGGATTGCATAAAAAAACTTGAAAGAAAAGAGTTCTCCAAAACGAAGTTCAACCGTTATTACTACTAAAGAATTGATTAAGGGAGCGAAGCAATTGGCTCCCAATGAACAAGTTTTAAAAAAGAATATAAAACAACCACCGGTGAATAATATTAATTGTTATTACTATTAAAGAATTAATTAAGAAAGCGAAACAATTGCAATTGGTTCCCAATAAACAAGTTTTAAAAACGAGTATAAAAGAACCACCGGTGAATACACTTAATGGTTGCTATATTTCAGAAAATATATACTTAGAACATAGATTGTTCTAATTGTGTAGGACAAGAGGTGCACCGTGGTTCGCAGATTACTCGAACGGTCGGCCGGTGCGTTAATAAATGGAAATTCGTGTGAATAGAACCGGGATTTATTCTCGGAATGTATTCGAGGCACGATACTCGCCGCGATAACACGATAACTACGTCAAAGTGCTGTTCGACCGTCAAAGCTGTAACCCTGTCTGAGAGTAGGGTGTACGTGATCGTAGAAGTAGATTCGGTTGTAAGTGACAAACTGTCCCGTGAATGATAAGGGACGGTAGAGGATCGGCTAATATCCAAAGTTGTGTTGCGCGATCGTTACCCGATACGACGCGGCTATCAAGCAATAGAAGCGAAACAACGCACTGTGGTCTAATATTTCCGGAATATAGGATTTCTGGCTCTCCGTGTGCGTCTACCTACGCGAAATGTTATTGCCGGAATGCTTTGTCGCCTCCTGTTCGTTACATTCCAATTCCCTTCAGACGCATCGATGCGCAATCCTCGACAGAATTAGACACAGTGGTAGCGAGAAATAGTATCAACATTTATCAAATTAACATTACTCTTGGTTAAATCATTCTCAATCTCTGAATATTCGTATACTACGTACATGATTTGGTGATTCGTTCAATTTATTATGTATACACTTTTGTGCAAATAACTCATATTTCCTTATGGAGCATAAAAATTGTTTATATCTGAAGGAAATGGGTATTCACTTTAAATTAAATGACGCACGAGAGTTAAAGAAACTGTTCTTTTATTTAATAAGAAATAACTCAGAAAACGACTGTACGGTTCGTAAGCCAAAACTGAAGTGAGAAAAATAAGGAGAAAGTCTCGGGCGGAAAACCTCTATTGGGTCCACTCGAGGAAAACTAAAAATAGAAGCATAGTTTTATTACTGGTGCCCTCTTTCAAAGCAAGGTTCCAGACCTTTGGTTTCTGACCTGAGGACTGTTAAAGAAAACAAGGACACTGTCAGTATCCTTCGACACTCAGCTTATTTCTGCAGCCAGATATTCCAACAATATCAATTGCAACAAGCTACAAAGAATAAGTTTAAAATAATAAATTGAATTAAATTAAATTCTTTTAATTTTCCAACTATTTCAACTGATTTATCCGTATATTATATTTGGATATACACTTTTCCCACATAAATACTCAAGAAAATTCTTATATTTAAACGATAGTATATTCCCAGTGGCTATGTCTTGCTAGAGAGCCTACATTTTACATCAGATTCATATTCAGCGACCCACAAAATATGGGAATACTAATTTTCAAGAAAATCTGCCATACACATCTGCCGTATTGAATCCGCCATTTTGTCTTCTGTAATTTCGATACCGATCGTAATACCGATTTTCAACTAAATTGCAGTATTTTTTTTCTTTTTTAAATGAATTTTTTAGGTCACATGCTCCTTCTCAGGTTGTTAGTGACCGCAGTGTATTTGTTTCAAATTTTTAGCCCACGTTTTGGCGATTCTGAACAATTGTGCGACGAAGTTCCTCGTTACAACAACCTGAATCAAATTTCCAAAGCGCATGGCTGTTCATTTTTGAACCTTTACCCAGGATTCCACGACCCACAGTTTAACGCGCGGTCGTAAAACCGTGAACTTTACATGTAATTGACACTGAGCGGTTTTATACAGCTAATTTCCTCTCCGAGTGTATCGGAATGATTCACTTAAGAGTGCGCTACTGCACAATTCCGTGGGTTCGCGCGGCGAAGCTTGCGGTTGCGAATTAATGGCCCGTTTCGAAGATTACGTTTATGCGATTCAGGCGATCGGGAAAGGTAAACTTATCTGGGGGTGTACAGGCTCCGTAGAGATGGGAATAGGGGGTGTTGGGCGAGGCAGAATTATTGCGCGATTACGGGGGGGCGGGGGGGGGATGGTTCGCGATGTACCGTTAACGAGCGTAAATGCCGCGTATCTGCGCACTCGAGCATTTACGTCATAAGCGCGTCGATATCGTGTTCCTCGCGACGACGAGGCGAAAAGGAAACAAAACGGTTTTCTGGAACAAGAACACTCCAGAGGCTCCGGGAAAAATCCGAACGAAAAACCAATAAATCACGCTGTGTTTAACGAACCTTCATGTTTCTATGCGCACCTTTGGGAATACCGGCGCGCGGCGCGCGGCGGAAGTGTTATTTTTACTGCGAGCTAGCCCGGCGTAATGTTCGAGAAGAACGGGAACGATGACGCTCGCTGCCCTCGTTACGCGATCTGACCGAGCAGAGAATACCAGGGAACGAATTACCGGATACTGACGCCTCATTATCGCTACACTCGCCAGAAACTACTCTTCGGTTAATAAAAACCTTGCGCTGCCCGGACAAAGTCGAAACGGCTCGACTGACTTCGATTTTTTCGCTTCGTCCTCGATTGCTGCTGTTCCGAGAACAATTTTCTACATTTCTGACGTATTTCTGCATAAAACTGTCTACTCCCTTTTGCAGTACCTAACGTTTAAATCTGAAATTTTGATGTTGTATTTAACACCTTGATTTCCGTACTAGTTTCTATGACAGTCGACCAAAGTTGAAAATCCTTATTCTATAATACGACGGTAGAAAAGACTAAGTTTGATACAGTAATTTCGGGTGAACTTTCTTTTAGCAACCACCTCCGATTGGCTCCAAACTTAACCGAAATATTCCCCATGCCCATGGGGAGTCATGTGGGTTGGTCACGTGACGCGGAAATTCTCTGCGCATGCGCAACAAATTGTTTGCGTTAATGACTCGTATCCGGCATTTTCACTTATTAACAAAACCTAAACTGTTGTTTCTTGTCTTTAATAAGTTTAATAAGTTACAATGAGTGACAATTCTGCTGAATCAAATCAAAATGATCCCGAGTGGAAGCCGCAAGAAGTGGCCCAACATGTTGCACGTGTTTTAGTAAGATCAATAGCATGGAATTGGCGCTGCCCGGACAAAGTCGAAACGGCTCGTTTGACTTCGGTTTTTTCGCTTCGTCCTCGATTGCTGCTGTCCCGAGAACAATTTTCTACATTTCTGACGTATTTCTGCATAAAACTGTCTACTCCCTTTTGCAGTACCTAACGTTTAAATCTGAAATTTTGATGCTGTATTTAACACCTTGATTTCCGTACTAGTTTCTATGACAGTCGATCAAAGTTGAAAATCCTTATTCTATAATACGACAGTAGAAAAGACAAAGTTTTATACAGTAATTTCGGGTGAACTTTCTTTTAGCAACCACCTCCGATTGGCTCCAAACTTAACCGAAATATTCCCCATGCCCATGGGGAGTCATGTGGGTTGGTCACGTGACGCGGAAATTCTCTGCGCATGCGCAACAAATTGTTTGCGTTAATGACTCGTATCCGGCATTTTCACTTATTAACACACCCTAAACTGTTGTTCCTTGTCTTTAATAAGTTTAATAAGTTACAATGAGTGACAATTCTGTTGAATCAAATCGAAATGATCCCGAGTGGAAGCCGCAAGAAGTGGCCCAACATGCTGCACGTGTTTTAGTGAGATAAATGGCATGGAATTGGGAAAGAATATACAGAGTGTCATCTTCCGGGAATTGTGCTGCAAAGAGACTGTTACATGGCTCGTATATGTGCAGAAACCATCACATACCTATGCATTTCTACATAAGCCGCCATGTTAAACTAGTTATATTACTTTATTTTGCTGGGTTAGGTATGTTAGGCAGGTTAGGTTAGGTTAGGTTAGGCCTGGTTAGGTTATCATGGGCAGGCTATGTTAGCTTAGGTTAGGTCGCGTTATGTTAGGTTGGGTTAGGTTATGTTATGTTAGGTTAGGTTGGGTTTAGTTGGGTTAGGTTAGGTTAGGTTTGGTTAGCTTGGGGTTTGCTTAATAATCCTGATTTGTACTTTTATACCTCAATTCGGTATTAAAATTATGTTTCGTCAGCAAAAAATTTATTCGATTTCCACGCCACAGCGTAATTTTTTGTTTTTGTCACTAGACTGTGAATTTATGTATTAATGACAACATTAGCAGATACTATGGCAATTATTTAGAAGTTTGCCCTCGTCACCGATTTTGACGACCTTGAAATATGTTGTCAAGGTCATCATTCAACTTTTCCCTATACACGTTACCGCCATTCGGATTTAGTTTTCGAGATATTCCCAAAAAACTATTGCTAGCACTTAATTGAATTTTCCGTATTCGTGCACGCCCCTTGGCAACGTAAGATAATATCCCTCCGAAGTTATGGAAATGCGTTTATAGGAGTTGACTCCATGGATTTCTTTATTCAGTCATACATTGTAATAAAAGTCGAATCAAATTTAAATAAATCCAATCTTCTTATTTTTAAAACACAATACAGACTAGTCAATCTTAATGATCGGTAGGTTTAGTGTTAAAGAATTTAAAAATACTGTTGCATTATCCCCAACTCATTTAAATTATTAATAAAAGAAATGAATTCCTGTGTAGTCCTTTTATATTAAAATAAATGCAGACACAGAAAATCCAAGAGTCTAACGCTTTACAATTATTTCTTATTATAACCGCAGAATTGCAGCTGCACTTAGTCGTTTCCTTATTTGCAGGTTTCGAATTTTTCTAAACGATTTCCAGTATTTGTATAAAAAGCGTTTATAAGCACTGTGATAATACTTGACAATTATTTCTAGCTACAATCGCGGTGTTACGGACGCGCTGATTTAAATTTTAATGAACGATCAGTCATATAGTATTTGCACAAGATCGTACACGTATTTCTGTATCATGAATTCGATTCTGAATTTTCTGCAGTTTCATCGACGACCCCGGTATTAAAAGTTACATCGGTTCGTTGGCCCGACCAGCAAGAAGCTCAATAAAATATACATTTTTCACCGGAACAGAAGCGACATTGCGAGCATATTTAATACGGCCGTATCCTTTCAGCGACAGCGTAGATAATTATGGAAAATTCATTTTCAAAGTAAATGGTTTGCTCTTTGTAACGACACCGCTCACTGTTGCAGCTTAAACGTCACGAACGTGTCCGAGATTACTTTGACCGATCGAGTGATGCGGGAAGAGAAACGAGAAAAGCACGAGCAAACTATTTGATGGGCCGAACGGAGCGATAGTGAATAGTCAATGAACTCATTAAAATGTTACACGACATCGTATTAAGGCAAAACTCTGGTTGCTCCGCAGAAAAAAGGTCGATGTAGAATATTACTTATTTTCGGTCAATTAATTATCATACTCGACAGTTTTAGAACGTTTCAAATATGTACGACTGATACACATGATTAAACGAGACAGCTCCCAAATACATTCCTTAAAAATATTATAAAACGATTTTCTATCAAAAGAAGGTTCTAATATCGTACGTTAGTTTCAATTTAAAAAGCTTTAATAAACACTGGATATTCTGGATCCTGTTAAATGGAGTTGAATCATGATAGCATTTGATCTCACAAAAATATTTTCCATAAAAATATTATTACTGGTTACAAATGAATAGGAAAGGATCTATTCGAAGAATCGGTTTTTAAAGAACTATTGTTAGAATTGGACTGTGGGTATTTATTTCTAGAATTTGGAAATCTGGTAATTTTAGAAAACCGGTACTTCTACATTAATAAAAATAGTAATAACATTCTTACTTTATTATTTCCATAAGGAATCTCATAGTCAGCTAAACCAATTATTGTTCTATTTTTATTGCATTTCAATTACAAAAATAATATGACCAAACAATGATGTAAAGTACACTACACAAACAACGAATGCACGATAATGTTCAATATTTTAAAACATCTTTTAATCTGCAGAATAAATTGATTAATTATTTTAACCCTAAATTGACGCAGTCATTTCATTATAAATTCATAAATAATGTTAATTTAGAATATATAATAATAACGTAAAAAAATTTAATAATTCAAGTAGATTTAATTGAATTTGTTATAAGGTTCGACATTTTACCGAGCAAAATAAATTTCTCCATAATTTCTATTCAAATTTTAATTAATCTCTTAGTCGACAAAATAAATTAATTCCTCATCGCAGTTCAATTGTAATAAAATCGTTCCGTTCATACGTAGCGTAAATAATATTACCAAAAAATGTAATAAAGTATAACAGATTCATCTTCAATCTTTCGGGTGACAAAATAAATTTTTTCTGTATTTTTTATCCAATTCTAAGGTGTCTTTAGTCAGCAAATTAAATTGTATTCTTCTAAATAAGATGAAACCTTTAAGTTCACAAAACAGTGTAAATAAAATTACCACAAAATGTCGCGAAGTACAGTAAGAACCTTTGTCATATAATTTCGACAACTAATTAATTTAAGTTCAACCTTTTCTCTCACCAAGATAAAATTTTCCCTAATTTTAAGAAAACTCATTTAATCGTCAAAATAAATTCCTCCTTCCATCCGTAAATAATTCAAACGATGCTAACAAAAATAACAAAAAGCTATAGTGAACGAGATAGTTGGTGTTTGATCTGTTAGAATGATTCCAAAGTATCTCTGGAAAATCGTGCAAGGGCGGTATCCCGATCCCGGAACGGCGAGACGCGGATCGTGAATAATTCCGTCTGCTAACCATTCATTTCGCGGCCGATATAAATTATTGCCGGAGGCGCATTAATTTCCTCAGCGAATAATTAACAACCTACCGGACAACGAAATCTTGGGCGAACCTCCCACGTCCCGGCAATGGTCAGTCTTACCCCTCGAAAGCGAGCGTTTGAGGGCTCCTAACTTCCGCGGTCGACACCTGAAATATTAATCATGACTTACACGCGTTGCACTACGGGAGTACAGGTATTCTCTATCTGCATTATTAAGTGACCTCGCGCACGAATTACGCTCTACGTAGGCCTGGCCCTCGCGCGCCTCGCAACGAATATGAATAGCCGTCGGTCCTCTGCTCGTTATTATTCCGAAAAGAGGCCCACAGTGTCGTGATAATTTAGCTGATCGCGCGTGCAACTGAGGGAACTGATGCGATTTTGTCTACGGCGCTTTCTGTGATAATTAATTCACCAAGGAACGATGCTCTTTCAGCTGCCACGCACTCAAAAGATATACTTGGGCAGCTACTCGAAAATAATTATCTTAGGAATTGTTACTGGGATTGGATGAAAAATAGAGAATCATCTTAGTGAACTATTATTTTTGTCTACTGCATTTCCTGTGGTCATTAATTCAATAAGGAACGATACTCCTGCAGCAGCCGCGCACCTAAATGATATACTTGAGGATCTATTCGAAAATGATTGTTTAAGGAATTATTACTTGGGCACGATGAAAAATAGAGGATCATCCTAATAATTATGTTTGAAAGGCTGGTTTGAGTGTATTCATGTGAATTATTATTTTTGTCTTCTGCATCTCCCGTGATAATTCAGTCACCTAGGAATGATGTGCTCCTGCAGCTGCCACGCACTCAAAAGATATACTTGAGCAGCTACTCGAAAATAATTATCTTAGGAATTGTTATTGGGATTGGATGAAAAATAGAGAATCATCTTAGTGAACTATTATTTTTGTCTACTGCATTTCCTGTGGTAATTAATTCACTAAGGAACGACGCTCCTGCAGCAGCCGCGCACCTAAATGATATACTTGAGGATCTATTCGAAAATGATTGTTTAAGGAATTATTACTTGTGCAGGATGAAATATAGAGAATCATGCTAATAACTATGTTTGAAAGGCTGGTTTGAGTGCATCCATGTGAAGTATTATTTTCGTCTACTGCATTTCCTGTGATAATTCAGTCACCTAGGAATGATGTGCTCCTGCAGCAGCCGCGGCCCTGAAAGATATACTCGAGGATCTCTTCAAAAATGATTGTGTAAGGAATTGTTACTGGGATAGGATGAAAAATAGAGAATCATCCTAATAATTATGTTTGAAAGGCTGTTTTGAGTGCATCAATGTGAACTATTATTTTTGTCTATTGCATCTCCTGTGATAATTCAGTCACCTAGGAATGATGTGCTCCTGCAGCTGCCACGCACTCAAAAGATATACTTGAGCAGCTACTCGACAATAATTATCTTAGGAATTGTTACTGGGATTGGATGAAAAATAGAGAATCATCTTAGTGAACTATTTTGTCTACTGCATTTCCTGTGGTCATTAATTCACTAAGGAACGATGCTCCTGCAGCAGCCGCGCACCTAAATGATATACTTGAGGATCTATTCGAAAATGATTGTTTAAGGAATTATTACTTGGGCACGATGAAAAATAGAGGATCATCCTAATAACTATGTTTGAACACTTTGAACACTTTTCTAACATAAGTTGCATGTGCGGAATGCATAACAATCTTGTGGTAGTAATTATCCATATGTTACATTGTACAAATTTATAATTAGTCTTCATTAGACAAATGTCTTAAACAGGACAAATACTAGCATTAACTATAGTGTGCTAATTCTGGTCAGGTGCTCACCTGTCAACGATGAATATTCTGAGACCTTGTTCAATTATGTCAAGCAAGTCTCTTTGACCCACGATGGAAGATCTTGCGAGGTCCTTCAAGGGCGATTCAAGGATCCCTCAGAGGGAATACCTGACAGGTCCTTTAAGTATCTCCTGGAGAATCCTAGGAGATCCTTCAAAGGCCCTTTGAGGTTTCCCCTCCAGAGGAAACCTGGATGTTCTTGTTAAGGAGAGCCCTAGATCCTTCAAGGTCCTCCTAGAGAAGCAGAGGATGAGATATCTTGGGAAGGAAGGATGCTGTCAGGTTCCTGAGAACAGTCTTGACAGGATCGCCCTTAATGCTTCTCTGGGGACCACCTGGAAAACTCGGGAAAGGACAATTTATTAACCTGGTCGACCATTTTGTGTTTCCTTTAGTGACTACTCTTGGTATGTAGCTTAATATTCCTTGTGAAAATGTTCTGAAGAATTGTTTATTAAAATGGTCCACAAGTTTGTCTTTCCTCCAACTAGATTTCATGGAAGTACCGTAAAATGTTTATTGTAACATCCTGTAAACAGTTATTTATTAACCTGGTCGACAATTTTGTGTTTCCTTTAGTGACTACTCTTGGTATGTAGCTTAATATTCCTGGTGAAAATGTTCTGAAGAATTGTTTATTAAAATGGTCCACAAGTTTGTCTTTCCTGCAACTAGATTTCTTGGAAGTACCGTAAAATGTTTATTGTAACACCCTGTAAACAATTATTTATTAACATGGTCGACAATTTTGTCTTTCCTGTAGCTATTTGTCTTTGAAGCAGCATAAAACGTTTACCGTAACATCATGTAAGAAATTGTTTATTAACGTGGTCGACAGTTTTGAATTTCCTCTAGCAACTTTATTTTGTAATACTTCAACATTTTCAGTAGAAAATGATCTTCAGAATTATTTAATAAAGTGGTCGACAATTTTAGCTTTCCTTTAGCAGCCTCGCTTTGAAATACCTCAAAATTGTTAGTGCAAAGACCCCTTTACTAGATCCTTTACTGAGAATTTTCACATTCGTCCAACTCTTGAAATACAGCGAAAATATGCACTGTAAAATGTTCTAAAATACTGTTCATTAACGTAGCTGACAATTTTGTCGTTCCTATAATATGATCCCTCTTTGATGTAACTCAAAATTATTAGTAAAAGGCCCTAAGGAATTGTTCATGAACATAGATAAGCATATTGACGCTTCTTTAACAATTACTCTTGAAATACCGCGAAAATATGTTCTGTAAAATGTTCTAAAATATTGTTCATTAACGTAGCTGACAATTTTTTGTTCATTAATGTAGCTGAAACTTCGATTTGCTCGGAAATGAATTTTCAGCTCGAAATTTTCGAATTACTCGAATATTCTATTAGACGTCCGTTGTTACTATGCATACTTCACTTCGCATGTAATTGTTTTGAAATTGAACCAACAGATATCGTGTCATCCGAGGTTCGCTTTCATCAAAAGTGCAGAACTTATAATAACCTTATTTTTTATGTTTTTCTAAAAACTGGTCAACTACGTGAATATAGAAAGTAGAGGTATGGGAGTACTCGATTTATTCGAGTATTCGAATTTCGAGTCGAGTAATGATCGGTCTGTCGAGCCGAGTCAAGCGTTTGAATTTTCCGAGCTACTTGAAATCGACGAACTGCTTAAAAAGAATGCCAGCTACTTGAAAAAATCAACCCGCTCGAATATTCGAGCCCTCGTGAAACTTCGATTTACTCGGAAATGAATTTTCAGCTCGAAATTTTCGAATTACTCGAATATTCTATTAGACGTCCGTCGCTACTATGCTTATGTTTTTCTAAAAACTGGTCAACTACTGGTGCCTTTACCTTAATGGTTGCTTGGAAGTTCCGTTTATGAGGTTGAAAGTAGCGCTGATACCGAAATAAAGCGTTAAAATCAATCCGGCGCGCGCCAGCATTCCGCTAGTTCCCCGAAGTAGTTGCGTTATAATGAATTTACCGAGTTCGCTGTTTAACAATGCACATCTCGCCACCGCGGCTGTGTTCCGTTGCGAACGATAACCCGTTGAAATACGTTACGAGCCCGCCGTTTCCGGGCCCCCGGTAATGCAGCAGGTTTAGATCTTCTAATCTATTTGATACATTACTCGCCGCATTGCTGAGATTGTTTCGTGCCCGGAAAGCGGCATTAAATCTCCTTTCCAGTCGAGTCCTAAAATGTTATTACTATTTTAATTGCGCCACGTGTCGACGAACAAGAATTTATTTGTTTCCCCCATTCGCTGATTATGAAGTTAACCCACCACGGTTTCGCACTCAATGCCGCCTACATATTCGATCTGTTCCAAATCTAGTCGTGAACACGCGATTAATACGGTCGTTAGCTTAATTAGCCTGTACAAATGATTTTCGTGTAATTGTATACGGGACGATTACATCGCCAATCGAGATTGCCATAATCTTATACTGTTCAATAAATTATTTCAATCTCAAGAAAAATAATGCAATTTTTGGTGCAAGACACTTTAGTGCGCTCGATAATCGGTGATTTTTAAGAATTTTTTTTCGTAATAACTACAAAGCGGATGTTTTTCAAAATTTCTTGGTGTTATGTTCTATATTTAAACGATACAAAAATTGGTCTACATTAACGATTAATATATTTATTCAAAATCCTTTCGACACGCGACTGCAGGAATATTTCTGGCAATAATTTCTTAGAATGTTTCTTGACCATTTTCTATGGCTGTAACCCTTCATTTCTTTGGTTATATACTATTTAAAAAATGGCTAAAAATGTCGATTAACACAATCTTGGTGTTTTCATAAAGTAATGTAAAATAGTCACCTTTAGTGCTGCATAAACCGTGGTCCAAGGACATGTTTGACGATTTTCTCCGGCTATACCCTTCATTTTTTTGGTTATATACTATTTAAAAAATGGCTAGAAATTTCGATTGGTGTTTTCATAAAGTAATGTAAAATAGTCACGTTTATTGTTCCATAAACCGTGGTCCAAGGACGTGCTTGACCATTTTCTCCGGATATACGCTTCATTTCTTTGGTTATATACTATTTTAAAAATGACTAAAAATGTTGATTGATACAATCTTGGTGTTTTCATAAAGTAATGTAAAATAGTCATGTTTAGTGCTCCATAAACCGTGGTCCAACGACATGCTTGACGATTTTCGCCGGCTATAACCCTTCATTTCTTTCGTTATACACTATTTAAAAAAATGGCTAATAATTTCGATTGACACAATCTTGGTGTTTTCATAAAGTAATGTAGAATAGTCACATTTAGTGCTCCATAAACCGTGGTTCAAGGACATGATTGACCATTTTCTCCGGCTCTACCCTTCATTTGTTTGGTTGTATACTATTTAAAAAATGGCTAAATATTTCGATTATTGTTTTCATATAGTAATGTAAAATAGTCACGTTTAGCGCTCCTATACCCTTAATATTCTTTGGTTATATAGTATCCCAAAAATGGTTAAAAATCTGGATAGACAAAATCTTGTTATTTTTAGAAAGTCATGTGAAACAGTCACTTACAGTGCTCCATGAACCTAGTGCTAAATAAGATTTAATACGCTGCGTCCAACTTCCTCCCGTTCATTAAGAATGCCCATCAAGTTGTCCAGTTCGCAAGACAATCTCGTCGGCCAAGAAAAGAAATAGTCCGGGCCTCGCTGATAGAAAATAAGTCCCGGTAAGTCTCGGATTCCGTCGAGAGAGCTCTCCGACGCGATTTCTAAGAATCTAACCAGGCCGGGGAACGTTTCTGTAAAGTTTAATCGCATTTAAAGAGCTAAAAGGTTCTCGAACCTGGAGACGGTGTTTCCGGCGTGCTTAACCAGCCGTCCTTCGTTTCGAGAGATGCGATGGCCGTATACTCGAGATAGACAATGAAAGGGAACGGAGGCTGGACAGTTTTATTTCTCGAGCAGTTTTCACGCTCATGGGGAGGGGGGAGAGGGTAGGCTGAACGGACGAAAATTAAACGTCGGATAGGAGACGTTGCTGCTGTCACTGACAACGTTGCGCGGGGGACCAAAGAAATAGAGGAATTACCATGCCGGACCCCCGTGGAGGAGCCCGTGTCACCATGGGCTTAGTCCACGGAATTGCCGTGGAGGAAAGTGACTGTGAGCTTGCCGTTGCTTGTCGATGTGTTTGAGACAGTGTTTGGTCCCATGTTTTGTTCAAATATTCCGATTTAGAAAAACTGTACTTCATGCGCATGATATACAGTGTGTGTGATTTATTATGGAAACATGTGAACATTTTTTAAAAATGTAGAATTTTGAGGGGCAAATATGATTTAGCATCATACTGTTTATTTTGAAAGTGGTTTAAAATCCATTTTTGGAGAAAATTGAGAAATGACAAAATAAACAATTAGTTTAGAGGGAACATTGAATTTATGAACCGTTCCCGAAAGAAGAAAAATTGTCTGAAACCACTTTCAAAATAACAGGTCCAGGTATCAGTAAGTTATGGAATTTTTTTTTTTTTAAATTGATCGGTGACAAAAGGTAGAGGTTTCTATTTAAAAAATTCAATTCAATCTTTAGAAATCTATCCAAGGTCATAGCAAAGACAAATAAATATTAGCATCATATTTGCCCACTCCCCCCCCCCTCCCAGAACATTACAATGTTCGACTGAAAACTTTTTTCGTGTCATTCAAATCACACTGTACATATTTATGAGATGACGTCATGCGTGTGATGATGTAGTACGCGTCTCAAAATATCGTGAAACCGTTCGTGGCGGCTACTTAACTATAGTAAGACAACGCCTTTCCCGCTACTACCTGAATCTTCCTCTGTTTGTATATACCGGGTGTTTCACCTAACATGACCACCTTAAATATATCGCTTATTTTGTATGATAGAAAAAATGTCAGGTGGAGATTTGAATGGAGGTTCGAAGGCGCCAATACGGTGATGGGCCAAATTTTTTTCTCAAGGTCATTTTTTCGAGATTTCAAGGTCATCGTATTTTTCTTTTAAATAGGACTGCATATTTTCACTACAACAGTTTTATAGCTTATAAAAAAAAACGCATCCAAAGAGGTTCAATATGTTGACCTTCGCGTGACCTTTAGCGAGAAAATTATGAAATGCCGTAAACAACGCGTAATCTTTGCTGAAACACGTATTTTTTAAACTTCCACATTTTATCCGCTCCAACATGATTATTCTTGCTCAAGGTCATTTCAAGGTCAAAAAGGTGGTATCCACTAAATTCAGTTTTTCATTGTCTATCATGCTATCGTAAAAAAAATATACTATTCCATTTAAAATAACATCGGTGACCTTGAAATTTCATTAAAAATCACGACATAAAAAAACTTTTTCTTTACCATTATATTTTCCCCCTGCAATAGTGGCACTTTGTCCTCCGAAGTTCTCTGATAGGACTGTAAATACGACAGATATTTAGGTGTTCCCATATATATATGGGACACCCTGTATATACCGTCCTAAACTGTCCTTGCAACATCCTGCGTCTAAGGTACTGGTCCGCTAGATAGCCTTACTGACGAGTCCTCTAGCCGGCCTAGGACGAAACGCTTCCTTCTCCTTTTTCCATCTTTTTATAATTCAACATCCGCCATACCATAAACGCAATCTAGTAACCGCAGTAAGATATAGACGCATAGTTAATGGAATAAACTTCCAAAGACAAAAATGTACTATTCCATTTAAAATAACATCGGTGACCTTGAAATTTCATTAAAAATCACGACATAAAAAATCTTTTTCTTTACCATTATACTTGCCCCCTGCAATAGTGTCACTTTGTCCTCTGAAGTTTTCCGATAGGACCGTAAATACGACAGATATTCAGGTGTTCCCGTTTATGTGGTACACCCCGTATATCAATCTCTTCCCGATCGTTCACTCGCCCAGCAACCAAACATAAACATGTACGTACATAGATCGCCTATTACATAGTTCAATCTGTATCGAACCTTATATCTTATACTCATTGCGCCTCGCGCCTAAAAGCTAACCCACCGGTCTAGTAAAAGTGGACGTGTTAACAAATATTTTTCATCACCGAGATTCCCTGGATGTTTCCAACACTGCCTCGTGCCTTCGGATGTGCCTTTATTATCCACTCATCCTCGTATCTTCTATTTATCTTTCCCCGAGTGGTCCAAGACGTCGTTATCTAGAAACACGATCGTGCTCGCGTTTAGAATATCGACAACCAGTCTCGATAAGACACGGGCCAGCGTTCTGGCCCCGGCGGGCTGCGTTTGGCATCCAATCTGTTCGTTTCCTTGCTCGTCGCTCGATTTCCTATCAAGGTTTCAACGTCTATTACGAGTCGCTCGGCTCTGCTCGGTTCCGCGCGGCGAGACATTAACAATTTTAAATTAGTTTTACGTCGTCGACGCGCCGCGCAGCCGTTGCGATAATCGACAATTGCGAGATCGCCGACGCCTTCGAAGCGGGACCATCGAGCGTCGCGACGGCGGCCGCGAGTCTCGCATTCGTCGTTCTGTTGCGTGAAATATTTTCAGTTTTTCACCGGCAGCGTCTTTTAGACTCGCGACGAGCTGCCGGAAAATATTTTAATGCATTCCGCGTACCGCGCGTTCACGGAGAGGGAAACATGGATAGAAGGGGGACAAGGGAAACGAAAGGAAAAGGGTGAAAAAAAAAGAAGCGGCGCGACCAAGAGGGTCGTGGGAAATTGAAATTTCAGAGCTCTGTATTTTCCCTCGGAATTACGCCGCGCCGGCTAAGATCCGGCTACGACCCGCGTTATTTCCAGCCGTAATGAGTGGTTGTTAGCGTCTGTTGTGCTGTATATTTCATGAAACCAAACCGGAACTTTTTCCGCCGTGTCATCATCATCCGGCGCTTCTGCATTAGTCATCGGACCTCGTCCATTATTCGTGCGGCGACGATAGCCGTGTGCCGCCGCTTGCGCACCGAACAAAGAAACTTTCCCCACCGGTGCACGCGAGTTTTCCTGTATTTCTTATTTTGTATTCTGCGGTTGCTGGCGGTATACACGTCGATACGTCGATACCTGGAAACGGTTCTTGTAGCTAGAAAATTAAATGCAAGGGGAAATTTAATCGGGAATCGTCCCCGGGCAAAGAGCAGTTCTCGGAGAGAAAGGATTCTGCTTTGTGCCGCCGGTAACGAGGTCGTCTAAACTTTTCCGAGAGATAAGTTGCTTTGTTTGCGGGGAAGATTTGTAATGGGGAGTGCCAGCGCTATAATAGCATCGTGGAGATTCATCGGAATACAAGATTTTGCTCCAGAGATACTTCATTGAGTCTAAAGACAACTTTAACAGTACGCCTACTAAGCAAGAAACATACACAGTGGCTCACAATTATGGCAATTTTTGTAGATGAATTTTAAGAAAGTGGAATCAAATAAAATCTTGTTTTCAGTGGTAGTAGCTTTTGTAGATCTGAAATCAATTAAAATTGTACTAAATTCTGTCATTTTCTATATTCCAGCATTTGTTGAACATTTTCAAAATCCATAAATGCATAAAGATTAATAATTATGATATATGTTGGTTGGGATCGTCGAAGTGGCATCAAATAAGTTTCAGCTGCAAAATAATCTCTTTCTTGAGATTCAAATTGCATAAATAATAGAAAATAAGACTAAGTTTCTATATACAGGGTGTCCCACACAGATGGGAACACCTAAGTGTCTGTCGTATTTACAGTCCTATCAGGAAACTTCAGAGGACAAAATGACACTATTGCAGGAGGCAAATATAATGGTAAAGAAAAAAATTATTTATGTCGTGTTTTTTAATGAAATTTCAAGGTCACCGATGTTATTTTAAATGGAATAGTATTTTTTTTACGATAGCACGATAGACAATAAAAAACTGAATTTAGTGGATACCACCTAAAAAAATATGTTTAAGTTTCTATACATACCGTGTGTTAATTTCGTACTACTCACATTTGCGGCTACAATTTTTCGGTATGTGCTTAAATAAAGAATTCAATTTATTCATTTCGTATGAAAGCGTTCTAATAATTTTAATAATTGTTAGACAGAGAACAGTGCCAAATGCTAAAATAATTATTAGCAATTATTAGTCATTATTAGCAATAATAGTAACGGAGCTGTAGTAGAATTGATTGAACATTTTTTGGCGAGTTCTGCGATGGGCGACCATCTACGGCTCAGTGAGTAGAATAGGACGAGTTATGATCAGACAAGTGAAAAAGGCATGATCTACGATCGGACAAGTAGAACGGAGACGACCTATTGTCGGATAAGTAGAATATAGACGAGTTGGTTGGTCCAAAGTGCAGAAAATTAATTTATTGAGATATTTTATATCTTTTTATGGAAAGGACTCCATTGAAGGTGCAGAAATTGATGCATATTCATTGCTTAATATTATAACACGCGGTTAAACGAGTAATACCTACGCTACTAAAGCTAACATCCTTGTCAGATATTCATGATAGCATGGTATTTAATTCTGCTAGGTTTATATTCGTAGACTGTTGATATTATTGCAAAATACGAAATTTCTTGTATCTTTCTAGTCTTGCTAAATTTCACGTACACATTAGGTATAAATAATAATACTCCATGCTTCTATATCTCTGACAATTTCCAAAATATAATAATAAATCTTTGCAAGGACATGTCTTTACTACTTCAGGAAAATCTAAAGGAAGATGAGTTTTATAAACTGCACATACCAGAAAATCATTTGAATTCGTTCGAAAGCACAAGTAAAGCATCATCTCAGTTGAACGATCGTAGTTTCCATAAAAGCTGCATGTTTTCCAAACATGTGTTCAAAATTTCAAAGTAATAGCACCATTATCCTATTCCAAATACTATGAAATATTCACGAAAAGATCGTAAATTTCTGGAAGCACAAGTTTAAAATTCCTCAAGCCTTGAAACCTGTGTGTCTTTACCAATTTACAAGAGATCATTATAAAAGCTTGCAAATAAACTTCCGCGGTCGTAAACTGTATGAACAACTAACGACAGATGAATATTAAAGATCGTAAATAGGAGAAAATGGCTTGGGTTCGTTCGAAAGCAGGGAGGTTGGATGTAGAAACATTCAGGTGTTGAACCAAGGTGGATGGTGTGACCTCGCTAGAAAATGTAAAACCCCACCTCCGGTGAATGAACGTAGTTTCCATAAAAGCTACATGCTTTCCAAACATGCGTTGAAAATTTCAAACCAATAGCATCATTATCCTTTTCCAAACACTATCAAAAATTCAAGTCAAGTTCGTACATTTCTAGAAGCCCACATTTAAGGTTCCTCAAGCCTTTAAAGCTGTGTATCTTTACCAATTTTCCAAATACCATTACTGTTCCGTTTCTCAGAAAGGGATGTCTTTTACGAAAATATATTATTTTATTTCAGTACCCGTATTTGCGAACCGTAAGCAAGGTGATTGGGTTCCTTCGATGCCCCATTTGCCCTGCACATTTTCCAAAATTACAAACACTAATAGCACCGAATTACCCGTAGTAGCAATATTCCCAAAAAACCGTTAATCTTCGTTAAAACGTTCAGCATATTATTGACCTATTGTACACATTTGGCAACCAGAAGTCGAGCCATCGTCGACTCCTTTATTTTCGCTTGCTTTGTTCGTGTGACGGCACTTTTCTGGTTTATTGCCTACTGTGGTACCCCCTTGGATTCCCCGCAGGCGTCACTCGAGTGTACAAGCGTACCTGCGAGTGACTCCCGGTTTGGGGGCGGTCATTTACTCTGTCGGATTATGGGTATAAAACAACGTACACCCTCTTTAAATATAAAATAGAATTTATTCTATATAATGCGTTCGAAGACACGTTCTGAGGCACGTCTTTACTCTTCAACGAAATATTTTAGAGTGAGGACCGCTCTGGAAAAAGTAAACGATCGACCGAGAGTCGAGGGTCCCATAACGCGGGCAGCACAGATACAATTTATCAATTATTTATACAGGGTGGGGGAATAACTATGTCCAGTTTGAATATTCCCGTTATTTGTAATAATATGAAAAAATGTTATATAGAAAACTTACACGGTATAGAGGGGGACATATTGTGACACAAACCTTTTCTGCGTGGGTGGAGGCATAGAGGAGATTTCAAGGTCAACTCTATTTTTTTAAATGGAATGCTATGTTTGTTTTATCACGATGTGATAGCCAGTGTTGAGACGAATTCAGCGAGTTATCATTGAAGGTCATGCAAGGTCAAATATGGTAGTAAAATAAACTTTATTACATTACGGGAGATGCTCGAATTGATGACTGTTTGCGTCAATGCAAAGTTGCAATCTTCGTATCCCTGCGTCACGTGCGTCTTATCGTTTTTGAACTTATTCTAGCACATGCTGTATTATTTCATAGACCCTCACTTTTACATAAACGAATGGTTTTGTAACATTGTTTATGTTGTGGCAATGCATCGCGTATAGCTAGAAATGTAAACATCTCATCAGCTCGTAATGTAAACATCTCACCAGTTCGTAACATTAACATGAATCGGTCAGTCAGTCTCGGTCGATTGTTAAGTCAAGTAGCTGCGTGATCATCAAAATGAAGTTTTCTTTCGAGGAACAAGTGGATATGATCCTCATTTATGGAGAAATGCGACAAAATTCGATAAGAGCTCAATCCTTGTATGCTGAACGATATCCAAACCGTACACATTCTTCGCACCGAACATTTGGAAGATTGTGCACAAAATTATATGATACGAAGATTACAACTTTGCATTGACGCAAACAGTCATCAATTCGAGCATCTCCCGTAATGTAATAAAGTTTATTTTAATACCATATTCGACCTTGCATGACCTTCAATGATAACTCGCTGAATTCGTCTCAACACTGGCTATCACATCGTGATAAAGAAAACATAGCATTCCGTTTAAAAAAATAGAGTTGACCTTGAAATCTCCTCTATGCCTCCACCCACGCAGAAAAGGTTTGTGTCACAATATGTCCCCCTCTATACCGTGTATAGATTGAAGTATCAATGCAACTTTGCATTGACGCAAACAGTCATCAATTCGAGCATCTCCCGTAACGTAATAAAGTTTATTTTACTACCATATTCGACCTTGCATGACCTTCAATGATAACTCGCTGAATTCGTCTCAACACTGGCTATTACATCGTGATAAAGAAAACATAGCATTCCATTTAAAAAAGTAGAGTTGACCTTGAAATCTCCTCTATGCCTCCACCCACGCAGAAAAGGTTTGTGTCACAATATGTCCCCCTCTATACCGTGTATAGATTGAAGTATCAATGCAACTTTGCATTGACGCAAACAGTAATCAATTCGAGCATCTCCCGTAATGTACTAAAGTTTATTTTAATACCATATTCGACCTTGCATGACCTTTAATTATAACTCGCTGAATTCGTCTCAACACTGGCTATCACATAGTAATAAAAAAAAACATAGCATTCCGTTTAAAAAAATAGACTTGACCTTGAGATCTCCTCTATGCCTCCACCCACGCAGAAAATGTTTGTGTCACAATATGTCCCCCTCTATACCGTGTAAGTTTTCTATATAACATTTTTCATATTATTACAAATAACAGCAATATTCAAACTAGACATAGTTAGTGCCCCACCCAGTATAGGCGCTAGAAAATCAAGCGATCGAATGTGCCTACGAAATACAGAAGATTATTTTTGTCAATTTGTTTCATGAATAAATTCCAACATACTGTTTCCATTCCATTTTTAACCAATTATCTAAGACGACCGTGCCCCTTACCAATTCCCGGAGAATGCTAGTTAACGAATCCGCTTGCCCCACAGTCAAACTCACGCCTACATCGAGCTTGAATTTTTTACGCCATCCATCATCAACTTCGCTTCATCATCAAACACAGTCGACTTTGTCGACAATAACCAATTCGTGTATTTCAATGAAATACACTCTGCTCTGAAAGCAGACAGCTGGATGTAGAAAGTGCTAGGGGGTGGAATAAGGCGGATCGTGTGGCCTCATTAGAGAATATAGTAGGCTCCCAAACGGAGCATCGACTTATTATGACTCGCCGGCGGGACGCGGCTCGTTTTCGCCAAAGGTGCTCGCCGGCTTTAGGCCTTTTATCAAAGAGCTTGCGGTTTAAGAAGCGGAAGGAAGAGGAACGGAGTAAAGTGAGAGGCGAAACGAGGAGTGGCCCTTTCAACGGTCGACACTTTGCACCTGTTGAAGATACGGCTTCTTCTCCGCTATTTCTTTCCGTCTTCTTCTCACCACTCCCCCCACCCTCTCTCTCTTTTTCTCTCTCTCTCTCTGTTTGCAGCCTGGCCCCGTCCTCTTTCCTCGTTCCTCCTCTTTTTTTGAAGTCTTACTCCCTCGCTGAAAGTGATCTCGGGGCAACGGGCCTGGGTTACCAACGAAAACGTCACCGAACTTTCCTTCTCCTACCCCACGCCACGACTCGATTCCATTCCATTTGACGTCTCGGAAATTGCTTTTCGATAGCAGCCTCTGTAGACGGCCCCCGTTGTTCCCTATGCATATGACAGTTAGCAAAAGGACACATTGTGCGTGGAAGCCCTTACGACTATTTTCCACCGGTGCTCTTTGCTGCGACGCGATCTTTCCTGGGACTCGTGTTATCCCCTGCTTCTCTTGGTATGGTTACCACAGGACTACAAGCTAAACCCAACTAATACATGTCGCTCAGTTGATGGTGGAGTGGCATGTGTAAGCGAAAAGTAGTTATTTTAGGGAAAATGAGTTTCAACGTTCCGGATAGATAATACTATGTAATAACGTGATATTAACATGTGCAAATTGGTAAAATGAGAGGAATGAGACCCTAGAGTGATGAAACGTTTCTATTTTTTATTATTACTATATGATACTTGCAAAACTTTCTACAGATTTATAGATGTTAGTATTTCTCGCAAAGATTGCATTCTTCTTACAAATGACATTTAACCATTTTGCTAAGACAGAGTTTGATGCATACCGGTTGTACCATGCGGCAGGATTTCAATCGCGTCCTCCACTGAAAACGGCGATATTTTTCGTCAGCGTGCATTTCTCGTTGTAATGTGAACGCCTATAGGCGCTTATGGTTTCAGTGGACCGAAGTAAGGTAAGCGCCTATAGGTGCCAACAGTACCAGGAAACGAAATTTTAAAAGCGCCTTTAGGCGCAAACAGTAACCAAAGGGTTAAGTTTGACCTTCATCTTCGTTCTTCTTGAGTTCAAGGTCACTTCAAGGTCATGTCACAATTCATATTTGAATGAATTCTTTTCTGAGCATCGCAATGCAGCAAGGAAATATAAGTGGTTATTTTAAATAAAGACATCGATGACCTTGACATCTATAAGAAAAAACAACATTTGAAAAAAAAACAATCCCTGTGGGACGCTTACCGCTTGATAGCACTCAAACTACACATAAAAAATTCTCTACTTTGTCAAAACTAAAGAAGATATGACCTTCATCTTCGTTCTTCTTGAGTTCAAGGTCACTTCAAGGTCATGTCACAATTCATATCTGAATGAATTCTTTTCTGAGCATCGTAATGCAGCAAGGAAATATAAGTGGTTATTTTAAATAAAGACATCGATGACCTTGACATCTATAAGAAAAAACAACATTTGAAAAAAAACAATCCCTGTGGGACGCTTACCGCTTGATAGCACTCAAACTACACATAAAAAATTCTCTACTTTGTCAAAACTAAAGAAGATATGACCTTCATCTTCGTTCTTCTTGAGTTCAAGGTCACTTCAAGGTCATGTCACAATTCATATCTGAATGAATTCTTTTCTGAGCATCGCAATGAAGCAAGGAAATATAAGTGGTTATTTAAAAAAAAAACATCGATGACCTTGGCATCTATAAGAAAAAACAACATTTGAAAAAAACAATCCCTGTGGGACGCTTACCGCTTGATACCATTCAAATTACACATAAACAATTCTCTACTTTGTCAAAACTAAAGAAGATATGACCTTCATCTTCGTTCTTCTTGAGTTAAAGGTCACTTCAAGGTCATGTCACAATTCATATTTGAATGAATTCTTTTCTGAGCATCGCAATGAAGCAAGGAAATATAAGTGGTTATTTAAAAAAAAACCGATTACCTTGGCATCTATAAGAAAAAACAACATTTGAACAAAACAATCCCTGTGTGATGCTTACCGCTTGATATCATTCAAATTACACATAAAAATTTCTCTACTTTGTGAAAACTATAGAAGATATGGTGACACTTAGGTGAGGCGCCCTATATATTCGAATAGTGAAGAGTTCAGAGTCCACCATTTTGGATAATCGAGATTCTACGAAATTATAAATTAAACAGGCACATATGAACCAAGTCATATCGTGTTTGGGTTCATTTTAATAAACAAAATGTCCCAACTAATTCGGTAAAGGTTTCATAAAAAGATTCTTTGCAAATAGAGTGCACATGTTTGTTGCGCATATCGAGACATTCCCGTAGTTCGAATTTGTTTTTATTCGATAGAACGTAGAAAGTCGTGTCGATTTCCATGGACGGTGTAGCGATTTCACTCTCGAAAGTTTCATTGCTTGTCTCGAGTGTCCCGGTGTTTTCGGCGATCGAATCAAAGCGACAAATAAAGGGGAGATCCGGGTTTTCGCGAGTTTAGGCGAGTCGATAGCGGAGCGGTATCGGTGCGCTCCGGACGCGAATCGATTTTTGCTCGAGCGATGCCCTGTTTGCTCTCCCTGCTGTATACTTTTCCGTATTTATTCGCGTTCCGACGGAGCGCGTTGTTTCCGTCGATGGACCGAGGTCGTAAAATGGATTGTTTAGTAACCGTTCGCAGAAAAATGAACGTAATTCCTTTCGCGCGATGATTGCGTCGCTTCGCTTCTACTCACTTTGCACGTACAGTACACGTACACACGTTCACACACGCTCGTATACACGTGCACGTTCACTTGCATTTTGTTCCGCTATTCTTTTTTTTTTTTTCTATTTTATTCAGCGTACAGGGTTTACGCGTTTTACACGAGCCGGAGTTTTCATTCGATTTGATTCCTTTTTGTTTCGGTCCGCGAGCGCAAACAATTTACGAGGCATCGGGGATAAATCTTACCGCTCTATCTTCCTGTATATTAAATTTCGAAACGTGGCTACCACGATGCGCCCCTTTTCCGTGGACATCTCCTGTTCTCGATCGCTCCCCTATCTCGCCCGGCGAAAGCGTCATATTGATTTAGGCACTGTCGAGAGGGAAAAGCTAGTCTCGAACCCGTCGATGGTATTCAAATTTCACGGATCGATATTTGTCATTGGAGCGGGGCTGGGAATATTCAATGACCGGTTTACAACCTCCCAGCGAATAAATAAATTTCTTTTTCTCGTTAGAGGAGCTCCAATCTTCCTCCACTTTGCTACTGTTTCCGTTGCTTTCGTTAAATACTTTTACTTTATTCAAATTTCGAGAACGTCCTAGGCAGGAGCTTATTTTTCACGATCCTGTGCAACGAACACGTTTCTTCATAATTTTGTATGTTGGAAAATTAAGTTTTGTTTACGAAAATTATTTTTGTAATATTCCACACTCTCATAATACAAGTAAGGAAAAATTAATTCGATCCAACAAATGGTTTCCCAGGTAAAAATTCATAAGATGTAATGACAAAATTCAAAGGTGCTGTAAGAAAATGTTGGATCTGGATAAAATGGCTGTGATGAAATGGCAAAAATGGGTAGGTGTAATTTCAAGCAATAAAAAGATTATGTCAATCCTTATAGCCTAATGAAATAACTAGAAAAAGAAATGAATTTGCAGTTGATCCATGAGTTGCAATTAATGCATACGATTTTTATTTTGTATATAGATCCGCAGTGATGAATTAAATTAATATTGTTATGACATTGTTTATTTTTTAAATTCGAAAATAAGTAAAGTTTTGTAGGTTTATACAAATTTCAATTTTTACTGCCTGTTCACACTTTTCGAAACTATTTCATTTGTATTGTAAAAATTAAACGTGATCTCTCATTTCTACCAACACCATCTATAGTTGAATGGTCACTCTATCTCACGATGTGGGTAATTAAATTTTTTACTGAATACTTACTTTTTGGAAGAAATATAAAAATATTCGCAATAATCGTCAAGTTAGGATATGTAGGGTTATTTTTATTATATTTTAATGAGGTTGGCATTATGAGGGTATGGCCGCTGAAAAGTGTGTGAAAGGAGGAAAAAGGAGAAGGAGGCGTTTCGTCCTATGCCCGCTAGAGGACTCATCAGTAAGGCTATCTAGCGGACCCGTGCCTTAGACGCGGGATCAGTGATGCCAGAATCGTGGAACCGAGGAACTTGCCCCTCCGGTGGATCCTCCGGCTGGACCCCCCACTCTGACGTACCGTCGTCGCCTTACGTTGTTTCTTACTGCGCACGCGCTACACACAAGCGTACCTCGTCGCCGTCGAGTCGAATGGGCAACTCACACGGACAGACTAGAGGTTGACTACAGCTCTGACCGTATGAGCTGCCTATTCGACTCGACGGCGTCGAGGTACGCTTGTGTGTAGCGCGTGCGCAGTAAGAAACAACGTAAGGCGACGACGGTACTTCAGAGTGGGGGGTCCAGCCGGAGGATCCACCGGAGGGGCAAGTTCCTCGGTTCCACGATTCTGGCATCACTGCGCGAGATGTCGTAAGGACAGTTTAGGACGGTATATATACAAACAGAGGAAGATTCAGGTAGTAGCGGGAAAGGTGTTGTCGTAATGTCCCTCTGTTGACGAGCATAGGAAGTAGCCGCCACAAGGGTAACGAGATTGAGGTTGGTATGAGAGGGGAAAGATGTGTGTCGGTGTGTGTGAGAGTCCAAGCGTGAGTGCATAAAGAGAAGTACATGGAGAGAATTGTATTACATATTTTATTAAATATATAGTTGTTTATTTACAACAGCGAGTGAGTTATTGAACATAGTTAAACCAACCATTCCTACAACAGGATATTTGGTCCCCGCAGGGTTTAAAATCCATTTTAAAACTCTCCCCTAATTCCACTTTCACTATCGCCTAATTTTTCAATTTATTGTAGCCTAATTTATTTTTCAGCGGAACCTACTGTTTATTAAGTTGATTTCCGACCCACCTATAATCCTCAACTTATAGACGCTTCTTTTAAATACTTCTTTAGAGGTTTCTTAAGTAAACAATTTTCTAATCATATTTCCATACTAATTATGCAACAATAAGCCACACTATTTTATCCAGGTGAGTACATAGAATATTAGAATACACTATTTTCATTTTTTCAAAATTGATACATTCATTTATGCAGCTTTTCCTCAAAGTTGAAAAGCTCAAACAGATAAAATTCGTTGTATACAGTGTTATTTATCAGTGATTTTAATGTTTCTCCTAGACCATTGTTTCTCGGGAGATTAGGTGAATAATCGCGGCAAAGATGAGTAAGATTCAGGGAGCCTGAGCGATTCGCTGCAGCAGCCCCGATCTATTTTCCGATCGTCATATTTCATCGCGACCCTCGCGTTCGTTAGCCGGAACGCATAAAATTACCGCCGCTCCAAATTAATCGTCGAGTCTCGCGATCGAAGGGGGTTCTCTTCTCAGACGTAACACTATTCACAAGTAATTGAGGAGGGGAATAGTTCGTAATACGCAGCAGATTTCGTAGATCGCGATTAGATTGCACCCCATCTTTTTTGACTGACGTGCCCTTCGCGTGGACGTCAGGGATCTCGGGATTGAAGCGTGATTGGAAAAACTATCTAACAAAAATATCTTGCTAATCTCCAACCAGAAGATTACATTAGTGTCCAACACAACTGGCCCGACATTTCAAAATGTTTCCCTGTTTTCATGTTTGAGGTGTAGGGGAATGTTGACAGATGTATTATGTACAGAGCTGGGCATTATTTCAGATAGAATATTTTAAAACTTATTTGAAATATTATTTGAAATAAAAAGTTATTTCATAAAAATCTTTCACTATTTGAAATAAATTATGTTATATTTCGTCCAACAAAATAATTTTAGGAAATGATTATCTATTCTTTTATTTCGTGAAATAGATCAGTTCAAATAATAAAATAACAAGTTATTTTCTTATTTGAGATAAGTATTTCAAATGTCAAGTAACATGATATTTTATTATTTCATAGAATAAATATTAAAAATATATTATAAATGAAAATACGGTTCGAGTTCTTTTAAATCTTTATTGCTACTCATCAATAATTTATTTTCCAAACTAAACATAATTAAGGCGAAATTTCAACTTACAATTAGTATCATACATTTCTCTTAATTATTTCAAATAAGTTTATTTCAAATGATTACGCCGAAATAAATTATAATAAAGTTGTTATTTAAAATAAATGCACTCAAATAAATTCCTCTCAAATAGTTATTTCATAGAGTTTATTTGAGATAATGTTATTTTCAATAATTAACTTATTATCTTTATTTTATATATAAGATTTGCCCAACTCTGATTATGTATAATGTACGTACGCGATACACTTATTACTAGACTGCGGATCTTTATGCATATGTGACAAAAAAGAGTAGGTGTCATTTAAAACAGTAGAATCATTAGAAGAATTTGAAGACACTTTTACATTATTTTCAACCCATTAAACACGGTAAAAAAGAAATTAAATTTTTATTTCACCCCAGTTTATTGCAATTCAGGTAGAAAGTTTTTTATTTTGCATGAAGTTCCATAGTTTACTTATTACTCAATATTAGACTGCGGATCTTTATGAATTTGTGACAAAAATGAGTAGGTGTCATTTAAAACAGTAAAATCATTAGAAGAATTTAAAGACACTTTTACATTATTTTCAACCCATTAAACACAGTAAGAAAGAAATTAAATTTTTATTTCACCCCAGATTATTGCAATTCAGGTAGAAAGTTTTTATTTTTCATAAAGTTACATAGTTTACTTATTACTCAATATTAGACTGCGGATCATTATGCAAAATAAAAATTGTTTCCATCAATTGCAAGACACAGGAGCCAAATCGAAATTTCTTTGAATATTGAACGATTTTAGTGAGCTGAAACTAATATATTGATGTTTCCAAATTCTTCTAAGCTGTTTACTGCTTTAAATTGTACCTATTAATTTTGGTCACAAATGCATAAAATCCGCAGTCTACTGATTAGGTTAGGATTTTACGCATGCGTGACAAAAATGGATTAATTCAAACCGTACCGGGCAAAAAATGTGACTATATGTCTGAATTCATTTCTCCCAAACTTTATAACATGTGTATGAACGAAGAAATTGATTTAATAATTTCTAACAGGAATATGTTTGCAATTTCAATACAAAATTGTAAAGATGCATTGAATGATGTTTATACAGGGTGTCCCATTTAAGTTGAGATTGTAAAAAATCCCGAAGACATGTGATTTCAGAAGTCAAATGGCAAGACTGGTTTTCTATTGCGTGGGCGATTTCAAGGTTATTTCAAGGTCATTTTGTCTTTTTGTATCATAAACCCATATTTTTTATTTCGGCAAATCGGTCACTTTATAAGAATCGCCCTGTAGACGTGCTTTCCCTCGTTTTGGACTTTTACCAATATTATGCAATAAAATTTAACAATAAATGTACCAGGACCGGTCAAATGACCGGTTCAAAATTTTTTATTTCATAATTATTAAGTTTACAAGGATGTTTCTATTAGAAATTATTAAATAAATTTCATGAATCGAGCACATATTCTTACAAAAATTGCGAGGAATCTAAATAAATTTGGTCCCGCAATTTTTATAAAACGACGCGTAGTCACATTTTGTGCCCGACACGGTTCGTATTAACCCCTTGCCTTACGATTTATTTTACGGTTTTCGTGATTAGAATTTCTTTGTAGTTCATAATTTCTTAAGAAAAGGAGAAAATGTATATCTATTGCATTTCTGTATGTTCTCCGATGGCTGTACATTAACAACAACAAAATAGAATTATATTTCGGTTTAAAGGAAATTAATAACATATATCTTTATAAAACTCTGTTCAGAATCTTCATCACGTCTCTCAGACGATATTGTAAGCGAAGGAGTTAAAGAATTCTTTGATGGTCACCGAAATGATTTTCGTCCACCATTATTGTCGATCCGTCACACTGGCGCGGAGGCGCGTTCTACCAGCGTAGAATTAGCAGGGGTTCGCGAAAACCCCGGCGGCGAACTTTTCCGCAAGCTTGGTCGTGGTCCGAAGGTGCATTCGGTGGCCGAGCGAGCGCGCAGCACGTTGCCATGGCAACGATCCCCTACAAACAAAATCCACCCCTGACATTAGCGGAGGTTGCGACAGTCCTCTTCGCGTCACCCGCTGCAAGAAGAATCCCTGTCCTCGTCCTGGTCCTCTTTCTCGCCGAAGAAGCCCCACGGTCAAACGCATCGAATCCCAGGCTATAAGCGCTCCCCAGGATCAATCCTTTCCGTTGTTCTCGGCGCTTCAATTATGTCATTATGACGTGAGAGGATCCCGGAACGTGGCCCACTGCGATTTGTCGAGGATTTCGAGGGCTGGCTGCGGTTGCCACGGGAATTAGGCTTAAGCCGCGAGCAACCGACTTTCGCTTAATTACTCGAGCGGACATTAACAATGGAATGTAATATCTTATAAATATTATATTAGGTAGTTGCATATGAAATGTCTGATTGTTAACAGTAACGTTACGCAAATACAATCTTTTACAAAATAAACACATGGATCAAAGTTAGCAATATTCTATAAAATGATCACACCTTTTCTGCATTTTTCTGCAAGTTTGACCTTGAATGACTTTGACTCATAGGTAGTTGAACTTACTTTAAAAGGCACTATTTGATGGTGGATAAGATAACATATCGTTACATTTAAAAAAAGAAAGTTGACCTTCATTTGGCCTTGGAGTGCCAACCGGGAAAGCATTATTCTACAAAACGATCACACCTTTTCTGTATTTCCCTGCAATTTTGACCTTGAACGATCTTGACTCATAGGTAGTTGAACTCACTTTAAAAGGCACTATTTAATGGTGGATAAGATAACACATCGTTACATTTAAGAAAAAAAAGTTGACCTTCATTTGACCTTGGAGTGCCCACCGGGAAAGCATTATTCTACAAAACGATCACACCTTTTCTGTATTTCCCTGCAATTTTGACCTTGAACGACCTTGACTCATAGGTAGTTGAACTCACCTTAAAAGGCACTATTTGATGGTGGATAAGAAATCATATCGTTACATTTAAAAAAGAGAGATGACCTTCATCTGACCTTGGAGTGCCCACCGGGAAAGCATTATTCTACAAAACGATCACACCTTTTCTGTATTTCCCTGCAATTTTGACCTTGAACGATCTTGACTCATAGGTAGTTGAACTCACTTTAAAAGGCACTATTTAATGGTGGATAAGATAACACATCGTTACATTTAAGAAAAAAAAGTAGACCTTCATTTGGCCTTGGAGTGCCCACCGGGAAAGCATTATTCTACAAAACGATCACACCTTTTCTGTATTTCCCTGCAATTTTGACCTTGCACGATCTTGACTCATAGGTAGTTGAACTCGCTTTAAATGGCACTATTTAATGGTGGATAAGATAACACATCGTTACATTTAAGAAAAAAAAGTTGACCTTCATTTGACCTTGGAGTGCCCACCGGGAAAGCATTATTCTACAAAACGATCACACCTTTTCTGTATTTCCCTGCAATTTTGACCTTGAACGATCTTGACTCATAGGTAGTTGAACTCATCTTAAAACGCACTATTTTATGGTGGATAAGAAAACATATCGTTACAATTAGAAAAAGAAAGTTGACCTTCATCTGACCTTGGAGTGCCCACCGGGAAAGCATTATTCTACAAAATGATCGCACCTTTTCTGCATTTTTCTGCAAGTTTCACCTTGAATGACCTTGAGTCATAGGTGGTTGAACTCACTTTAAAAGGCACTATTTGATGGTGGATAAGAAAACATATCATTTCATTTGAAAAAAGAAAGTTGACCTTCATGTGACCTTGCAGTGCCCACCGGGAGAAGAAAAGTCCCTAATCATTATTTTATGATTTCTGCCCTGTATATCCATTTCTACCAGATATTTTTCAACGAAAAAATTAGTACATATTCCTCGAACGTGTAGTAAATTATCATAAAAGCTTCAGAATTAACTGCATTACATTCGCTTTTTTAAAAAATTGCATAAATCAGGTTTCTTTTATTTAGCACTCTAAACCGAGTTCTTCCCTTAAGACTTGTCCTGAAGGACAAGGGAAACGGCAAGCATAACCCACAGGTAAATAAAAAGGACATCAAATCGGTCGTTTTTAATTCTTCCAGCCGTGGAGCAATTTCGGATTCGCCGGGACCGGAATAAAATGAAGCCGAGTGGCTATAAATAATTCAAGGATAAAATGGAGCGGGTTATCAATTCCCTGATTTCGAATGGGTATCAGATTTGAAACACGCTGCAACGACTGTAATAAAAATATGACTGTAATCTATAATGTCACTGAGCATTGGGGATCGTGTCCGGGTATATTATGGATCCGGAAACCCTGGGAATATTAATTTGGGAGGCAAGGATGTAGCTCCACTCTCGTGTTTGACTTGAATTTGGTGTACATTTAATGAGCTGGCAAGCTGATTTAAAATGAGGATTGCCCTGGCTGATGCGAGATTTATTTTATTGACGAGAGATATACTGCAGCAATAATGGAAGCTGCATCGTTTTAAATATTATTGATGCCTCTTATTTCGGTCTCGTGCGATTTACGCGCTGGAATCGGTTTGCGTTACGTTGTTGGTGCTTCAAGTAATTTTTAATCTTTTAGAAGTGGTTTCATTGAATTTCGATAATTTCGAACAATTGAATTAGATTGCGTTGTTTATAGAGCATTAACCCTCATGCGATCCTCGGAAATAGTTTCATAAAATTTCTAATATAATATTTCGCCTGTTTTTACTTGACAGTTTAAATAAAAAAAGGATGGTTTACTTGTAACATCGCATTTTAACATTTAGAGCAGGGATGGGCATTTTTGTCTCAATTGTCCCCACCATAGCGCCCACTGTCCCCCACCAGCATCCGTCGTTACCAAAGAGAGGTTGGTGGGAGAAACCGGCGTTTGAGGGGCTCCACCCGTGCCCATGCCTGATTCAGAGGGTCGACATTTTCCCATTGAAAACATCAATTTTTTATGAAAAATTTATGTAAATATATCTATGTAGGATTCATTATACAGGGCGGGACGATAACTATGTCCACCTTGAATATCTCCGTTATTTGTAATAATATGGAAAAATGATATGAATAAAATTTGCACGGTATAGAGAGGGACATATTGTGAAACAAACATTTTCTGCGTGGGTGGGGGCGTAGAGGAGATTTCAAGGTCATCTCTCTTTTTTTTAATGGAATGCTGTGTTCTTTTTATCGCGATGTGATGGGCGGTGTTGAGACGACATCACTGAGCTATCGTTGAAGGTCATGCAAGGTCAAATGTGATTCAAAGGTCTCCGTTATTTGTAATAATATGGAAAAATGATATGAATAAAATTTGCACGGTATAGAGAGGGACATATTGTGAAACAAACATTTTCTGCGTGGGTGGGGGCATAGAGGAGATTTCAAGGTCATCTCTCTTTTTTTTAATGGAATGCTGTGTTCTTTTTATCGCGATGTGATGGGCGGTGTTGAGACGACTTCACTGAGCTATCGTTGAAGGTCATGCAAGGTCAAATGTGATAGTAAAATAAGGTTTCCTACATTACAGGAGATGCTCGAAGCGGTGACCGCTTGCGTCAATGCAAAGTTGCAATCTGCGTATCTCTGCATCACGTGCATGTCTTATCGTTTCGAATGAACTTTCTTGTTAACATATTACATCACAAAATGTCCAAAAACAATATTTCTCTCGCATTCACTTTTTACTTGGGTAAATATTACGTTTAGGGAAGGCAGCTCGGATGGCTTTGACATTCACATATGTTTTCAAGGACAACATTCTGAACAACTTTCCTCTGTACATCTACCCGTCGCTCGGACGTAGTTTCCGCGATAATTGCAACAAATCTTCGTTAAATTTTGGTTGTAAGTACACTTTATTCTCGCACAAGCTGTCAAAAGGAGACATAGTCCAAGTTGATTTGTTAATTTTTTTATAGAAAACAAACAACGGCTAAATACTCAAGATGGTGTTAAGTCTGGGTTAGGTCTGGGTTATGCTAGGTTAGATTACCAGACCTAACCCACACCTAACACCATCTTGAGGTCGCCCAATTTCAGAGAATGTCTCCGATAACATATGTCCAATCCAAAATCACATTCATTTAAATACGGGCAAATTGCAATATGGCAGCATCGGTATATATTTGTTCATAACTTTTTAATAAAAAACGAGCGACGGCTAAAACCTCTTGGAGGCTACTTAGCAAGGTGACCTTGATAGCATATGTCAATACAGCATATTGTTTAGCCTTCAATACTTAAAATAACTGCTATATTCTGAAAACTTCTTTTGTTTATAACTTTTTAATAAACAACGAGCGCCGTCAGAAACCTCTTGAGGGTTACTCAGAAAGGTGATCTTGACAACATATGTCAAGGTCAAGGACATCCGAGGTGCCTCCTGTAAACGTAATATTTACCCAATTTTTATTTTACAAAATGCGCAATATAGTGAAGTGCTTTATATTTCACGATAATGTCGTAACTACAGTAAGATGCAGGTACAATCGAGATTAAATGTGTAGAAGTCGAGGTGTATTGGATAATATTTGTAGAAGTGGTAGTATCGTTGATCCGATCACAATCGTCCTAAGTTCACTTGCGGATGCGACAATGACCGATGTTACATTGATTACCCTATACGCTGGTTTTATTTGCATGCAGTAGGTAGAATCGTTTCGTTCCTCTTGCTTCCATTTTTATTTATTTTATTTTTATTTATATATGGTAGCATCGGTATATTATTGTTCATAACTTTTTCATAATAAACGAGCGACGGCTAAAACCTCTTGGGAGTTACTTAGAAAGGTGACCTTGACAACATATGTCAATACATCATATTGTTTTAGTCTTCAATACTTAAATCAACTGCTATATTCTGAAAACTTCTTTTGTTTATAACTTTTTAATAAACAACGAGCGCCGTCAGAAACCTCTTGAGGGTTACTCAGAAAGGTGATGTTGACAACATATGTCAAGGTCAAGGACATCCGAGGTGTCTCCTCTAAACGTAATATTTACCAAATCTTTATTTTACAAAATGCGCAATCTAGTGAAGTGCTTTATATTTCACGATAATGTCGCAACTACAGTAAGATGCAGGTATAATCGAGATTAAATGTGTAGAAGTCGAGGTGTATTGGATAATATTTGTAGAAGTGGTAGTATCGTTGATCCAATCACAATCCCAATCACAATTTAAACAACGAGCGCCGTCAGAAACCTCATGAGGGTTACTCGGAAAGGTGATGTTGACAACATATGTCAAGGTCAAGGTCATCCGAGGTGCCATCCCTAAATGTAATATTTACCTTTACTTGGAACAAAAGAATTATATTTCATTTGCAATATCACATTTCAAAGGAAGCCATTTTACAACACAACGCAATGAAACACTCGTTTCGGATTTCCAAAGAAAATAAAATGAATATCCACACCAACGACCGTCCGAATCCAAACACCACTGTAACCAACTCACCGCAACCACCCCACCACCAAAAACACCGTCAAGCAATTAACCCGGTGACTTAGGGTGTCGCCTAATCGCTCGCATCGCTGCCGTCGAAGACGCGCTCGAAAACAAATGGTACCGGTCGTATTTGACGGGGCGTTCCGTTGACGTGACGCGTTCGGAACACGGCCGGTGCTCGACGAAAAAATGTATAAAAAAAAATGTTTCCCGTCCGAAATATGACGATGAATCGAAGTCCGATATGTGGCAGCGTCGGCCGTTATTTGTTTCGGGTGCGCGTCTACGTAAATACACGGGGCGGCGCAATTGACGGATTTCGACGTGCGTTCGCAAGATTGTCCGAAACAAATAAAAGGGAAACAGCGTGGGCTGGCAGCGAACGGGGTTGGCGTTGGAGGACATTGTTCTGAGATAGTCAGCCCCGCGCGGCCCTGTATAAAGGTAAACAACGAACCAATATTTCCAATCAACAGCGATGCGCACAATAAACCCCTCGGTGTGCAGCGTATAGAGCGTGCAGAGCGTGCACCGGTCCCGGGATCCAGCGATTCCACAGCCGGTCACGCAGTGAATACCGGCCAGAACACTATTATATTCTTTCTTTTTTCTATCTCTCGCACTCTTTTTCTCCCTCTATGTCCATATCTCTGTCTCTCTGCCTCTCCTTCTCGTTCTCCCTCTCTCGTCGGTGCCCGTGGCCTCGACCGAGCTCGATTTACTTTTCAGCCCGGAAGTGTGACCGACGTGAAAGCCTGCCGGACTATCGATTTTATTACCTGACGCGCGCGCGAGCAACGCCCGTGCACGCTTTGCGCTTCCCCATTACACGACACCACCGGCTACAATACGCGACACGTGACACCGTGGAATAAAGAATAACCTTGCACGGAAAGCCGAGGGAAAGAGAAACACCGGAACACGATGTCAAATGGTGCTCGTCATTTGTTCCGGTTACAAACGAGCGCTTGTTAGCGACTGACCGATGAAGAACACCGACCAACGCAGCTGACCAGCACCAACGGCGCATTGTGCCGACAGGAATTTTACTGCGACGGTGCCCGATCTTACTTCCGATTAACGCTAAACCTTCCTAGAATTAAAATTGGTTAGCATGTTGTTTTGTAAAATTAGCAAGATTTAATTTATTTAGATTTTGTGTCATTTTTATGATAATATATGATTGAACAAAGAAATTGGTAAACCTTACGTTTAGGGGAGGATGCTCCGATGACCTTGACCTTGACATATGTTGTTGAGGACAACATTCTGAACAACTTTTCGTATTCACTGCTAGTACGTATAAGTGTTCAAATTGGCGACCTTGAACATGGATACATACAAATACACACAGAACATGGATACTTACAAGTATTCGAAGAATGCTTTGAGACAATTTATTTTCTCCTGCAGTTAACCTTGAGTGCCCTTGAATGACCTTAATGATACGTCATTGTGTTCGTTTTGAAATAGTCTCTCAGAATATAAGTAGAAAAACATACTGTTCCATTAAAAAAAAAATACAGAATTGACCTTCATATCTCCTTGACGGCTCCAACTATCAGAAATCTAGCAGCACCAGATTACGAGTCCTTCGATACAAAATAAGTTTGACCTAAAGTATTTTCTTGTATCTCCCAAAACAAGCGAGTTATTTAAGTATCCCGATTTAAATGCCTCACCCTGTATACCAGGCTGATTTTTTGCTCGGTACGAACAACATTAATAACCTTCGGATCAGAGCTCAAGGACAATGGCAAAAATTATCGCACACGATTTCAGAACCTAGATATCTTCTAGAATTGAATACCAACTGTAATTCGATTCAACTCTCGAAAGAAACAAATTGTCCCAATCACCCGAACAGTGCAAGAGGGTTGAAGTTTTCTTATTCAGAGAAATCATAAAAATCTGTCCCCAATTTCGAGAAATCACGTAGCATCTCGTCAGGCACTTGCAACACACCAAACATCTCAAAGCACATGACAAACCTCTATTCCAGGGTCTGCGACCCTCGGCAAAATCCCGTGACCCGGAGGACCAGGTCGCGAACCCCCACGGCATGGCATCGCGAATTAGAAAATCCAATCTATAGAAACGCGGGCTGAAATTGCGGGAACGAAGCGTAAGAAATGTAGAGAGGGTGGTCGAGGAGGAATCGTCGGAAGCAGCGAAGGAGGGCGCGAGAGTAGCTGAAGGATGAAGAGGAAAGAGGAAAGAGGAAGAGGGTAGCGGTCGTAGGGCATGCGAAGGCGAGTTTTCCGTGGGTAGTACGGGGGAGGGGGGTTAGAAGGGGGCATAACACAATTACATGTGGGGTTGAAGTCGGGGCCGAGCTTGCTCTCGGCGGCACGACCTTCCGGCTAAGGCAGGGGCGAGGGAAAGAGCCCGAACGGTGGGTGGCAAGATTGAATATGAAAGTTTAATGCGAGCAATATCAGCGCCACTGCCCCGTCCCACGGCCACTCGGTCTCTCAGACGTCTCGGCTATCAGGCTGCCCATCTTGCCCGTATCTCTCTTTATATCGTGGCCGGGGCCGACGCACAACGCTGCTGCTTTCCTTCCTCCAAGAAGAGCCAGTGTCCTGTACGCGACCCTCCACCCCCTGTAGAAAGCGCTTCCTGCGATCTTTGATGTCACGGAGAAAAGCGTGTTCCGTTGTCGCGACCGTGTTTTCAGATGGGAATCCGAGCTAGCATGCCACCTTGTCCGGTGGGGATACAGATCGACGGCCACTTGAGTCGTTATGGAACCAGACGACCATGGAAATCTTTCTTCCAGCTCGGATATACCTACCGAGGTCTTCATTATTTTTAGAGGACGCCGCGAGGCTCTTGTCGGGTCCGCGAATTGGAATTTATTTCTTGGGTAGCAATGGGATGCAATTCTGCTTCGTTGCAATTAGACTGGCAATCTGTATCATTCTTCAAGAAATATGTGACCCTTGACTTCGTGATGCGAGTTGTTGACGCGTTGCCCGCTGGTGAATGGACTAAATGTGTCCAGGGATTTTGAAAATAAAAAGTTTTTAAAATAGTATTTAGTACAGTATTTTATAGTATGGATTTTTAAAATAGAGACAATTTTAATTATTTAAAATATTAGTAGACGATTGGTAGGCCACTACAAACAATGTGGTCGTGAGTTCAAATCCCACCGCTGCCACCAATGGAAACATTCTTCTATGTGATATCATACTGCGCCGTTCACCATGGTGGTTTGGAACCAACCGTGATAAACAGTAGGTCCCGCTGAAAAGTAGGCTGAAATAGACTGAACATTGGCGTTAGGTGAGAGTGGACAAAGTGGAAGAAGAGGGAGAATGGTGTTCCGTTTCTCAGAAAAGGATATCTTTACAAAGATATTGTTACGAATATGGCAAAATAGGTACTCCCGTTATATCGTCGTTGCCTAAACGACGATATAACAAGGACAAAGGACAGAGTCGCTTCACGAACGTCGTACCGGTCGGACGTGCAATTCCCTTCCTCTTTTAATAAAGAGATTAATTACCTTTTTATAACGGTCTTTTATTAAGTATGCCTAAATTACGCGGTCGCTCGCGTAACAATATATTACTTTATTTTTAGTACAACTATCCGCATTTTCGAACCGTAAGCAAGGCGATTGGGCATCTTTCGATGCCCCATCTGCCATGCACGTTTCCCAAAATAACAGATACTAATAGCACCGAATTACCCGTAGTAGCAATATTCCCGAGAAGCCGTTACTCTTCGTCAAAACATTTAGCATTTTATTGACCCATTGTCCAGATTTGGTGACCAGAAGTCGAGCCATCGTCGAGTCCTTTCTTTCCGTTTTCTTTGTCCGAGTCAAAGCGCTTATCTGGTTTATGACCTGCTACGGTTCTGCCTTTGGGACACGCGGATTCCCCACGTGCGTCACTCGTGGGTACAAGCGTACCTGCGAGCGACTCCTGGTTTGGGGGCGGTCATTTTCTTCCCTTTCCATTCCATTTTTTGTTGACCAATTATCTAAGACGACCGTGCACCTTACCAATTCCCGGGAAATGGCAGTCAACGAATCCGTTTGCCCCACAGTAAAACTCACGCCCACACCGAGTTTACCTTTTTTACGCCATCCATCTTCAACTTCACTTCATCATCAAACACAGTCCGCTAAACATTGTTGACAATATCCAAGCCTTGTATTTCAACTTGTATAACCAAAGTTATTTTATTTTTAATATATAGACTTTTAATTGTTTGTTAAATTGTGCCTAATTTCATTATATCTATACCACCTCTATCACCTTAAGTGGTCATAGGGAATCGCGTACCACGTTGTCCAATTCGAATCGGGGATTTACAACCCTCGTAGACCAATCCGGTCTCAACTCGAGTTCGTGATAAAACAAACGGTAAAATAGTAGACGATTAGTAGCACGATTATTTAAAATAGTATTTGCAATATTTTTGCTCCAAAATGTTTGCATAATTGACCGAGACTCATTCCGACCCACCACCTGGCCAGTGGTCAGTCATTCTGAAAATAAATTGCTTAAAAATAAATATATCCCAACTAATGCCAATAGATTTGAGTAAGCACAATAGTCAACCTATTCCTCACTTTCAGTGTGCTGCTTCTGTCCTCATATGATAGATTTGGAAAATAGGATATTAATAATAGCGACATTAAAATGAATACTTTTTAAAAGCCTGACTCACAACCGAGACTTGTTTAATCAATTTTTCACCATCAAGAATCACGTAAGGATTCACTACCGATAACACGATTTAAAAATGTCTTTTGGAATTGCGCATGACGGAAAGAATTTCTAGGAACAAATTAGACCGAATCATTCCTAAATATTCGGTCACCAAAAACGTAGGGACAGAAACAGGGATTAATACTAGATTTACGGGGCCCATCAAAATGACGGATTCAAAATTTTTTAATTTACGATTATTTAGAGTGTAAGGAGGCATTCGTGAGGAATTATTAAATAGATTTATTTTTTTGTGTACATATTGCAATAAAAATCGCTGAAAATATAAGTAAATACAATTTTATTATTTTTATAAAGCAATGTAAAATAATCAATTCTAGTGCTCCGTAACCCTAGTGTTAAGTATTATAGTTTTTGAACATCTTGCAGCAAATTCGGTCGATGTCAATTTTCTATTTCGGCGAACTTCCGATTCTTTGCTCGAAAACAGACGGTTCTCGAGAGAAAACTGTGCTCCGAAGTTTACCGATATTTATCTGACAAAGGGTGCTCCTTTTTAGGATATTTTCGGACAGCCGAAAGTTCGGCCGATAGTCGATAATTCACGGGAGTGAGGCACGCAATTAGAAGAACAGAGAGAAACGGAATGGGACGCTGATTACCGTTTATACCGGGAAAGATAATTATCAATTAAAAACTAACTTTCACGAGATATTTTGCTTGCGGATGGAATTCATGGTCTTGTTAAGGCGTTTAGTGACTCTGCCTTCGGCTATTTGTAAAACTTTCCTCATTAATTACCGACAAGATTCAATCCCCTCGTCTCTTCCATACTATCCAACCCTCCCCCTCCCCTTTGCGCCGCCACACCCCTCATCATTTCCCACCGTCGTTTCACCCCTTTGTCCTTCGCCGCGGGAAGGAAGTTTAATAGTAAATTAGATCGCGTGTTCGTCCAACGGGCAATTATCAGCCAATTAACGTGGCCGATGTCGCGTCATCATTTTCGCTGGTTGTCCTAAAAACCCGCGGACACGTATTGTATCCGGGAGAAAAATTGTTTACCGGAAGCTGCAACGACCGCCTGCCGGATAATAGCGTGTTTGCCCGTGGAACTTGCAAAGTAATATTCCTGCAGAAAATTGATGCCATTCGTGGACAAAAGGATGATGGTATAACTTTATGGATGGCTTCGGAGCTTAGAGCGGCGAAGCTTCGTGTCGCGGAAGAATCTTCCCGAGTTTAACGCGGGGATTGAGATTAATAGGGCCAGAAAGCGACAATCCGCGGTCTTGATTTATAGCGCAGTTGTACAGTCGTGATACAGTTGTTGCGCACTCGCTGGAACGATCATTGTGCTCGGCGTATCGGGGGAAGTATCACAATGGAAGAATAATATTTAGACTTATCGTAAGTCCTGTCAACGCTAAGTACTTGGTAGAAATGCGTGGGATTGGTTGATGTTTACAGTATGGACACAATTTATTGCGATTTTTCTATTCAATTATTCTTCTACTACGATTTGGTTGTGCTCAGCTACTTAGTTATTAATTCAATTAAATAGTATTACACTGAATTAGTAATTTATACTCTTACTCACCCAGTCATCTACTTAGGCACACATCGTTTACTCAACTATTAACATGTATTAGTATTTATGTACTAATTCATGCAGCTGTTAAACTACTTAAGTACTAATTCATGCAATTGTTAATCCAGTCAACTATTGGTGTACTCATGTACTGATTCACGCTGCTACTAATTCACGAAAATATTGGTCTAGTAGTGTACTAATTCATGCAACTGTTAATCTACTTCAGTACTGATTCATGCAATTGTTAATCCACTCAACTATTAGTATACTCATCTACTAATTCATAAAACTGTTAATGTACTTAAGTACTGATTCATGCAATTGTTAATCTATTCAACTATTAATGTACTCATGTATTGATTCACGCAACTGTTAATCCATTAACTATCAGTGCACTCATGTATTAATTCACGCAACTACTTATCCACTAAAATATTAGTCTACTCATGTACTAATTCATGCAACTGTTAATCTACTTAAGTACTAATTCATGCAATTGTTAATCCAGTCAACTATTGGTGTACTCATGTACTGATTCACGCTGCTACTAATTTACGAAAATATTGGTCTAGTAGTGTACTAATTCATTCAACTGTTAATCTACTTCAGTACTGATTCATGCAATTGTTAATCCACTCAACTATTAGTGTACTCGTGTACTGATTCACGCAACTACTAATCCACTCAAATATTAGTCTACTCAAGTACTAATTTATGCAGCTGTTAATCTACTTAAGTACTGATTCATGCAATTGTTAATCCACTCAACTATTAGTCTACTCATCTACGAATTCATAAAACTGTTAATGTACTTAAGTACCGATTCATGCAATTGTTAATCTATTCAACTATTAATGTACTCATGTACTGATTCACGCAATTGTTAATCCATTAACTATCAGTGCACTCATGTATTAATTCACGCAACTACTTATCCACTAAAATATTAGTCTACTCATGTACTAATTCATGCAACTGTTAATCTACTTAAGTACTGATTCGTGCAATTGTTAATCCAGTCAACTATTGGTGTACTCATATACTGATTCACGCTACTACTAATTCACTCAAATATTGGTCTACTATTGTACTAATTCATGCAGCTGTTAATCTACTTAAATACTGATTCATGCAATTGTTAATCCATTCAACTATTAATGTACTCATGCACTGAATCACGCAACTATTATGCCACTCAACAATTAGTTTTCCCAAGAATTAGAGCACTCATTTAGCTATACACTTACTAGCTATATATATATATATATATATATATATATATATATATATATATATATATATATATATATATATATTTAAAGATGGCCGACAAGTTGATACCCCTTCCGTCTTTCGCCTCACCCTCGCAACATAATGCACAGTCCTTAAGTCCGTGGTCTCGTCTGAGAGGCAAGATACAAGTCACGTTTCTTTCTTATCGGCTAAGGCCCTTTCCGAATTAGCCGATAGGTGGCTTGAACGAAACAACGCGCCTCCTACACGTAGATCCACGCCCCCTCTTCCGCAAACGTTTTTCTGAATAGTGTTTCGCGAAACGTCGTGTTGACGTGAAAACTGGCAACGTAGCAGGATTTCCCAGGAGCCAGCGTCGGGAGGCGTCGCGGACCCATCGGGCGGACCGACCGCGCGGCCATAGAGCCAAGGCCCCTCGGAGATCCGAAGATTATGACACCCGCGGGCGCTATTGAGACTGTCGAAACGAAAATTCTAAAACACAATATACAGTATTTCATCGGTAATTGTCCCAAATGTCTCCGACATAATTGTCCCTGAGATATCCCCACTAGTGCGGGGGGTACCCCCTTGAGGGGCCGTGAAGCTCGAGAGGCCTCGGTCGCCGTGAAATATGACACCATGCGGCTTGGGTATATCTGTGAGACCATACTAATCCGTATTTCCAACTTCTTTATTTTTCATTATTTTTTTATGCGACTTCGATGACCGTAGTCCCATAATAAATAATAAAGAAGTTGGAAATTCGGATTAGGTATGTTTATATTTCTCGGTGACCAAGGCCTCTCGAGCTCGGCTGTCCTTCTCTACGTTCGGCAAACCTCAAACAATGATATCCCTCGCGCATAATTGTCCCTCCACAGACCCGTGTTGTGGACAATTATCGATGAAATACTGTGTACTGAGCAGATGGCCGAAAATATGAAAAGACAGTTTCCTCACAAATAGCTTTACTAGCGCACGCGTCCCAAACTTTTCTAAGCATTTGCACGTCAAATGTTTTATTGGCGGTGCCGTTAGCCGCTACGACCTAATTTCCGACGAGTTGCGTCGAGAGGTTTTAAACGACAACGGAACCAGAATTCCTTGTCTGTTCTTTCTTTCTTTCTTTTTTCACGCCGAAGTTCCCGAGTCACTGTCCGCAATCCGGAAGATCCGTGTAGAACGATCCGCTCGAAATGAAACAGCGATTGCGCCTGTTGAACCGTGTGACCCAATTGCCGGGCACGCGGAGGTGTTCGTCGGTGTCCTGTCATTCTCGCGTCACGGAACGTCAGGCATCGTCGGGCAAGAATATTCCGACGTGACGGACTGTTCCCTCGGTGACACGTGGACTGTGAACGGGCCGATCATCGGGGCCAATCGGCAACCGGTTGCAAACAGGACCAGCAGCCATAAATAGGATTTGACGGTGTGCGCCAGTGATACCGTCGGCCGCTCTCCTTTGTCCGCCGCTATTGATCGTATAACAATTTCGGAAAATCGTAGCGATGCAACATACGCTGATAAATCGAAAATCCGGTGGTGGCCGCTTGACGTCGACCATGAACGATTTAGAAATCGTTAAGTTTGCTTAGATAGCACCGATTTTGATGGCTATGTTTAACTTCAGCATTAGCTCTGATGGCAAATGCAGATACAATCAAAGTAACGAAACCTTAAATCGTGTGTAATCTGGCAGTGTGTTTGATTGTATAACGTGTAAATGCATAAAATATTTCCGTGCGTAAAATAGATATCCAACTAACACTAAAGGCTGAACTTCATCTTGGAGAACTCCGTGTTCTTAACTTTTTTTTATGCGATCCTGTAGATATCGATAAAGACATCCCGAAAATGTGTGTATGGTTGTTAGGAATTCACTGGTTTATAAGTTATACGCGTGTAAAGATGAGCAATTTTAGACGTTTTTGACAGGTTAGAGCGTCGCCATATTGGATATTCGTTGAGTGGTAGAGGTAGGTCTGTTCGGCGTATGCGCTGGATAGATGGTGGGTGTTCAGCACATGTGTTAGATAGTATGGCAGGGATGGGCAATTTTGCCTCAATTGAGGCAAAACCGTCCACAACGTAGCGCCCTCTGTCCCTTTCCAGCAAGCGCGGTACTATGGGGCAACGAAGACACAAGACATCAGCGTACGCAACGAACGTGCGCGCTGCATGAAAGAGAGGTTGGTGGGAGAAGCAGACGTTTGAGGGGCTCCACCCCTGCCCACCACTGTAGTATGGTATTATTTGCGGGATAAAGTAAATAGTGCTGAGCGTATGCGCTAGATGGTTTGGGGTTAAGTCGTCGTGGAAGCGGAGAAAGCCGGCCCGACTATGGTACAATGCTTCGCATTTCGATTTGGTAAATGTGTTATTATTACGTACGTGTTTGTGCTGCCATCTAACGGATCTGCTCGGAACTATTTAGCCCACTTTATGTACATTACCTAGCAAATATATCAATATGGCGGCGCTTCAACCTGTCAAAATGGCTTAAAAGTGTTCGACTTTATACGCGTATAACTTTTGAACCAATGAATTCCTCACAATAAGATTTTCATTTTCGGTGTTTTCTCGTCGAAATCTATAGGATTGCATCAAAAAAACTTGAAAAAAAAGAGTTCTCCAAAACGAAGTTCAACCGCACTAAATATTGACATGATTATAGAGCAGCCAAATGTATACAGCCCCTACCGTGCCCATCCCTGCTGTACATCATAGTCTATAATTAAAATATCAAGTAGTCTAAATGAAAAATCGAGCAAAATCGATTCAGCACGTGTTAGTGAATTAACATCCCCAACTGAAATGCTAACCAAGTATCACTTACCGTCTCTCTCATAAAGGCGTTTGGGAAGACTGTTACTTTTCCGTGATTGAAACAATCTCATCGCGAAGTGCTCGCCCGCTCAGCCATCGCGTATACCCTAAATGCGAATCCGCGGGGAGGGGGATAGAGGTTTCGCTCGGTCTGTTGTCGTAGGTTTGAGAAAGATACGCGCGGGTGTGCGTCAGACAACTTAAGCAAATGCGGGTCAGGGCAACGACGCGCGTCAAAGTGCTCGAGGTCCAGGGAGGAAAGAATGCAGGACCGGGAGATAGTTCCGGAGGGAAAGGCTTCCTCCAACACGGTCGGCTGATGCAGCGCTCGGAGAGCAGTAAAACGAAATGATGGCTGTATCGCCTCGAACACGCCGCCGCCACTCTCGAGATGACACCGGAAGATTCGCTATATAGCGCTCGCATGTTGGACGGCTGTGCGCGATTGTGCGCACGTCAGCCTTCATCGCGGTATTCGACTGTACATACAGTCGGGGATGAAATTAATAGGACACCATTCAAAAACTAATAAGTATTCCCAAGATGGAACAACCGACTTGAACTTTTACTAGGAAATTGATATTGCTCGGAATTTCGGAGATGGAAGTGATGGTTATAATTTTTAGCTTTTTCATCTGTGCTCACAACGAAAATTTAAAATATGTCTTTTGTAGATCCAAGTGGGCTATATAAATGCACAAAGTTTCTTCGAAATTTTTTGAATCTTTGAATTTTGACAATTGATCAATTACAATTGTTCTCAATTGCGTTTTTTTTTACAAATTTCGGCCATATTTAATACGATATTTACCGGCGATAATTTCACAATTTTTGAAAGTCGAAATGAAATTTTTGAAAGTTTATCGTTATGGATTTTTAATGAATCTTTCATCGTCGATAATAATTTCAATCGTAAACCAACGAATCACTGTCGGTAACGTAATATAACTACTTCGTTTGGAATTATTATGTAAAATAACATTTTTTTAACTTCCACCTATTACAGCACAATTATTGAAAAGACGATTGATATGCTTCCGGTAGATAAAGTGTTAATTATATATTCATAGAGCAGCCTGGATCGATTTTGATGCAACTTTGTGCACGTGTATAACATACTTAGATCTACAAAAGTTACATTTGAAATATTCATTACTGTCACAGACAAAGAAAATTAAAATTCGTTACCTTTACATTTTCTTCGGAATTTCGACCAATGGTGATTTGTAACTAATTTGTTGTATACATTGCCTAGTAAACCAATCCTAACATCTCAACAAAGCTCAAATCTTTTGGACCAATATTAACCCTTTGCACTCGAATGGTGACTCTGAGGCATCACTACAAATTCTTACACCATTATTCAAAATATTTTTCTGGTTATTAAATTTGTATTTAATAAATTTCTGGATATTTATGAATTGTGCGTGCTCATTGAATCAGCTTCATATACATAAAAAGAAGGAATTGTATAAAATTGACGTATTCTAAATTAGAAGAAAGAATTTGATTTCAGGATTAAAATAACTCCCGAGTGCAAAGGGTTAAAACAGTTATTAATTTATAAACTGCGTTCACTTAATTTTGTCCACGACTGTATATCCACCCCCATCGACCAACTATACCGAATCACTTCGCGGATGGCTGTTCCGAAACGCGATGAAACCTGAAATCACCCGGACGAACCCCTCGCCACCCTCACTACTCCTCCCCCCTCCCTTCGTTTCGCGTGTTTATGCCCCCGTCATGGTCTTGGACAATCATATTTGCGTCGCGCGTCCAGACTCGATGAATGGGAGTCAATTCGATCGTAATGCGAATGCGCTTGCACGACAATGCGTTGACACATGTTCCACCGTGAATTATTGAACTATCGGTGATTAGAAATTTCATCGAACTTAATTCACTGCCATAGATTTCCGCGGCTCTTTCGTTTCTCTAATTTCGCGGGGAGTTTGTTTATTATTAATCATGAAACTATTAACCCTCTGCGGACGGGAATTAGGTTTAGCCTACTTATCGACGCTTCAATGTTATTTCGGTTATCGATCGTAAGTATTTTAACAATATTAAAGCAATCTTGCTAGTTTGTTGAAAAAACTTTCTACGTTTCGATCCTAATATGGATCTTTTTCAAGAATGAAAAATGAGAACTGCGTCTGAAAGAATTTTATTTTTAAATTAGACAGGAATTTTAATGTTGTATTATATGACCACCAGTCAAGATACTGTATTAAATTGCTTACTTGCTTTATAAAGAAACGAAATTGAGGACAGAAAGCACGCGTTGTTACTGTGCCGGTACACAGTAACAATCGACGCTTCGAATGTACAATTTTCCTTGGGAAATGAAATAGTGTACTGAAAGCTACGAATAAGAATTAAGTGAAGGAGCAAGTGTTGCGTTTGGTAAAAATTTGTTTGGTGTTTTTTCAGAGTAATAATTTTTTAAAAAGTGATTTTTATTCACTTTAGAGTAGCAATTTTACTTAATCATGAAAGACATTCTTAAGCAAGGACAATATTAACCCCCTGTCATATAATTTATTTTGCAGTTACAGTGCTTAAAACTTCTTTGTCAGACGTAATTTGTCGTAAGCAAGTAAAAATTCTATTGCATGATCATAGTTTCTCCGAATGTTAAATATTGATAACTAAGAAGAATAAATAAGAAACATAGAATTTTATTTCGAGTTAAAAGAACAACACGTTCATCGCCCACTCGACAATCAAAAAAATTACAATACTTCGTTCGGACGAAACGTGAACAACGCGAGCCTGGCCCGTGGTACTTCATTCGTGACAAACGTAAAAACAACACTAACACGAAGATTACCAATTTTCTACGAGTTTTCTCAAAACATTATTAATTTAAATTAAGTATTAATTTACAAATTGTTACCGATACATTATCCACTTTCAAATTATAAATCATTTTTGTTCACCGATGAATTGATCATAATTATTTCACAGACATCTTAAAAGTATTAGTTGTGCCCAAACGTGTTCATTATTTCTCAATTCCTTTCGTTGCGCCGAAATATACATGTCATAAGACGCATACATTTTGCGCATGTTCGAGCACACGGCAAAACAGCTAAATGGCTCGACGCGTGACCGACCTTCTTGTTCATTATGGCCCGAGCAATCAGGAGTTAGCGAGTACGCCAAGGGGTTAAAAGGATGGAAATATTTGTGTTTGCAGGTGTCGGGGACCGTTCGTACCGCACAGGATCGGACACAGAGGGTGCGGCGACCACGGACAACCCGACAACGCCGTTCCCAACGCCACCGCCAACCTTGACGCCGAATCATCGGCAAGCGTCACCGTTCCCTATGGAAAGCACCAATTCTCGCCGGCATCATTACAACGGGAGCATATCATCGGAGAGATCCCGCAACGGCAACGGTACAGAGTTAATTAGTGCCACGAGCGGATTCTGCTCGCCCGCACCCGCACCAGCACCCGCACCAGAGTAGATGATACTCGTGAACGCCGCAAGACGAATCCCCCGTTGTTACGTCGCGTTACATTACCGCGAGTACCTACCGTCCGGGGGTTGATTAATCCAAGCGAAACGATCGCCTCCGGTTCGAAATAACATTTGTGCACCCATGTCTTCGGCTCCTCTAAATATTAACCGTATACTCGCATCGGCGACGGCTGATATTATACCGGGAACCCCGTAGAAATCAAGACCGTATCGTACTGATCGTGGAAAAACAGGATTTCAATGTATTTATATTTAATGTATTAACCTATTAGCTGCCACGATACCCACTTGGGGATTTTGGAATTTTACGTACACCACTTGGCGCCAAAAATATATTTGGGACGCCTGAAAGTTTAGTTTCATTCTATATACAGGGTGTCCCACATAAATGGGAACACCTAAGTATCTGTCGTATTTACAGTACTATCAGAAAACTTCAGAGGATAAATTGGGGGGGGGGGCAAATATAATGGTAAAGAAAAAAAAATTTTATATCGTGTTTTTTAATGAAATTTCAAGGTCAACGATGTTTTTTTTAAATGGAATAGTATATTTTATTGTATGATAAATGAATATTGCATGATAGGCAATAAAAAACTGAATTTAGTGGATACCACCTTTTTGACCTTGAAATGACCTTGAGCAAGAATAATCATGTTGGAGCGGATAAAATGTGGAAGTTTAAAACTTACGTGTTTCAGCAAAGATTACGCGTTGTTTACGGCGGGTTCACCTTTGCATATCATAATAAATGTTCGAAATGTTGATCATCCTCATTTATGCAATATTGCAATCTTGCATTAAATGATCTGTAGAAATTGTCGATTTCCTGAGACGTAATTGAAGCACATGCTGCAGTAATTATTCCGATTTTTAGAACTTACACTACCGGTATTTAAATTGTTTTACCACAACGGAAAATGCGTGTAACCAAGGACAAATACGATTCAAAAAATTTTCACGATACAAATGTACTGCTTGCCTCAAAGATCGGTGGCTTCCGCCGTAAGTGAAAACCATATCGATTCGTTCCTGTACAGTGTAATGCATTGTTATCACTTTCACGTTTCGAATTCGAATAGTGCACAAGGAACAACGTACTTATTTTAACCGATTAACCTCCTGTTAACAATCTCAATGATACATACTCTAACATAAACATACGCTGTTTATTTTGAAAAATATTTCAAACATTTAATGTGATTTTTAAAGGTCAACCCGACGTAAACAACGCGTAATCTTTGCTGAAACACGTAAATTTTAAACTTCCACATTTTATCCACTCCAACATGATTATTCTTGCTCAAGGTCATTTCAAGGTCAAAAAGGTGGTATCCACCAAATTCAATTTTTTTATTATCTATCATGCTACCGTAAAAAAAATATACTATTCCATTTAAAAAACATCGGTGACCTTGAAATTTCATTGAAAAACACATCAAAAATTTTTTTCTTTACCATTATATTTGCCCCCTGCAATAGTGTCACTTTGTCGTCTGAAGTTTTCTGATAGGACTGTAAATTCGACAGATATTTAGGTGTTCCCATTTATGTGGGACACCCTGTATATCAGTCAGTATTGTGGGTAGCAGAAAGTGTGTATCCTGTGCTTCGTTTCGTTACAACAAGCGAACAAATTTGAAATTTGTCTGCAAGTTGAACGGAACAGAATTGTCATGTTTGAATTTTACATACTTACAAAGACATAAGAGAAGAGAAAGAGAATTTACGTAAATAGAATTCGCGCGGATACAATCGATGTAAATGCAGTATAGTATATGGAAATCGCGATGGAATCAAGATGACCATAGTACCTACTTGTAGAAGAGAGAATTTTTTAAATTGTGTATTAAATATTTCATTGTTAGAATCCTCAATTTTAATCTATTAATCTGGAGAGTCTTCAGCTACAAACATTTACAAAGATGTAACTTAAAACATATAAGATTGACAAAACAAAAATGTTGTCGCTTTCAACATAAGTATCTGGAAATCGCGATGGAATCATTACCACCAGAGTACTCATAGGAAAAAGAATTTTTAAAGTGCGCGTAAAAATGTCGCATCGTAAACATTTCAAATTCTAAAAGTATCTACGAGATCAACATACACATGTATCAATCTAGATAATACTGTTTAAGAAAATAAAGTCTTTTCGTAAATTAATACTTCACCAGTATAAATATTTAACATACGACGAAATGCACATATTAATTGAAAGTAATAGTATTTTTATTTTATTTTGGTCGAATGTTATTTTCCAGTGCTTTCAAGGGGTGTATTATAAAATCATCACTAAAGATGGAATTTTGTATAAAAATCCGCGGTAATCGTCAGGCTATTTTCAGGATTAAAAGGGTATTTCGGTCCACCAGATTGGAAAAGTCGATTTCTTTTGCAGTTTCGTGAAAAATTAGGTTACGAAGATGAGGTTTCAAATCGATATCCCAAAATCCCCAAAATTGACGTAGTTAACGCGATTTGAATCCTGTGAACCTTGAAACCACATTTTCCCGGGACTGTGTTCATCGAATTAACTGCCATGATATCTCCGGAGATCTGGATCAACTAAATTGACTATCTATTGACATCAAATTTTGTGTATACCATCAGTAGATCTATTTTGATTCAATTTTACAGCTCACAAAATATTAGAGGCGAGCGGAAAATGAATAATGAATCTTCGAAATTTGACCATTTTGCAATTTCTAATTTTTCATTAGTCTAACAGTTTGTGGAGTTTGCTGTAACATATACAAGGTGTCTCATCATTGATGGTACAATTGTGGAGGGGGTGATTCTGCATGAGAAAATAAGTCGAAAGTACAGAGAATATATTTTTTATTTGAGACTTTGTTATCGAAAAAATCGACTATGAAATTCTGTGAAATTTTGTTTGTAAGCAGTAGAACTGGTTGGCCATCAACAGCACGCGTGTTCGCGTCAAATGAAAGAAATATTATTTTAAATTTTCGATTTATTTTCTCATGTAGAATTACTCCCTTCACGGTTACACCATTAATGCTGGGACACCCCGTATAAAACTATACAGGGTATTCGCGCTATCACTAGCCATCGTTTTTCTTGTAAATAGAAAATATTAGAAAAAAAATGAAAGAGGTAAAAGTAGTACTGTTTTTTATGCGCAACACAATGGCGTATGTAATTGTTTTGTGTTTATGCTATTTTGTTAGATATGAAGGTGACCTTCAATTTTTTAAACGGAATGCTGTATATATTCTTATATCACATGAAAGCGTGTGTGTAGACAAATTCATTCATATATTGCACAGTGACCCTCAAGGTCATGCAAGGTCAAAAATGGAGAAAACAGTTTGATTATTTCATACGAATGTGTTTACAAATATTTTTTATTGGTGAGGCTACAGTAAATGTTCAATATGACCTCCTTGTGCATGAATGCATATTTCTGCTCTATTAATTACATTCTTCGTGGCTTACAATTTTTTTCTGAAATTGTCTCATCATAGAAGAAACTAGAAGTAAACACTCTGATAGTGAATGACAAAATAATTGATGACGAAATACTTCATTCAATTCCATTTCTGAGCTTGCATGACCTTGAAGGTCACCGTGCAGTATACGGATGAATTCGTCTAGACACACGCTCTCGTGTGGTATAAAACTATACAGAGTGAGTCACCTAACGTTTGCACCTCAAATATCTTTGTTTTATAAAGATACGTAAAATATGGTAAGAACAAAGTTGACTGGTAAAATGGGGTTGACACGATGCCAACAAAAAAATGTTGTTTTTATGTCATTTTTTTAGAGATATCAAGGTTACCTTGACTTTTTTAAAGTGAACCACCATTTTTTAAACAACTACAATGTTAGTCCCTTTCATTACGAATTCAGTGACTATATAATTGTGATTTCTATTGATCGAATTTTGAATTATGTTAGATATGTTATCGGCGCAAGGTTCGATCTTTTTGAAATTCAACAACAAATTTGCAATTTAATTAATACCCAACGTTTCGATCCAGGTGTGGATCATTATCAAGGAAATATTGCGTCTGAAAAATTATATTATTTTAGTGCAAATACATCGGGATGTTAATATTCACCATCTTAAAGAAAACCAATAATGGAAAGACAAAAAAAATTATTTTGAAAGGTAGACTTATAATTCTTTTTTTTGTCTTTCCAGTATTGGTTTTCTTCAAGATGGTGAATATTAACATCCCGACGTATTTGCATTAAAATAATATAATTTTTCAGAAACAATATTCCCTTGATAATGATCCACACCTGGATCTAAACGTTGGGTATTAGTTAAATTGCAAATTTGTTGTTGAATTTCAAAAAGATCGAACCTTGCGCCGATAACATCTTCTCTATCAGTGACTAAAATTACTCAAGGTCATTCTAGGTCGCGGACAGAGATAACGTATAAGACTTAACATGGATACATGTCTGTAAACGGGCTTTGGAGGAATGTTGAACTCTGTCCGTGACCTTGAATGACCTTGAGTAATTATGGTCACTGAATTCGTAATAAAAGGGGCTATCATTGTAGGTGTCTAAAAAAGGGTGGTTCCATTTCAAAAAAGTCAAGGTGACCTTGATATCTCTAAAAAAAAATGACATAAAAACAAAATTCTTTTTGGCATCGTGTCAGCTCTATTGTACCATTCAACTTTGTCCTTACCATATTTTACGTATCTTTAGAAACAACAAAGATATTTGAGGTGCAAACATTAGGTGACTCACCCTGTATACAGCATTCAAAATAGTATAAACATATAAAAATTACATGCGTCATTGTGTTGCGCATAAAAAACAGTACTACTTTTTCCTCTTTCATTTTTTCCTAATATTTACTATTTAGAAGAAACACGCTGGCTAGTGATAGCGCGAACACCTGGTATATTCCCAAGTTTAAGAATAAAAGATGTGGTGGTTAAACCGTAAAAAAATCAAAAACCCGATCTAAAGTATTGCATTTTTAACTGGATCGTCTCCGATCGTAGCAATTAAACATTCAGCATCGTCCATAACGTTTGCCTCGGGTTAACTGTACTTTACGAATCGACTGTACGCGCTAGATCCATCGGTAACGAGGTAGAAATTAACCGGAGTTGATTCCTCGTTGCGAAACACATCGAAAACGGGAAACAAATTTCGTTTTCACGAATCGTTGTTTTGGAGAAAATTGAGTTTCGACCCCGCACACAGGCTACTGAATGGGGATATAAACTAACTTACCATTCTAACTACCATTCCTGCTAATTGCCAACTGAAACGGTGCATGGATCAAAAAATCGTCGCCATTGATTCCCCGAAAAACGAACTTCTGTGGAAATAAAATATTATTCTGCGTTCTCTATTTCCACCGGAAAGAACCGAGCGGCACGCGTTCCTGAAAGAACGAAGCCGTGGACGGGTAAGCCTCTTACTCATTTTAACGAAGGACTGACGAGAATCCTCTGCATCAAAGTTCGGAAATTCGGAAATAATTCCAGTCCGACCGGCTATGTTTCCTTTTGACTCTTAGGTTACTGACGAGATTGCAGTAACACCACGTATTTTAAATTGCTACTTTGGCTCGAAAACATTTGAAACCCGGGTTGAACGTACAACTAGTAATCCTTTGATATCTTTGGAAATGCTGTTAAATGACACCACACGCAGAGTTTAAATATTTTTGATGGAATAAAGTCGAAAATACTCATATCATATTTCGGAGTTGATAATTGCTTTCTACGTAGCTTTTTTCGACTAAAAAATATCTTTAGTTGCTAAAATAATGTAGTAAAATGGTCCTGAGATTTCAAAACAATTGGGTCAGTCAATGAACAATAAATTTCCAAAAATTCGATCATCTCTGATGGTGTACGTCCACCCTTTCCCTTGAAGCAGCGGTCAAGGCACAATTTCTAAAATTATAACAGCATTATTAACAATTCTCTGTGATTAAAAAAAATACTGTCAGTTACTGTAACAGTGTACTGAAGTGTCCCTAAAATCCCCGAACGATCGGTTCATCCCACGAACTACAACAAATTCCCAAAAATTCGATTATCTCCAATGGCGTGCGTACAGCCTCTCCCTTGAAGCAGCGGTCAAGGCACAATTTCTAAAATTATAACAGCATTATTAACAATTCTCTCTGATTAAAAAAAAATACTGTCAGTTACTCCAACAGTGTACTAAAATGTCTCGAAAATCCCCAAACGATCGGTTCATACCACGAGCTACAATAAATTCCCAAAAAATTCATCTACTTGATAGAGCTTGCTTTTTAAAGGTGCGCCCGAGATAGACTTTCGGAGACCATATAACTCTTTCAAGCATAGCTTTTTCCAACTAAAAAACTACTTTGAGTTACATCAACGGCGCACTAAAATAACCGAAAAATCTCAAAAGGATCGGTTCATCCCACAAGCTACAATAAATTTATAAAAATTCGATCATCTCTGATGGTGTACGTCCACCCTTTCCCTTGAAGCACGGGCAAGGCGCAATTTCTAAAATTATAACTCCATTATTAACAATTCTCTCTGATTAAAGAAAATACTGTCAGCTACTATAACAGTGTACTAAAGTGTCCCTAAAATCCCCAAACGATCGGTTCATCCCACGAACTACAATAAATTCCCAAAAATTCGATTATCTCCGATGGTGTACGTCCAGCCTCTCCCTTGAAGCAACGGTCAAGGCACAATTTCTAAAATTATAACTGCATTATTTACAATTCTCTCTGATTAAAAAAAATACTGTCAGCTACTATAACAGTGTACTAAAATGTCCCTAAAATCCCCAAACGATCGGTTCATCCCACAAGCTACAATAAATTCCCAAAAATTCGATTATCTCCGATGGTGTACGTCCAGCCTCTCCCTTGAAGCAGCGGTCAAGGCGCAATTTCTAAAATTATAACTCCATTATTAACAATTCTCTCTGATTAAAAAAAATACTGTCCGTTACTGCAACAGTGTACTAAAGTGTCCCTAAAATCCCCAAACGATCGGTTGATCCCACGAGCTACAATAAATTCGCAAAAAAATTCATCTACTTCGGTTTACGCGCAACACCCCTCTTAAGGGCTCGCTGGACGTGGTTTTTCCGCGGCGGTCGTTTCGAGGAGGAGGCATCTGAAAAATTGTGATGGGTTGCAGGGGAGACGGTGTACGCGGCTCCGTCGAAAAAGACTAACACCGGCGGTGGGACCTTAGGGCGAAGAACTCGTCGAAGTCACGCAAGCGCCCTGAGCAGCAGCTCGACGGCGAGCGACCGTTCGGAGACCGTCTTCCCCGACGAGCACTCCCGCATGCATCTCACCAACGGTAAGCCGACGTGTCTGTCTGTCTGTCCCCGATGTTCCCCTGTCATTTTTCTCGGCGCGGCACTTTTCACCTGTGTGTTTCGCCCGACAGTCACGGTTCATCGAGTTCTTGTTTCCTTTTCGCATCGCATGCACGCATTCATCCGCACACACACACATATACATACACAGCCAGAGAACTTACAGAGAAAACAGAGGACACGCGCGTTGCACCAACAGCAACGTGTTCTCGCTTCGTATCCGCATCCCGACGGGCGTATCGAATTTTCCGCGATTTTCCTATGTAATTATCCGACAAAACAACGAGGAGCCACGTCGGAACAGACACGTATTTCGATGCACATCAGTCTAGGAGGGTGGGGGAGGATGGGTGAGGAACACCCGCTGGATAAATTCATCGATCGCCGTGAGCGTAACGGCAACGGCACCCCGGTCCCCGGAAATCACAACGTAAAATTTCCCGCGGAGCGATAAGTTAACGATCCGTGCCTCAAATACGATTACCGGACTAACAGGATTACCGGCTGGTATCGAGCCCCTGGCCGGAGCTAAATCAGGTTTCGTGTAAACGTGTTCCTCGTTAAAAGCTTAATATTAATAGTCACTCCCTTACCCATGCAAGGCAGAACCAGCCGGGATCTTCGGTTCCGTTCGACCATTGTTGCACAGGGAATTTTATGCTATGTGGAAGGAAGCGTTTCGTCCTAGGACCGCTAGAGGACTCTTCAAGTAAGGCTATCTAGCTGATCCGTGCCTTAGACGCAGGATGTCGTAAGGACAGTTTAGGACGGTATACAGGGTGTCACACATAAATGGGAACACCTAAATATCTGTCGTATTTACAGTCCTATCAGAAAACATCGGAGGACAAAGTGACACTATTGTTGGGGGCAAATATAATGGTAAAGAAAAAAATTTTTTATGTCTTGTTTTTCAATGAAATTTCGAGGTCACCGATGTTTTTTTAAATGGAATAGTATATTTTTTTACAATAGCATGATAGACAATGAAAAACTGAATTTAGCAGATACCACCTTTTTGACCTTGAAATGACCTTGAGCAAGAATAATCATGTTGGAGCGGATAAAATGTGGAAGTTTAAAACTTACGTGTTTCAGCAAAGATTAAGCGTTGTTTACGACGGGTTGACCTTTACATATCATAATAAATGTTCGAAATGTTGACTATCCTCATTTATGCAATATTGCAATCTTACATTAAATAAACTGCATGAATTGCACGAGACAGAGATCACTTGGGAATTTTGATTTTTCTTCAACAATCTTAGAAAATTGATCAGTACATACCGACATCATCTAAGGCTTCGCGCACAGTTGATCCGACATCGGACGATTCGGTCGACGTCCGATGTGTCGGTCCGACATTTCAAATGTGTGAGTAAATTACTGTACATTATAAAAAATACAAATTTAGACGCTTATTATTAAATTCTATTGTTTATTATTGAGACCTTCTGAGTGGATTTTCACAGGGAATACGTAAATGTTTAGTAATTTATTAAATTTAACTGAATTTAATAATGTCGAAAATATTTTGAATGATATAGCAATTTCTGGTGTGGAAGCTGTTTGAAGCTATTAAAGAAGGAAAGAAATGTTTAATTCGCTCCAATATCTTGCAAGCGACGTAGACAATATTTATTTTACTTAAATATGCTCAGCCATAACAGAGACTTACTCAGAGCCTTGCCTTTTACCCATACCAAGGTCACGGTGACCTTATTGTGTCCCCTAGAGTAAACAATTGCCGGATACTGAAAGTGGTTTTCTCGCCTCTGTTCAATCGCGAAGAAATCAACGGCAAACAAAGGGAAAAGAAGCTTTGGCAATCACATATCGGAACGAGTCGTCCAAGAAGACGTACCCGTAGCTTCTGAACGCGGGACAATTAAATCCGAAATTCCTCGTCGAGTCGATCTCGACGTGCTTGCGTGCGTCCCGGCACGGCGTCGTAATTGCGACGCTTCGAGGAATGGCCGAGGGCGAAGGATCTTAAGCAAAGGCAAACGTTTCAGACGTTTGCAGCGGGCGCTGGCTTCCCAGCCGGGCTAACAGCGTCGTAATCGACAAACTACCTTATGCGTCGGCTCATTAAATAACCAAGGGACTCTCGGTTTTGAGAGTTAAGTTCATTGTCGTCGAATCCGAGCAGCCGCGTCTCCTAGGTTGCGTGGATGCTGTGAGCGATGAGGACGACGCACCGTAACCAGAAATCACCAAATCAAAGAACAATTGACATGACGATTGATGAACACTGATATTATTATATCATGTGTAACGAACCACGTACTTTGTTGATATTAATTAAACATTCGATCGAAAGCGATATTTACGCGTATCTTAACACATCATTTACCGGCGATTATCTCATAATTTTCGTACGTCTATGGTCCATGGCTAATTATTTCTTAACGGATCCTTTAACAGCAGTAGCAATTTTATTCGTGATCCAATAAGTCACCCTCAGTAACGTAAGATAATTATTTCATTTGGGATTATTATGAAAAAGAAGATTTTTATGGTTCTTTTTAGTATAGTACAATTCTTGAAAAGCCGATTAATAGGCTTCCGGTAGATAATGTCTTAACAGTAGGAGTACCAAGCGATCTCAGCGACTAGATTCGACATTATTATATAAATTACAGAAATAAATTTATTAAGATTTCTGTTGATTGTAGCTGCAGTATTTGTACAAATGGATCAAAGTTTTAAAATAGTAGTGCTAGTATTCACGCTCATACGCTCCTCAGTAATATTTGCATAAAAAAATAGTTCACCCATATTTACTCTACACATTAAATCAACAAATTATACTTCATTTCTAGCGTCGCATTTTAAAGAAATACATCTCGCAACAACAAGAGAAAAAGATCAATTATTTTACAGTATGTAGCAATACTAAATAGTTCAATTTCAATAATTCAGTCATCGTGCTATTAGATAGACAATGAGCTCTACGGTCGTATTATTAACTAATAAAAGAAGTAATATTCCCTTTGTAAAAATCGAACACTTGTACAGAGTGTTCCAAAAATTTTGTAGTTCCCTGATGGGGTGATTGTTGATGTAATTTGAAGTAACTTTTTCCTTAGCGAAAATGTTCTGCGCGGCTTTGTTACGGAGATATTAAGGAAAAACACGGACCAATCAGATAGCGACTACAGCAGACGGTTTCCGGTTCGACCAATGCCAACGCCACGCTCAACGCCATCTGTCGCCGTGCCGGTAAATATTCACTGTAGCCGTGCTCTGATTGGTCCGTGATTTTCGTGAATAACATCGTAACGAAGCCGCGGAGAACATTTTCGCAAAGGAAAAAGTTGCTTCAAATGACCTTGGGAATCATCCCTTTCAGAGAAGCATAACATTTTTTGGCCTCCTTCAGACCCCCACGCGTCATCCAGTTTCAATGAAGAACGGACAAAGAGGAGTATAATCCTATCATTAACCCCTTCGCTTACAATATCGTCTGAAAGACGTGATGAAGATTCTGAACAGAGTCTGATAAAGATGTATGTTATTAATTTTCTTTAAACCGAAATATAATTCTATTTTGTTGTTGTTAATGTACAGCCATTGGAGAACATATAGATATGCAATAGATATACATTTTCTCCTTTTTCTAAGAAATTATGAACTACAAAGAAATTCTAATCACTAAAACCGTAAAATAAATCGTAAGGCAAGGGGTTAAGAAATAAAAAAATAATTTTCCTCTGAAAACAATGGAGCCGTTATAAAGGGAAGTAGTTGCCACCTTCACACTCCTAGTACATCATCTAGTTTCCATGAAACGGAGCGACTAAGCGGACAAAGAGGCCGAAAGTGTGCACACGGTACTCCCGGTGGCTGCGAGCAGACGAAGCCGAAAAGGACAAGGCAAACAAACTACAGAACAGAGAAGCGAGAGAGAGAGAGAGAGAGAGAGAGAGAGAGAGAGAGAGAGAGAGAGAGAGAGAGAGAGAGAGAGGGAGAGGCGGGGCCGGTAACCAAGTTAGAAGTTGGTAGCCGGGCTAGTTAGAACGTAGGTCAGCGCTAGAAGTTAGCCGGGGCTGCATTGTTTTGGAATGTCGGGGGTATTTAGGCCCGGGCTGGCCGCCGGGTCCTCGGCGGGCCGCGTAACGCAGTTTTAGCGTTAGCGCCGGGGATGAGAAAGTAGCTTTGCGGCTTGTGCACGTAGTTCGCAGCCGGGCTCTGCGAAACTTTTAAACGAAATTTCGTCGTATCTCGTTTGGCCGACGCGGCGGGCGCAGGGTATCGTCGACCACCAATTAGTCGCGCGTCCGCCGATATCGCGGAACGTGAACGATACCAGACAAGGAACAGCTCGGCTAAAGGGCTGAGGAAACGGTCGAGGAAGGGCCAGGGCAAAGATCGAGATCTTCATTCACGGGTCGCTGCGTCCGGAAATTTGCCTGCTGCTACCGAGAGAGCCGAGGAGCTGCCATGATCTCTGCCTGCTCAAGTGTGATCGCATTACGCGTAGATTCCGTTGAAATTAGCGACGCGGATTAAGATCCTGCCGGCTTGTCTGTAGCTGTTCCACGAATACATGAAGCAGGCACATAGCTACTAAGCACTGAACACGAATATAAGGCCGCGGGCAAGCTCGCGATGCTACGAGCTTCGTATTAGCGGATCGCTGCGTAGTTGGATCATGGGGATGATGTATCGATGATGGGCTAGTGATCATGTGGTTTGGACGACTCCTGACTTCCGAGACCACGTGGTTGTGGGGACTGATGTGGATCTGACGTGGGATATCACGCGAGAATTTCGATGACGATGGATTTTAGGAAAATTGTTCCCAGTAGATGATGATGACTAGATAGCTTCAGCGAAATTGATAGCAGTTGACCCGCCTGGATTAACACGTAGACTGCCGTGTCACCCATATATGGATGACATAATTATTTGTCCATACTTAAAAATGAATTATTACGCTAATACAATTATTGTACCAAATTTGGTTAATATCTGGGAAATGCAAGAAGGTTAAAGAACTACTCGGTGTAATAAATTTTAATTTTTCAATAGTTTTTTTCATTAAATAAATTACTTTGATTTTATGAAATGTTTGAGGCCATTGCTTTGGCAGTCAAAGTGTTAAGGTTAATGCTTTCGACGACTTCATGACAGTTGTAGCTAGATCCTACTAGCTAGACTCTTTTAGAATACAATTGTTGTTATAAAATTTTAAGGCTACCTTTTTGAGATCAACGTTGATTTGCTTATTGGTCTTATACAAATAGCTAATGATTTGAACTGGCTACAGTAAAGTTAGGATTTAGAGGAAACGTTTTTAATTCTGGATCAAATTGGACCCATATTCCGCAACTCGAAGGTTAAGTTTGCGGTCAAATAAGCTAACGATATTGACACAACTATTGTACTATGGCGGCTGAATTATGGCGGCTGAAAAGTGTGTGAAAGGAGGAAAAGGAGAAGGAAGCGTTTCGTCCTAGGCCCGTTAGAGGACTCGTCGGTAAGGCTATCTAGCGGACCCGTGCCTTAGACGCGGGATGTCGTAAGGACAGTTTTAGGACAGTATATATACAAACAGAGGAAGACCCAGGTAGTAGCGGAAAAGGTGTTGTCATAATGTCCCTCTGTTGACGAGCATAGGAAGTAGCTGCCACATTACCCCCTTGCCAGTGGTCAACGATATCTGGACAAATTTTCCCTCTAATTACGCTGATCTCCGCCGGAATCCAAGGAGGTCGCTGGAATGTGTGCTGTCAGTGTGCCCGCCAGTGATGCTGCCGAATCGACGAAGTTGAGAGTAGCTCCCTAAGCCGCTTGTAGGACTCATATAGTCGCACAAACAATGGATGAACGTCGTACAAATGTAGGTACGAAAACGTCGCACAAATTTAGGTGCGGAAACATTAAACCATATAATGCTGCGAAGATGACGTCAGAAGCGCATAGTAGGGAGAATTCCTCGCTGTTGGTCGGGCAGTAGTTCAGGCAAGGCAGTGACAGAGTAGTCACCTTCCAGTCCTCCCGACGTTGTCCATGGTTTGTTGATGTTGTCGTCTCCTCTGCTCAGAAGGTAGCGTTGTTGTTCGTTTGTCAGGGTCACCAATTATTGCGGCTGGAAAGTGTGTGAGAGGAGGAAAAAGGAGAAGGAAGCGTTTCGTCCTAGGCCCGCTAGGGGACTCGTCGGTAAAGCTATCTAGCGGACCCGTGCCTTAGACGCGGGATGTCGTAAGGACAGTTTTAGGACAGTATATATACAAACAAAGGAAGACCCAGGTAGTAGCGGAAAAGGTGTTGTCATAATGTCCCTCTGTTGACGAGCATAGGAAGTAGCTGCCACATTACCCCCTTGCCAGTGGTCAACGATATCTGGACAAATTTTCCCTCTAATTACGCTGATCTCCGCCGGAATCCAAGGAGGTCGCTGAAATGTGTGCTGTCAGTGTGCCCGCCAGTGATGCTGCCGAATCGACGAAGTTGAGAGTAGCTCCCTAAGCCGCTTCTAGGACTCATATAGTCGCACAAACAATGGATGAACGTCGCACAAATTTAGGTACGAAAACGTCGCACAAATTTAGGTGCGGAAACGTTAAACCATATAATGCTGCGAAGATGACGTCAGAAGCGCATAGTAGGGAGAATTCCTCGCTGTTGGTCGGGCAGTAGTTCAGGCAAGGCAGTGACAGAGTAGTCACCTTCCAGTCCTCCCGACGTTGTCCATGGTTTGTTGATGTTGTCGTCTCCTCTGCTCAGAAGGTAGCGTTGTTGTTCGTTTGTCAGGGTCACCAATTATTGCGGCTGGAAAGTGTGTGAGAGGAGGAAAAAGGAGAAGGAAGCGTTTCGTCCTAGGCCCGCTAGAGGACTCGTCGGTAAGGCTATCTAGCGGACCCGTGCCTTAGACGCCGGATATCGTAAGGACAGTTTAGGACGGTATATATACAAACAGAGGAAGATTCAGGTAGTAGCGGGAAAGGTGTCGTAATGTCCCTCTGTTGACGAGCATAGGAAGTAGCCGCCACAGTACCAATGCTTCGCGCACCTAGAATAGTTGCCCAGAATTGTTCACTCCACTTGTAGAATGACATTTCTTTCTTGAATCCAAGAATGGATAAATCATTCGTATTATGTTGGAGTGGATGATGCAGATCTTGCATCCCTGGTTACTGGATAGATTTGTTTCGAAAGTTTTTGATGTTATAATAAATTTCCCGTTCGTAAGTATGCAATCTAAATATAATTTGATTGTCCTACACCCTCAAGTTTCACAGATATAAAGGAATATGTTCGTTAACCTTAACTTGGGGGGTTGTTTTCACTCTCTCCGTATGGATTATTGCAAACAAAAACAATATAGGTCAGATATTCTTCAACAAACTTTACCATATTGTAAACTTCATTGCAATCGATTGTCTTCAAGCAATGTCTATTGTGAATCTCACAGAGAAACATTTGGGCCTCAAATGTGGTGAAAAATAATGAATACCTAAAAATGTTTGACTGGCGGATACTTAGAGGACATATGAAGGGTAACTTAAATCTTTTTAATACTATACCGTGTGTATCTAAATACGTACTATTTCAGGATTCTAGGCGGTGCAAGACCATTGTTAACACTAGATTTACGGGACCCGTCAAAATGACAGATTCAAAAATTTTTAATTTACGATTATTAAGATTGCAAGGAGGCATACTTGAGGAATTATTAAATAGATTTATTTTTTTGTGTACATATTACAATAAAAATCGCTAAAAATCTAAGTAAATACAATTTTATTATTTTTATAAAGCAATGTAAAATAATCAATTTTAGTGCTCCGTAAACCTAGTGTTAAAGTTTGTTCAAGATCGTTCAAGATCGTTTGAGCTCATTAAAGTTTCTTCAAGATCGTTCAAGATCATTCAAGGTCATTCAAGATCGTTCAAGATCGTTCAAGATCGTTCAAGATCGTTCAAGATCATTCAAGATCGTTCAAAGTCTTCCTAGATGATTAAAGATCGTCCAAGGTCGCTCAAGGTCACTCAAGGTGAACGGAGGTCACCCAACACGAAAAATGATTTTCTTTCAGGAAATATGACCAGCAGTTGCAGAAGACATGTTCGGTATATTCATGTTCGTGTTCCGTTGTTGCACCCATTGTCCTCTGGCACACGATGGATACTTTGACGCGTAACTAGCGTCATCTCACAGCTCGTAATTCGAGTCTGAATCTTCGACGGTATATTGCCAGTCGGAATGTCCCTGCGGTCTAATGGAGGCATCTCGTGGCATCTATTAGCAAATGGTTCCCAACGGTCAGAGCTCGCCCACGTTAACCCAGCCCTCGCCACCGCTGGAAAGACGATTGATATTACATTAGATGGTAGTAGTTTAATATAGGCCAGACGAAAACCACGTTATTCAATTGTTCGCCGCTCTGGGGACTCGGCACAACTGCGCTGCGACTTGTCAACATACACACTTAGCATTCCGGGGTAACGAGCACTTGTACTCGTTAGGAAGATGTTCCGCACTGTAATCTTCATTATGGCACTGTAGAAGTCAGTCGCAAGCTGAAATGATTAATCATATCCGAGTCTTGTATTTTTCATTACCAAAACACGTGATCGATGCGCAACATTTTGCATTTAAAATATATTTCTTTAATAAAATAAATGTAATTTCTTTCGATCGAAATGAATTATATCGATGAAACTGATTTCGGCGCAAAGGTTCGATCTTACTGACGTTTCGAAAGGTTCGATCTTATATCTTAATGAAATAAGATCGAACCTTTGCGCCGAAATCAGTTTCATCAATATATTTCTTCAATATTTGAATTGTTAGTGCAATTGAATGACAAAGATTGAAACTACAACATTCTAAAAATGATTATGTACTGTTTCGTGAATTTTCTCTATTTTTTATTTTGCAGAGTCAATCAAAGCTATAGTTACCAGATATTGATTTCAGTGAACGTAAAATGTCAGACCCGTGTTGTGGACAATTATAGATGAAATACTGTATATTGAAAGTGAAGAGTTAGAAGGATACCCTATACCGTTAATATTATGGCTACCATTTCCGTGATAGTTTAAAAAAAAAGACTTTTTACTTATTAATTACTTATTTAAACGTGAAGCCTAATATTGTTCAGTACAGACTTAATTAGAATAAATCGATTTTTTAAAGAAAATGCGTATTTTCGTTTACCCGTCAAATTGACTCGTAGAGATAGGTATATAAGAAACGCCCGTAAATCTAGTGTTAATATCACAAAACTAAACCTCTTAGTTTTTGTTTTATTAAATATATTGCTTCGATTTTGTGTAATTTTTATGATTGTGAAGTGGGCGCTGAACGTGTTAAACAATTCCATTCGAGTGTAAATAGGGATACTACAGGGATTTTTAGAAAATGTCTTGAAAAGTTGGATGACTGTAAAAACTTTAGTCTTTTCTACAATTCTTTCAAGACATTTTCTAAAAATCCCTGTGGTAGAACAATCTTTTTCATCAATAAGAAAAAGTATGCCAGCAAAACTACACATTTTCTCAAAAATTGTACGATACACGCACTCAGATCTCCGAAGGAGCAAAATCCGCGAAACCGCCGCGCCGCTCGTGTAACGTTGTAATTGATTCAAATTTCCACTTGCATCCACTTGAAGGGCGCAGTTTTCATATCGATTCAAAAAGTTCTCGAGCTCGAAACTTCTATCCGGAAGAAGAAGTTTCCTAGCCCGAACGAAGCAAAAAGACTATTATCCGCCAAAGAACAGGTGCACGTGAAAAAACTGGGTCAACGAGACGCGCGTCGAGCTAAACACATTTTCCCGCGGTGGAACGAGCAGCTTTACGATCGTCCTTCGCGTGCGCATCCCGTCCGCCACGAAACGTTCAATTGATTTTACGATTTCTCATTTCACGGTTCGCGAATGGATTCCACCTTCCTGGGCCGCTCGCAAAAATCATCTTCCGGCTCCTCCGTCTGTTGGGTTCATTGTTAACGGCTGAAATGCTCGACTCTTCTGCCACAATTTCATTTTCTGTCGTTGTCTCTCGAACAGAGGTTCGTAACCACTAGACTGCAGATTTTCATACAAAATAAAAGTTCTCTCCATTAACTGCAAAAACACTGTATAATTGTGAGCAGATTAAAATAGTACAACAGCAGTTTTAGATTTTCAAAATATTTTTCTATTTTGTATTTGATCCTTTCATTTTTGTTATCATCGCATAAAGATCCGCAGTCTAGAGATTATTAAAATACGGATTTTTATACAAAATAAAAATTCTCTGTATTAATTGCAAGACTCAAGAGTGACATAGTCATTTATTTCATTTCTGAATAATTGTAAGCAGATTAAAATAGTACAACAGCAGGTTTAGATTTTTTAAATATTTTTCTATTTTGTATTTGATCCATTCATTTTTGTTATAATCGCATAAAGATCCGCAGTCTAGAGATTATTAAAATACGGATTTTTATACAAAATAAAAATTCTCTGTATTAATTGCAAGACTCAAGAGCGACATAGTCATTTATTTCATTTCTGAATTATTGTAAGCAGATTAAAATAGTACAACAGCAGTTTCAAATTTTTAAAAGTTTTTTCTATTTTGTGTTTGATCCTTTCATTTTTGTTATAAAGGCATAAAGATCCACAGTCTAGTGATTAGTAAAATATAAATTGTCCAAGTCAATTGTACGAAGCAGAAGTTAAATATAAATATATTTTCTCTTTCAATATAATTCTTCCAATGGTTTAATAGTTTTAATGGTTTATTTGACCATTCCATTTTTGTTGTAAACGCGTAAAATAAGCCGCGTAGTAATCATTAGATCATTTTTATAATACATATGTTTATTGATTATGTATTGTCAATATCCACAAACATGAAACACAAAATATTGTTACAATTAACGTATAAATACAATGCGGCCCACACTAATATGAAACAATATCTATGAAACACTAAAGTAAAATAATTAAACATAGAATTGGCACAAACGATGAAGCATTTCTGAAAGAGAATACGAATAACAATTTAACTAATGAAATCAAAGAATGAAATTGTCAATTTAACACAATTTCCACTGTTTCGGAGTAAATTACCTTAAGGTTCAATTTTCTAAACAGAAATTCACAACGTCAACTTTTCATCCTTACATCACATTGATTTTTTAGGGAAACGAAATGTAAACGATTACGTAACTTAGAAACAATAAGTAAAAGAAGATTGAAAACATTTTAACTACAGCGATGAAAGGACACTTAAATAATATCGAAACTAAACCAAAGCAGAAGAGTATCAACCGAATATAGGAACAAACATACGTTTTGCCTAAATGAAAGACTCGCATCGCGAACATATCGCGAAATGGAAACGCCAAGAAGTAACAGAGCCACGGACCGATTATCTATCGCGGATTTCGATTCTCGGCGAGCGAGAGTTTGCCAGAATTCGCTGAAACTTTAAATACCTCCATTCGTCTCAATTTCAGTTCGATTCGTTCAGGGTTGGAGGCGGTGGGGGGGGGGGGTGGCCTATTATCGCTCCGGTTGCCAATGGAGTAAAAAGACGGAAGACAATTAAGGTAGTGAATCAAGGAGCACGTGCTCTCTCGTCCCGGGGCGCGCACAACGATTGGATTTAATTTCCGGAAGCGAGCCCGCGAGCCAACTAATATGATATCGATTACCGCGATTGCCCTAGAAAATTTAGGTGCACGGTGCCCGCGAATGTAAATCCCGAAGTCGGGATCGGCTTCGATATTGGCTTACCCAATCGGGAAAAATGTTGTCAAACTGGACGATTAATCACCGATCTGTCGGATTATTTAAATTGCAAATAATGCGGGGGCCAACTACGGTATCTTCGGGGAAGGACGGATCGTCCCCAAAGCGCTGGTTTAATGTGAAACACAGCCGCAATATAAATTACGTAGTACGAAACACGGGCAAAAAGGGATGAGAGAGAGAGAGAGAGAGAGAGAGAGAGAGAGAGAGAAAGAGATATGGCCGGACAGAAGAAAGCGCCGCGCAGTTTTTTCGATAATTCTTGATTGTATCGCGGGAAAAGATAGCCGCCGTCCTGGACCTCAGCCAGCCTTCACGAAATAGGAATAATTTGAAGCGCCACTCGAGAACTACGCCAATAATCCGTGTTCCCCATTATCGTTACCGTTGCACTTCTTCCGCTTCGTTCCGAAATCGACGAGACTCGAGTTACCTAAAATCGTGCTTGATCGATAGACTCGGCAAATAGGATATCTTTTCCACAATCTTGACTGGTCGTAAGATATATTGGATTTCTGTAACTTTTCGTAGGGTGAAATCTCGAATAACCCGAAGGTTTTCGGTGCACAGTTCATCTGACAATCTGTTTCGAACTTTAGCACTAAGCCTACCACGGTCAAATGACCCGTTTTCTATTTCACATTTATTGAAATTATAGAAACGCTTTCCTGGAAAATGACTAGGCTGAACTGTACTTTAGAGGACCAAAAATTTTTCAGTTTTCTGTATGTGATGCTACACATTTTGACGAGAAAGTGATAGACGTGTAAGTTTTAGTACACGGAATTCAAGTTTTGGTTACTGGAGTTCATTGGTTGAAAAGTTATACGTGTGTAAACATGAGCAATTTTAAGCGTTTTCGACAGGTTAGGGCGCCGCCATATTGCATATTCGTTGGGTGGTAGAAGTAGGACTGTTGAGCGCATGCGCTGGATAGATGGTGGGTGTTCAGAGCATCGGCTAAGTAGTACTGAGTGGTATAGTCCAAGTTGGTTTGGGGTTAGTTAAAAGTGCTCAACATTACAGGGGTATAACTTCTGAAACAGTGAACTCCTGACAATAAGACTTTCATTTTCTGTGTTTTCTCGTCGAAATCTATAGGGCTGCGTAAAAAAAGCTAAAAAAAATTGGTCCTCCAAAGTACAGTTTAACCAATATCTATCTCTTTAGGAGCGCGCACTCTTTGTAATATACAACGTTTATTTTCGAACGCGATCGTTCGACGTTCACAATATGTACAAGAGTTCAAACAAAAAAACAACAAAAATGTCACGGCACGGAACTGTATACAATGTACGAAATGAACGTAATAAATGAAATGATGCAAAATTACACGATGAGAAGGATGAATTGTTTGAAAACTGAAATGAAACGTTTTGATGCAACGTGATCGCGACTTGAAATTGAGTAATTCGGCCGTTCGGATCGAGCGTTCGGAGAATTCTGGCGATTTCTTGGAATCCAACGGTCTACGGGCTCGCTGCCGCGAACACGATGACTCATCGCGCGTGACGTCAGATTCACGCGCGATTTTAAGCCGCCCGATTCCCAATTTGACATGAAGGTGGCTCGTCATGTGTCTCGCGGCCACGAGTCCGCCGATCCGCTGTGATCGTGAACTGTTCGAGTGTGTCAGTGCGCAGGCGTCGCACAGGACCCCTTGCCCAATCCTAAACACTATCTATATCTACATCTATGATACAGCGCGCACGTTCGTTGAGTTCACTGATATCTCGTGTCTTCGTTGCCCCGCCGCACGGCGCATGCTGGAAGGGGGCGCTACGGTGGGGACGGTTTTGCCTCAATTGAGGCAAAATTGCCCAACTCTGCCATAAGACCTTAGAAGGCCTATGCGGGTCACTAAGAACCCTGGTGGACGGTGGTAGACCCAGGTGGACGTTTTTCTTTTCATTTCCCTCCATCCCTTCCCCCCATCCTTCGTTTCGCTAGATCACTTGAATTCCTTCACTGCAGCCCCTCTCCTTCTGTTCTTTCTCGGGATCCTCTAAATCATCTCGTATCTAGATCTTTTTCATCCTCCTACTTCTTATTTCCCTAGATGTCTCTCTCTCTGTTAAAAGTTGTTCTATCAAAAATTCTATTAAAGATCGTATTTATCAATTTTGCGAGCATTTTGACGCGGCATATAAATGTATAAAAATCCTCAGTCGAAATACCCGGTACAGTACAATTCGAAGAGATAGAAAATACAGATAGACGCGAGAAGAAGCTATTCTGGCGCGGCGGACCTGTCGCGTCGCTTCGTGAAAACCGTAGAACGTCAGAACGCGCTCTGAATATCTGTGATTGAATTTCCGGTGGCGAGTCGGCTCGAAAGGAATCAATCTCAAGCGGTGCTCGAGTGGTCAACGAACGTGGCGACCACAACGGCGCCGGTTTGTATCCCAGGAAATAATTCGTATTTACATGAATATGTACCGTCGGACGTGACGGAGGCATTAGACCATCAAATCGAATTACTAGCGCGAATCGCTAACCGCATCAAGTCACTGTCGGCCACCTTGCACACCCTTGCACTGTGTCTGACTAACTCCATCCAGCGGCGACCACGGATGAGGGATAACCTGGTTCAACCCTTTTGTCTGTAATGGCCCCAACTCGCTGTCTGCTATGGCCTGCGATTGGTCGACGTCGATTGACTAAACTTCCACTTTGTCAGCGTCTCTATTGGGCCTCGTATCTGATTAAGCGTGTAAATAAATAACGCGAAATCCTCACGGACACGATCAGCCCTTCTCGCGGGCACGGAACCACCCTAGACCGACGAGAGAATTCGTTTTCAACTCGATTGTCAAGTCTGAAGGGAACCCGTTACACCTTGACAGTGCCAATTTGCATCCTTCCAGCTGCCGGTGAAACGACTCGCAACAGATGCGATTACTTTAATGCATTAGCTACAGTGACACCAATTTCATTGCGCGCATTAAGAATTCAGCGATGCCCGCTCTGCAACTTAGGGCTTTGTCAAGCTCTATTGTCTTGTTTACCACCCTTTTCTTTTAATGAGAATTAGCATAGACGACTGGGTTTATTCAAATCCTTATGGTATTAGGTTGTCCCATAAGTTCGTGCCGCGGATTGAAAAGTATTTTAATGAAAAACCACAGAAATTTTATAGTGACGGTATAATATCTTTACTAAAAAAGTGGGAAGAGGTTGTAGAGTAGGTGGTTATATTTTTTCGTTGACTTTGAAAGTACGTTTCAAATATTAATTTAAATAGTAAAACAGTAAGCGGGACGACCTAATACAATTTTCTTTTTCATTTTCTTGGACATACTTCTTTTTAATCAACGCTTGATCCTTTCATTGGAAATAATATTGGTAGCTAATGATTCAAATTGGTTGCTAGATAATTAACATTTAGATGGAATATTACAAAACGTTACAATTTTCTGTTAAGTATTTTTGGACCTACTTCTTTGAGAAAAAGGATTCAAATCCTTATGATACAATTTTCTATTTCATTTTCTTGGACATACTTCTTCTTAATCAACGCTTGATCCTTTCATTGGAAATAATATTGGTAGCTAATGATTCAAATTGGTTGCTAGATAATTAACATTTAGATGGAACATTATAAAACGTTACAATTTTCTTTTAAGTATTTTTGGACCTACTTCTTTGAGAAAAAGGATAACCATTTTATTGGAACTGATATAGATAACAAATAATTTAATTTGGTTGCTGAAATATTAGAATACACGTAGATGGAATATACAGGGTGTTCGCTATATCACTAGCCAGCGTTTTTCTTGTAAATAGTAAATATTAGAAAAAAATGAAAAAGGAAAAAGTAGTACTGTTTCTTATGCGTAACATAATGGCCTAGTGAGAATTAGCATAGATGTCTGGGTTTATTCAAATCCTAATGATACAATTTTCTATTTCATTTTCTTGAATCCACTTTTTCTTAATCAACGCTTGATCCTTTCATTGGAAATAATATTGGTAGCTAATGATTCAAATTGGTTGCTAGATAATTAACATTTAGATGGAACATTATAAAACGTTACAATTTTCTTTTAAGTATTTTTGGACCTACTTCTTTGAGAAAAAGGATAACCATTTTATTGGAACTGATATAGATAACAAATAATTTAATTTGGTTGCTGAAATATTAGAATACACGTAGATGGAATATACAGGGTGTTCGCTCTATCACTAGCCAGCGTTTTTCTTGTAAATAGTAAATATTAGAAAAAAATGAAAAAGGAAAAAGTAGTACTGTTTCTTATGCGTAACACAATGGCGTATGTAATGTTTTTGTGTTTATACTATTTTGTTAAATATGAAGGTGACCTTCAATTTTTTAAATGAATGCTGTATATTTTTTGTATCACATGAAATCGTGTGTCTGGACGAATTCATCCGTATACTGCACAGAGACCTTCAAGGTCATGCAAGGTCAGAAATGGATGAAACATTTTGAATATTTCATACAAATGTGTTTACAAGTATTCTTTATTTGTGAGGCTACAGTAAATGTTCAATATGACTTCCGAATAGTTTACGAACGAAGTTTCTAAAGATAGTAAAAATCGCCATAATTTTTTTAACCCTCGTACACTGTTAAAGAAAGCACTGCATAGAAATTTTCTAAATTAAACTATATACAAATTGTCATTCAATTAAGGAAAAATACTGTTCTATAACTCGATGAAATGTTAGAATTACAATAATTTAATATGTTCTTATTACAGACGGCGTTACTAACAAAGTTTATTGTTGAATTAAATTGATCCCAATATCGTATGAGAGTTAAACATTTTTCTAGAGTGTAAATAGTAAAATGTATGAGTTTAAGAAACTCTAATATCCAAAATATAGTGATATTTCATTAAATTTATATGATTATGATGCCAATTTTATTTGATATTTGATCATTTTATTATGATTCCAATTTTATATTCTGAATAAAATTTGAATTTGAAGAATAAAACCTCGAAATGTCTCTTAAATTTCTATTTGAATATCAACGAATGTTTAAACTAATTTAACCACTTCAAAAGCACCCATTATGATTATCAATGGCCCAGGAATAAGTAACCATAAATCATTTGTACCCATCTGGTACCAGAAGAGTTAAAAAAAACGCAGACCTCGCTGTATCCAGACTCAAGCGTTACGAATACTCCGCGATAATTGTATTGTAGTCAGGTTCACCGGGTACGGAACAAAATTGATTTCGATTTGATTCGTTATAAAAGGTAATCAATCACAAGTCGCGATATAATTTGAACCCCAGTCAATGATGTCGCATAGGTTGACGTCGCGTCGGACAATCGATCGGACTCTCATGCGGGCGACGCCGCTTACGGTTCTGCTTCCATCATACATCCGAGGATGCTTCAGCGAGCATCAAATAAATAAAAGATTTACGGACAAGTAATTATCATCTGCGCCGCGGCCGCGTTAGCATTAATATGTCCGTGCTGCGATTTGATGTCCACAATATTCAATTTCCCTCTGTCTATTAAACACGATCATACTAAACTACCATATTGTACTGTGAGAAGAATTAAAATTCTTTGGTGTATTCTCAGAAAACAATTGTAGATGTACAATACAAATTCTTGTAAAATGCATAACTTCTGCATATTTATTTGGGCCTCAAATGTGGTGAAGAATAATGAATACCCATAAATGTTTGACAGGCGGATGCTTAGAGGACATATGAAGGGCAACTTAATTCTTTTTAACAAAATGCCGTGTGTATCTAAATACGTACTATTTGGTAAACAGTTTTAAGATGTATAAAATAACTCAGGGTTTAAGACCATTCTAGCTGACGCAAGGCCATTCATAATCGTACAAGATCGTTCGAGATCGTTTGAGCTCGTTAAAGTTTGTTCGAGATCGTTAGAGTTTGTTCAAGATTGTTTGAGATCGTTCGAGCTCGTTAAAGTTTGTTCAAGATCGTTCGAGATCGCTTGAGCTCGTTAAAGTTTGTTCAAGATCGTTCAAAAACTATCTAGATCATTCAAGGTCACGCAAGATCGTTCAAGGTCACTCAAGGTCACTCAAGGTGAACAGAGATCACCCAAAGCATAACATTTGCATATTCTCTGTAAATAAAATATGTCATGTAAAATATAAAATATATGTAAATAAAATATTAAATTGTTTTAAACAACTCTAACTGAAAATAAAAAGACTTACGTTTTCAATTGGGCAATTTATGATATCATTATTATTTATTAAACTGTACACACTTCTATGTAATCATGACATCTGCAGAATTATAAAATGCAAGAATAATGTATGTAGATATTAATAAATATTAATGGCAGTTTGACTTAAATACTTAACTGCGCTGCTTTTGGTACAGGATCTTTTAACCCATGAACTAATGGTTCTTTGTTATTCTAATCTTTGCAGAATTATAATTAGAATATTATTGTTGTTCTGATGAACTACTTCAAATCGTTCAAGTACCTAGTGTAAATACTTTGCTAAGCATTTACTCTGTTGATTGCACGTTGAGGGTGTTTCGTGTGAACGAACGGGTATTCAGACTGTTATTATTATTATTATTATTACTATTATCGTCTCCCTTTTATTATGCGATCGCATAATGAATGATGATTGTCTGAAGGATTTTTAACGAATCGAAAAAAATCTTTTTACCATTACAATGTCACTACAATTCAAAACAGTATTCTTATAATTAAATTCGTCTCAATTCTAAAAATTGCTAAAAATTCAATTCTTGTATGAGAAATCGGGTTTAATTTCAGTTACACATTGTAAAAAAGATACATAGAATAAAAATGTTCTAGGTTGAAAGAAATATCGTGACTTTGCATTAAGAATTGCTTCTAGTGCAAAGCGATAATAAACAATCTTGTACAACAATCTTGTACAACATTTCTATGAAAATGAATCGTTGTAGGTGTACCATTCAGATTGACAGCAATTTCCTCGCTAAAATAGTGGTTCAAACAAAATGCACGTGGAGCTATGACGAAAGAAATGAAAGAATGGCGAAACGGCATACTAAACAGCGCTTTACAAGTGCGATTCATTGATGGGATGGATAAGGCATGTATCGCATACGGGATAGGGGTTGCACACTTCTGTCGAGGCGTTTCCATAAATTGTCGAACGACGGGCTCTGTCGGATGAATAATTTATCCGGACGTTAATTCGCAGTAAGCACGTTCGCGTCCGCGTCGAAGGAAACGAAACGAACGTCGTTCGCAATAAACCGGGGCGGGGAGGAGGGGGCGGACTGATGGGGAAGGCGAGAATAACTCATCGCGGATTCGCGGGGAGACGTTTTTCTCGTTCCTCGGCCGACGAGGGCGATATCGACTCTGTAATTGAGCGTTACAGGTGTTCCCAACAGTGGAACAATGCCGGCAGATTGTTCAATAACTGCAACGAATGTACATTTCGACGGTAAAGTTGTCCAAGATAGGGGACGTACGCGGCTGCCGCTGACAGGAACGCATTGCGCGTTTCACCGTCCGGTTTAATTAAGCAATTATTACCGCTTATTACGGAAAATATCGGAGCCTGCGTTCCGCGGCCTGTAACCCAGCTCTCCTCCCCTCCACCCTTCTCTTTCGCTTTCTCTCTCTGTCTCATGCTCTCGTGTAATTTTCAATGTTAACCCCGTCTCTAATGCAGACGTAATCAGCACCGCGCTGGGAATTTTGTTGACAAAATTCGGTTTACAGCGCGGTGACTGTTTTCATGGAAATTCTAAATTGCGTACATTGGACGTGTGTGGAGAGTTATTCGAAGGATGGCAACGATGCTGTTTAAAATTTCATACTTTAGCACGTTATCTAAATTTTTAAAGTCTATTGTCCATGGCTGAGGGTTTTTCAGTTTCCGATTCTTCCAGTAACGCAATCTAATAATTTCATTTGGGATTATTATATACAAATACGATTTCTAAGCTTCCTTTTGGTACAGGGTGTATAAAAATTATATGTCACGACTACTATAGCGGGATTCATTTTTTAAAGAATGAGACGCAAAATTGACCTTGACAACTTTTTCAAGGTCAACATTTTTTTTTCATTTCATCGTATAGTGCTCGTTGCGAGGAACAAAAGTCTCCAAGAAACCATGGATCTCAAGTCAACCATTCTCATGAAAAGCGACTATAAAGTTCATTAACTATTTTTCAGATTATTTCACATGTCTACTGGGTGTCCCAAGATTGTATAAACATGGAAGGGATGATTCTACATATGAGAAAACAAGTTTAAAATATAGATTAATTTTTCTTCAGTTAAGGCCTCGTTTTCGAGATATTAGAGTTTAAAAATTCGGCGAATACGCCTGATATTGAATATGAATCCTATGACGCGTCTGTTCATGGTCTACCTGATCTACTTCTTACAAACGCTAGGAACGCAAACTTGGCGGATTTTTTTTCTTGGGTAATCAAAGCTTATCGTCGCGTTTCAAATTCGAGCGTATTAGGAAGCGCGTGGATTTTATGTGGACAGGTTCCAAAAATTCTAGCTGGCTGCAAACAAGTTCCCTTACGTCCTAGATGTTGCGTTTGAGATAGTCACTGATTGAGAATGAGCCTACTCACCGCCGATCATGCGATAGTTATGGTAACCAAAGCTTATCGCAGCATTTCAAATTCTCCAGAGTGTCAAGATCGTGTCAATCCTATTTTGGTGGGTCCTAAAAATTTTTGGTAGCTCAAATAATGTTACCTTAGGTCCCAGACATTGCGTTTGTGGTAGCTATTGACTGAGAAGACCTTACTAGCCGCAGATCACGCGATAGTTTTAGTAATCGAAGCTTATCGCAGCGTTTCAAACTCCACAGTGTCAAGATCGCGTCAATTCTATTTTGGTGGGTCCTAAAAATTTTTGGTAGCTCAAATAATGTTACCTTAGGTCCCAGACACTGCGTTTGTGGTAGCTATTGACTGAGAAGAGCTTACTGGCCGCAGATCACGCAATAGTTTTAGTAATCGAAGCTTATCGCAGCATTTCAAACTCCAGAGTGTCAAGATCGTGTCAATTCTATTTTGGTGGGTCCTAAAAATTTTTGGTAGCTCAAATAATGTTACCTTAGGTCCCAGACACTGCGTTTGTGGTAGCTATTGACTGAGAAGAGCTTACTGGCCGCAGATCACGCAATAGTTTTAGTAATCGAAGCTTATCGCAGCATTTCAAACTCCAGAGTGTCAAGATCGTGTCAATTCTATTTTGGTGGGTCCTAAAAATTTTTGGTAGCTCAAATAATGTTACCTTAGGTCCCAGACACTGCGTTTGTGGTAGCTATTGACTGAGAAGACCTTACTGGCCGCCGATCATGCGATAGTTATGGTAATCAAAGCTTATCGCAGCGTTTCAAATTCTCCAGAGTGTCAAGATCGTGTCAATCCTATTTTGGTGGGTCCTAACAATTTTTGGTAGTTCAAGAAATGTTACCTTAGGTCAGGCATGTCCAGAAGTAGCTCACTTGGACGCAAATTCGAGGGAGACGCCTACTTCTATCGCCCGCGCGTCTCGCTCCCCGTGGCGACCGTAGTCCTCCGAACTCCTCAGACCCGTGCCTACCGCTTGCGCCATGTACTGCGTGTGGCGCGTTGCGGTGACACCCGGACCCACGGTAGGCACGGGTCTGAGGAGCTTGTAGGACTATGGCCGCCACGAGAAGCGAGATGCGCGGGCGGGAGAAGTAGGCGTCCCCCTCGAATTTGCGTCCAAGTGAGCTACTTCTGGACATGCCTGCCTTAGGTCCTAGACACTGCGTTTGAGGTAGCTATTGATTGAGAAGAGCTTACTGGCCACAGATCACGCGATAGTTTAGTAATCGAAGCTTATGGCAGCGTTACAAAATCCAGAGTGTCAAGAACGTGTCAATTCTATTTTTTGTAGTCCCTAAAAATTTTTGCAACCTCCAGAAATATTATCTTAGGTCCCAGACACTGCGGTTTAGATACCTTCTTGCCTAAATATAGCCTACTGACCGCCGATTAAGCGATATTTTTAATCATCGTCGTTTATCATAGCGTTTTAAACTTGAGCGTGCCAGAAGCGTGTGAATTTGAATTCGCTAGGTCTCAAACTTAAAGTCTTCGAAATCTTCGTCTGCAAAAATATCGTCTTGGGTACTATACATTGACATTTAAGGTGGTTATTTACTAAGACGCGTCTGGTGTTCGGCGATCACGCGATGATTCCGGCGATCGGCTCTCGTCGCGACGTTTCAGACTCGAACGTGTTGCGCCGGTATCTCAATTATCGTGGCGGGCGAATTTTAATGAAAAACGAAACGAGCCTCGGCGTTAATGAGCAAAGTTTTCGAGCCGTCAACGCGGCGAGCGAGTTTGAACGGTCTAATTACCAGGGCGGCCGATTCTTCGTGATCTGGGCCACGCTCTCGTTACATCGTCGTTATCGTTTAACGTGACAGCTCACGTCGTGTCATTCAACATCATTTATATTATCTCTCTCATATTCTTTCATACTCCATCTCTCATTCTCTTTCTCATCCGACCGGTTCATCTTCTTTCTCTCTCTTTCTTGTCACTCTTTCTCTTCCCTTTCATCGTAGTAGCCACCGCCGCCGCTGCCCGTTCACATGTTCGTCTGGTTTTGTTTGCTCCACCTGCACGCATTTCTTGCTCGGCACCCCCGTCACGAAAGCTGACGTAACGTAATAGCACGTTCCAATTTTCGCACATACACACGTGTAAACCCCCCCCCATCCCCCCACGGCAACCCCTTGCACTAATGCACTGTTCTCTCTTTGCACATCCCACGACGCACAGGTCTGCCCAGGCCTATTTACTTCACAGGTATGTAAATCGTAGACCGTCCGTCTATGCCCGCTCTTTACGTAGCTGTTGTGTGTTTTCGGCAACCGTATACTTAGCGGGACACGATGTGTTTGCCACGATTCGGTGGACTGTTAGCACGCGTTATGTTACACACACTGATCAACACACGTTGCATTGTCCGCACGAACAGACCGACTTGCTCCATGTTACAGTGCAACTCGGACGCAGCTTGTATGTAGATGTTAAAGCACAGAAAGTTCGATTACTGCATCACACAGACTCCAGGCTACAAGACCAGGCGATATGTCTGTAAATATTTATACTGGGTGTCTCAGCTAGTTTTATCACCTTGAACAATGACTGAACGGTACAATTTATGAAAATTTTTGGACGTGGATTTTAAAAGAAAAATTTTTAACAAAATTAGAAACTGGAGATCTAAGTGAACAAGTCGAGTAAAGGAAATAATTTTAGATTTAACATAAACTAATACCATTTGCGACCAATAACACTGTCCAACAACAAATTTGTTTCCTAATAACTGTTCGGTGGTTCTTATAGAGCTTTTTGCGCTGATTCCGAATCTACACTTACTTTTTCGCCGGCATGTATAGTTTTTGAGAAACGTGACTTTGAAAAAAAAACTATTTTTCAAGTTTAAATTTCAAGTTTGTTACAAAAGATCTTTTTAGTATGAAATATACTATGAACAAGAGACTAATATTGAAAAAATACATAAAATAATTTATACAGAATAAATGTACTAGTAAATAATAAATTACATGGAAATAAGCTGACATAATTGCGCGATTTTGAAGAGCACCACTGGCGGCAACTCATGTCGGGCGTAGACATTTTGCTTTCTGGTTCGGTATAAACATCTATGTTGCAAACTTCAAAGGGGAGTTTCTAAAGATAAAAGTCTGCTCTATCTCGTGATATAGTTCGATTTTACGCTGGACCCTTATTTTTTGAGATAAATTTCAAAATATCCTCAAAAATTGGTGCAAAAATGGTGTCTCTCCGTCTTTAATGAATGTTTAAACTTTCATAATGTAATAATATTGGATATCACTGTATTCGGGAAAGTCTACAGAATCGTTTGCTGCGAAGAACAATTCAATATCTTTTATAATAACATCACAATATTTGTTTCAATTTTAAAAATAGTTTTTTTTCAATGTCATGTTTCTCAAAAACTATACGTGTAGGCGAAAAAGTAAGGACCGATTCGGAATCAGCGCAAAAAACTTTATAAGAGCCACCCAACAGTTATTAGGAAACATAAAAAAAGTTGAAATTTGTTGGACAGTGTAATTATATATCACTGTATTCGGGAAAGTCTACAGAATCGTTTGCTGCGAAGAACAATTCAATATCATTTATAATAACATCACAATATTTGTTTCAATTTTAAAAATAGTTTTTTTTCAAAGTTATGTTTCTCAAAAACTATACGTGTAGGCGAAAAAGTAATGACAAATTCGGAATCAGCGCAAAAAACTTTATAAGAGCCACCCAACAGTTGTTAGGAAACATAAAAAAAGTTGAAATTTGTTGGACAGTGTAATTATACATCACTGTATTCGGGAAAGTCTACAGAATCGTTTGCTGCGAAGAACAATTCAGTATCATTTATAATAACATCGCAATATTTGTTTCAATTTTAAAAATAGTTTTTTTTCATAGTTATGTTTCTCAAAAACTATACGTGTAGGCGAAAAAGTAAGGACCGATTCGGAATCAGCGCAAAAAACTTTATAAGAGCCACCCAACAGTTATTAGGAAACATAAAAAAGTTGAAATTTGTTGGACAGTGTAATTTATTTCACAACGGTGCCCAAAAGATGAAACAAAAAAATTCCAACTAAATACACGTTTTTGAGAATGTTTCAAGCGCGTTAAATTTGACATTCGATTAAATATTTCACGGTGCCAAACAGCAGAATATTTTTCAAGCCAACTAACCATCCGAATGAACGTCAAAGTCCAATTTTCGACCAACGAAATCCGCCTGGTTTCCATTTTAGAACGCATTATACCAGCAACGTTAAAGCGAAAACGGCAATTCTAAAACAATTTTTCATTTCCGGGCGACGACGAGGCGACGTTCCGGCCCTTAGGGCTCTGTGTTGCGGGCATTTCGCAGCCAAGTTGCTTATAAAGTTATTCAAACTTGTAAGGAACTCTTCCCGGCGAATAATTAAAGTTACCTAAATATAAAGGGCACAAAAGAAAGGGCTGCCAGGCATGCTCCGAGCATCACAAATAGCGGAGGCCCGTGAAAAGCAGTTCTACACCTGCCTACGCAACCACCAAAGGGAAAACAAACACTCTGAACGCGATCGTTTAGTCGGATTCGCTGGGAAAAGTGTTGGACACTTTGAAGTATCAAAATCTGACCGAGTTAAATGCAAACGTTATGTGAAACGCACGAGTTTGTCGTAATTTTGCGCCGCTGGAAACACCTTTGCACTGTAGATCAAAGAACGCGGCCTTAAAACGCGTATCCGTGGTAATTAAACTGCAGATCTCGGTGCAAAAAAATTTTTTGCGAGCTCTAGAGCTGAAGAGGCTTCGTACTTTGCCAATAATATAATTCGAACCTGCCATGATTGAAGTCTGTGCAGTAAAGAATTTATTTTTGCATCTCGCGTTTCTTAGCATAAAAGTGCTAAACTCTGTACAATTTAATACATTGTCTACCGATAGTGTAGATATTTTATGCTATTATTTTCTATACTAATTAATTTTTATGCTAATACATTGAGCACATAAATGTCCTTTGGCACAATGTATGTACAAAGTCTGAAGTTGAACAAAAGGTGCCCTACTTTCTCAAGATTTTTAATGTGTCACGACTCAAGGTAGAGTAGTATTAAATTTATTGTTGGTATTCACATTTATATTCTATATAAAATTTTACAATCTCATATTGACTGTCGTAATTGATTAATGTTTGTGCTGATACATCGAGTACAGTCATTTCGAAATAAACTTCATTTACAGACAATTTATTTCTATGTTAATAATTTTAATGTATTGCGAATAAAGCAAGAAGAATATAGAGTTTATTTTATCTTGTATTTTAGCAAGCCCATTTACTTTTTATTATACAAATGTATAAATATCTGCAGAGTTCAACACAGTGATGCCAGATCGGTTAAATCGAGGGGAATTCAGTTTACCACCTCTCTAATGGCCAGAGTAATATGTGATACGTTGCGCGGCACGTCACGTGACCAGTCTACGGTTTTAGTGGGGGACGCTGGAGTGTGCGCAGGTAGTGGAATGGAATAGTGGAAGGGGAAAAGGAGGAGAGGAAAAACTATCAGTTCTGCTTGTTTCTGGCATCACTGGTTCAACACACTGTTTCATAATCAACTAATATCAATATTAATGCTGATATATTAAATACAATTGTGTAAATATTTTGACAATATCAAATCAAAATTATCGAGGTCAATCACGAAAAGCAGAGGTTAAATGAAAATATATAATAGTTGTTCCCACATCTGATATTTTCACCGTTTTGCCATTTCGTCTACAAATTTTTCCATTGCAGTAACATCATAAATTTATAACATAATTGTGATTTCTATCGATCGAATTTTGAATTATGTTAAAGTAGATGTTATTGGCGCAAGGTTCGATCTAGACGATCTAGACGATCAAGGCGCAAGATCGAACCTTGCGCCATTAATATCTTCTCTAACATAATTCAAAATTCGATCGATAGAAATCACAATTATATCATGGATGGCGAAACATTTACAAACAACCAGACTTTTTTTGCGTTAATGTCAAGGATGTTTGGTGTGGAAACAGTTAAAATTCTTAAGGACTGGTCGTACACGTATTTATCCATAGCTAAGATAAGTAACAAAGATCGAACCTTGCGCCAATAACATCTTCTCTAACTTAATAAATTTATAACTCTGCAATTTCGTAATAACGATTTTTCTACCTCCCCATCTTTTGTATCACTAAATAAATTATTCTGATTTCGCTAAAATTTGTTACCATTCTTTAAGATCATAAATGCATCGAATTTGCAATCTACACCACAATTCAATTTTTACACCACTAATCATTCCGATTTTATAAAAATTGATTCAATGGTTATTTTAGTAAGCAGTAACTGTCAGAAAGTCAGTTTGATTCAACTAATATCTCTTTACGAAAACTAGTCTTTGAATGGAAGTGAATATCCGAGGACAAGATGGTTGATTATTGTTACTCGAGTAATTACGATGAGCTCGTGAGCAAGTGCTGTGGAAGATGGTGTTCGACGTAAAGTAATGAGATTAGCGATTCGCACTTGCCTGGCGCAATTTGTAATTTATTAACGTAATCCATGCATCTTGCGCGCAAGGACATGCTAGCTTGGTGAACAGTACAGAGACCAGCCTTGTAATATTCGGCGATGACGCGCGGGCCCGAATCGATAGTGTGTTTAACATATATATGTATATATATATATATAATTGGGGCAATGTGTAACCATTAGGGGTTGTTAATGTTACAGAGCACATTATTGTAAATCAAGGTTAACTGCGATACGGTGGTTTATTACGCTTTCGCGAAGCCGTGTAACTTGGTTGCGGCTACTCCGATGCTAGATAATGGAATTTCGGTCTTCGGCCATCTGGATTAAAATCTATTAACTTAACGGTTGCTGTTTATCAAAGGAGGGCAAGCAACAGTCGTGAACTGATTTAACCGTTCAGGATACACTGTTCATTCACTAGTTTATGGTAACTTTGAATTACTAACAGAATATACAGGTCACGTAACATTCAATGCGAAATATCTCTGTTGTTTCTCGGGATATGATAAAATGACTGAGGTAATAAATGTTTACTGTAAACAGGGCAATTATTGAGAAGTGAAACACATGTTTCCAAATGTTATATTTTCAAGGACATCGATATCCATTTTTTAAATATTCAGCTCCAAACTGATACCAGTAAAAATATCACAAAATTAAGTGATTTAATGAAAGCAACAAAAACAGAGAATTGAAAATTCATTGTTGTTCATAAATTGTTCAAAAAGTTGTTGAAAAATTGTATTGTATACAAACAAACTTGTCTATGAAAATGAAATAATTAGTTTATAGCAAGGTTACTTTTATTTAAAAAAAAATTTTAGTCAGAAATCCAAAGCTGTTAAGATTAAGAGAAGATTGGGTTAAACTGTACTTTGGAGGACCAATTTTGTTTAGCTTTTTTTTATGCAGTCCTGTAGATTTCGACGAGAAAACACCGAAAATGGAAGTCTTATTGCCAGGAGTTTACTGGTTCAGAAGTTATACGCGCGTAAAGTTGAGCACTTTTAACTAACCCCAAACCAACTTGGACTATACCGCTCAGTACTACTTACCCGATGCGCTGAACACCCACCATACATCCAGCGCATGCGCCGAACAGACCTACCTCTACCACTCAACGAATATCCAATATGGCGACGCTGTGACCTGTCAGAAATGCTTAAAATTGCTCATGTTTACGCGTGTATAACTTTTCAACCAGTAAACTCCGGTAACCAAAACTTGAATTTCGTGTACTAAAACTTACACGTCTATCATTTTTTTCGTCAAAATGTGTAGCATCACATACAGAAAACTTGAAAATTTTTGGTCCTCTAAAGTACAGTTCAGCCGAAGATTAAGAAAGAATATCTTGTTACCAATACAAACAACTTACAATACATTATTTTAATCACCATATACATAAACACACTTCGAATCTCCGACACAAATTTCCCAGAGCAATTAAAAATGCATTATAAAGTATAACAAAATGTAGATAACTGCAAATAGAACAATCGCGGTAAAATAAATGTCTAAAACACGCCGGCATATAATAATCAAGTAATTTATTTTCGAGAAGGCACAAAGGAACAGGCAGAAAAATTAATCAACAATTAATCACCACACAGAGGGAATCACGGCTCGATCTATGACACCAAACTCAAACACCGTACAAGCACACGCACGCACGCACGCAAGTACGCACGCGAGAAACACACCTGCATTAGCATTTTGCGTGGCGCAGCTATCGCGCGGCTTTTGATGTGCACTTTTGGATAATGAGATCAGCATTATAATAATGCGGTTCGCACAGGGAACACGAGGTCTCCCCTCCTTTTCCCTAATCTACTAATTCTCCCTCCGGTTCCCTGGCTTATTTTCCTTTTTTTCTTTTATCACATTTTAATCACCGACAATATTTTCATCGGCACGATTTCATCGATAGAATTCGTCGTCAATGTTTGTTTATCGACATGCCGAAATCCTCGACAATCATATCGTTGAGAATGATTTCACCGGCATTGTTTTTTACCGACAATTATTACTCGTATTGTTATTTATTATAGTTGACGCTTTATTTACACGTTCATTACCGAGCTTGAAGAAAATTAAGATAATAAATAAAAGTCAGATAATAAAAGTTGTAACATATTATTACACTAGGGATTGACCATCAAACAATGGACCATTTTTATAATTATACAGGGTGTTAATTTTAACTCGAATACCTAAATTATTTCCGCTACTATTAAAAGTAAGAAAATATAATTAAATAGGATGTACATTTTTTTAAGGCATGCATCAGATGGTAATAAAAAAAATCCTTTGAAGGTCGTTTTAACGGTTTTCTCAAGGCCACTGTATTTTTTTGCATATTAACATGTATTTTTCATAATGCAATGTGGTAGTCAGCGCCAAGATGAGTTCAACGACCTACACACCATGACCTTCAAGTGACCTTGAGGGTGAAAACGACAGTTTCAGTTTGAAGAATACAAAACTAATAAAACTAAAAGTATAAATTGTAAACAATGTCAATACATTATAACCATTGGAAAATGTATATTCTCACAATAATTATAAACTTCCTTCTCATTATAAGAAATTACGGCAAATCAATTATATTCACCGCAGCCGTAAAATAAATCGTATTGCAAGGATTTAATGAACCTAATAAATGAAAAATAATATATTTCGACGTTCTTAAATATCTTTAATTTTTCTATTGCTTTAAATCGACCCAATTTACTTTTGTCATAAATGCATAAAATCAATAATCTGATTATTAGTCTAAAGACTCGTAAGTCGACTGCGGATTTTATGCATTTATGGTAAAAATGAGTAGGTGTAATTTGAAACAGCAAAGGCATTAAAAGAATTTAAAACCGCTGTTGTGTTATTTTCAGCCTATTGAACATATTAAAAAATAAAATAATTTTCTATTTCACTCAAGCTGGTTGCAATTCAGGTAGAAAATTTTTATTTTGCATAAAGATCCGCAGTGTACTCATAAGTAGGTTGCAACACGATGTCACTGAAATGATTGTCGACAAAAACATTGACGGTGAAATGATTGTTGGTGTATTAAAGATACCATTTTTTTTTTTCTGTAGGGAGAACCAATCGTACACAGGGCAAAATAGATCCTCCCCATGCCCGCATTGCATGAAACGTAATTAGGAGATGGTTAGTTATTGATGCCGCTTAATTGCTCACATTTCCAGTGGGCGGTAATTGGTATTACGCGGACGCCGCCGCGAATAAGGGGACGTGAATCAGAGGGAACGGACTTTAATATAATTGTTCCGATACATAAATCATTCGGCCGTGAAATAAACGTTATTTGTCACGCGTCCGCGTCGCGGTATCGCGCCTGTTATACTCCGCGGAAACGTTACTCACGCTGACGTAGGGCAATTCGCGTCCGGCCTTCGTGAAATACCGTGTCTTTCTCGACTTGAACTTTCAAAATTGGTTGCTCGTGTGAACCCAACGGTGAACAGTGTTTTTTGTAGCTGTGTTTCAGTTGGGAATAGTGCACGGTTTTTTTAGATGCACGTTTAGGAGATTTATATTCGAACCATGTGCACTGTCCGGGTAAATTTTTGTTACGGAAGAAAGTCTCGGAATTTTTAGTATAATTTTTTGTTGGGAAACTGGGTAAATTCTTTTAATGGGATTGTTAATCTTGTTTTGGTTTGTTGGTGATTGTTATGGTTAGGCATGATAGTTTGTTAAAGAATTTGAGGAAAAATGGTTTTGACGATTGTATAGATGTTTTTTAGATATTTTGATTCGGTTAGTCGTTCGAGATCAACTTCTTTCATTGCGTTAACATTTTCAATACCATGTCAGGCACATATTGACGACTACATTTTCTTACCAAGCGTGCAAATCAATTTTTATTATAATATTTCATTTGCACGAAATTTTGTTAGGATCTATGTACTGTAAGAAGCTCACAAAAGTAATGGTTAAACTGTACTTTGGAGGACCAATTTTTTTAACATTTTTTATGCAATCCTAGAGATTTCGCCGAGGAAACACCAAAAATGAAAGTTTTATTGCCAGGAGTTCACTGGTTCAGAAGTATATTTGCTAGGTGGTGCACGTAAGATCGGCTAAATAGTACCGATCAGATCCGTTAGATGGCAGCACAAGCACGTACGTAATAATAACACATGTACGAAATCAAAATGCGGAACAGTGTAATTTGTAAGCGTGGCCGCTCTCACGACGACCTAACCCCCAACCAACTATAACTATACCTTCTTTTTAAGATCCCATATCCCGCGTGAAGCAATATATCCATGTTAAAGAAATAACAATTTATTAAACTGTACAAATGCATCAATTATTGTCAAACTTACCGTATAGAATCCTGCTAACTTTTGTAACGACCAATAGGACACCGAAAACGGCTGATTCCATGATTGCTTTTTCAAATTTTCATGTTACACCGATGTACACTACAGTTCTTAAATTTCTGCAACAATCCATGATCCTAAGATCAAGTAATTGCTGCTTCTTCACTACTTGGCATGTTTTTAAAATTAAATTTTGTAATACTTGAACTATGCATCTTAAAGTCAACAATAAAATGTACAACAAACTCCAGAAAAATATTAAAATCAGCTTCATTGGTCAACGTGCCACTATCTACTAAACTACCGTGCCATACAGCGCATGCGCACGGTACTACTCAGCTCATCCGCTTATTAGCTCATGCGCACAACAGTCCTACCCCTACCACCCAACGAATATCCAATATGGCGGCGCTCAAACCTGTCAAAACGGTTAAGATTGCTCATGTTACAGGTGTATAACTTCTCAACCAGTGAACTCCGGTAACTAAAACTTGAATATCGTCTATTAAATCTTAGTACAGTACAGTTCAGCCAAATTAATTATTGCAGTAAACTTTTTTAGTCTATTATTATTAAATAGATTGTTCTGATTTGATGTAACTGTTACAAGCAATGAATATGACAATGCAGCTAATATAGACAACCATGCTCCGTTTTCTGACGGAAAATACCGAAAGTCATAATTGCTGTCCACCCCGCTCCTATTACTTAAGACTTGCAATTATAGGAGCGCAGTGGACAGCTAATATAACTTTAGGTATGATTTTTCGAAAAACAGACTCGTTTCAATTGATCACCAGAAAATTAGAGTTTAGATAACCAGTTACAGAATTGACTTACCAGGAATTATATTGTTTAGGTTAGACGCTTTCTGTTTCTAGAATTGTATTATGAGGATATTAATACACCAGTTACCAGAGTCACGAAGAATTTCATCAGAGTAGAAAGATAGTAAATTTTGCATAATTTTTGCAGACGCGGGCAGAGATTCTCCACCAGAACCAGCGCCGCCGGAAGTGCCACCGCGTGGCCCATCTCTTCACGCAACTCACACACTGCGCACACAGCAAAATCGTAATGGCTGCCCACCGAACACCACAGGGAACTATGCCGTGCCAACAGAACAGATACAGTCGGAGAAATATTCTGGTAAGTCACAATTTTCCAAGTTCTACAGCTACGTGACCAATATACCAAACAGTATTTCATAAAACATGCACTCAAAATTATAATCCTAAAAACGAACAAATAATAAGCACTGAAAGCTAACTTAAACATTTATCCATATCATCAAAATAGTGGGTTATCAATTGTATAGCTATAGTTATACTTACAATTTATACTTGAAGCACTAAAAGCTAACCCAAATGTCCAATTCGTCAAAAAAGAGATTTGTAAATTTTTCACTTTACAATTACTCGTAAAGATGCATTTATGGAAAGCCACTCAACAAATGTATGCATACAGACGTATATTATATTCTGATGCAGATAACAACTTTTGTAAACAAGATTAAAATTCTGCAGGGAAAACGTTTGATTAATGCATTGGCTGGCCATCCAATAATTATAAACATGTTGCAAACTTGAATTTATGCAACACTATATTTGCCGGACTTGTTAAATGGGCTGAACTCAAATGTTTTATTTTATAATTACTGGAATAATAGCGGCGCTTTGTCGGAAATTACCGAATACATTAATTAACACATGTCCATGTATATTTACTATGTTTTGTGTAAGTAAAGTAATAGTCTTTTGTAAATAACCACGGCTAAAGAAAAAATTTAGCTAGCCTGTCTTGGTGAAAAACATCCAATATTATAAACATTATATATTTTAAAATACAATTAAGTACAATAAATGCAATCTTTCCATTGTAAAAGAGTAGTACAGAATAATGAAATTATTGCTGGGTAATTCTATCCTTAATAAAACAACAAAGGCATACAGTATCAGCTTATGCAGCATCCCTTACATTAAAATTATAACAATCATATTATAATAAAAGCAACCTTTGAAAATTAATTGGTTTCAAGAATACACAAAAGCACAGCATTTTAATAAAAATTCAAAAACAGTTCTGCTTAAAATGACTAAAAAACAAGCTCCAATATCCTTGCAATTGAAGCACCATATTGTGCATGGGTTGAATATAAAAAATTTCGAGGAGCATTGCGATTTTTGAATGCCCCGCAATTTTTGTATAAACGAAATTGCGAATCACCGAGCGGAAACGACACCGCGGCCATTCGCGAAAGATTTAGCATGCATCTCGATGAACAACAACCCTTCCGACGTATCCGCGCGTGACGATCGCTGACGCATCGGATTGGACTTCGAGGCGATTAATCGGAATTAATTAGCGAACGGCTGACGAAGTCCACGCGTCGCCAGCGTCCCTCATTATTTCCGCAGCCCTCGCTTTATTGAATCCCCGAAGATACATTACCAATGCAAACACCGCCAGTTATGAAACTTCGAGTAAGATAAAATCTTACCGGGCTTCCTGCGAGAGGAAGTCGCTGAATCCCAGTGGCGCTAGGAAACTGCACAGAGAACGGAAGAATTGATTAAAACCTGATTACTGTTTAATTCGGTATCCACGGGACGGTACGTCTTTGAGTGCCAGATGATGCGATGGAAAATAGGTCAAGGATATTATTTAAATTTGAAAAAATCGTTTTCTCGGAAGAGGCTTCACCGATTAGGGAAATTGACAAATGTTATTGTAGAATATGATTGATTAATCATGAAGGCGATGGACAAACTCTTAGTAGAAATTTTAAAAATAATTTGGAAATGCTCAGTCCTTGTATAGAGTACCTATAGCTGTATTGTAGAAAATTGTATATTTTCTTATAAAATTAGTATGACATACAATAGTAAAGCATATTGTGGGATTCAACAATGATTTTTATAAAGTCATTTGTAAACATTCTAATGGAGTCCAATCCTTGTGTGGGGTACCTAGAGCTACCATTGTTTCAACAATTTCCTTTCCTCTTATAAAATTCTTATGAATAAGAAAGATAACGAATATTGTAAGAACAGAATGTGTAGAAATTAAATTTTTATATGGTTTCTGTGTCTTGATATTGACGAAGAAAATTTTTATTTTCCATGAAGATCCGCAGTTTAACGATAACGAATACTGTAACAACAAAATCTGTGGAAATGAGCATTTGTTTTGTTTGAAGATAAACTTTTCTGCATATCCCTGAAAGTTTGACCTTGAATGACCTTGACTCATAGGTAACTAAATTCGTCCTAAAACGCACTATTTGATGAAGGATAAAAAAACATATTATTCCATATAAAAAAAGAAAGTTGACCTTCACCTCACCTTGGAGTGTCCATCAGGAAAAAAATTAAGTTCCACCATATGATGTCCCCCTCGGTACTGAACAACTTTCGTCTGAAACATTTTGCGTGTAATCAATATTTTTAGAGATATTCGTCTATAACGCTTTATAATTTTCACCCTGTATATGACTGTGTCACAAGGGTTGATCATTTCCACTAAGTTTCATTCTGATAGATTGTAGGTCATCTAAGAATTAATAACAGAATAAAAGCTTGCTACATTATGACCAGGCAGGATTTACTATCACAGACAATTTTCTAAATATAAAAATTCCGATGGTCACTAATAACCTACAAGGTGCATGTGACATAAAACTCTCAAAAAAAAAATTCCAAGTATTTTCGTAGCCATTGCACATCACATTCTCGCAAGATTAAAATCAAAGTCGTACAATGGCGATCCTTTACTGATCGCCGATAGTGAACGTGAAATTCGCGATTGCCTGGAGGTGCAGGACAGGCGTCAAAACCCGGACTCTATCAGTGTTTGGATCGGTTCGTCGTGGTTCGGTGTCCAGCAAAACCCGATGTAACACGGTTGAACACTCGAAAATATCGTCTCCAGGCAGCGGGCATGATTAATGACCGCCGATAACCGCGCTTGTTAATACCGCGTCCCTATTATCGTAGAAGTGTTTATAGCATCGGCAAGCGTGAATCGAACGCGGCAGTATGTAAATCGCGCGTATAACACAGAATACATGCTCGCCATGACAGAGAGCTCATGCTCGTTCCGCGAGCGCTCGGAACACTCTCGTGCTCGCGAGCGCTGTTACGAGCGGGTACAAACGATGTTTAGTCGCCGGGGCAATATACTAATGGTATGTACATAGAAATATAGAGAAACGAATACACACCGAGTATATTTACAATGAATTAACCGGGGCGTCAATGCAAAATCCCCGGTCTACTCGCCATTAGTTTAAACAGATTTCCAACGCTCGCGCGTACTCTCTCTCCCCCCTCTCTCTCTCTCTCACTTGCGAACCCTCTCTCTCTCTCTCACTCGCGGACCCTCTCTCTCACACTCGCGCACTCTCTCTCCCTCTCTCCCTCTCTCCCTCTCTCCCTCTCTCCCTCTCTCCCTCTCTCCCTCTCTCCCTCTCTCCCTCTCTCCCTCTCTCCCTCTCTCCCTCTCTCCCTCTCTCCCTCTCTCCCTCTCTCCCTCTCTCCCTCTCTCCCTCTCTCCCTCTCTCCCTCTCTCCCTCTCTCCCTCTCTCCCTCTCTCCCTCTCTCCCTCTCTCCCTCTCTCCCTCTCTCCCTCTCTCCCTCTCTTCTTCTCTCCCTCTCTCCCTCTCTCACTCTCCCTCTCCCTCTCTCTCTCACGCTCACTCTCTCTCTCTCTCTCTATCTCACTCGCGCAACCTCTCTCTATCTCTGTCTCGCATCTACATAATCCGAGAGGACCGAGAATGCAGCAAAATTAAACACTCGCCGTTGGAAAACTGGACCGCATTATCTAGCGTTGTCGTGCCGGGCACTCTCCAATGCATTTTCCACCGGATATCCGGTCCGCTCGAAGCGTGCTGTACTGATAGAGCATCGAATAGATTGGATGATGAAGAGGATCGCTGGGATTCGCTGCTGGATAGTCATTAAGCATATATTAATATGATATCTTCGGAAATTCAAAAAAATTCAAATTCACCGGTTAGGTACCAGGGGACACTGCTGCTTCTCCTCTGGTGCGTCTCCTTGTTTCGTGGAGCGGGGTAATTAGCCGTTGGCTATCCGGTAACAGTGATGCCAGAAAGTATCCAAACGGATGCTTTTTCCCCTTACACTATCCCATTCCGCTACCATGAGCACACTCCAACGTCCCCCACTAAGACCGTAGACTGGTCACGTGACGTGCCGCGAGCGACTGATATTACTCTGGTCATCAGAGAGGGGGTAAATCGTATTCCCTCGATTAAAGCGTCTGGTATCACTGTGTTGAACTCTGCAGATATTTATGCATTTGTATTATAAAAAATAAGTGGGCTGGCTATAATACAAAATATAATAAACTCTATATTCTTGTTGCTTTAATCGCAACAAATTAAAATTATTAACATAGAAAACAATTTTCTGTAAATGAAGTTTATTTTGAAATGACTCTACTCCATGTGTCAGCATAAACATTAATTAATTATGACAGTCAATATGAGATTGGTAAATATTTTCATCAAAATATCTTGGAATATTCTACAATATTCATATTTGTTAATAGTTAGGACAATTTTGGGTTCTAGTATATTTCATCCCTCTTTTGTTTCATGCGGCTGTGTTTAGCGATCGTGATATTTATCAATTGTATCGATATTTCGTATCCATATGTATCGATGTATTATAATATCGGAAATAAAATATCAATATTGTCGATACCAATATCTACTACTATTAACCACTTGCGCTATAAAGACGTGCCACGCACGTCGAGATGCTTTTGTTCCAAAACCGACAGCGACGTGTATACCACGTCCATAAGCATTTGTCGTAGAAACAAAAACGACGTGTTCGTCACGTCGGCTAACCCACGACTAACCATATACGCGGTGTCGTCAATGTAACGCCTTACCACATGTTACATTGTAGAGCGCGGCACGGCAACCGAAAGTTAAATCGTAGCGCAAGTGGTTAAATAATGAGAAATCGGAAATAAAAATTCATTCACATAAATCTTATGTGAATAAGGTCCTATCTTAATAAGGTTGTTTTATTAATATTTATTTAAATATAATATACTTGATATAATCAAAGAATTTCGTGAACAATAAGTACAAAATTAAAAATGACAGTTATTTCTTGCCCACTCGAGCAGATATTTAGTAAAGCGGATTCTCACGTGACAAATTGGAAAAGAAATCGGCCAATGGAAAACTTTATGGGAGGCTCGTCATCCATACGTTCGGGATTGGCTCCAATATGTTATCGAAATTTCGATATTCATATCGCCGTCGCCACTGTGTATTCAGAGGAAAATTATGTGACTTTCTAAATAAATAAATTCTAGATAAACTATATGATATGGTATATTCAAATCTGAAATCTTGGAATGAAATTGTAAGGTGAGGGATTCATTAAATTTAATTTCGTTGCAGTTTTTGAAGTCGATACTTGATAGTCGACGCGATAAATTTTTCGTCCATTGTGTTTTTCGCATTGGAAGATCACGATCGACGCCGATGCTCGTGGAACATATTACAGAGCTTCGTGGAACCTCTTTTTTTTCTAACTGTACAGAAGCGCGGTGTTTTATCCAACGCGATTACTTCCGGCCGTTCTGCGAAGCAATACGAAACGATTCGCTGGCTCTGTATTTTCCTAGAATCACCCGAATTTTACGGGCACCCGTTCCGCTTGCTCTGTACCCGTTGCTGCCCTCGGCTCGCATGGTTCGCTGTGTTTACACGCGAATTTATAGTAATGTATTCTCGATAAGCCGTGTCGCTTTAACGGACCGCGAAGCTTCATTGAATTCGCCCCGTTCATTTCACCGTGAAAAATCAATAGCCTCGTTGCCGACTTTGCAGCGATTCCTCCTGTCCGCTAATTAAGAAAAGAAGCACTCCTTTCGCAGTCTTTACCGCGACGCAACGGTCCACGCACTTTTGGTAGTGGAGGTAGTGATGGATTTGAACCGCCCTCGAAACGGAAATATTTTACGTCAGCATCAGTGCTTGTTTACTTACTCACCTTCATTGTTAAATTGTTTTATCAAACGTACGTTTATTATACATATGGAATATTCAAACATTTTGGCAGAAGACAATCATTGAATCTCTGAATATTATCCTGTAGAATTTGAGTTTAGACAACTGACACGATTTTGGGTTTATACAGCAGAGTTTTTATAAATCAATTTTAATATAACAACGATTAACAACGACGACATAGAATTAATACACGAAACGACGGACGTCTTTACATTCCAAAATCATGAGAATAACTTTCTGCAAAATGAGTGCAGAATACACTTCATACAACATTTATAATAATACGCAGATCGTACTGATCGTTTAAATGCAACTTCTATCGACAATAAAGTGAATACATTTAATTTAATTGTGTTCACAATTCATATTATATACTGTATTTACTATGCAGTGCAGTCATCATTCAACATTCGAAAATAAAGTTTTCTTTGAGATCCCATTTCCGAAAAAATTAATTGAATTCCTATTAAATAGGAATTGGTTGACTTGGCTACTTATTGCGAACCTGGTCGATTTTCAAACTTGATTTTCTCAACAACGAAGATACATGAAAAAATTCAATTATTTTTTTATATCTATTTTTGTATGTAAAATTATCAACTGGTCAGTCGTACCATGATTTAAAATACACTCTGTACATCACTCTCGTTTAGTGGCCGGTACTTCTATACTCACAGATTAAACATCGCAATTTTATTACTTACAATTAGATTCAAGTAAATTATTGGAACTGCTTGTTATTTGACTAAAAACTGTGAATGATCTCGATCATTGTAGTAATAGTATAAGCCAAAAGATTGTTTCAGTGATTTTATGCATTTATGACCAAACTGAGTTGATGAATTATATAATGATAAGAAGATTACAAGAATTCAAGAATGTCTCGGTTAGATTCCTATTTCTTACAGTTAACATAGATCGTTTCCATTTTACATAATCTGCAGTACACTGATGACTAGGCAGCGAATTGTATGGATTTATGACAAAAATGTGTATACATAAAAATATTCCAAGAACTTAAAAATACTGTTTTATTATCTTGGACTTCTTAAAATGATTAAGAAAAGAAATAAATGTATACGTACCTCCTGCACGTTGTAGAGAATGCAGACAATTTTAGTTTGCACAGAAATCCGCAGTCCTGTGATGACTGACAAAGTTTTCAAAGTTGACAAAGCTGCTAAAGCTATCAAAGTTGCAGAAGTTGCTAAAGTAGTTAAAGTTGCAAATGCTGTCAAAGTTTCCAATGTTGTCAAAGTTGCTAAAGTTATCAAAGTTGCTAAAGTTGCCAAAGCAGTTAAAGTTGTAAATGTTGTCAAAGTTTCCAAAGTTGTCAAAGTTGCTAAAGTTGCCAAAGTTGCTAAAGTAGTTAAAATTGCAAAAGTTGTCAAAGTTGCTAAAGTTGCCATAGCTGCTAAAGTAGTTAAAGTTGCAAAAGTTGTCAAATTTGCTAAAGTTGCCAAAGCTGCTAAAGTAGTTAAAGTTGCAAAAGTTGTCAAAGTTTCCAAAGTTGACAAAGCTGCTAAAGCTGTCAAAGTTGCAGAAGTTGCTAAAGTAGTGAAAGTTGCAAAAGCTGTCAAAGTTTCCAATGTTGTCAAAGTTGCAAAAGTTGCCAAAGCAGTTAAAGTTGTAAATTTTGTCAAAGTTTCCAAAGTTGTCAAAGTTGCTAAAGATGCCAAAGTAGTTAAAGTTGCAAAAGTTGTCAAAGTTGCTAAAGTTGTCAAAGCTGCTAAAGTAGTTAAAGTTGCAAAAGTTGTCAAAGTTTCCAAAGTTGTCAAAGTTGTCAAAGTTGCTAGAGTTGCCAAAGCTGACAAAGTCGCCAAAGTTGCTAAAGCAGTTAATGTTGCAAAATTTGTCAAAGTTGCTGAAGTTGCTAAAGTTGCCGGAGTTGCTAAAGTTGCTAAAGTTGTCTAAGTTGCTAAAGTAGTAAAAGTTGTCAAAGTTCCCAAAGTTGCTAAAGTTGTCAAAGTTGTCAAAGTTGCCAAAGTTGCCGGACCTGCTAAAGTTGCCAAAGTTGCCAAATCTGCTAAAGTTGCTAAAGTTGTAAAAGTTTTCAAAATATGAAGAATGTACACTTCGAAAGTTACACTCGCTGAAGAATACCTGATGATTTTCAATCCATAAAGCAGCAAGGCGATAGCCTCGGAGTCTTGTTCAAATTTCAATCAACTCCACCGGTGTTAATCCCGCGCAGGGCGATCGTAATCGTTAATCGCGAGGCGGCACGCGAATTGAAAACTGGCCATTATCCAGTCGCGTTAAGTTCGTCGATAAAGCGTCAACAGCCCTGACGCGTCGTAATGGCGACGGTCGAAAAATCGCGGGACGCGTCGTGTTTTTCGCGATAATACCGTTGCAATACGAGGCTCGGTAACTAACAGACCGAGGATAGGGTGGGGGTATATGGCGGCTCTCCCGGGTGGTGTGTGTGAGTGTGTGGGTGTATATGCGAGTGACAATTCTTGCGTGGACAATAAAGCAACCCCCATCGGTAGCCGGCCCTTGGAACCGATGCTTGCCACTTGTCCGCGCAGCCACCCCATTTGCGAACCACCCCCGCACACAAACCTCCGTTCCTCCCGCTCTATTTCTCTCTCACCCTCTCGCCGTCGCGTCGCGTTTCCGACCCGTAATCAGGTTCGGCCGGTGTATATCAAATTATACGCATGGGGTAATTTTCACTGTTTTTTACGGTCGCGTCCCGACAACAACGAAAATAACAACGTCGAAATCCTTCTCGCGCGCCATCCGATGTCAACGGCCGATTTCTGACGGCGTAAAATCGGCCGTGCAGTCGCGATTCTACCCATTTTTACTGGTGCCGGTTAAACGGCCTTTATTGCGCGATCAACGCAACAACCCATACGACCAGCACATATTTAACTCTGACAGCCGAAACTGCTGCGATTTTAGAGAATCGCTGCGATGGGCTTTTGAAAGCGACTCACCGGTCCTGTTGCTGTTATGACCTTGCGTTCCAACCTTTCGATACTGAGCAGTGTTCGCATGATTTACAGGGTGAATTATCTAATGTTTGTACCTGAAACATTTTTTGTGTTTAATGATAAATTATATATGTTGAGGACAATTCTGAATGGTGTAATAGGGCTCACACGATGTCATAAAAACTGTTGCTTTTATATGAATTTTTAGAAATATCAAGGTCATCTAATTGTTTAAAATGGAATCATCCTTTATTTAAAATGGAACCACCCTTTTTTAAAATGGGACCACCCTTTTTTAAAATGGGACCACCCTTTTTTAAACACCCACGATGATAGTTCCTTTTATTAGGAATTCAGTGACTATGATTATTCAAGGTTATTCAAGGTCGCAGGTTATAATAAAGATAGTATTTAAAATATGAGGACAGAATGTCTGACCAATACCACACTTTTTTATACGCCTACGATGACAGTTCCTTTCATTAGGAATTCAGTGACTCTGATTATTCAAGGTTATTCAAGGTTATTCAAGATCGCAGGCATAATAAAGAGACGTATAGGATTTAAAATATGAGGACAGAATATCTGACCAAGACCACACTTTTTTATACGCCCACAGTAAAGATTGTTTTAAGTCTATTGGAAGCTGCATCACACTCCAATGAAAATGAAAATCTTTAAACTTCACCAAATATTCATTAGCATTAATGTTTGAAAAATGTTGTATGACATAAACGCATAAAATCCACAATCCAGTGATTGTAATCCGAATAGCACAAACGCCCAAGGCACCTCTATTTCACTTAACTAATAAATAATAACGAAATGACACAGCACAACGTGCCGCGAGATAAGGGCTGAAAATCGAAAGCAAAAGCGCCTCGTCATCGACCAACCGTAGTTCTTGCTCGCGTTAACTTCTAGTCAACGTTACACTCTCTGCGATTAATATTTCTACTAGTAAACAACAGCCTCGTATGCACTTTTAATTTTCTAAATAATTTCTTCCAGATCATCTCCCACAATTATTTCCATCATCATGGAGCAAACAAGGGGTTAAACTACCCCATAACAAATTTGCACATCTGCAACGCGTTTCGTTATAGAAAATATTGCAACTCTCTATTTCTTGGTCATCTCAATTTTACTTGTCTTTCATTACGTCTCCATAGCAGATCATGATTGAACAGTCTCACAGCTAAATGATTAATAAATTGATTCTTGAACTCTAGTTAAATATAATGCTTCTTTCAGCAAGCTATCATTTTCAATAAATACTCAAGGTGCATAGTATGTATTATAAAAAGAGCAACACTGAAGTCGAAAACCAGACGACAATGTAAAAACACTTTTATGTTCTGACGAAGACCTGAGAATAGTGAAATAAATTAATTTTTGAACAGCAGTTAGAAAGGATGCGTCCTTTTTTCGAACTAAGGCGTTACACTATGTTTCGTAGATGCATAGCAAAATCAAGAACAATGCAGTCGAATACATTCATTTGCCAATCGAACAACTAAAAACAGACAATATAAGCACCTCAATCAACCGAATACATTTATTTTTGAGCTACAGTTACAAAGGATGCATTTTTTAACGAACTAAGAGTCTCATAACTAGACTTGAAAGATTCATAGTAAAACGGACACCGGCAACGTGGAATAAATTCATTTTCAAATTTGAGCGACCGAAACCGTAAGATGTAAAGACGTTTTTGATTCATCATGGAACGGTGGATGTTAGTATTTATTTTTGAGGATGCATTTCTTAACGAACTAAGAGTCTCATAACTAGACTTGAAAGATTCATAGAAAAACGTACACCGGCAACGTGGAGTAAATTCATTTTCCAATTTGAGCGACCGAAACCGTAAGATGTAAAGACGTTTTTGATTCATCATGGAACGGTGGATGTTAGAATTTATTTTTGAGGATGCATTTCTTAACGAACTAAAAGTGTCATAACTAGACTTGAAAGATTCATAGTAAAACGGACCCCGGCAACGTGGAATCAATTCATTTACCAATCTGAGCGACCGAAACCGTAAGGCGTAAAGACGCTTTTCATTCATCATGAGACGGTGGATCTTAGTATTTATTTTTGAGGATGCATTTCTTAACGAACTAAAAGTGTCATAACTAGACTTGAAAGATTCATAGTAAAACGGACCCCGGCAACGTGGAATAAATTCATTTTCCAATTTGTGCGACCTAAACCGTACTGTGTAAAGACGCTTTTGGTTCATCATGGATCACTGGATCTTACTATTTATTTTTGAGGATGCATGTTTTAACGAATTAAGAGTCTCATAACTAGACTTGAAAGATTCATAGTAAAACGGACACCGGCAACGTGGAATAAATTTATTTGCCAATTGAGCTACCAAAAGCGTAAGGTATAAAGACGCTTTTCATTCATCATGGGACAGTGGATCTTACTATTTATTTTTGAGGATGCATTTCTTAACGAACTAAAAGTGTCATAACTAGACTTGAAAGATCCATAGTAAAACGGACCCCGGCAACGTGGAATAAATTCATTTTCCAATTTGAGCGACCTAAACCGTACTGTGTAAAGACGCTTTTGGTTCATCATGGGACTCTGGATCTTACTATTTATTTTTGAGGATGCATTTTTTAACGAACTAAGAGTCTCATAACTAGACTTAAAAGATTCATAGTAAAACGGACACCGGCAACGTGGAATAAATTCATTTGCCAATTGAGCGACCGAAACCGTAAGGTGTAAAGACGCTTTTGGTTCATCATGGGACACTGGATCTTACTATTTATTTTTGAGGATGCATGTTTTAACGAATTAAGAGTGTCATAACTAGACTTGAAAGATTCATAGTAAAACGGATCCCGGCAACGTGGAATCAATTCATTTTCCAATTTGTGCGACCTAAACCGTACTGTGTAAAGACGCTTTTGGTTCATCATGGGACACTGGATCTTACTATTTATTTTTAGGATGCATTTTTTAACGAACTAAGAGTGTCATATTAGACTTGAAAGATTGATAGTAAAACGTACACCGCCAACGTAGAGTAAATTCATTTTCCAATTTGAGCGACCGAAACCGTAAGGTGTAAAGACGCTTTTGGTTCATCATGGGACAATGAATCTTAGTGTAGTCCTAAAACAACTGTGAAGCAACGTTGTAGCGTCATAGTAGCGCTCGAAACTCGCCGATCGATGTTCCTCAAACGTCGAAACAAGTGCACGGTGACTGTCGCCAACAACCCCCGGCGGTTTTCCGTGTTATTGATCGTCGTCGCTGCTCGGTTACGATAAGTATCGCGGTATCGTCTCGTCGGGAACTTGGATCGCGGGAGCAATTCACGCCGGCCAACCAAGAAAACCAGGACCCTCAGTATTTTCCGGCCCTGTGTTTGCGGGGTTGGCTCGTGGAGCAAATTACCCCGTGGCCTATACTCGCGTTTCGCGGAACGAAATTCACCGCACCCCCGAGAGCCCCTACCGGAGAAACGGATATTATTATCTGGGGTACTTAAGCTTTACGTATTTTTGCATAACTGGAAATTAGAAATAATTATTGTTGCACCATGGGGAACGTCGCCGGGCGATGCTCCGAACCCCATCGCACTCTCGCCAGGATTTATTTCGGAAACAGAGCAACGTGCTACATGGAATTACCGAGTTTTTGCTGCGGCCATTTTGACCCTCTTCTTCTTTTCCGCTATAGCTTCTTTGTCGTCATATTGTTATCGCATTGTTGTAGCCGGACTGTAAATCTTGTGTATTTTATCAGTTTGCGTCTTTGACTTTCTGATAGTTAGTATTGTAGAATGTTTATAAAAGAGATTTTTATTTTCGTTTAATTATAATGTATGCAATCAGTCCACACTTTTAATCGTGATCCTCTTTTCCTTCATCGCTATGGCTTCTTTTTTTTATGATTGTTATGGAATTGTTTTAGCCAGACTGTGGATCTTGTATATTTTATGCATCCGTACTTTTGATTTTCTGGGGGTTGTAGAATGTTTAAAAATGAGATTTTTATTTTCTGTGGATTATAATACATTTAACCCTTTGCGGTCGGTGTCCCCGTAGCGGGGACATTTTTATCTTGTATATTTTATGCATCCGTACTTTTGATTTTCTGGGGGTTGTAGAATGTTTAAATATGAGATTTTTATTTTCTGTGGATTATAATAGATTTAACCCTTTGCGGTCGGTGTCCCCGTAGCGGGGACATTTTTAAATCGGGGTAGAAATCGATGACCCCGCAGCGGACACCTTCGAAAATCGCAAAAATGACAAATACAACAAATCAGTTTCAACAAATTCTGTGTGTTTTAATATCCATATATTGACTTTAAATCTCGTACGGAAAAGTAATTGTGAAACAATAGATTCGCTCCGACCTGCTGGTACTTCCAAAAGCGAAATCTGCCGATCGCCAAGGGGTAATGAGAACAAGTTCTCTGCGGCAATTCCAAAAGACAGGAAGGAAATTAAAATTTATTCCGTTTCTTACAAATTTTCAGTCATCTTTAAATTCTTTTAATAATTTTAATGTTCTGTATTTCACCAACTTATCTTTTACAAAATATGTAATTGGTAATACAGCAAAAATATAAACTAGTCCATAAAAATCTGTATTCAATTGTGGCTACAATACAGTGCATTTAAAATGATCTCAAATTGAATTTTTATTGGAAGTATTAGTAACACGATCTTCATTTTTTCATATAGTCTAGTTAGTGAAAACCATCTGCTACCCACTTCAATAATTATATTGATTTCCATGAAATCGTTTTCTTATATCACATTTTTAATGCTAGTAAATCTTCAATGGTTAAGATCCACAGGATTTTTAAAATAAAATAATGATCTGCACTCAAATTTTTTCCAGATATACTAGTAGCTAAATCTTTACCTCACCAACTTGATTGACTATGGTGAACCTTTTGCTACAACCAATATTAATTTTATCGAATTCCATAACGTTGTTTCTTTTTCACATAATTTCAAAATAGAATTGAACGGAGAGTTCAGGAAAAAAAACAGGAAAACACGAGAGTTCGTATAATAGAACATTTACTTAATTACAATGCTAGACGAAATGTTTATTGAGATGTACAATAAACAGTGTTCCTTATGGACCGTCACCGTTCACACATCAGAGATTCGTATAATCGTGACTACATTGTATTTGAATGACGTTTTCAAAGTTACAACTGAAAAGAACTAACTAGGAACATCATTGTATGCAAGTTCGCAACGACCTGTAAGTACAAAGTCCACACATTCAGCCGGTGTCGTCAAACCCGGGAAATTGAGGGGAATACAGTTACCCTCTCTCTGTCATTACAGGATTAGTCACGTGACATTGTGACAAACGCACGACAGAAACGAAACACGTCACGCGACCGAGCCGTGGTAGAAGCCTGGGGATGCTCACCGCTGGAAAATGGGGGAATGTTGTCGTAGAAAGGGAAGGGTAGAATGAGAGGTAGAATGAAACTGAAATGATGTTATAACTGTTATGAGAATATTGGTTCACGCTTCTATCGGTTACGGTTACGATTCTTGAGAACCGATATTATAACGGTTCTATAACTGTTATTTTTAGGTTCTGGATTTCGGTTTCGGTTCTTCAGACTTCAGAACCTATAATATGTCCCGTCTCGTTCTCACATCGGTTTTGCAGTTCTGCAAATGATATTTTTTGGTTCTGTATAGGCTATACAGGGTGTCTCAAAATTCCTTCAACATCCGAAAATAAGAGGTTCCTGAGATCGTTTGATGCGACATTTTCCTTTGCAAAAATGGCGTCCGCTGCTTTGTTCAAGAGTTATTAACGAAAAACACGGACCAATCAGAGCGCAGCTACAGCGGATTGATTCTGGCTCGGCCAACCGCAACGCCACGCTAAGTGGGACCTGTCGAAATATTGAAATATTGTTTATAAACGGAATGACTGCCGTATTTCTGTCGTTAATTGGACCAGTTTTCAACCTCCTTTTCTCTTATAGTTGAGTGACTAAAAGGATTTTATTTAAATTGCAAATTTGTTGAATTCTCAAAAAGATCGAATTTAATTTAACTCAAAATTCGATAAATAGAAATCATAAGTATAACCGAGAACCGACATTCCCATAACAGTTATAGCATTTTTTCGGTTCTCGTAACTGTTACAAGAACCGGAATCGATATCATAACTGTTTTCAACCCCTGGTTCCAAAGGAACTAAACGATGGACGAACTAAGAACTGTAAATGTGAGTAGGGATGAAAGTATATCCTGTAAAGGAAGCTAGCAATAAGAGAGCTATGATCTGTACGGAATTACGTAGGGAATAATTTCCGCGGAAGAACAGGATAGGGATTTACGCAAACTGTTAATTTAAACTATTGCGAAAAGAAAAAGAAGACGAGCACGATCTAAGTTCGTAATTACTGGCTGGAGGACCTTGAGGAGAAGTTCAGCGTCTGAGGAGACGCCAAAGAGAGAGAGAGAGAGAGAGACGAAGAGGCGGCATCTTGATAAACTTTAGAACCACTTGAACTTAACGTTGAAGTTACAAGGCGTCATTAAGTGACTGTGCGTTATTCATATCGATGCGGGTGAATCTGTGATGCAAGATGCGAACATCTAACGACAATCGTTGCTTAAAAAGCTGAGTGTTAGATCATCGAAACTGTTTCTCGGGAATTATTGTTCATATAGTAGTTTCTGTACTGTGTTGCCTCTACAATGTAAGCAGAAATACGTTATTAACGCAGATATTTAGGTTAGTATTAAAATAACAGTAGCTCGTTCGTCTGGATAGCAGTTGGGTTATATTCATTTATGTTCGACGCAGCCAGGAACTTGTTAGACAGCAAGTTTCTAAGATAGTACAGCTATGCGTATTGCGAGCGAATATTGTCTAAATATTTCAATCTGTGTTACTGAGATCTTGGTCAAAGTTTGAATGGTAATTTAAACACAGTCTCAGAGATTACACCGGGGGAAATATCTAATACAATCATGTTATATTAACTAGTCATTCATGTCATTCAATTGTTCATGAACCTAACTAGCGCAACAGAGAATTTGACACATCATGATAGAGACGTGATTGACAGCGATTTCTGTGGCTGCTCAAATTACGAAAATAAAAAAACATAAAATCAAATCCTGAATTATCTAAGGATTCCATTAAAATCCTCAGAGATCTAATATTCACACTTTCTTAATACTAATATTACCCTAGTAGTTTCAAAGTTACCAATTATTTAAATGGAAAGTTAATTAAAGAAATAGCAACATTCGATGAGACATTTTTAGTTTCAGAATCAATGGTTTCAAAGGATAACAATTGTCATTTATGCCAATGCTTCTGTATTAACTTTCGGTCAATCCTTCGTACAATTAAATACAAAGAACGCGTGAACGTCAATTCATAGTTTAAATTAATTCGACAGCTATCACGCAACTCCATGGTTCCATCAGATATTGATAAATCTTATGATTTCGGCGCAAGGTTCGATCCTTGAACCGAAGTCATAAGATTTATCAATATATTTCATTTCGATCGAAAGAAATTACACTGTTCCATCAGATAGGTAGCTGCAGGCTAAAAGAAAGGAACAGAAAATGAAAACACTTTTATCAGAAAGATCGCGTCGCTAATTTTTCAATTTCCGATTGCGGAAAGACTCGAATGAATGAGATTGCCATCCGATTATCCTAGACGACGAATCGAACGAGGGGGGGGGGGTCTGCTCGGAATCGTTTAATACAATATACACGAGTACGTCTCGCGATCCCCCGTGATCCTTTTGCCTTCCCCGCGAGCATAAATATCATCAGATCCAACAACCGCAGTTATTAGCTTCTGCGAGTAGCACACCACCCCCGCACTACATTATTTCAGCCGGTCTTCCGCGAGCAATCTACCCCCGCAGTCGGCACACCGCGTTTCAAAGGGCACCCTTAATCGTTTCGAGTTCCGACATCCCGTTGAGAGAAACTGTATGATGAAAAGAGATGAGAAAGAAAAGAGAGAGAGGGGGGGGGGGCGAGAAACATCCCGCAGGAAAAGAGAATTCAAAAGCAAGGAAGAAAGAGAAGCTCATACGGAGACAGGAAAAAGGAAAAGGAAGAGGAAAAAGAAGCTTATACACAGAGAAAAATATATAGAAAGTGGAAAAGAGATGCTACAGAAATAGAGAGGGTATCGAGAAATAACAAGAGCAGAAGAGGAGCTTATAGACAGATAAAAATATAGCAAGAGAAAAAGACAAGATTTTAAAGCGATAGACAAATAGTAAGGGAAACAGGCCAACATATAGAGAAAAAGAACAAAGCAAGACGAAAAGAGAATTTTACGGGGGGATAGAAAAATAGAAAGAAAAAAGAGAACCTTATAGGCAGATAAAAATATAGCAAGAAGAAAAGAGAAGCTAATGGATAGATAAAAATATAGCAAGAGGAAAAGAGAAGCGCATAGAGGTATATATGAATAGCAAGAGCAAAAGAGGAGTTTATAGACAGATAAAAATATAGCAAGAGAAAAACAGAAGATTATAAAGGGATAGACAAATAGTAAGGGGAAAAGGTCAGCTTATAGAGAAAAAAAACAAAGCAAGACGAAAAGAGAATTTTACGGAGGGATAGAAAAATAAAAAGAAAAAAGAGAACCTTATAGGCAGATAAAAATATAGAAAGAAGAAAAGAGAAGCTAATGGATAGATAAAAATATAGCAAGAGGAAAAGAGAAGCGCATAGAGGTATATATGAATAGCAGGATCAAAAGAGGAGTTTATAGACAGATAAAAATATAGCAAGAGAAAAAGAGAAGATTATGAAGGGATAGACAAATAGTAAGGGGAAAAGGTCAGCTTATAGAGAAAGAAACGAGCAAGATGAAAAGGGAAGTTTACAGAGAGGTAGAGAAATTGAAAGAGGAAAAGAGAACCTTATAGGCAGATAAAAATATAGCAAGAAGAAAAGAGGAGCTAATGGACAGATGAAAATATAGCAAGAGGAAAAGAGAAGCCCATAGAGGTTTAGATAAATAGCAAGAGCAAAAGAGGAGCTTCTAGACAGATAAAAATATAGCAAGAGAAAAAGAGAAGATTATAAAGCGATAGACAAATAGTAAGGGAAAAAGGCCAGCTTATAGAGAAAAAAAACAAAGCAAAACGAAAACAGAAGTTTACAGAGGGATAGAGGGATAGAGAAATAGAAAGAGAAAAAGAGAACCTTATAGACAGATAAAAATATAGCAAGAAGAAAATGGACTGATGAAAATATAGCTAATAGACATATGAAGAAATACCAAGAGGAAAAATGAAGCTTATAGAGAGGGGAAAACACCAAGAAGAAAGTATAAACTAATAGGTAGATATGGAAATAGTTAGAAGAAAAGAGAGACATGTGGGGAAAGTAAAACAGCAAGAGGAAGACAGAACCATAGTGAAAAGGAGAAAGAGCAAGAGAAAGAGAGTGTCCTGGAGAAAAGGAGAAACCACAGGAGGGATCCTGCAGAGAAAGCGAAATAGCGAGAGGAAAAGCAAATCCTGCAGAAAAAAGAGGAAGAGAGGTGGCTAGCTAGAAAGAGAGAGAGAGTAAGAGTGGGAGAGAGGGGGGTGGGGAATTTCTGTGCGTGAGTGCCTCGGTGTCCCGGCAAGGATGAATTCGATCCGGCAGCAGAACCGAGTTGTTTACCCAGGCAGGGTGGAAAGCCGACGAATGTTTGCCTTCTTCTAGCCCCGGACGGAAGTTCCCTCCTAATGCCTGGCCGCCGGCAACAAAGTGGACAGAAATTTGATTAATATAATCCTGGCGACGTAGCTGCCAGCTACGTGGACGTTCAACCCACCACCCCCCGTTGGTGCTCCTCCTTCTCTAGCCAGGCTGGTCCTCGAGACTTTCAGCAATGTTGTTGCCGAGGAAGTTGCGGAATCGGATGCCACGCGGAATTTTTTTAAAAAAATTCACGACGGCGACTTAGCGGTCTTGATGGATTTAAAATACTTAGAAGTTTACGGGAGCCTTGAGAGAAGCTCCGGAAGTTTCGTAAAGGGTGGAAATGCCTCTAAGAAATAGCGGAGAGCATCGAGTTGATTTTATGGTTACCGAAATCTTGTAATTACTCTGTTGAGTAATGAGTTTGGGGAATTTTTATCTTTCTTGGGTATTTAAGTTTTCGATTAAAGAATTCCAATCCTTTGTAGTTTTGTTTGTGAATTTTGCGGAGGGAAATGTGGAGTTTTTTTATCTCGGAATCTTGCGCTTCTTAAGAAGTTATGCAAAGTTCTTTTAATCCTTTTCCTCGGAAGAGTTTGGGTTTTGGTGGAAATGGGGAAGAGTATCGGGAAAGTGGAATCTTGTCAAAGTTATTTTTACGGTAACTGAAATTTGTTAATTACTCCGGCGAGTTTACTGTGGAACATTGCGGATTTATATTCTTACAGAGGAATTTGTGTTAAGCAACATTCTATTTCCTTTTTGAATTGTTTTAATGAGTACATCGGCGACAGGTGAGGTAAAATGGAGAATGTAATATTTGAGAGTGTCTAATCATTATTAGGTGAATGATGATTTACCTATATTTCTTGTACATCAGATTTTAGTGAGATTGTATAATTTTTTGTACTGGATACGTACATTACCTCAACTCTGTGTATTGGTAAAATATATTCAAATTTTATTAGCACATCAAAGGTACTCTAAGACAATAAAATAGAATATTACTACTTACTTAATTTTTATTTGCAGAATTATTACTGCTGGTATTAATCTCTCTACAAAACTGTTAACTTTTAAAAACATCGAGTCTTATTACCATTTAAAAAGACATTGCTGTTGTTTCATATATAAACGACATATATCTCCGAAATCATCTTTAAATTTTGTAAATATATGTGAATATAACCTGTAGTTAATGTAGTCGCTAATAACCTGCGAAGTTGATGCGAAAATAAACTAATAAATAAATAAAAAAACAGCAAAAGAAGTTAATCATTAGAAAAAATCATCTCACCACTCAATATTCAATAAAACAGTGAAACTATATATAAAATATTATTGAATTCTAAATACATTGCATTCGCAGTATGTTTACTGTCTATTTGAAAATTTTAATAAAAAAAGATTTTTCTCTAAGTAATATTCTGATTATTTCTAAAAATCAAAATGATTAACACTGTAATCGAAAAGCATCCGAGATATTTGGTGGCGTTTCCTATTGCGCGACCACTCTCTCCGGTATTAATTACTGGTTCGCTAATAACTATTTATTAGGGACGCGCACGCACGCCATGCGACGCTACTTCCATCGTTAACGTGCCGACGTCGTCGGCGACGGCGTCACGGCGTAACAGCGCCGGTACGTGTCTCGAACTTGCCTTGTTTCGTTTACCGATTAAACCCGGTGTTAGAAGTTTTCTAAGGTCAACTTAAAATGGCCTGGCTAACTGTAATCTTCAAGTTTTATCGCCTACACTTTGATAATGGTGCTGGATATTAAATTAATTTACTCTCTCGATCGATGTTTCCAAGCCCTGCTCCATTCATCTCCAAAAAATTGAAGAAATAGGTTTTACGTATTCTATTTCCAACTCAGTTTTTAATTTATTTGTATTATACTTTTGTTATTATTCATTCACATTAGCAAACTGGATATCAATGCAACCTCGCAATTTCTAGAAAACTTTCGAGTATTTCTATGGTGTTAACAATATTTCTATAGTCTATTGATTACACAGAAAATAATGATAATCAAATGCAGAATGATAATCATGCAATACATATTACAGTAACCCCGCGATCTAAGTCCTTTTTCGGTTCTCTGCCGGGACTTAGATCGTGAAGGGACACTGTTCTTTTGCGGCCGCGTCGACCGCGCCGAACGTAGAAAAGGACAGCATGTAAACACGGACCGCTATCCTCGTCTACGTGCGAAAGTCATTGTACATATCGTCAATTAAACCACTAAATACAGTTAAAATGATTTAGTGTTTAGTGTCATTTTAATCAGAAAAATACCAGAAATAAGTTGGAGAAAGTTCCATAAAAATATAATGAAAAATAAATAAGTTTTGTAATTGGATTAGTAGTGGTTCACACCGATATACCCGACCCAGGATCAAATTACACGGTATGTTTACACTGCTCGGCGACCGAGGCAGCTCGAGCTTCATGGCACCTCCGGGGATACCCCGCAGTGGAAGGAGTAGACGAAGGGACATAGATCGCAATGTTAGGTTGGACTTAGATCGCGGACTTACTGTATTTTTCTTAAATTTTGCCGCTGCTTTTAAAAAATGAAGTCCACAACTATCTAGCCAAAAATGGAATAAGTAATTCATTAAAAACAAATATGTATGTCTATTATTTATTTACACAGATTTTTTGGCAAAATGTAATCAAGTCGTATGTTACTGATTTAACCCTTTGCACTCGGAGCTATTTCAACTAAAAAACCAAACATTTCTTCTAACCTAGTATGACGGCTGAAAAATGTGAAAGAGGAGGAAAAAGGAGAATGAAGCGTTTCGTCCTAGGCCCGCTAGAGGACTCGTTGGTAAGGCTATCTAGCGGACCCGTGCCTTAGACGCGGGATGTCGTAAGGACAGTTTAGGACAATATACAGGGTGAGTCACCTAACGATTGTACCTCAAATAGATTTGTTGTTTCTAAAGATACGTAAAATATGGTAAGGACAAAGTTAAATGGTACAATGGGGCTGACACGATGCAAAAAAAAATTTGTTTTTATGTCATTTTTTAGAGATTTTCAAGGTCACATTGACTTTTTTAAATTGAACCACCCTTTATTAAACACCTACAATGATAGTCCCTTTCATTAGGAATTCAGTGACTATAATTAGTCCAAGGTCATTCAAGGTCAAGGACAGAGAAAACGTATAAGATTTAACATCGATACATGCTTGTAAACGGGCTTTGAAGGAATGTTGCACTCTGTCCGCGACCTTGAATGACCTTGAGTAATTATAGTCACTGAATTCGTAATGAAAGGGACTATTATTGTAGGTGTTTAAAAAAGGGTGGTTCCATTTAAAAAAGTCAATGTGACCTTGATATCTCTAAAAAAATGACATAAAAACAAAATTTTTTTTTGCATCGTGTCAGCCCCAGTGTACCATTACCATATTTTACGTATCTTTAGAAACAACAAAGATATTTGAGGTACAAACGTTAGGTGACTCACCCTGTATATACAAACAGAGGAAGATTCAGGTATTAGCGGGAAAGGTGTTGTAGTAATGTCCCTCTGTTGACGAGCATAGGAAGTAGCCGCCACACTAGAATATTTGCATTGTACATTGTCATTTTTATTATATGCGTAAAAAACTGATATAGTACCTCATACGATATTTAAATGTTTAGTAATTTATTACATATAAACAAATTCAGTCATGTAAATAATATTCTGAATAATGTTGTAGCAAATTGTAGTGGCGCTTCAGAGTCGCCATGCGAGTGCTAAGGGTTAATATTGAGAAAAGAAGAACAGATATATGTCATTTTCTCAATCTGCCCAAAGCCTGAAGTCTTCTCAAATAAAACAATGTCCTCCGACTAGGTTAAAAAATATTACAAAATTATTAATAAAAGAAAATCGTATATTTAATTAGGCCGTGCGCAGAACCTGATAAAACATGCTCCACAGATGCAACCGCAATCGATCGAAGCTACCCAACATGAAATTTCAAATTATTCGGAACAACACCGCAAGTATTGTATCAAGATATCAACCGATACATTGAACTTCGATATCGAAATATGCCGTGGCCGGATAATGGACTAAAATATCTTAGTTTAAAATAAAATGAGGAGATATTGTAGCAGGAATTCGCTCGGGTAATCAACTCTTGGCGCCAGATAACTGAGGCAATCAAAATTGTTGCAATTTCGGGCTCTCTCGGACTATAACTGTATTGGAAGAGTACCCTTCGATTTGAACTCGTGCAGATGGTCCTCTGCGGCTGAAGGACTACACTTTTCAACTATGGAAGACTATAATTATTCTTCAATTATGATACTTCAGGTTCTTCGAGTGTAACAAACCGGCAATCAATTTTTAGATCCATTCTCATCGTGTGTAACAAATTGATAACCAATTTCTGTACATATTCTTTATTACTTCTTTATTTTTGTGATTGGAACACTGTAGTTTGTACATTATTGCATGTATTAATCAAAATAATTACAAGATTATAATGCAAGATTATAATCATGGTTTATATGGATGGCATGCTTGTATTTATTACATATAGACAGCGAATTTTAGGCATTTATGACAAAAATAAGTAGATGTAATTTCAAACAGTAAAAAATTCGGAAGAATGTTGAAATATGATTATATTATTTTTGCAAGTCATTAAACTTATTAACACTAAACCTACCAAGCATTAAAAGTGGTAATTGTTGCCTTATAAAAGTGGAAACACTACATTTATTGAGATTGTCTGTAATTTTCAATATAATGCTTATACATGAAAAATCATTCAATTATTTTCCACAAATGAGTTTTTGTAATTTTAATAGTTATAGAATATAGAACCAGTGATATTTGCCCGTGGTCGGTTTAGCGTTAAGAAAAAGAAAAAGAATTGTTAAGTGCATTGAAATAAGAAGTAATCATTTTGAACACTAAACTGAAATACGAATAAAACGATTACACCGTTTCTGCATTTCTCTTCATGTTTGACCTTGAATGACCTTGAGTCATAGGTAATTGAACTCATCTTAAATCGCACTATTTGATGGTGGATAAAAAAACATATCATTCCATTTAAAAGAAGAAAAATGACCTTTACCTCTACCAACCGACAAATATCCAATAAGGCGACGCTCTAACCTGTCAAAAACGCTTAAATGTTTAAAAGCGTATAACTTATAAACCAGTAAATTCCTAACAATAATACTTACATTTTCGTAATGTTTGCATCGATATCTACAGGATTACATAAAAAAGAGTTGAAAAACAGTTCAAAAAAGTTAAAAACATCTGGTCCTCCAAAAGAAAGTTCAGCCGAACTTTCTCTCATAAATCCTCGACATTACGATCAATGTATGAATGTTCTTAACTATTCTCATTATCAAAACTTTCTCTAAAAAGATAAGAATAAGACGAAATGTATTGTATTAACCAGAAAACTTCAATTTGTAAAAATAAGATAAACATCGTCGTAATTTCTGCTAATACAAATGTTCCCAAGAACTTTTAAATTTTGCACATACAATAAATGCATAAAAATCCACAGTCTAATTACTGAGTAATGAATACTCAAAGATCTCATATCGTCAATCTCAACTTAAATGGGACACCCAAGTTGATGTTGATGGGTCATTAGCAACACTTTCACGATCAGCAGCAATGTTTTCATTTGAACGAGCTGTTTTTGGTCTGCCAGAATTTGGATTATCATGATCACATCCAGTTTCATCAAATTACTTAACCAAACTTCGAATTGTTTGCTCAGAATACAGTCTAACATTATTAAATCAGCTAATTATTTCTCAATAATTTTACCACTTACAACTCGCATAACGTCACTCGTACAATCAGTCTGCGAAAAACAGAGGCCACGCAATTTCGGGCTGGAGCGAGCAGCTAATCTTGAACTGAAATGGCGAAGCATCCGCTGGACAGTTCATCCGCATCATCTGAAGTATGAAGTGGCCGTGGACCCGTGTTTATTTGCTCGGCTGATATATCCATCCTCCGCCATAGCCGGGATCAAAGTGGCTCGGTGATCGTGATTTGTCGTTCGGTCGCGTTTGAGAGTTTTCACCGTGGTCGAGGGGGAAAAACACTCGCGCGGGCAACGTTTGGCGTATCGATCCGCGAAAATGCGGCAAAAAAATACAATTCGGTAGACTGCGAATTTTTTTCCCGGAGATAGTGTGCGCGTGCTCGCTCATCCACCCTACCACACGGACTTTTCACAAATATGTTGGCGAATTTCGCGCACGCTTCGAGCCACCGGGATTCCCAGGGATAATTTAATAAATGGATGAAGCTATTTTTGCTACGAGCGTTGCTCCACGGTTTCTGTAAACGATGTTTTTTTTTTTATCCAGAAAGAGAGAGAGAAGGAGAGAATTAGAATTGTCGTGGAACGGATATGGGAAATCTAGATTCGGCGCGAGCAGTTTCATTAAGTTAATAGTTGCGCGCGGCGTTCGACTGACTATTAACATTATGCAAATGTTTCTGATACCGCGAGAAATACGATGGCGATCCGAAAGGATTTTGATGAGCTCGTAATCGTTCATGTCTGTTGAACCGATGATGATTAGCGACTATTTAACTCTGCGTTACGAAATCGATTTGTTTTTTAACGTTCACACGAGTTACAAGAAATTGCAAATGATAAAAATTGCAGTTTTTTACAACTTTTGGTCAGTTTCTGTTTAACTGTGTAGCTTGACTTTGTATGTGGCTAATAAAAATTTTTGAAAACTTTATTTATCACATATTGACCTCTCGTCAATTTCTTTGTTTCGTTCCTTTACTTCGTTTTTGACTCGAAAAATTCTAAAATGTCGACAAATTAATTTTCACTAGAAATTTTAATATAAATAGCAAGCAATTAATTTTATTCCATGACGAGTATACTCGGCAAAAACAGCTAACTGGTTAAAATCCACAGATTCTAACATCTTTCGATGCGAGTCGTTACTTTTTGCGTAAAACAATTTCGATAAAATTTTCGACATGTGTATAGCTAACATGGATCTACAAAAGCCATGATTTAATAAATTTTGATTACGGGCTCGTATGAAAAAGTTTCAGAAAGTGACATTTTTACTTTTTCATATAACTCGTTCCAATTACACATTATCTCAGAATCTTATTTGCACGAAATTTAATAAATTAATGCTCTTACTTGCTTAAAAGAAAATGTAAGTCGTTTGGTTCAATTTTAAAAGAGCTTTTCTGATTTGAAAGGCTTTCGAATACTTCCATGGCTCACATTTTTTTTTTATTTATGCAATTTGAATCTCAAGAAAGAGATTATTTTGCAGTACTGTACAGACATATCAATATATTACAATACTTTACATAATACAATACATATAAACATTCGTATGCCAGCTAAACTAGCAGTTTAAGGTAGGGATGTGCGAGTACCCGAAATTTACGAGCTGAGCAGAACTCGATTCGATTGCTCGAGCCGAGTCGAGCGTTTGAATTTTCCGAGCTACTTGAAATCGACGAACAGCTTGAAAAGAATGCGAGCTACGTAAAACTTCTATTTACTCGAAAATGAATTTTCAGCTCGACATTTTTCGAATTACTCGAATATATTCGAACAGATCTTTAACTTTCGAGTCACTCGTAAAAATTCGAATTGTTCGAGTTACTCGAATATTCATTTATTTACTACCAAATACTATTCTAACTATAAGGAAGAAAAATATGACGCTAAATTAATGCTTCCGTTTTATTTTTATGTTTTCATGAAGAAAACATATTCGAATTTTTACGACCAACTCGAAAGTTAAAGATTTATTCGAATATATTCGAATAATTCGAGTAATTCGAATATATTCGAGTAATTCGAGTAATTCGAGTAATTCGAATATATTCGAGTAATTCGAGTAATTCGAATATATTCGAGTAATTCGAGTAATTCGAATATATTCGAGTAATTCGAGTAATTCGAGTAATTCGAGTAATTCGAGTAATTCGAATATATTCGAGTAATTCGAGGAATTCGAATATATTCGAGTAATTCGAGTAATTCGAAAAATTTCGAGCTGAAAATTCATTTTCGAGTAAATCGAAGTTTCACGAGATCTCGAATATTCGAGCCGGTTGATTTTTCCAAGTAGCACGCATTCTTTTCAAGCAGTTCGTCGATTTCAAGTAGCTCGGAAAATTCAAACGCTTGACCAGGCTCGACAGACCGATCATTACTCGACTCGAAATTCGAATACTCGAATAAATCGAGTACTCGCACATCCCTAATTTAAGGATGTACTCTATTCTTAAATCTTTAACTCACAGTCATTCCGAAATGAGTAGGTCAGTTCACATATCTCCGACGTAGGTCTGGAGAGTAGGACATTACATGAGACCGGAGGAAAATGATGATGTTCCGTGGCTCGCATGTATATTGAGGAAATATTATCGACGTAAATATTGTTGAGAAAGACGTTACTGTCGGGGTCAAGTAAAACGGACCCGTTAAAACCAATAGATCAAGAAGAAAATAGCGTCATCCCACTAGACTCCTATCTCCAACAACCCCTGGTTCCCAGCCTAAACCGTTTAATCCACTCGACATCCCCGAAAAGACGTATAGAGACGTCTAGCCGGCATGTCGGCGCGTCGATGTTCCATCGGCGTCTGATATTCATATTTCACCGTGGAATTGATATTCGGGAAAACAAGTGGTCGGCGTAAGAGAACTGCATTTCACGAGTAACCACCCAGGGGAGGCCTAACGGAGCTTTCCGACTCGCGTGATGCGTTGCCTCCTATAAATCGTCCTCGTTGGCTTCCACCAAGGGTTGGTTCTTTCCCCCCCCCTCTCTCACTCTCTCTCTCTCTTCCTCTCTCTTTTTTTCTCTCTCTCTCTTTCTCTCTTTCTCTCTCTCGGCGAGAGTCTCTCTGCTCTAGGTCCCTCTGCTTTTTCACCCTCCCCGCCCCTGCCGTCAGGACTCGGCCCGTTGTTTCTGTCGGTCGCGGGCAACCCTCCGCCGTTTCCTCATTGTGGTAGCAACCGGCATAACTCAAACTGTCCTCGTGGAAGCGAGCGAGGCTTGGATTTAGCGCGAGATCTTATCGCCGGGACAACAATAGCGCCACTCGGCTGGGCTCGCAGACCTGAAATAATTATCGTCCGCAACCGGGTCCGGATCGCGGCTCGAAATTTATAAGACGTCGTCCCCGCGAAACCGGCCCCGGCAGAGAGCCGTGTCGTCGGCGTCGCGACGCGTCCCGACGCTCGTCGTCGCGTACAAACCGTACCAGGGTATCGCTTCGATTCCGTCGCCGGCATAAAACATCCCAAGACGGCAGTGAGGAATGTTAACGCTTCGTGATTATCGCCGACCATCTGCGACCAAAGAACCTAACACCACGCTCCGGCCATTCTTTTTTTTGGAATACCGACTCGCGAATTTATACTTGTCCTTCGTAACAGCGAACTGCAGGATTTGTGGATTCGGTGGGAGTTCGAGGAACTGAGTTGTTTCCCTAGGCAAAGGGTGTGGTTGTCGTGGCTGATAACATTCTTTGATAGTCGAGGTTAGAATTGTTCTTGGTTTCATAGTAGATGGTGTTCTGTTATGGATAGACTATGGACTTTATGAGAAAAATGATGAGAATTCATTGACAAATGTTTTCACTACATTTAGTAGAATATAGTTATTAATAAATGGTTCGCTGTAATAAAGTTATGAGAATACATCTCTGCTTATATAAAGAATTATCGTTCACATGCAATCGAAATATCTATGCGAAGACATACTGAAGAAGCTGGCGCTAGAGATGTGTTGTTAATACATTTTTTATTTCCACGTGTGATTGCTCAGGAAAACAGTCACGTGTTTAATTAAATGTTTTTAATAAGTGAAAAAATATACAGGGTGTCCCACATAAATGGGAACACCTAAATATCTGTCGTATTTACAGTCCTATCAGAAAACTTCAGAGGACAAAGTGACACTATTGCAGGTGGCAAATATAATAGTAAAGAAAAAGATTTTTTATGTCGTGTTTTTTAATAAAATTTCAATGTCACCGATGTTTTTTTAAATGCAATAGTATATTTTTTTTACGATAGCATGATAGACAATAAAAACTGAATTTAGTGGATACCACCTTTTTGACCTTGAAATGACCTTGAGCCATAAATAATTTTTTTCTTTACCATTATATTTGCCCCCTACAATAGTGTCACTTTGTCCTCTGTTGTTTTCTGATAGGACTGTAAATACGACAGATATTTAGGTGTTCCCATTTATGTGGGACACCCCGTATATAGGTATTCTTGCTTAATAATATATATAAGAAAAAAGTCTTTGGATTAGATTTTTGGTTATTATAGACAGGTCAGACTAGGACAGTCTTAACAAAGAATAATTAGTTGTAATTTAAAACAATAGCAAGGTTAATCTCTTGCGCTGGTAATTCTTCCACGCGTATACGCGTGACCAAATTGTGTACAGTAAAAAAGAAATTTTTTTCCCCCTCGTACGTTCCTCAAAAATAGTCGCAAAGCAGATCAAAGTATAATAATTCCTCTATTTCTGCTCTACACATTAAATCAACAAATTTTGTACCATTTATAACATCACATTTTAAAGAAACACATCTCAGAATACAAACGCATAGAGGATAATAATGGTACAGGATGTAAAAATAGTAAATGGGTGAATTTTCACCCTAAGGACCGTATGAGGGTTAACACGTTGACTGCCATGGGGGTCACCGGTGACCGGCACTCGACTTGGCTTCAGCGCCGTGGGGGCCACCGGTGACCGGCGACGCAGCAAATAATAAAAGTACATAATTAAGGTAAATATGGATACCGATAAATTTTTCAATAATACCATTGTTACGATAATGGTTTGAAGAAATTAATGCACGAAAAATTCAAGCATGATTTTATAACTCACTTTACTTGCTGCAAATAATATTTCAACATAATATGCATGGAAAATTCACGTTGGCGCCTTGGGCAAACCATGGAAAATGCGCCTGGCAGTTAACGTGTTAACACGTTCAACGCCATGTCACCAATATCTGGGTGACGGAATTATTTATACAGAATTGAAAATGAATTTTTACGTTGGTAGACTGAGTGTACAAAATTTCCTTACAATCTGAGGAATAGAAGAGGCTTGAAACAGTAATTAATATCACAAAACTAAACTTCTTAGTTCTTGTTTTATTAAATATATTGCTTTGATTTTGTGTTATTTTTATGACTGTGAAGTGGGCGCTGAAAGTGTTAAGAAAAGACAGGGCGGTTTAAAGTAAATGAAAAGATAGAAAAATTGACGATTTTGAATCTTCTATGTATTCTATTTTAAAATTCTGCACGTACCATAAATGCAAAAAAATCAGCAGTCTAGTTTTTCACATTCTCCCCTCATCGGAAATAAACTTTCGCCCGAAAGATCGTTCACAAACAATCAAAGCGAATCATCTTCTTACCACTGCCACCACTAATAACAAGAAGCAGCCTGTCCTTCTGTCAGAGTGTTAAATCAAAGGCTCCTGGGAAGAGCAACGCGATATTCGCGTTCCGCGGTTACATCGGACACGAAATTAACGATAAAATCCACGGCCTCGAGACGGTTGTATGAATTCGCGGGCGGCGAATAACGGAAACGTTTCCGGGGTAAGATTAAATTTAATTAGAGTAGAATGTGCAGAGTGCATTTCAGCAACAAAAAAAGGACAGTCCGACTGGCGGGAGAGGAGAAAGAGAGAGATAGAGACTAGGCAGTGGTGGGCAACGAAAGACAGAGCTAGAGCGTGAGAGAGAGTGAGAGAGGAAAAAAGAACGGCGCGAGAAAGATGGAAGCAGTAGTAGGCAAAAAGAGGTGGACGGCGAAGAATTTCATTACATTTTCCAGCCCGTGAAAATTAAAATTTTTTAATTGGCTTTATCATCTACGATTCCGGGCGCGGCCGGGAAGATGGTCTAATTAGATAATTATAATTAATGAAACGCGGACCGGACTGGGCCGCGTGTCGGGTCGACTGCGCGTAGGTGAAAATGAAAATGAGAAAAGAAAATAATAGAGAAGAGGGAGAATAGAAAAAATATATTGGGACGCGATTAACGGGGAAAGGGACGCGCGTTAAGCGGCCAGTTACGCGTAACGATTATCGAATTTACGCTCGGGATCGGACGGCGAGAGCAGCTTCCGGCGGAGATATGGCCACCGGAAACCAGCTACTTTCGACTGAAAGCAATTTTCAGCTTAAAGGCTTCCCGCGGCTTTTATGGCGTCGATATATTTTTCCAATAATATCCGCGGCTCGATCCTCTCTCTGCCTACGGGACTGATATCCCACTGCCTCCGTTGCGTCGCGCCGGTTAGGTTGTCGCGCGTGGGCGGAGGAGAATCGGCCCAACGACAGGATAGTTTACAATCGGAATCCAGCCAACGAAGCAGACGCTTAAGTAGCTCCCATCTTGCCGGCAAAAGTGAAATTCAATTCCCCCCCCCCCCCCCCCCCCCCGGCCACGGGACATTTTTCTGGACTCGTAATACCGATTTGCGGGCGTTGCGCTATTTAATCGCGACGAGTTACGGCGATTTAGGGTACCTTGATAAAGCTGTAATTAGAGGGTGTTGATTATCGAGACGGATTTCTGGTTCCTTTATCTGTAAACTTTTTTGACTGACTCGGTTTTGAATCCGGACACCCTGTGTCAATTTTGAGAAGCTGCGTTCCAATCGACATCGATTTACAGTTTCGATTGTGGGCGATTTTTATCAACTTTCAACTTTGTGGATTTTTTCTGCATTATGTGCATTGAAGTTATGTAAGTCTTTCTAACATAGGATGTTTTTGTTGTCTCTCCTGAATACAACAGTATATTTTTTAATTATATGATCACCCTTAGAATGTTTTTATACAATTATTATATAGATCAAAACTCTTATAAATGTCTGTAAAATGGAGTCGAATTTTTTTTAATACGTTTGTTAATTTTTGTTTGCAATGTGATGGTCAGCATGAGATAGAGGGAGACATTCTTCCACCAGAAAACATGAATACAAGCTGAAATATAGATTTCATTTTTTATGGACAAATATTTGATGTGTAGTATTATATTTGTTGAGAAACAAATCTAGTTTTTTTTTTGTAGATACTACATGTTTCTTTTTGTAGTGTGCAACGAACTATGGAATTGACGAGGTAGGCGTTCTACGAAAAAGAAACATAAGTTGGAAACAAAGGATAAATTATTTTCATACGTTAGTTGATTAATATTGTTAGTTTAAACATTTACGTATACTCTGTTGACGTGTAGAATGTCTGTTAAATATCGAGGGATTTTTCAATCATTTTTGCTCGACTACAATATTGGTTAAGTTTGTTAGTTTAAAATTTTATGTACAGCTTAATGGTGTGTAAAATGGATGCTAAAAATCGCAGGAGATTTTGGTTATTTTTAGCCTCACTAGAGTATTGATTAATAATGTTAGCTTAAAATTTTTTATACAGCTTGATGGCGTATAAAATTTTCGCTGAAGATCGCAGGATTTTTTAGCAATTGTTAGTTACGCTAAAATATTGACCAATATTATTATTTGAAAAATGTATGTACAGATGGATTTCGATTAAAATGGTGATTAAATTCACAGGGATTTTTAAAAATTTGTTGGTATACAGTCTGTACAGTCTGATGATGTATAACGTGATTATTATACATTGTGAGACATTCCAACATTTTTTATCAATATCAAAATATTGGTTAATAATGCCTGTTTAAAAATTCCTATAGAATTAGATCGTGTACAAAATACATGTCAAAGACCATACGATTTTTCAACAATGATTAACTACTTACAACTACATACTTAACTACTTACAAACAATATTCAATTATTTACATCAGAGGGACCTCCGATCAGGGTAATATCTATTAAGGAAAGAGGAACTTTGAAAGTTCAAGACAGATTCCAATTACAAATCCAAAAATTAATATTGACGGTGTTAGTTGAAGGTACGTGTATTCTGAAATAGACACTCTGCATTTCGATTATTAATTGAAAAAAATTATTATTAATTCTTATATTCTACTATAAGGTATTTACTAACGAAAATTCTAAATGTGCAGCTATTAGCTCGATATTATCCACTACATGCAAGATGCTATAATTTATAAATTATAGAATTTTGCGAATTGTGGATAATATCGATTGCCCAGGTCTCACCACGAGGAGGTTGCTGCACAAGAGACCCGAAAAGGAGTCAAAACGAAGTCTCCCTTCGTTCTGGCTCCCTTTCTTACAACGAAGATTCTTAGAAACTAAGTTTCGCAGGTCGCTAAATGGAAAAATAGTCTTTTTCATGGAAAAGACTTCTTTTCCAATTAGCGTATGTCGAGTAATTATTGCGGGGCAAGGTGTGAATCGGAGAAGAAGTCTCCGATCCACGAGGGACCAAGGGCGAATCAGGCGGAAGGCTCTGATTCTTTCAAAGAAACAAAAAAGATCGAACCAGAGCAGAAGGCTCTGGTTCAAGGGTGACGCGACGCGTTCAGTGCTTACAAGTCCTGAGCCGACCAGCCCGATACCCGTCACTCCATCACCAAGAAAAATGGCAAAGAGATGCGCTCAAACGGTTTCTGGCGCTACTGGGTGACATGTGAACATGGCGTGCCCAGGATTACGTTAACACAGAGGATCGTCAGAAGACGAGTGAACGAGTCTCTTAGACATCCCTCTCAATGACTTCACGCCGGATACCGAAACTGGACCGGCTCAGAACCTGCAAGCAAGGCCGACACAGCAGAAGGCTGTGTCGGAGTCGGAAAACGGGGCGAGCAAAGTCAAGTTACGACAATAATTACTCGACATAATTACAACGACGATTTACAATCTTAATAACTAACGCACGCAATAAAACTAACTTATAAATAATCCGGAGTCTTCGTTCGATGAATTTTCTTCGTCCGATGAATTTTCTTCGTTCGATGAATTTTCTTCGATCGATGAATTTTCTAACTGAAGCGGACTAATTATAGTTATACACAATAAAAGGGGGGAATCAACATACAAAACAAGACGATAAAGATTGAATGAAATACGACTTTAAACCCCGTACACGAGTATGGCCTACCTATGCTCATGAGAGCGAAGCTAACCCCACACACGAGTGCAACCTGACCAACAAGAGCAAGATGAAGAACCCAAATCGAAAGAAAATCGACACCAAATCGACACCAAATCGACACCAAATGAGAACTAAATGAGAGCCAAATCGAAACAAGATCGAAACCAAATAAAGCTCGAATTTAACGAATTTTGGACGCAACAACCTAAAAGCGACTCGGGTTGCCCCGGGGACGCGACACCCCGTACCCACTCACGGGCACCATCCCGTGAGTGAGCCCCTGAGGGAACTCCGATCGGAGGAATATAAATTTCAAGACAAAAATATTGATTTGGAAATAACAAATTCCAATTACAAATTCCAATTACAAATTCCAATCACAAATTCCAATTACAAATCGAAAAATTAACACTGAATGTGTTTGTTGAACGTACATATATTCTAAAATAGAAACTCTGTATTTCCATTATTAATTGAAGTGAAATACTAAAGCTGGACAAAGAAAAACGAAGAAAGTATTAAATCTTACATTCTACTATAAAATACATATTAACGCAAATTCTAAGTTTATAGCCTATGGGAAACAATGACAGATCCCTTTCACAATCTATTATACATATTATACATATTATACACATTATACATATTATACATATTATACATATTATACACATTATACATATTATACATATTATACACATTATACATATTATACATATTATACATATTATACATATTATACACATTATACACGTTATATCTTCGATCTCTTTAAATAGTAGACAAGTTTTTAACAAACGAACGCAATAGGATATTGAAGTTAAAAAATGAATGCCAGCAGAGATACATTTTAGTAAATTGGTATTTTTAATAACAAAAGTTATTTTTTTGCTTCATGTAATTAATATTGTTTTTCTTACCTGTTTAAATAAAATATTTATAATTATGTTTATAATATGGTGCTAACTCAGATATAATTGCAATCGCACTATAATAAAATCTATTACTTCAAAAATTATGGATTATTGAATTTATTTAAAATCTATACTCGATTTATTAGGCACATCCAATAATTTGAAAAAAAAATGTTTCAAACAAAACTTAATTAACATTCAGCGGTCTATCAATTCGAATAAAAATATTTTTTTTTAAAATTTTGAATGCATAGAAAAATGGGTCTCTTTGAATTTTTAAAAGTTATGTGTATCACTATCTCTAGAACTACTTTTAATTACGACCATTTATTCACAACGTTATCATGAACTTTAATCAACTTTCATAATTTATACTAGTAGAACGCGTGTGTTCATTCGTTTCGCAACGCTAATCGTGCCTAAGATGTGCCATGTCACAATTGATCGTTGCAACTGGAGCATGGGCGCCTGAAATGTCGAAACATTCTAATGCAAACGCGATTCTTTTAATGCGCAACGCTAATTCAACAAATCGAATTTAAAATGCTATTAAATTACAAATGTAAAACTCTAACGTCTAAAATTGTAGACAAGTATCTCTAGAACTATTTTAAATCACGACTATTTATTTGCAACATTAACTATACATTTAGTCACTTTTAAAAATTGATACTAGTGTAACGCGTGTGACAATTTGTTACGCAACGCTACTCTAAGTCGCGGATGTGCCCATCTCACAGTTGATCGTTGCAGCTGGAGCATGGGCGTCTGAAATGTCGAAACATTCTAATGCAAACGCGATTCTTTTAATGCGCAACGCTAATTCAACAAAGCGAATTTAAAATGCTATTTAAATAAGAAATTTAAAACTCTAACGTCTAAAATTGTAGATCGGTAACTCTAGAACTATTTTAAATGACGACTATTTATTGACAACGTTAACTCGAACTTTAATAAACTTGGAATATTCATACTAGTACAACGCGTTTGTTAATTCGTTTCGCAACGCTACTTGAAATCGCGGATGTGCCCATCTCACAGCTGATCGTTGCAGCTCGAGCATGGGAGCCTGAAAAGTCGAAAGACTCGAAAGCAAACGCGAACTTTTGGTGCGCAACGCTAATTCAACGAACAGAGATAAAAAAACGATTACTTTGGATTATATGTAAAACAACAACAATATGTACTTTAAAAGCGCAATCAACAAAATGAATTGTAATTTTGAACCGCGATTATTTTTGATTCGCAACGTTACGCTCTAAGCAATCTATATCGTAATATTAACTTTAATCTCTGTTCAAAATCGAGTAATGCAACGCGTGGTTTTCTCCGAACACTAGTGCAAATCGCGGACGTTCCCATCTCGGCTGATCGTTGGGGCGGCGAGGCCTGCCCATGCATGCAACTAACTACTTTTACACTCTACTACTACTCTATTTCTACAAACGAGTATAATGGCAAGGTAGTGAAAAAATGACTCACTCGTAGATGTGAAGCTACTGCAATGATTGCTCTCTTCAATGACAGCTTGTCGATCGTCTTTGGCATGGAGCCCTTTCTGCTTCTTAGGCCCCATCCCGACAATTTGTTTCGCACCGCTACTCGAAATCGCGGATGTATCCATCTCACAGTTGATCGTTGCAACTGGAGCATGGGCGCCTGAAATATCGAAAGATTCTAATACAAACGCGATCCTTTTACTGCGCAACGCTAATTCAACAAATCGAATTTAAGATGCTATTAAATAAAAAATGTAAAACTCTAACGTCTAAAATTGTAGTCAGATATCTCTAGAACTGCTTTAAATTGTGACTATTTATTTGCAACATTAACTAGGCATTTAATAAACTTTAAAAATTGATACTAGTACAACGCGTGTGACAATTTGTTTCGCAACGCTACTAGAAAACGCGGATGTGCCCATCTCACAGCTGATCGTTGCAGCTCGAGCATGGGAGCCTGAAAAGTCGAAAGACTCGAAAGCAAACGCGAACTTTTTGTGCGCAACTTTAATTCAACGAACAGAGATCAAAAAACGATTACTTTGGATTATATGTAAAACAACAACAATATATACTTTAAAAGCGCAATCATCAAAATGAATTGTAATTTTGAACCGCGATTATTTTTGATTCGCAACGTTACGCTCTAAGCAATCTATATCGTAATATTAACTTTAATCTCTGTTCAAAATCGAGTAATGCAACGCGTGGTTTTCTCGCAACGCTAGTGCAAATCGCGGACGTTCCCATCTCGGCTGATCGTTGGGGCGGCGAGGCCTGCCCATGCATGCAACTAACTACTTTTACAACTACTCTATTCTAAATATTCAAATATTCTACAGACGAGTACATTGATAATATAGTGACGAAAGGACTCACCGAATGATGCGAAGCCATTGCAATGATTGCCCTGTTGAATGACAGTACCCTTCACTCCATCACGAAGAGTGTTGGTTGGGCGTCGCGAGCGACGGAAGCGTTGACATGACCTCTACGCAGTATGATGTTGAATGAACAAGTCTCTCAGGTATCCTCAGCATTGAAGGTGGTTGAGGAGACCATGGCCCACCCCGAGCCAGCTTAAAGTAGGCCAAGGAAGTTTTAAATAACCCTTGGACTACCCTAAGCTAGCTAAAGGTAGACCATGGTAGACAATGGTAGGCCATTGGTGGAGGACCCTTGGTCACGCTTAATCCAGCTGAAGGTAGGAAAGGGTAGGCCAGGGTAGCTCTGGAGGACTACTGGTCAACCTCGGGGTAAGCAAGAGTACGCCTGAGTAGCTCTGAACGACCACTGGTCAACCTCGGGTTAAGCAAGAGTAGGCCTGAGTAGCTCTGGATGACCAATGGATGACCACTGGATGACGATTGGTCAACCTCGGGGTAGGCAATGGTAGACCAAGGTAGGCCACTGGTGGAGGACCCTTGGTCAAACCTAAGTCCGCTAAAGGCAGGCAAGGGTAGGCATGGGTGGCTCTGGAGGACCACTGGTCATCCCCACGGTAGGCAGGATACCTCTGGAGGACTCCTGGTCAAGCTTGGGGTAGGCATGGGAGGACCAAGGTAGAACACTGGTGAAGGACCTATGGTTAACAATAAGCCAGCTGAGGGTAAGCAGGGGTAGCTCTGGATGACCACTGGTCAACCCCATGGTAGACCACTGGTGGAGGACCCTTGGTCAACGCTAAGCCAGCTGAAGGTAGACCTGGGTAGCTCTGGAGATCCATTGGTCATCCCCAAGGTAGGCAGGATAGGCCAGGGTACCTCTGGATGACCACTGCTCAACCCCAGGGAAGGCCACTGGTGGAGGACCGTTGGTCAACCCTAAGCCAGCTGAATGTCGGCAGGGGTCGGCTAGGGTAGCTCTGGATGACCACTGTTCAAACCCAGTGTAGTCCACTGGTGGAGGACCCTTGCTCAACCCAAAGCCAGCTGAAGGTAAGCCTGGGGATCCACTGGTCATCCCCAAGATAGGCAGGATAGGCCAGGGTACCTGTGGAGGACCTCTGGTCAGTCCCAAGGTAGCCGAAGACCCTCCAGGTCCTGGAGCCCGTCCGCTCCTGCCGGAGGGCCCGGCCCGACTGACTGACTGAGCACGCTCCGCGAGCTTAGGTAAGCAGCGATGCGCAGCGCGCAACGAAGCGCAACGCTCCCCACCCCAACTAATTTCGGTAGATTTCGATTGATGCGATAATAATTATTGATAAATGTATTATTTCTGGCTGTATAATGTTTATAACAATTCCTTTCGTGAACAATTTCAACAAGAATCCCCTTGACTATCTACCATCTTATTTTTTAGTAAAAATATGTAATGGAACTCGAGATATTGAATAGCTTTTAACGCATGAATATTCGCGCGCATTAATTTATCGAACACAATTCACTGATAAATTTATTATCTCTTCCTGGTTAATATTTGTAACAATTCCTTTTGTTGACGATGTCAACAAGCACTCCCTTGACCATCTTGCCATCTAATTTTTTAGTAAAAGTAAGTAATACAACTCGAGATACATAATAGTTTATGATACATGAATATTACTAAGTATAATTATATTGAGAAAATGTAATTAATGAATTTATTATCTCTGCTTGTTTCACGATTACAACGATTATATAATTGGTTACCTCACCACCAAATTTTTTAATAAAAATTGTTAATAGTACTCGAGATACAGAGTAACTTTTATGCATGAACATTTGGAGTATACAAGATATTCAATTCTCACTAACATGCACATTTTCATTAGGACAAGAGTTACGAAAATTATTTATAACTAATTAATCTCTTCCAGAATCGAACTGAAAACTATACATGACCGTTGCCGAAGGTCCATTCTATATTCTTCGAGAGCTTATATTTATAAAAATTCCCTGATTAACTATTTATTAACAATTTTCGTGGAGGTAACTTCTATCTTCTATGCCCGCAATGAGTAAGACAAGGAGAGTCCGAGTATTTGTCAAGGATAAACACACAAATCGTTGTGTCACCTGTCTGGAAAACGTAAATAATTAATTAACTAGGCGTCGGATCTACATAAAACTGCAACGGAAATATAGCTGAGACATCATTCTAGATCCTCCAATCGCAAAACTGCATAAATTACATCTCTAAAGTTGGAAAATTATTTTTCACCGGAGATCTGTTAAATTATTTGAGTTTATTTTACACCAAGACTAAGAATAATTGCTCATAACTATTTAATCAGAAATAAAATGTGACGAAAAACTATTTGTGAAAGTGGTTGAAGGTCTATTTTGTATTTCCTAACTGTAAATATTTGTAAACAATTCCGCACAACTGCGTTACTAATAAATTTTCTGTTGAGCATGCACATTATCCAACAGTTCTGTGGCTGTCTTTCTTTCTCTTCGTAAATGTGCATAAGTTCCTCTTTGTCGGATACCAACTTCGTTATCATGTTCACTAAATTTTTACCAGGGGGTTCGAAGTCCTGTAAAAAATGTAGGCGGCACGAGTGAATAATACGCGGTGCTTACATTTGCATCCATCCGCGCTGATGAAAGTATTATATGTATATTCGCAACATTTTGATATAATGCTGCTGGCGTACAACGGTTTTCGTCGAGAAATTTGGTGTTTATTTTTTTTAATGAATAATACCCGTAGCTAAAAATATGAAAAAAATTTCAGATATTGTTGATGACATTACCATATTATTAAACTAATATCTAGGATAGTCGCTCTTAAGCTTCTATATGAAATCTGTATTTTTTCGAACTGTATTTTTTCGTCTCTGGTTTTTCATTTTTCACAACTAGAGTTTGCACTTAAAAAAATCGGAAAAAAATAAAATGCTTGTCATTCTAATTAATATTATATGAAATGTATTATTAGTTACCTATTTTAAATAAAACAATTAAATTGTAGGTTCTGATGCAGGCCAAAGATGATGTAGGTTCTGAGATGTACGATGCATATTGCTTAATGATTCGTTAATAAAACATTATTTTATATTCAAATTAAATAATTGGTTGAAACTACATGTACTCGACCCGTATTATGTTACACTTCTCGGCAACCGAGGCCTCTCGAGCTTCACGGGGTATACTCCGCGGAAGGGCGGATTCTTTTGCGACAATTATCGTAGAGAAGTTGACGACAATTAACGATGAAATACTGTACTTCTGATTCATGCGTTAGAGGGGGTAAAAAGATGAGGTAGGTTCTGTTCCAGGCTTAATAGTAAAAAGTTGACACGGCAAATCCCCGGGCATGAGTACTCTCATTCCTTTCCGACGGTATACACCTTAAAAAAATTTAAGAATTTTTACTTAAAATTTAAATTTATTAATTAACATTGAAACAGTACAATTATATAGAATGAAAATTTTAGCATGCACAGCCATGTGCATGCTGCTAATAATCCCGTGTGGGGTTTTATAGCTTAATAAAAAAAACAGGAGTTCTACTCACAGTAACCGTAAAATAATTCGCAGTGCATGGGGTTAATATTGTCAGTGTAAATATTGTTGTGCATTTCGTCGGAATACCGTGTTGGTCCGTGTTTGCATAGAATTCCGCGTCGTCTACCATGATCGATAATCCGTAGACCAGATTTTCGTATAATCGGAATTCCAGATAAGCGGTGTTCCGATAATCGAGGTCCTCCGCGCAATATATCATCCTTCATAGAAGGAAGCGTCACTACGTAGAAACTTCGCTCCCGGCTTGGTTCAATTACTTTTCTACCTGGTATTATTTTCTTCCTGTTTGAAGTATAAACTTGCCCGACAGGATGATCCATCCTGGATCAAATTACGAAACCCTGAAACTGATTGTGTTTTGTCTTCCGGGAGAAACGGAGCGTGTACGCAGATACGCGGTCATTTTTCTAAACGAGTTTTCGGTTAGTCTGCTGATGAATTGCAAATTAACATGTTCGCTACCTCGAGCGCGCATGTGATGTCCGTCATTTTGTATCCCCCGCGATGGAAATCAAATTAATTTTCTGCTTGTCGTTAGCTAAAATTATAATCCGTGGCATGATATTCGCTGAATTTATAACATGTTTTTAACGATGTTTCTTTCCACATTGTTATTCTCTCTGCATTTAATTAACTGATAAATTTGAAAAGCCTTCATTTTTTTTATACATTCATAATACAACTTGTTCTGGTTGGATCTATTAATTAAAACCTTAAAATTATTCTAAAATATAAGAGCTTGTCCCTTAAATTGTACAATTCGGACGTTCGATCCTATCAAAAAATACCCAATAACTATTAAGTAATAAAACACAATATAAACATGTCACAAGTTTACTGAATAAATTATTTTTTATTATAGTGTGAGTTTAAATCATTACTGTGCTGAATTTTAATTTTTTTCATAATATAAAAAGCCACCCATATTTGACAATTTTTGTCCACACGAGAACAGGCAATATTTATGAATTTTTATCTCCGCGACTGTATGTCCGATTGAATTAATGTTTTTTTATTTCTGTAAGTTTAGACTTACTGTAAAACATTTTTCTTTCGTTGAAAAATTAATTTTTCCATACAGAACAATTTTTTTTATTTCGCAAACTCGAAGACATTTTCTTCCACCAAAGAATTAATTTTTCCATACAGAACAAATTTGTTTATTTCGCAAACTCGAAGACATTTTCTTCCATCAAAGAATTGATTTTTCCATACAGAACAATTTTTTTTATTTCGCAGACTCGAAGACATTCTCTTCCATCAAAGAATTAATTTTTCCATACAGAATAAATTTTTTTATTTCGCAAACTCGAAGACATTTTCTTCCACCAAAGAATTAATTTTTCCATACAGAACATTTTTTTTTATTTCGCAAAGCCGAAGACATTTTCCTCCATCAAAGAATTAATTTTACCATACAGAACAATTTTTTTTATTTCGCAAACTCGAAGACATTTTCTTCCATCAAAGAATTAATTTTTCCATACAGAACAATTTTTTTTATTTCGGAAACTCGAAGACATTCTCTTCCATCAAAGAATTAATTTTACCATACGGAACAATTTTTTTTATTTCGCAGACTCGAAGACATTTTCTTCCATCAAAGAATTAATTTTACCATGCGGAACAATTTTTTTTATTTCGCAAAGCCGAAGACATTTTCTTCCATCAAAGAATTAATTTTTCCATACAGAACAATTTTTTTATTTCGCAGACTCGAAGACATTACTTCAGACATTTACAGAATGTACAACTTCAAAATCTTAATTCTAGCTTTGCGAATCCTCCGTAATTTTCGCAATAAATTCACGGGCTGTGTCCAATCAAGCATTGTTGAAGTATATTGTAGAATCGGCGATATTCAAAAACTATTCCCGTATTTTCTCAGCTTCAGTCGTATTTAATTGGCAAAGGAAACTTCAGCGAAATGGGCGGGGGTGTATCGAAGCTGTCGTCGCCCGGAGAAGAAAACGTGAGACAACGGCGGGTTACCGGCAAGAAATTGTTTGTCATGCAATTAATTTGAGATTAGGGAGAGGGGGAGCAGCGAACAAAGGCAAGAGCCGTCGGTGCGGGTATTTATCAGGGAGAAACGTCCGCAAAAAGCGGAAGTCCGAATAGAAGGAAAATGGCAGTTAGCTTGGAGGAAACCTCGAAAGGTTTCTGCACTAGGTTTCCTGCTGAAATAATTCTTTGGTGTTTAACTCTACAGCTTGACTCTGTATGGACATCGAGAGCCGACAAAAACATGTACAGGGTGAGCTTATTTATTTTATCACTTTAATTTATATTGATATTATTGTTTGCAAAAAAATGAGCTCGAGTGACGTAGTTCTAAAATAGAATACGAGTAAGTGGATATTTGTTTATAATAAGTTTTAATTAGTGTATACTAATCCATTTTGATCTAGCCAACCCCCTAAATTTTTTAAATAAAAATTTCTATTCCATACAATTTTACCGATATTAAATTACTAATTTAAATTATACACGAAATTTTATACTAATCCATTTTTATCTAACCAACCCCCTAAATTTTTTAAATAAAAATTTCAATTCCATACAATTTTACCGATATCAAGTTACTAATTTAAATTATACACAAAATTTTATACTAATCTATTTTTATCTAACCAACCCCCTAAATTTTTTAAATAAAAATTTCAATTCCATACAATTTTACCGATATCATGTTACTAATATAAATTATACACAAAATTTTATACTAATCTATTTTTATCTAATCAACCACCTAAATTTTATAAATAAAAATTTCAATTCCATACAATTTAACCGATATCAAATTACTAATTTAAAGAAATATGATCTTTATGGTATAATTATAATATTTATAGTACTATCTTGCTGTAAAATACTGATTAATATGAAGAATCTTTTTGGGGGAAGAAAATGTTTTCCTCGGTGTCGTTTTTATTTAAAATAACCTATGGAAACATTTATATCATAAAAAATTTATAAAATAGTATTCCCGTGGTATATTGAAACAGACGACGAAAATATATTTCTAAAATTTTCATGCAATAACCGATGATATATATGAATGAAAGATATTTAATAAAATATAATTTAGAGGAAACCTCTGAAAACTGCGCTATGCGTTATATCTGTACTGCCGGATGTTTATACATTTATATCAAATATGAATATGAAAAATGCATGAAATATTAAAGTACCAATAAAATTGCACATTGTTTCTCCTTTGCTGTGAATGTACAATATTCAAATTATTAACGGAGAACACAAAGATTTATTCAAATCCAGGTTTCACTGAACTGTCATAATTGTATAATCTCAGAATATATACTTCGTAGATATAAATTTTAAAGAGAAAGATTGAAATTGAATTGAAATTGAATTGAAATTGAAATAAAGTATACGTTATTGAAAATATATTCGTTCATGCTATTCAAAGTAAAACGGAGCAGTAATTAAGTATATAAATAAATGCTGTCCAGGACATCAATCCTTACAACATACTTCAAAATCACTAACACTACAACTACCGTGCAATAAATGCGACTGATGTATATTGCTCTGTAATGACTGCACAATAATGACAAGATTGCATCTATTCAGACCTGATCTAATTTTTATTGCAATATGTGCATCAATAAAGAAGTTCGTTCGAAAATTTCCGATGAAAACAATTTTATAATTTCAGTAATCGCGAAAGAAAAATTAGAGATCAGTCATTTTGATTGGTCCGGTAGTGTTATTGTTAAAATCGAAGGACCAGTCCCCGTTTTAACCCCTTGTCTTACCCACTAACTCCCGATTGCTCGGACCATAACAAACAAGAAGGTCGGTCACGCTTCGAGCCATTTAGCCCCACGGACTTAAGGACTGTGCATTATGCTGCGGGGTGAGGCGAAAGACGGAAGGGGTATCAACATGTCGGCCATCTTGGATGGCAAACACTGTGGAGCGCTCTATTGGCAGTGTTGGGATATGGCGCAAGATTTCACGCGCATATGCGGTGATTTCAGCCTCAGTAAAGTAAGATTTTCGATAAAATGGGGTACCTTGAGCACCCAGCAGAATTTTAAAAATTGGTATGATTTGATTCTGAAAAATGAGTGCACAACATATTTGTGTATATTTTGTAACTCGTAGGATACGTCCTGAAGTCTTTTTGTCCGGAATAGATTGTTTCGAGACATTCCCGCCAATATAACTGTCTCACTGCTCCACTACCTCTGTAATCATGATATAGATACATTACTGTTTTGGCCGCGCATGCGCGTGAAATCTTGCACTATATCCCAACGCTATCTATAGGCAACTTTAAATACTAGTTGCGCGAATTTGAACATAACTAACATAACGAACATGACACATAATTTATTTATAAATTTATGTTGAAGCCGAATGTGCAATATTTTATATATATATATATATATATATATATATATATGTGTGTAAAGAAAACGTATTTCTTTAATTTAAATTCTCGCACCGTATTGATAGGCTGAGGACTATCTTCACGGCAGTAGATGAATAGAGAAAAGGTGATTGAAAAACCGGAAGGGTGTATTTATGGAAAGAAAGGACAACTTGATGAAGAAACTTTAATTGTCGTTTCTTTTACTTCTAGGTAGGACTTAAGTTTGTACATAATGTAAATATCTCCCCATTTTACCTAATAAAAATCTCTTTTACTTCTAGAGCAACACAAATTGGTTTCGTCATTGTTGTCAAAAATTCCTTATAAGGTTATAATATTATATATATATATATATATATATATAGGTTTATTGAAAATTAATTAAACAGTATTTAATCACAATGGAAATAATTAACAATTAGAAACGTTAAACGCTGTGTCTTTTACACCCTTCAAACCCGAACTGTCTCGATTTGTTTTTTCACTCTGCGAATCGATTCGCAATTTCCATCGCCGCCCTTATCTTACACACACTTGTTCATACACATATCACCACAGCTGCACACTTCACACGCACACGTACATGCTCATTCATTCAACTCGCCTAAAATACCTACATATATATATATATATATATATATATATATATATATATATATATATATACATACAAATACACTTGTTATGCATTCATTTTTAGAATCAAATCATATCAATGTTCCCGCAACGTTACATAGATGGCAACACTAGTTTTGCCATCCAACATGGTCGCAGTCTACCATCCCTCCCTGCTCGCGGCACGACCCCTCTCACGCGTAAACTCACTTTATGCTCAATCCTTTAAGTCCGTGAGGAGCCCCAACCGTGCCCACCACTGAAATACAGTATGGAGATTAGGAAAAGTAGGAGGGTTCCGTGGGTATGTGTTAGAGTTGATCAGCTACAACCGCGAGGGTTCCCGGGTTCGATTCCCGGCGCGGAATTCCTCATTTTTCCTAAGATATCCTACATTTCTGTGGTTTTTCCAACCTCGAATCGTTTCATCGTTCGCGAAATCAGCGAGTATCGCGCAATCCACTCGAAGCGTCGATTCGCGGAACGCGCATAAATATTCATAAAGCGTAAGAAGAGGAGTTCGAGTGACAAAGATGTTCCGCGGTCGGTCTGCACAAGAGGAAGTTCCTTTTGAAAGAGAACAGCTCTGTGTTCTGTTCTGCGTCGACGGCAACGGCAACGGCGACGGATGCACTTTTATTTTCCTCCCCTGGGGGTCAGCAACGCGAATCCTTCGAGTGAAATTATATCAGCGAAGTTTTCATGGCTTCGCCGGTCGCGGTCCCGAACGTTTTCAATTCTCGGCGTCTGATATTTATCGTTTCAACCGTGTATTTACAACGTTGCGCAAACGAATCGGGTATCCGGACCCGCGCGCTCGCCACTCGACGTTGTTCTTAGAAAGTTGTCCGACTCGGTAAACTTCATTCGCATAAACGATTTTATTAAATCCCAGTTCCCCGGGATCCGCAAACACGGTTATATTGAAAAGTAAGTACCTCCAGTTATAGGAACAACGATCAAGCGCAGAGAGAGAGAGAGAGACAGAGGGAGAGAGAGATAGAGAAAAAGAGAGACAGCAAGGAAGAAGGCTAGGAGGGGGTTGAATCATTTACAAGCTGAATATTTATGGAACGACGAAACCGAGGCGGACATTTTCGACTTAACAACTCGCTAATAAGTTCCCCCGTTAAGCACGGATCGCGGAACTTCTCCTGTAATTAATCGGACGTTCTATTTTACCAAGTTCGCATCTTTAATCGCCGCGAATAATCGAGGATTGTCTATTTGCAACGGCGAAGAAGTATTACGTGAGAAAAGGGGAACAAGGCTGATTTTAATGAAACTCTTCTTACACGTTCGAACTCATCTTTTTTAGCCTGAGAAGCGTCGTGTTCATCTCCACTGGACTATTTGTACCTGAAACTATAACAATCATTGTTAGCGTGTTGACGACTGACTCAGCAATCATTAAAAATGTTAGGATTATCTGGTACATTGATAAATCTGATTTCGGCGCAAGGTTCGATCCTATTGAAAATCAGCAAATTTGCAGTTAGATTATTCTCTCAACGTTTCGATCCTTGTCTGGATCATTTTCAAGAGGTTTTAATGCGTTTGCTGTGCAACGGGTACAATAAAAGAAAAACAAAATATTTTTATGAATAAGATTTGAGATTCATTTTGGATACCATGAAAGTACAATTTCGAAAGTAAATACAGAATAATACAAAACACAGTGTGCCTAAATCAAAATGCATATTACATTAGGATAAAATAATCAAATAATAATCTAATAGTCTAATCTAATTTAATTGATAAGTTAACAGACATCGATGAAATGGTTTTTGTTTTTTCGTGCAATTTTTTAAAATTATAGTACTGTATGTTTACTTCTTTGACTCTATGTTAATATTGAAGGAAGAACAAGTTTCCAAATAATTGTATTTTATAATATATTGCATTCCAAACATATTGGAATGCCCAATATAGGGTCCTAAGAATGTCTGATTATTCTTTGATTTTTATTTTTGTGCGCATCATGAATTATTTGACAATAATAAAAACAAATTTTCTTTCACTCGTTGAAAAAGTTCCTGTTATAAAAATGGATGAAAATCAATATTAATTCGTGTCAATACAGCATTTCCAAAATTTGCAGACACCACAACTGCATTTTAATAATCACTCATAAAATACAACGTTTCACAGCCAAGAATAAATTCGTACAAACAATTATCTATCTCTTGAACAAGTTCTTCACGCCATCAATTTAAAAATTACAACTGTTCTCGCATGAAAATTGCATACGATTGCAGAAACGGAACGGATGTAACTATCTTCAAGTTATTCGAAAGTGCTCGAGACAAAAGCAATATCCGAGTCCGCGATTCGTTGCTGGTCAGAACAATTGCGAGCACGTGAGCGCGCATGGTAAGCTTCGAATCTACACTTTCCATGGAATCAGCGATCTCCACAGAAAATAGACAGGATTCGTAATATCCCATGGTCATCTCGGACCTGTCCCATCGCATTTCATTGTAATTTTAGTTATACTCGGCCGTCGCGCGTCGATGAAAGTAGAATTCAAGATTCATCGAATATCTTCCAGCTTGCGGCTCGTGACGGGTGGATCTCTTTTTGATTGTGTTAACCGAATATCAAACATAACCATCGAATTTCTGGCGCTGGTGTGGAACCAGTGAAAAATTGATCGCCTTTTCTATATTTCCTATTCCATGAACCACACCGCAAAAGTTTTACAAAACCAAACATGTTCCCCCGTTTTGTTTCATAAATTTCCAGAAAATATTATACAGCAAAATTTAGGAAATCGATCAAGAAGAAGCTTGAATTTTAAATTTCATGGTAGATTCAATAGAATTTAATAGTAGATTCCACAAATTTTATTGAGAACAATTTCCATTATTTTTAGAGTCGTTCGTTGAAGCATTTTCAAGACAAAACATGTCTTCAGGTTTCCACCTTCTTTTTTAATATAAAAAGCCTTAAAATGAGCCTAGGTGTATCAACATATGATTTGTTTCCACGAAATTATAACAATTAGAATAGTATAATTATATTAAGTAGAGTTAATATTATTAAATTTCTAATAAATTTGTTTAACAGTTACAGAATAGCTTAAAGCAGGCAGTTCCAACCAGTAGCTCCGGGAGCTATTCGAGGCACCTTCCCCACTTAGGTTCTTCCCCCACTCTTAGACTTCATCGTTATAATGTATAGTAGTGGGAAGCTCCCACCACGAGAGCTGCGCGGCGCGCGCAGCACTCACTAACTCTACGGCTGTACGTAGTAGTGGGAAGAGGTTCGATGGTGGGGACCAGTGATGGGAACTCCGTGGGCGCTGAAGCGAAAGTACTATCACCACTCTGACGTACCGTCTTCCCCTACTTTGCTTCTATCGCGCACGCGTTATACACGAGCATACCTCTACTCTACACGGACAGAGCATGGGAAGACGGTACGTCAGAGTGGTGGTAGTATTTTCGCCCAGCGCCCACGGAGTTCCCATCAGTATTGATAAATCTGATCTATCAATATAATTCATTTCGATCGAAAGAAATTACACTTATATCATGGATGGCGAAACATTTACAAACAACCAGACTCTTTTTGCGTCAATGTCAAGAATGTTTGGTTTTGTTTTATGGATCGAACCTTGCGCCGAAATCAGATTTATCAATATAATTCATTTCGATCGAAAGAAATTACACTTATATCATGGATGGCGAAACATTGACAAACAACCAGACTCTTTTTGCGTCAATGTCAAGAATGTTTGGTTTTGTTTTAAGGATCGAACCTTGCGCCGAAATCAGATTTATCAATATAATTCATTTCGATCGAAAGAAATTACACTTATATCATGGATGGCGAAACATTTACAAACAACCAGACTCTTTTTGCGACAATGTCAAGAATGTTTGGTGTGGTCTTAAGGATCGAACCTTGCGCCGAAATCAGATTTATCAATATAATTCATTTCGATCGAAAGAAATTACACTTATATCATGGATGGCGAAACATTTACAAACAACCAGACTCTTTTTGCGACAATGTCAAGAATGTTTGGTGTGGTCTTAAGGATCGAACCTTGCGCCGAAATCAGATTTATCAATATAATTCATTTCGATCGAAAGAAATTACACTTATATCATGGATGGCGAAACATTTACAAACAACCAGACTCTTTTTGCGTCAATGTCAAGAATGTTTGGTTTTGTTTTAAGGATCGAACCTTGCGCCGAAATCAGATTTATCAATATAATTCATTTCGATCGAAAGAAATTACACTTATATCATGAATGGCGAAACATTTACAAACAACTAGACTCTTTTTGCGTCAATGTCAAGAATGTTTGGTGTGGTTTTAAGGATCGAACCTTGCGCCGAAATCAGATTTATCAATATAATTCATTTCGATCGAAAGAAATTACACCCATGTTCCCATCAGTGGTGGGGACCTTGCAGTTCTCGGAGGGGAATACGTTGGAACTCCCTGGCATAAAGAATGAAGAATTGCGAGTGTTCCAGTTTTTGTTAATTTGCTAGTGGGCTATTCTCCGGTTTCTGTTAAAATAAACAGGAAAGACCCAAAGGAATTTGTCAATCGCGCGATCTTACTGCACTCGTCCCGACTTAATTGTCGCGCGTAGGAACCAGCCGACGCATTTCCGCGTTTCTCGCTCGCGGAACCTCGTTACACGAAACACCGAGCTTCCAGGGAAATAAACTTCCAGGCCGAAGAAGTTTAATAAGATAGGACGATTTAATACGCGCCGCAACAAGTTCGCAGGTAGGGTTTCCACGGCTTTCCATTCGTGTCTGAATCGCTTTCATTCCGGGTACACGCCGCGCCGAACCTCTCGCGGAAGTTACGTTCACGGTTTAATGCGTGATTCAACCGTCTGAAATCTCTACGGTGACCCTAACGCCCTCGGTGTTTCCTGGTCCACCGTGTACAGGATGCCCGTCTCAATTTACCAGTCCGATTTACATCGATATTAGCGTCCGCGGAAAAAAAATTATGCCAATTATCTGGGGCCGGGAAAAACTCGCGAAGTTTCCCTGTCGACGAGAAGCTTGAGAGAGGCTCCTCGTATAACGGCAGTGATAACAAGTGATTTTTAACAAATTTTTTTTAGAACAACTTTTGGATATCTAGAATCAGGACTTTTTTTGTGGGTGTATACAGTCTTGAAGTGCAGGTGTTCTTTTTTTTTAGTTCAATTCTTGGTATTATTTGTTGGGTTATGTTAAGTAAAGTTCATGTTTTGGACGTTACACTGATTTATTTATTAAAGTCAAAAGGTAAACGAAAATTATACATCGCAAATGATGCGGTACACACACATATAAATGTATATACAGTATTTCATCGTTAATTGTCGCCACCACGGGTCCGGCCGACGTCAATTATCGTGTAGAAGATACTATTTTTCAACCTCTGGCGAACGGAAGGACGGACACCGTAGCTCGAGAGGCCTCGGTCGTCGAGAAATGTAACATAATACGGGTCGAGTATATCGGTATGAGACCACTACTAATCCAATAACAAAAATTCTTTATTTTTCATAACTTTTTTATGGGACTTTCACCAACATATTCGCGGCATTTTTCTAATGAAAATGATACCAAATATGATATAATTCTGGTAATATTTACTTGTGTAATGAATCCGTGTTACAGGATGCCCGTCTCAATTTACCAGTCCGATTTACATCGATATTAGCGTCCGCGGAAAAAAAATTATGCCAATTATCTGGGGCCGGGAAAAACTCGCGAAGTTTCCCTGTCGACGAGAAGCTTGAGAGAGGCTCCTCGTATAACGGCAGTGATAACAAGTGATTTTTAACAAATTTTTTTTAGAACAACTTTTGGATATCTAGAATCAGGACTTTTTTTGTGGGTGTATACAGTCTTGAAGTGCAGGTGTTCTTTTTTTTTAGTTCAATTCTTGGTATTATTTGTTGGGTTATGTTAAGTAAAGTTTATGTTTTGAGCGTTAAACTGATTTATTTATTAAAGTCAAAAGGTAAACGAAAATTATACTTCGCAAATGATGCGGTACACACACATATAAATGTATAGACAGTATTTCATCGTTAATTGTCGCCACCACGGGTCCGACCGACGTCAATTATCGTGTAGAAGATACTATTTTTCAACCTCTGGCGAACGGAAGGACGGACACCGTAGCTCGAGAGGCCTCGGTCGTCGAGAAATGTAACATAATACGGGTCGAGTATATCGGTATGAGACCACTACTAATCCAATAACAAAAATTCATTATTTTTCATAACTTTTTTATGGGACTTTCACCAACATATACGCGGCATTTTTTTAATGAAAATGATACCAAATATGATATAATTCTGGTAATATTTACTTGTGTAATGAATCCGTGTTACAGGATGCCCGTCTCAATTTACCAGTCCGATTTACATCGATATAAGCGTCCGCAGAAAAAAAAATTATGCCAATTATCTGGGGCCGGGAAAAACTCGCGAAGTTTCCCTGTCGACGAGAAGCTTGAGAGAGGCTCCTCGCATAACGGCAGTGATAACAAGTGATTTTTAACAAACTTTTTTAGAACAACTTTTGGATAATTAGGACCAGGCCTTTTGTGTGGGTGTATACAGTCTTGAAGTGCAAGTGTTCTTTTTTTTTAGTTCAATTCTTGGTATTATTTGTTGGGTTATGTTAAGTAAAGTTCATGTTTTGGACGTTAAACTGATTTATTTATTAAAGTCAAAAGGTAAACGAAAATTATACATCGCAAATGATACGGTACGCACACATATAAATGTATATACAGTATTCCATCGTTAATTGTCGCCACCACGGGTCCGGCCGACGTCAATTATCGTGTAGAAGATACTATTTTTCAACCTCTGGCGAACGGAAGGACGGACACCGTAGCTCGAGAGGCCTCGGTCGTCGAGAAATGTAACATAATACGGGTCGAGTATATCGGTATGAGACCACTACTAATCCAATAACAAAAATTCATTATTTTTCATAACTTTTTTATGGGACTTTCACCAACATATTCGCGGCATTTTTCTAATGAAAATGATACCAAATATGATATAATTCTGGTAATATTTACTTGTGTAATGAACGATGAAAGTTTCGGGCGTAAGAAAGGACAGCGCATGGGAAAGAAAGAGACGCGGATAGTCGCAGTCGACATTGCAGAATTTTGAAAAAATATGTAAAGTGAAATCTGCCTGAACAATTTTATTAATTATGACATATGTTGCAAAGATTGATATCCTGTGAAATTTTACTTGAGATGTGCATGAAAATATTTATTTTATTATGATTATCTGCGTGTTAGTGCCAGTTATTGGGGAATCCATTAGTGGATGTACCGAATAAGATTCATTGCGAAATTAAAATTCTGTTAGTACATGTGCAAATCCGCAAAGTTTCGAAAGCGAAGCAGATTTAATGCAATTAGCAATGATCCGGAAAGATTACAGAGGAGTTAACAGGTCCGGCACGATAGGAAGGTTCGTTTTAAATAACGATTAGAATGAACTATTATAGGCTTATCGCGGCTTACATTATGTTCTGTTAGTAACGATCATAAGCTGCATGCGAGCGCTAGCAGAATCTCGGAGGAAATTGCGTGACCCCGTCGCATTATAAATGTACACTGTGCTTCGCTCAAATTTGCCTATACATTCGGAATCTAATTCCGCAACGTGCACTCATCTTCCTCCCAAACATGTTGACCAACATTGCAGCACACTCTATCTATTTGAAAAGTGCTGTAAATTAAATTTTAGAGACATCATATATCGCTCACAATTTTTTAAAACACTGATCCATTTGTAAAGTAATCTAAAGATAAATTTTTAGGTTAACGAATCGAAGAACTAAATTAAGTAATATCAAAATATCGATAAATAGTCTAAATACATCAAAATAGTACTAAATATATCAAAAGTATATGATGATATATTTGTCGCAGTCTGTGGATACTTATTGTGTGGTGTAGTCTTTCTGGTATTTCAAGTTAAGCGACCAATGTCGCGGTACCGAGTAAGATGGGTAACCGCGTGTGGGTATTTTTCGCAAGTATCAACTTTCTATCCCTACGCCATTTTCAAATTTGGTTCAGGGGATTGTGCCGAAGACCTTTTAAGGCTTTTTTTTACTATTTAAATAATCTTCAGATCATTCTGAAGATTATTTAAAGATCGTCACTTTTCAAAGTTTTTGGGAATACTGAGGGTCACATTCCTAGAAGATTATTCTTCAGTCCTAGAATTCTTCAGTCATTATTCCTAAATTAATTCCATGTTTCTGCCACTGTAAAGGCGCCACAGGTCTCGAAGGCCCATGGGATTGCAATTAGGGATCACAAGGTCAAAGAAAGGAGGGGAGCTACCAAATCTTCAGAGGTCACGAGAAAAAGTGGCAGTTAAAAAAAGTTTGCGTCTTCGAAATACAAAATACTACACCTCTAAAGAGGTCACTTGGGAATGCAAAACTACTTCATGAGTCTCAAAAAATTACTTCATTAGTCTCAAGGACGAAGTTCCAAGGTTATCTAAAATACAATGAACCATCGCATTAAAGGTCTTCTTTAGTAAAAATAGTGTCAATAGTAAAAATATTCTTAGGAATACAACGAAGTAAGCTCCTTTGACTAATCACCTTAATTATAATTTTATATTTATTAACAACACTATTTTTTCTATAAATAATTTTTCATAAAATTAGCTTTCTCATTTTTTTTTATTATTTCACTCAATACAACACAATTCAAAAAGCTTTCTTAGAAGTCTCATGAAGAAGGGGTGAAAAGGTAGGAGGATTATAAGAAACTAAGGGTAAAAGTATAATGCAAAAAGGTTATAAGTCATCTCAAAAGTTCATGGAGATGAGAAAGGGCGATGATTACAAAAGTCAATCTAATGTATGCTAAGGGTGACGACTTCAAGAGCTATTTGGCAATGATCCATCGTTTTATCATGAAATAGCAGGATAGAGGAGGATCTCAAAGTGGAGATTTCGAGGATCAAAAAGAAAAATATCGTTTCGCCGAGACAAAGCAAACAGCAAAAAACATCACAACAGCGAAACGATTTAGGGGAGATATACATGAACGCAGCAGAAAACGCATCGAGCAGAATGTAAACTTACCAGGCAGGCTCGCTCACGCTGTCTGCGACGAATGTTGATCCGCGTTGTATTGAACCAGGTGTACGGTTACAAGAGAGTGTTGCCGCAGAGCCCCGTTGTTTGCCGACGGCATATACGTTTCGCGGATACGTTACGTCATCTCTCGCGGAGAGAGAGAAAGAGAAGGAGAGAGAGAGAGAGAGAGAGAGAGAGAGAGAGAGAGAGAGAGAGAGAGAGAGAGAGAGCGGGTTGTCGCTCCTGAAACCACAACGGAACGCGATCAATTTAATTTCCAGCGTAATCAAAAAGGATCCCGGTTGTGTTCCGGTGCAAAAGAGGCGCGCGTCCGCCGTCGATTCAACGGCGTTGACGTATCGGAATTCGCGGGGGAAAGCAACGAAGGGGAGAGAGAGTCAGAGAGAAAGAGAGAGAGAGAGAGAGAGAGAGAGAGAGAGACGGTTTTCCAGGAACAACGGATACGGGAAAAAAAGGAAATAAAATGACGAGCAATAACGACAGGCCGCCACGTTCCACGAGCGCTCAGGCTCGCCCAGATTCTCTGCACACACTGCACGTAAGACCGCGTTTATGTTGGAGCGATAAACGATCAAAGCGACCAGAGACGGAAGCGCAAAAGTGCATTCTATTGTTTTATCATGGAAGTGTTTACGTTGGAGTCGCGGTTACTAGAGGATCAGCGATAATATGCATCGGGGACCAAATTGTTCCATGCCTCGAATTCTAATCATCTTCGCTCTCTCTTTCTATACAAATCCCTAATCTGATTTTGTCTCTTTCATTTCATGTTTCCTTACTGTACTGTAAGTAGACTGCGGATTTCTATGCAAAATAAAAATTGTCTGCATTTGTTGCGAGGTGCATAATCTACGTAGACGTTATTTTCTTCCCTTCATAATTTTAAGTGGATTGGAATTGGTACAGCAGTATTTTTGATTTCATTAACCCCTTCCCGTACTTTAGCGAGTCAGACTCGCGATGAAGATTTTGGCCCAAACACGAATATCGCGAGTCAGACTCGCGAACAGATACTTGGGCCAAACATGAATATCGCGAGTCAGACTCGCGACCAGATACTTGGGCCAAACGTAAACATAACAAGCCGAGCTCGCGGATTGATTTTTTGACCGCTACGATCGTGACTGAATGTTAGTTCCTATCAGTCAATCCGACGTAAACAACGCATAATCTTTGCTAAAACACGTAAATTTTAAACTTGCACATTTTATCAGCTCCAACATGATTATTCTCGCTCAAGGTCATTTCAAGGTCAAAAAGGTGGTATCCACTAAATTCAGTTTTTTATTGTCTATCAGGCTATCGTAAAAAAAAAATACTATTCCATTTAAAAAAACATCGGTGACCTTGAAATTTCATTAAAAAACACGACATAAAAAATTTTTTTCTTTACCATTATATTTGCCCCCTGTAATAGTGTCACTTTGTCCTCTGAAGTTTTCTGATAGGACTGTAAATACGACAGATATTTACGTGTTCTCATTTATGTGGGGCACCCTGTATAACAGCAGCCGAAACAGATCAGAGCTTTTTTCCTTGCGCACTCAACACTAGTAAGTTACGTGGTTGTACGTTACCTGGCCATCGTGTACGTTTTCTAAATAAAATATCTCTTTCGATTTTTATAAAGTGTTGCACACGATTTCTAAACCCGGAATCCAATAAGAGTAATTAGTATACTGCGGATTTTATGCATTTATGTCAGAAATGAGTAGTTGACAATTAAAAAAACCATTCCTCCCTTTTCCATCAACTTTCAACAACCCACCCAAGAAATTCTTAACAAATCCCCTGCCCATTACAACGTTCCATAACTTTCCACAAATCAATGCTTCGTCCCCGTATCAATCATTCCTGGTTTCGCGTGTTGCCACTGGTCAACCCGATTATGGAAATATGTTTCGGCGAAATTTGATCGATTTGCGAACACAGCCGGTGTGTGCCCTTTTCGAGGAACTCAGATGCGTTTTCCTTGACAACGGCGCGTCGTCCCCAATCCTCGTAGAGAAGGGAGAGATAGGTCAGATAATCTGTATCGAAGGGCCGCCCGCGTCTCTGCCTGAGGGCGTCGCTGAATTAATATTCGTTGGCTTATTTCATTTCGCGGCGATCAAGGTGTTGCGTTCTTGAAATTCCCAGCAAATTGTCCCCTAGCGCTATTGACCTTTTCTCGTTCAACGGCCCCCATGGGCTACCATTTTCCCCATCCATAGGGCTACGTCATATTATTTCCGGCGAGGAGGGGCCCCGACGGGCATCCACGTCCTCGAGGGCTATATCGACTAACTTGCGGGGGTGAAGAACGACTATTGGCCGGACCGGATGGGATAATTAGTAGACACGTCCCGGAAATCGGTGGCCTGCGTCATAATTGAGAAACGAAACCGAATGCTTTCACGTCTCTTCGCAGACTAACTACGTCGGCATTATGGGACGTTTATGTTGGAACCTTAGATCGTATACAGGGCGTATCAACTGTTGTATTCCGTTAATTAGAAGTTTTGTAACAGATCCTGTCTGTTACGAAGCCGTAACCGCACCGCACCGCTAGTCACGCGTGCTGCCACCAGATGGCAACGACGCGTATCGCGATTCTCGCCACTAGCGAGGAACCGTCGCGTACATATAACCCGGTGCACGGATTCGTTAATCGACTGGAATCCGGACCGCTCTGAGAAACCGACGTGAATCTGGACTGTCTAACACACCTTACCTGTCCTCTGAACCTCTCACGACATTCCGCAAACCAACGTTTACAAGCACACCATCACCGACGCACACCGTCACCAAAAGGAGTTCGTAAAAGTAAGTTGCTCCGCACCTCACCGCACCATCCTAGCGCAAACAGGGAGTACCCTGTTCCCCTCCTCACCCGCCGCACCGATCAGGGAGTACCCTGCTCGCCTCCTGCCCAAAAACCCCTCCGAGCGGGGCGTCCCCCGCTCTCCGACTACCGCAACAGGGAGTATCCTGTTCTCCCCTCCCCCTCCCCGCCGACCGTCTCCTAGCAGGGCGTCCATTGCAGTGATGGGAATGTTGGCGCTTTTCACGCGCATGCGCGGCGATTTTATCCTCAGTCAAGCACGAAAATCGGGTACCTTGGTCGCCCAGCTAATTTCGCAAAATTCATTATGATTTGATTTTGAAAAATGAATGTACATACGTACATAGAATATATAATATATAAATATATAATATTTATGTATCTATGTACAATATAATATAACTTACTCTTCTTCATCATCTTGAGAATAAGGAAGGGAAGGGTACTAAAATAACTTTAAACGAAATATATAATAACAAACCCATTACTTTCGCCCCAATAGTAGTGAGTAATTATAGTCACTAAATTCGTAATGAAAGGGACTATCATTGTAGGGTGAGGCACTAACTAATGCCACCTCAAATCTCTTTGGTGTCTTTAAAGATGCGTGAAATGTCTGAAGGACAAAGTTGAATGGTTCAGTAGGGCTCACACGATACCAAGAAAGTTTTTGTTTTTATGCCATTCTTTTAGAGATTTTCAAGGTCACTTTCATTTTTTTAAGTGGAACCACCCTTTTTTAAACACGTACAATGATAGTCCCTTTCGTTACGAATTCAGTGACTATAATTATTCAAGGTCATTCAAGGTCACGGACAGAGTTCAACATTCCTTCAAAGCTCGTTTACAGGCATGTATCGATGTTAAATCTTATACGTTGTCTCTGTCCGCGACGTTGAATGACCTTGAGTAATTATAGTCACTGAATTCTTAATGGACGGGGCTATCGTTATAGGTGTTTAAAAAAGGGTGTTTCCGTTTAAGAAAGTCAAGGTGACCTTGACATCTCTAATAAAAATGACATAAAAAAAAATTTTGTGTTGGCATCGTGTCAGCGCCATTGCACCATTCAACTTTGTCCTTACCATATTTTACGTATCTTTAGAAGCAACAAAGATATTTGAGGTGCAAACGTTACGTGAACCACCCTCCAGATGAGTTTTAATTTAAATGGTGGGGGTTTTAGGAATTGTAAGTGCTAGAATGATAAGGTCAGAGTTTTGAAGGTGACGTGACCAGGCAAAGGTTCTAATATGATGCGGTAAGGACAGAGGTCGAGGATGAGGCAGAGTTGGAGAATGAGTCAAGGATGAAAACATGAGTTTGTGTAGTATTTTGGGTGGAAAACAGGAAGCCGGATGTCTATATAGAATGAAATGATATACAACACAACTGGTGTTACACAACACAACTGGTGTTATACAACACAAAGGTGTTACAAGCTGTTCTCTCAAAATCTAATGAAACTATCGAGTTTCTTTTTAATTAAATGCATAATGGGGGCTAATATTTTAGTACGTATTACATTTTTAATACATCCCACGATACAGACAAATAGAGCTCAATGATTTTACAGTACATAAAAATAGTAAGAAGAACGTATGAGGTTTAAGAAATGCAAAGCTGCGGATCATAAAGTAAATCATGAAGTGACGATAATTACTGTGACATTCTCCAAGCAGAATACAATATTCTGACCAAGACAGGCAGGCACGCTGCGCTCAAACCTATCAATGTTACGAATTCCCCATTAAAAAGCAGTGAAGCACAAAGGTTTCACTTGGCAGCCATGCTTCAATTCAATTTCCATAAAATAATAGTTACGACGGCAACAAGAGGTGTTCATATCAAGCAGAGGAGCGTTTACGAATGAATCAATCGGCCGTCAGCTTATCGAAACTCTGAATTGCAGAAGATATTACTGCCCCCGTTCCGGGGGCATTCAAACTGCAATTACCCGGGGATACGATTTCGAAGACATAGCCGTAAAATTGTATGAACTGCTATAAAGCTGGTTGCGCCGAGGACTCTCTGGGAGGAACCAAGGTTATCCGTGGAGTAGCTGCAGAAAGAGAGATCCAACTGGCATGGAACGGGGCCGGTACGCTGGTGAACTTGGCGTGCATCCGAATTTAATAGCGAGCCGCGCGAAAGAGGGCCGAAGCTATGCATAGCAGATTATTTCTGCGGCTCCTTTGAAACGCGGTATCGAAATCTTCTTTCTCCCTTCTATCTCTCCACCCTCTCCCTCTCTTTCTCTCTTTCTCTATGTATCCAGCTCGAAGGACTTCGGTCGAGAGAAGAATTCTTCTCCCCGAGGGATCCCGCAGCGGCGTCGTCGTCTCGACGCTAGTTTTCCCATCTAATGAATATTTACGTAACGGCGCGCCGAAGAAATTCCGCCGACAGAACGGAACGGAGCCGAGCGGAAACGGCCCGTCGCGAGCGTTACGCGCGCCGAGTGTAATCCTCGGAACGAGTGCGTGCATGTTAGCGGTGATTATATTGCAAAGAAATCGAAGATAACCCCCCGCTTTCTTTTTATTTATTTATTTATAAAGGTCGCATCAACAGCGAGGTCATTAGCGACCACAAGAATTATAACATGTGATTATAAGAAAAAATAGATCCTTATACTTACAAATAGATAGAAATGCATTGTGGAAAGATCAGTTGACATCTGTTATAGACCTGATTTCTGAGTATGATAGATATTGATGGATTTAAGAAATAGTCCCTAGTAACACAAAATATTGTATACATATTCATACAATATTAAAAGGAGATTCAATCTTTTTTTAATATTCAAATATACATACAATATTTATTCTGTATTGAGAAACAAATATTTTTTCTTAAATATGCAGGGAATATTTATTTCATGTTACGACAAAAATATTTTTTTCTAAATATTAAAGGAATCTTTATTTCATATTAGAAATAGAATATTTTTTTCCTAATATACAGATAATATTTATTTCATATTATGAAAAAAATATTCTTTTCTAAATATTAAATGAATCTTTATTTCATATTAGAAATAGAATATTTTTTTCCTAATATACAGATAATATTTATTTCATATTATGAAAAAAATATTCTTTTCTAAATATTAAATGAATCTTTATTTCATATTAGAAATAGAATATTTTTTTCCTAATATACAGACAATATTTATTTCATATTATGAAAAAAATATTTTCTTCTTATTATAAAAAGAATCTTTATTTCAGATTAGAAATAGAATATATTTTTTTAAACATGCAGGAAATATCTATTTCATGTTACGAGAAAAATATTTTTTTCTAAATATTAAATGAATTTTTATTTCATATTAGCAATAGAATATTTTTTTCCTAATATACAGATAATATTTATTTCATATTATGAAAAAAATATTTTCTTCTTATTATAGAAAGAATCTTTATTTCATATTAGAAATAGAATATTTTTTTCCGAATATACAGATAATATTTATTTCATATTATGAAAAAAATATTTTTGAAAAAAAAATTCTTTGTCTAACTTACAATATTTATGGCAATCATTTGACGCGACTCGTAAGGAAAAATTAGTACAGAAAAAAAATGAACACTATTTAATAGGAAAGACCTAAAAAAAAAGAACATTCTTCATGTTGCACTAATCACTTATGCGATCATATTCACTCATGACAATTGTCAGTCAAATTAGTTTTAATGAACACTCTTTTAGCAAGTAACATACACATTGACTAATTACATTACATTATCTTGTATTTCAATTACATTTTATTTCAATTACATTGTATTTCAATTATACTCATGATTCGCGTAATTAACAATTAAATTAAGTGAAAGGTTCGAATTACGATGTAATTCAAATACTGTGTAGATAAAATACAATGTAATTAAATTACGTAATTCAAATACTGTGTAGATAAAATACAATGTAATTAAATTACAATGTATTTAAATTAACACAATTCTGTCTACGATAAATTACCAACAACCACTCTCTCTCTCTGAATGACTCGATTACGGCACGAGAAAATTTCGGAACGCACCCGGAGACCTGCCATTAAAATTCGTCAAGCATATTCCGTTGTTTACCTCGTCTCGATGTTCCACCGGTGCGTTTAACGCGGCACGCTTACCAACTCTCTCCTTCTCTATCTCTCTGTTTCTCTATGTTGGTCTCTCTTTCTCTTTCTCCCGCAGCGCAAATATTTACCGATGAATTTGCGCAAAGAGCATTATCCGACGATTCAGCCGCTTCCGTCGATCTTCTTCGCTCTTGCCCTCTGCGACCGAGTCACCTGGATAAAGCATCCAGGATGGGATCATGGCAGTTTAGAATTGGTTGTTCCCTTGGATTTTTGAAGTTGCTGGCAGATGCGTCCAGTTATCACTAGGCTTACCGGAATTGTCAGAATCGCGTGTTTTAATATTTTCATTTGCTATTATTCAGATTGTGAAAATGCATAAATGAGAAATTATTCAACAAGTTTATATCTTTGGGTTTACATATATTAATTTAAAAAGCGACTAAAAAATTGGATAAAGATATTATCATTATTGTTACTTAATAAATTGTAAAATTGTCATTTTTCATAATGGGTAGGGAAATTGTTAATCATGGTTTCTTTATGAACACTAGGAATGGGTTCAAGTTGAATTTGTGTTTGGGAATCAATAAACAATTTTAATGACCAGGTTGCATTTTGTTGGTTTCGAGTACTACTCAGAATTGATGAGATTTCAAACCTGAACTAGCAATGCAATCATTTTCAACACTTTGGTTCCAAATTTCAGATTTGCAGGTTTGAAACTGTATCTGTAAGTGGTTCGATGTTAAAAAGAATCAATAACATCGTAAAAATAGTACCGTAGTCCCGTGGTTTAAACCAATACTCGGTTCTATGCTGTTCGTGTAGTGATACTATTTTTTTTGTGGCCGCGCCGACCGCGCCGAACGTAGAAAAGGACAGCGCGTGTAAACACGGATCACTATCCTGATCTACGTTCACAAAATCACAGTACACACTGCCAATTAAACCATTAAATACAGTTCAAATTATATCGTTTTTATTGTCATTTTAATCAGAAAAATACCACAAATAAGTTGGTGAAAGTCCCATAAAAAAATAATGCAAAATAAAGAAGTTTTGTAATTGGATTAGTAGTGATTCACACCGATATACCCGATCCAGGATCAGATTACGCGGTACGATTACACTGCTCGGCGACCGACGCAGCTCGAGCTTCGCTGTCCCTCCGCAGTGGAAGGGGTAGGCGAACTGAGATAGATCCCAATGCTCCGTCGCGCTTACATCGCGGGACTACTGTATTCGAATCATGAGTTAAAGTTAGGTCTAAATACCTGAGTAAAAGCAAGATGTGATAATCATGTTCAGTTTTTTGAGCAATCGACGTTCAACTGCTCTGAAGTGCAGCTTGTAAGGATGCATATATTATTATATGCATATATTATAGTATGCATATATTAGGATGCATATATTATTATATGGATATATTAGGATGCATATATTATCATATGCATATATTATCATATGCATATATTATCATATGCATATATTAGGTTGCACATATTAGGATGCATATATTATCATATGCATATATTATCATAGGCATATATTAGGTTGCATATATTAGGATGCATATATTATCATATGCATATATTAGGATGCATATATTATCATATGCATATATTAGGATGCATATATTATCATATGCATATATTAGGATGCATATATTATCATATGCATATATTAGGATGCATATATTATCATATGCATATATTAGGATGCATATATTATTATTTGGATATATTAGGATGCATATATTATCATATGCATATATTATGATGCATATATTGTCATATGCATATATTAGGATGCATATATTATCATATGCATATATTATGATGCATATATTGTCATATGCATATATTAGGATGCATATATTATCATATGCATATATTATGATGCATATATTGTCATATGCATATATTAGGAATCATATATTATTATATGGATATATTAGGATGCATATATTATCATATGCATATATTAGGATGCATATATTAGGATGCATATATTGTCATATGCATATATTAGGATGCATATATTATTATATGGATATATTAGGATGCATATATTATCATATGCATATATTAGGATGCATATATTATTTATATGGATATATTAGGATGCATATATTATCATATGCATATATTAGGATGCATATATTATTATATGGATATATTAGGATGCATATATTATCATATGCACATATTAGGATGCATATATTATTATATGCATATAGTGGGATGCATATATTATTATATGCATATAGTAGGATGCATATATTATTATATGCATATAAGGATGCACATATTATTCAAAATATTGTTTGCATTGTTAAATTTGTTTGTATTTAATAAATTAGTAAATATTTAAGTATTGTACGAGATATCGTATCAGTTTCATAACCTCAAAATGAAAGCAATCATATAGAAAGAAAATATTCTAGGTCGGAAGAAATGTTAGAATTTGGAGTTAAAATAGCTCTTCGATTGCAAAGGGTTAACAAGAACTACTATCCGTACTTGATACGAGTAATATTTTGGTCTTGAAGATCCCACATTTATCGATGCATTGCTGTATTTAGGACACTTTGAACTTGCCGTATAGATCCTGAATACTTGCAAAGAAGAAGTTACGAGCAATTCGGGGGCAAAGATCGCGGATCCTGCTCAGGCTTGCGCATCCATCGGTCATCACTTATTCAACAAAGCCGAGCGATAAAACGCGCTGGGATCTCCTTGGGAGGATCGTGTTCATATAAACTTTTTTATTCACCGGTTGGCCCGGGGATCCCGAAGTTCACGCAGTGCCTTTAAAAATATCCATAATGCATGCTCCGATGTATAATCCTCGCGCGTTGCCTCGCGAGGCGAGCCTCCGGCACAAAAATCACCAGTCTCTCTCTCTCTCTCTCTCTCTCTCTCTCTCTCTCTCTCTCTCTCTCTCTCTCTCTCGGCTTGTGAGCACCGACACCAGCTCAGACGTTCTAATCCTTATCTCTCTCTCAAGTTTGCGCAAGCCGTTCGTAGCGTTCGTTTCCGTTTACGACGACGAGAGCGTTTACTGCGCACGCCCCCGTGAGAAAGGGTAAGGTAATTTGATAGCGGGATCGGACGAGCACAGGGCAGCAGCGGCGGCCCTCTCTGGAATCGAGAAAGGAGAGTTCCACGAACCGGAAAAAGGAACCGCTTCGGGTTACTTTCGGGGCGACGCGGGCCGCGATTAAACTTTCATGGCCGTGAAATCGCGCCGAGCCGATTTCAAGAATGCATAGGCTAATCAAAAAGCTCTACGAGGAAGAAACGACCCCGTTGAACCATTCGTTCGACTTGCGCCGAAACTATACTAGGTGTCTGGTTTCGAGGTCTCGGTTCTGGAACTGTTTTCAATCTTTAGTCGAGTGCCAGTTAAAAATTCACAGCTTGGACTACGAGCGATTTTACTTTCACAGGGAATAGATCTTCTTTATTGTTAATCATTTTTTTTATTAACGAAAATAATATGTAGCTGTCGTGTGCGTAGTTTAGGCATGGATAGAAGTTGCTCGATCGGACGCGATTTTCAAGCGTTACCCCCACTCACGGAGAGCGAAACCGCGCAGGCGGGTGGAGTGGGGGTAACGCTGGAAATGCCTGGCGTAGATATTCTGCAATGGATACACACTCAGTCAGTCAAAAAATATTCCATACACACTTGAAAATGAAATAACATTTTTAAAATGACTTCAAACGACTTTAGATTTTTTGAGATCTTAGAAGAATCAGTTTACCAGTTGGTGCACCAAAAATAGTTTGAATAAAAATTCACAATTTTTCTATGTGGGACTACATTGGAAATTTTAAAAATTGATTTCGTAGATCTGTGTCTATATACCTTCTCAAAAATTCGTCGAAATCGGTAGTCGTAGTTTTTCACGTTTTTCAGCTCCTATTGTTAATAAATTTGAAGATTCTTACATCTTTCGATGTCTGTCTTTTTTTTCTGCATCCACCGATTTCGATGAAATTTTCAGAATGTATATCATTGTCACAGATCTACAAAATGTATTTTCTTAAGTTTTCAATGTAGGTCTACACAGAAAAGTTGTGAAAACAACTTTTAGCATTTTCACTGCAATTCCGATCAATTGCAGTTTCTTCAAAAAATTTATTCTTGTCACATAGTAAATTAATCCTTTTGACGTCTCAACAAAATTTTAGTCGTTTGGTCCAATTTTAACCCTCATACGTTCCTCAGGATAAAAATTCACTCATTTACTATTTTTACATATTATAATATGATTGTTCTATATGTCTCTGTATTATGAGATGTATTTCTCTGGAATCTGACATTATAAATGCAACAGAATTTGTTGATTTAAAGTGTACAGTAAAAATTGATGAATTATTACACTAGGATCTTCTATGCGATTACTTCTGAGGAACTCATGAGAGTTAAAAAAGCTGTTGCCTTCTTGAAAGTGTCCAAATCTTCTTTATTTTCTCTACAATTCCTGCCAATTGTAGTTTCTTCAAAAAATTGATTCTTGTCAGACAGTAAATTAATACTTTTGACGTCTCAACAAAATTTCAATAATTTGGTCCAATCTTAACCCTCGTACGTTCCTCAGGATGAAAATTCACTCATTTACTATTTTTACATATCATAATATGATTGTTCTCTATGTCTCTGTTTTATGAGATGTATTTCTCTGAAATCTGACATTATAAATGCAACAGAATTTGTTGATCTAAAATGTAGAGGAAAAATGGCTGAATTATTACACTAGGATCTTTCATGCGACTACTTCTGAGGAACCTGTAAGAGTTAAAAAATTTGTCGCCTTCATGAAAGTGGCCAAATCTTCTTTATTTTCTCTGCAATTCCGACCAATTGTAGTTTCTTCAAAAAATTTATTCTTATCGCATAATATATTAATCCTTTTGACGTCTCGACAAAATTTTAGTCATCTGGTCCAATCTTAACCCTCATACGTTCCTCAGGATGAAAATTCACTCATTTACTATTTTTACATATTATAAAATGATTGTTCTCTATGTTTCTGTATTATATTTTCTGTTCCGTTTCTGTTCAGCTTCTGTACTGTATTGTGAGATTATTACACTAAAATCTTTTCTGCGACTACTTCTGAGGAACGTACAACAGTAAAAAAAGCTGTCCTCTTCTTGAAAGTGCAAATAGGTGTCGTCGAAATCTTTTTTTGCAACCGACTGTACCAACAGTAAACGAACTGGAGATCTGCTAGGGACACCTAGCAATCGTTCAAACAGCCTCGTTTAGAAAACGCGGGCAGGTCGACAGATTGTCTGCAGCGAGCGTCTGCAACAGTCGTGGAACTTGCGATCGAGTACTCCGGAGGACTCCCGGAGAAACGCGTAATTATCGTATCGTCTGGTAGCGGGTCCTCGAGTTCGCTGACGTCTTCTCGAACAGTTTAATAGAGTAACGATTAACGTCTCAAGGATATGTAAGAAAGTAAACTCTCGGGGGGTGAATCGTAACAGCGAGGCGAACTTCCGTAGCGCGTTCCATGGGCGAAGGTAACTGCGAAACGAGGGAGATATTATACTTCCCCCCCCTAGAGCAAGAGAGATCGAGAGACATAGACCGACGAAGAAGAAGAGGGGGGTAGGAAGGTGTACCCCTCTTACCTTGCCACGGCATTTTCCCATTTTCACGAAAACAGCGAGACGGAACGGAGCTGGGAATTAATTAACGTCTTCTTCGGCGCGAAATCGACGCACACAGCCATCGAACGCGGGAGACGCGGGTGAGGCCTCGATGCGAGAGTTACTCGAGTTCGAGGTTGGTGCGTGACAAACAGCGATTTCGAGTGTTTCCTGGAATAAGAAGTCGCCTATTGGCTGGCTTGCGCCGGCTGTGAACCGGAACTAACGTTGCCGCGGTAATTATTATTATTCAGTTTGTCAAACGGTCGGTTGCCAGACGTCGTCGTCGTCGACGTCGTTTCGTGCGACTGCTGGATGCGTCATGGATAACTACCCGTTGGCTGACTGAGCGAACCGAGATGTAAATCCCATTAGCGAAATTGATGCGACTTCCTGGCCCGGGTGTCTCGCTGTCTTGGCCTCTGCCACGGATAGAACGACGACGACGTCGACGGGACGCGTGCACGGGCTAACGATGAGGACGACGGCAAACCTTAAACCATGAATCAGTTATTTTGATGTTATAGTAGTGTTTAGGAGCGCGATAGGAAAATTAAGCGCGCACCCTTTGTAACAACGTAACGTTTATTTTCGAACGAGATCGTTCGACGGTCGCAATATGTACAAGCGTGAAACCGAAGAAAACAACAAAATGTCACTAAACTGTATACAATGTAATTGATTTAAGCAATAAATGAAATGATATAAGAAAACTGAAATGAGATGAGATGTGCGAATGAATTGTCTGTTAAAGAAAGAACCGTGAATGGTTTGCGCGGATCGCGACTTGAAAAACTTGAGTAATTCGTGCCGATCAGAACGAGTGTTCGGAGAATTCTGGGGTCGATTTTTGGAATCTAACGGCCGACGGGCTCGCTACCGCGAAACACGATGACTCATCGCGTGACGTCAAATTCATGCGAGAGAGATGTCAAGACGCCTAATTCCCAAATTGCCAGGGAGGTGGCTCGCTAAGTGTCTCGCGGCCGCCTCAGAAAGGTGATCTTGACAACATATGTCAAGGTCGAGTACAGGTGATCTTGACAACATATGTCAAGGTCAAATACAGGTGATCTTGACAACATATGTCAAGGTCAAGTACAGGTGATCTTGACAACATATGTCAAGGTCGAGTACAGGTGATCTTGACAACATATGTCAAGTTCAAGTACAGGTGATCTTGACAACATATGTCAAGGTCGAGTACAGGTGATCTTGACAACATATGTCAAGGTCGAGTACAGGTGATCTTGACAACATATGTGAAGGTCAAGTACAGGTGATCTTGACAACGTACGTCAAGGTCAAGTACATCCGAGGTGCCTCCACTAAACATAATATTTACCAAAGCAATTTATTCGATAAAATAGAATCTAAGAAGTCAAGATTTGTAATGATTATTACCATTTCAATCCTCTTACATTTCACAGACCATAAGCAAAAGCAAACTCTGCCGTCGCAGACATGTATTTTTAAGTCTAGAAAAAATGTATGTAACTCGAACAAAACAGATCCAAGTTCTCCAATTGAGGTTTAACTACATTCCAGAAGCGATCATAATCGTCAACTGTTCAACCACACTTTCCCCGCTACGACTTTTCCAAGTCGCCCAACGATGTCGAAGGGTTCCGGTCCCCAATATTTAGTATAAATGCCTTTTTAATGGGATCGATTGTAGTTTCCCCGGGCGACTCATCTTTTATTCAAGATCCGAGCTCTGCAGGCATCGAGATGGGATTCTACACGCGTACCGTATGTTGGGATAAAACAATCATCAAGGTGCTCAATTTGTCGCGAATCATTCCACCTAACAACAAAGGGAACACAGCGTAGGCCCATCGAACAAGAAGAGAATGAGTAGGTGAGGCGCGGGCGACTTCCTGTGAAATTGTCTCGGAGACGTCGTTGACGGGAATTTCGTTAACCAGCGGATTTGCACATGGATAGGCGTGTCGCCGGAATATATCGATGGATAGGGGAGACGAAGATGCGGTTAAACTGGTAATCGGCGGAGCCAGACCTCGTGAGAGAGCCTCGTAGTTCCTTGACGCCGGTTTGCCAGCGCCTTTTGCCGGCGTGGAGCGCAAACATCCGGTAACCCGATGTCAAATGTCTCGTGTTTGCGAAGACACTCGGTTTCCGGATTAATTTGCAAATTTAAATGCACGCGCACGGTCTCCTTGACTCTGCGTAGTGCCGGATACAATTACCACTGTAACTTACACATCTCTCTCTCTCTCTCTCTCTCTCTTTTTCTCTCTCTGCGAGGGTATTTCGCCCCGGGACACTTTCACGGGGAGCGAACTCTGCGACGACGTATGGATTGCACATTTCTTGTCGGCGAACGTCACTTCCGAATGGGAAATATGCTCCGCTGAAGATGAGGCGAGAGCACGGGAACAGAGAGGACCCTAGGAACGTGTACTTAGCTAACTTGATTAGCTCTGCACGCATATGCGAACCGAAAGGGTCTCTCGTCTGACGCATCGATTTTACTGCGACGCGTCGGTACTGTCGTCGCAGCTCTGGGATAAAAGTGTTGCAGTATGAACATTAGATTTTTAAATGCTGATGATTGAATTTGGTAGCGTCGTGTTATAATACATTTATAAACGATCAATATTGTAAAGATTTTCTTATTCCTGCTGTAACATTAGGGAGTTTAGTCTAGGTCAGGGATGGGCAATTTTGCTCCAATTGAGGCAAAACTGTCCACACCGTAGCGCCCTCTGTCTCCTTCCAGCAAGCGCGGTACAATGGGGCAACGAAGACACGAGACATCAGCGTACGCAACGAACGTGCGTGCTGCGTGAAAGAGAGCTTGTTGGGAGAAGCAGGCGTTTGAGGGCCCACCACTGGTCTAGGTCACTATTGTACTGTGGCGGCTACTTCGTATGCTCGTCAACAGAGGGACATTACGATAACACCTTTCCCGCTACTACCTGAATCTTCCTCTGTTTGTATATACAGGGTGGCCCACATAACTCTGAACAGCTCAATATCTCGAAAACTATGCCATCGATTTTAAAGTTCTTAGTCTTAAATTGCATGGAACTGAAGGGCCTTTCTGACTACATAAACGTGAAGTGGCCTCCCTTCCCCTTTAACGGGGGAGGGCAGGTACCTTTGTAATTTTAAATGGAACCCCCTATAAAATGTTACATATTTAGATTCTACCGGAAAAAACAAGTCAATTTTGTCTAAAACATTTTTTTGTCAGATACTTCCATGATGAGATATAACAGTTTGAAGTTTCGAGTTGTAGGTACTTGAAGCGCTCGGAAATAGCGTCATGGAATTATACGCGCTTGAGTCCTTTGCTTATTCGTGAAGAAATAAAATGTACTTTAAATTAAATGTTCAAAATGTCCACCACGGGCTTGTAAACATTCATTTACTCGAAACATCAAAGTTGTTCTAACATTTTTTAACATTTCGGGAGTCACTGAAGCGCAAGCGTCACGTATTCTTTGTTTCATATCCTCTTTTGTTGTCGGTGGTTCAAACATAACTTTGTCCTTTACATATCCCCATAAGAAAAAATCTAATGGTGTTAGATCGGGGGATCGAGGAGGCCATTGACGAGGTCCCCCACGACCTATCCATTTGTTCCCAAATTTTTCGTTCAAAAATTGCCTGGTGATGATTGCAAAATGTGGAGGAGCGCCGTCTTGTTGGAACCACATTTCTCTTCTAACGTGCAGTGGCACATCTTCCAAAAGCGCAGGCAAATGATTTTTTAATAAATCACAATAACTTGCAGATGTTACAGTTTCTTGAAAAAAATAAGATCCAATCACAAAATCTCCTATTAGGCCACACCAAACATTTAAAGACCATCGATGTTGAAAGGGAACACATCGCATCCAATTTGGGTTTTCCACAGCCCAATAATGCAGATTATGTCTATTTACATGCCCTGAATTCATAAAAGTGGCCTCATCGGGAAAAAGTATTTTGCACAAAAAGACATTTTCCACAACACCCTGCAGCCACTCACAAAATCTTACGCGGTGATCGTAATCTGCTATCGAAAGCTCTTGTGATAAAACCATGTGATATGGATGATACTTTTGCCGTTTCAAAATTCGTTGAATCGATGAACGACTAATATGTGATGTTTGTGCAAGTGTACGTTGACTAATATGAGGATTTAATGTAATTGCAGCAAGAATACTGGCACTATTATTTTCATTAGTGACAGCTTTAGGTTTATTGCGATGTTTTTTACACAATTCACCGTGCTCGCGAAACCGCTTTTCTAAATTATGAAATGTTGCATGACATTTTTTGATCCCATAACGTTCAAAAAACATCACTGCTGCACGCCGATAATTTTTTTGGCATTCACCTAAGAAATTCTAAGAAATGATGGACGACAATCAAGTTCTAATCACTATAACCGTAAAATAAATCATAATGCAAGGGGCTAATTCATATAGTGATGACGATTACATTCGTCAAGGCCAGTTAAGTGGTTAAACCAACTTCTGCTTCTTGCAATTGATTCAAACAATTTTCACTTTGAATAACACGCGCAGTCTACTAATGATCAATTACATAACTCACTGTACGTGTCTACACGCTTTCAACCCACTTCCTCCAAAAGTCTGCACCGCGCATACCCCATCGACCAGTAAATCGTTCTTTTTAATCCTCATGCCGAAAGTATCGTCGCAAAAAGCCGTGCGCAACCGAAGCCAAAGAACCGTACTAACTCCTTATATCCCTCAAAGGCTAAATCGACACTTTCAAACGAGTATCCAGCGGGTCGGTCAAAAATCCTTGATCACCGTTCCGATTCGTCGTTCCGTTTGCGTCCGAACCTACCGAAGAAGGTCCCCTAATTAGCCCATAACCGCCGCCACCGCCGTCGCCGCAACCATCGGGACGATGACATCGGTGGTGGTGGTAGTCCGAGAGCAAAGCGACCCAAAGCGAGCAAAAGCAGGCCGCGTGCGACGTCCGTGTTTGCCCATCGAACAGAAGTCTAAGCATCGTGTCCTGGAAGTGGGTGCACATGCACCGCGTCACTTTTGCGCAACCACGCGAAAGGTATTCCGGTGTTCGCAGTACTCCTGTCCGGATATTTAACAGCCGGTTGCAAAAGGCTCTCCTCCCTGGACGATCCCCTTTTTGCCGGCGGTAATCGCCAAAGCTCCGTGAAACTCGAGAGCCGTTTCTCTCTCTCTCTCCCTCTCTCTCTTTCTGGTGCTTGCGCCTTTTGCTTTTCGCGCGCGAAGGATTAACTCCGTCTGTCCGTCGGTCTGGTCCCTCTCGTCCATTCGTTCGGTTCGAAAAAGGGAGCAGTCGGAGGAGCCTGGAAGAGATCGCGAAGGAAAAAGTGCTCCGAGAGAGAGAGAGAGAGAGAGAGAGAGACGGCTCGCGAGCGAGACGGGGTTACGAGAGACAGGAGAGCGTGGCAAGTCGCGGGAAAAGAAAGAGAAAGATAGAGGAGATAGATGGGGAAAAGATGGAAAGAGGGATAAAGAGAGATAGAGAGAGGAAGAGCGGTAGCGTTTGAAAAGGACTTCGGAGAAATAGCGAATTTCTCGCCCTCTCTCCGGTTCAGTTTCTCCGGGTCTCTAGCGCGTCTCGCTCTCTTGCGGTAAGGTATTCAACCCCGTGGCTGTCCGTGGCAACCCCCCTTTCCTTTTCCACTTACAGGCCGTATAATTTCCCCTTCGCCCGTGCATCATACACTCACTTATTTTTGCGCTACAATGAACCGGGCGGACGTGGCGGTGGGTTAAGCTCAGGGGCGGTTAACGGGGGTTCTGACGCGAGACACGGAGAGAAACAGAGAGAAACAGGGTTGAAATGTAAGGTAGAGAGATAAAGAGAGAGAGAGATAGAGATGATGACGGTTGAAAGGAGAGTGGGGCGGAACGATACATGCGAGCGTAGGACTAGAGAAATCGAGGGGGTCGAGTCAAAGAGCTGAGAAAGAGGAAGACAGGGAGCGCCGGCAGCCCTGCGAGCCCGCGCCCGGATAAATTATTACTTTCGTTCTCGGTGAAGCAATATCTGTGCTAATAGGAAATCACGAAGGGCTTCCACTCGTCCTGCCTACCGTCCTCGCTTCGTCCTTTCCCGAGTAACGACGCCCATTTCTCCTGGATACGCAACGCCGCGCCGCTGACAACGCGGCCGCTAGGGGACCGGGTTCCGTCGCGTTTTCTATGGTGAAAAAACGATGGGAGGGGTTCCCCTGAAATAGTGTACCAACTTGCTTGTACAAGTCGTTATTGATACAAAAGTGACGCTTATCGGTGCGTCGGGGGGGTTCAGGAAGGCGTTCAGAAGCGCTTGTAACAATCTTGCACAATGTCCACAGTTGTTATGTCTAAAGGTAAAATTCCTCTCGATCGAAAATGAAATATATAATAAATTTTGTGGTTTCGGCGCACAGTTCGATCAATTATAGAAACAGCAAATTTGCAATTATTTAAACATTCATCTCAATGTTTCGATCTCTGTATAGATCATCTTCAAGAGAGACAATTTTGCGTCTGAAAAATAATATATGCAGGGTGTCCCACATAAATGGGAACACCTAAATATCTGTCGTATTTACAGCCCTATCAGAAAACATCAGAGGACAAAGTGACACTATTGCAGGCGGAAAATATAATGGTAAAGAAAAAAATTTTCTGTGTCGTGTTTTTTAATGAAATTTCAAGGTCACCGGTGTTTTTTTTAAATGGAATAGTATATTTTTTTTACGATAGCTTGATAGACAATAAAAAACTGAATTTAGTGGATACCACCTTTTTGACCTTGAAATGACCTTGAGCAAGAATAATCATGTTGGAGCGGATAAAATGTGGAAGTTTAAAATTTACGTGTTTCAGCAAAGATTACGCGTTTTTTACGGCGGGTTGACCTTTACATACCATAATAAACGTTCGAAATGTTGACCATCCTCATTTATGCAATATTGCAATCTCGCATTAAATGATCTGTAGGCATTTTGTACAGGATTGTATAAAATTCAGTAGCTCGTTGACTCCAACAAACGATGTGAAAAATTATGTGAGCGGGTCACGTGAGTCCACTGGATTCTCTGTCTTTCCCTTTGGTCTCACTTTTAGGTTTTTTTTTCGTTGGAGCGCGACGCTCTCGCGATAAATCGAGGAAATTAGCGGCGTTATGACGCCCGCGGGCGGGAGCGAGCGAGCGAAGATTATTCAGCTTGGAAATGACAAGGACAATTGCGCGCGCATAGAATAGTTCTATCGTAATCGGCCCGCAGATTTGTCTGCCGCCGAGAAGAGAGAACGATGCGCACGAGTGACGGATTAATTGCCGCGACTCTTTGGAATTTTCTGTTGCCGATGAGAGATGGAGTTTCGATCGCTTTGTTGAATCTATATTATGGGAAAATTCTGAGAGGTAATAAAATCCACTGTTGAAATAAGTTATAATTTTATGCTATACATTTTTGTATGAATCAAACGTTAGAAGTATAATTAATGATCATTTGAATTTTCGCATTGCTAATCGTGAAATCGAGAAGTTCAATTGGATATTTCTTTTTGTTTCAGGTACGTACGGACCAATTAAAGTTTTCTCGTTGTAAAATATGCAGAAGGTATGTATTTTTACAACAATGAAGTAGACATACGCTCTATGTAAAATTTTCGTTCACTTTTTACAGTTCAGTCTCAATATTTAAAGCTACGGAAAAGGGATAAAAATCATAATTGTATGATTCTCCATTTTGTTCCGCCAAAGGTGCAATCTCTTGTACTATAACTAATAAAACAGAGTTCACAATTTTATCAAATGTAAATCTAAAAGAGTCACAAATATTACGACACTGAATTCGAGGCACCAAAGAAAGTAAGATGACAGTAGTAAAACGCAAGTTTCGGCAAACATAATCTTTGACCCTCGAATAACAAGTGTCCGATCCATTTTGACCGAGGGTTCAAAACAAATATTCTAAATAGTAATATTTTGCATTCACTATTAATTATTAGTTATTCTTATTAAGCTCAATAAAAATAATTAGCATAGATCTCAAAGAAGTTGAAAAATTGATTTAAAATATATAGACCGAAAAATATGTGAATGTATCTGTCTAAGACTGGCAGAAATAATCAGAACCGTCTACCAAGAGTGAAACACCATAACATTTGGATTCTAAAATCGGACATTTCATATTCGCAACAACCTAATAGAATCTTCCGAAAATTCGGTATAAATATTCTCAGGTGTCTAAGTATAACAATTAAGGATAAGTCAGGCATGTCCAGAACAGTGTTGGGATATGGTGCAAGATTTCACGCGCATGCGCGGCCAAAACGGTAATGTATCTATATCATGATGACAGAGGTAGTGGAGCCCTGAGACAGTTATATTGGCGGGAATGTCTCGAAACAATCTATTCCGGACAAAAAGACTTCAGGACGTGTCCTACGAGTTACAAAATATACACAAATATCTTGTGCACTCATTTTTCAGAATCAAATCATACCAATTTTTTAAAATTCTGCTGGGTGCTCAAGGTACCCCATTTTATCGAGAATTTTACTTTACCGAGGCTGAAGTCTCCGCGCATACGCGTGAAATCTTGCACCATATCCAAATAGTGCCTATAGAGCGCACCACAGTGTTTGCCATCCAAGATGGCCGACAAGTTGATACCTCTTCCGTCTTTCGCCTCACCCCCGCAGCATAATGCACAGTCCTTAAGTCCGTGCGTGTACCGAACGATAGAAAAATAAACGCATTTGTGTTCTTTCGGATTCAAATCAAGAGTTTCTCTCCTCATACCACCTCTCCTTCCGCGCGCGTTCTTTCCTAGAGCGGTTCCGGTGTCAGGCGCCTCCGAACTCGCTTTCCGTCGCCAACACCCGATAACCTCAAAAACGGCCGGCGCCAAGCGAAGAAATTTTTACGAGACGTGCGGACGGCAAAGTGTTAAACAAGTCAAAGAGTCAACCCCTCCAAGCGACCAACCGTTAACAGTTCAGTTTTCACAAATACAAATATTTTTTATATATCCTTCGGCATTGATAACGTCAGTACCGAAAGTACAAGTAGATACGCACAAGAGTATCGCTTGCACACGCTGCACTGCTCAGTTCAATTGAGAAAGTGCTCGACTAAACAGCGTGCATATGGTATTTTACAGCATCCCGGTGATCCCGTCGCGTCGCCGAGGATAAAGGGGTTAGCGAGTTTTGGAAATTAAATTTTTTCCACCGATCAGCCGATTAAACGGCCCTGGGAACGGTTCTAGACGTTTTAACGGATCCGCTGCGGATTCTATTATCCACGGGTCGACTTATGACTCACGGGACGTAGCACGGGGGAAAACGAGAGATAGAGGGGAAGGAGTAAGAGAGAGAGAGAGAGAGAGAGAGAGAGAACGCATCCCCGACAAATTAAAACCGCCATGGTTAAATTAACGGTACCCTCGGCGCGATGAGCGTCTAATAAAACAACGTACCGTGCCGTGTAATAAGGGGATGTCCCGGATTTAATGCTGCTACGGGCTATAGCGCCGATAGAGGCCATTTCAAATTACACCCTATAAAACGAGACCCGGTTGAAATTTTAACCTGCACTTTCGATGAACGACCCACCCACGCCGCGTTTATTCCCGCGCACTAAGATGCGGATTAGTTGACGAGGAACGACGGTTTTTCATAGTATTTTTATTTACATCGACGATCCCCCTACCCACTCGTCTCTAAAAAAAAGAGACTGTATTTTTCTTTGCGCCTTTTTTGTTGTGGATTTTATGATTTACCGTTTCGGATAGCATTTGTAACGAGAAAGTATAATAGAAATGTCGAACAATGTGTTAACATTGTATCGAAGTGATTTTCCAACACTAAAACTATCTGAGAAATCAAAATGACTTATTTATGATTTTTTTTTTGTTTTAAAGATGCTTTTAGGCGGATTTTTTTTATGAATTTCTTTATTCCAGTTCAAATTATACTAAAAATGGAACGAATTCTGAATAATTTTAGTGTAGTCAATATTGTGGAGCAATATGGCTTCGATGGTGTTTTCAATCTTTTTGTTAACCCTTGTTTTTAGAATGGACTTATTATTTGTTGAAGGGGTTAGAGCATTTTCGAATATTTAGAATATTTTTTTTCATTTTCTATAAAGAATATTTTCCTTTGCGTTTTTCACGGACCATTTTTTAAAATTAATTGTCGATTTTTATAAAAACTAATGGTTCAATCAATCTGAAATTTTGCATGGTTATTTTTAAAGAAATTGTTTTTTTGGTCGCCCTCATTCATTTAGCTGTGACAAAATTTTTAAAGTAGGAAGATTCTTAAATCTTTCTCATGAAGATAACCAAAGTCTTTGCTAATTATGTATTTATAGTAATTTTACAAATTAAATCAATTAATTACTTGAAACGTTCTAGTTTCAAATTGAAGAACCGCGAAATTTTATTTGTTATAGAAACACGAGTCTACACGAGTGTTAGCCGTGGAGCTATTAAAATACGACAGGAATAAATATTTGTTGGATATTGGGATTAAAAATTTTATTTCCCATAAAAGAACAAGTCTAAATAAAATACAAATAAATTTCGTTAACACTGAAGGGATACATAATATATGTGTTGATTTGTTAAATCTATTTCAAATAAAATTAATAAACTAAACATAAATGAAATAAATATTACATCGAAGTGCAGTAAAGTTGAACAAAGAAGATTTAACTTTTAATAAAAATTGAAGACAAGTCGCTTTGATTATTCAGTATTGCCTTCAGAAATAATAGAAATACAAATTTTTACAGAAATACGTTTTTTACCATTTTTATTTTTAAATTATTGATACTAGGCAATGCCTAAAAATGATAAAGAACGTATTTCTGCAAAAATTTGTATTTCTCTTATTTCGGAAGGATTTACAAGTACGAATAGATTAAAGATTGTATCTATCGGGTGACCTAAAAATATAGGGACAAGTAATTATTCCTAAAAATTATAGACCCTTCATTTCGTTTGTAAAAAATTTTGTATTTCTCTTATTTCTAAAGGATTTACAAGTACGAATAGATTAATTATTGTATCTATCGGGTGACCTAAAAATATAGGGACAAGTAATTATTCCTAAAAATTATAGACCCTTCATTTCGTGCGTAAAAAATTTTGTATTTCTCTTATTTCTAAAGGATTTACAAGTACGAATAGGTTAATTATTGTATCTATCGGGTGACCTAAAAATATAGGGACAAGTAATTATTACTAAAAATTATAGACCCTTCATTTTGTGCGTTGAACACTTTTCTAGCATCAAAGACTTTCAGTTTACAAAATACAAAACAATGTGATTTCGTCAAAATTAATAAAAAATCATGTTTACAATAATTTGAACAGCTGACCCCAAATTTAGCGTTCACAATCAAAATTCCCATTCACCCAAAATTCCCAGCACCTGCACAAACGTTCCGTCACACCATTGTCTTTTTCGCACATCAGTCTTTCTCCCGGTAAAGCTCGGTTTTTTCCACGCCTGTAAAACTTTTTCACGTTAGAAATCTGGACCGAGTCGTTGAGTGTGCGAGAGCAACAAAAACCGCATCTCTTCCAGAAAGCTTTATGCCACGCAAGATGCAAAAACCGCGGGCTAAACGACTAGCGTCGGACTAGCAGAAAGCAATTACTTTTAATATACAAAAGATTTATAACGTGAAAGAGTCGCGTCGAGTCGAGTCGAGTTAAGTCGACTTCTCTCTCTCTCTCTCTCTCTCTCTCTCTCTCTCTCTCTCTCTCTCTCTCTCTCTCTCTCTCTCTCTCTCTCTCTCTCTCTCTCTCTCTGGGAGCTCTTATCCTTCCTTTGCTTCTCCAGGTGCTGCTCTCTTCTCTCTCTTATTGTTTTTCATAAACGTGTACAAACAGCACTAGTTACGTTGTGGTCTGAGCTTGTTTCGACGTTGTCACGGTAAAACTGGCCAACAGCCTGCGATTCTTCACCGTGCCAGCTGACGCTTGTCCAGTGATTTCAGACCCGGAATTATTGCGATGCACGCGAACTCACGGCCAGCTTTTTCGTGTCGCTACTTCGTCCTTCTTCCTCGTTTCATTAGCTACCTCCTGCGAATAAACATTACACCACGCGCGAGAATAATTAGTAATTAGATCGGGGTTCAATATGTGATCGCTACACCGCTCACGTTTGCGTGGTTTTACATTTTTATGGCCGGAATTAGGAAAACGGGAATTAAATTGCTCTTAGCAGAAGATGTAAATAAAGAAACGATAACATTCTCTAAATTTCATTTTCTTTTTTAGACTTTCGTATTTTGAGGATTGTTGGTGATTGTTGAGAAGAATTTTCAAATTGTTTACGTCCACCAAAATCATGATTGAAATATATTGAAATTGCGTGGACAAAACCTAACGAAACAACGATTCCATCCTACCAGTGATGCCAGATCAGGTTAAATTGAGGGGAATACAGTTTACCACCTCTCTAATGGCACGTCGTGACAATTTTTTTTTTAAATCAATATTACATTTTGTTTCTGTATTGTTATAGTGCGTAAAAAGACAAATTCAACGATATATAACCACTGATAATATACAGCAGTGGAGAAAAACGAGTTACAAAATTATAAAATTTTTAAAGTCGATGCGTCACGATTTCCCGTTATTCGATCACTTTCAAATTTCGCACAGATTATTTTTTTATCCAGTGGCACCATTCTAGGGGGTTTCGCACAAAAAAATCTGCGAAATAATTTTCGCCAAGTACAACTAAGGTCCACCCTAATGTGCATATGTGTTCTCGTAGAACGAAGGAAAGAATAATGGAAAGATAAAAATCAATAGCGTGCGAGCAAAACTTTAATTTTTATTAGAAACACATTTCAGATAAATTATCGAAAATGCCTAAGAAATCGTACATGTCCACCCAACATTGCGTTGAAGGGATTCTGTTTACAGGGTCCTAAAAATGCTTTAAGTGCATAGGGCCTTTAATGGTCTTAATCCGGCACTGCTAGCATCCGTCTTGGATTATTATGGGAATCCTGATTGAAAGCAGTGTCGCCAGATCGGTTATATCGAGGGGAATACAGTTTACCACCTCTCTGGTGACCAGAGTAATATGTAACACGTTGCGCGGCACGTCACGTGACCAGTCTAGGTCTTAGTGGGGGACGTCGGAGTGTGCTCAGGTAGTGGAATGGGATAGTGGAAGGGGAAGAGGAGGATAGCAAAAACCAACCAGTTCTGGTTGTTTCTGGCATCACTGATTCCTACTCCTTCAAATTAGACGATTTTTAGACCCACCTATAAACCACTACTCTAAGTGTTAATGTTGCCGAACTCAGACAACAATGTCTACTTGCACATGTACAAGCATTACTGTTAAAATGTATTCATAATTCTTGACAAACGAATAATACTGGATTCCTGTATTCAGATGAAGAAAAACTCGTCAATAACCTCATCTTTTTATTTGTAATTTAAAAAGAATTTTACCCAACTCTGGTCCGCAAGTATTTTTTTTTTATAAAAATTTTTATTTGCTTGGTATTTACATTATTTACAACAGGCGCAAATAACAATACTAAAAACTACGTTAGTATATCTATCTTATATAAAGTAGGAACATATTTTTGGTTCATCGCTTTATAACTATATTAATAAGGATAACACAGTAGGGGTTGGATGGACGCTTATATATAAGTCAAACTTGTCGCTCATTATATTTGGTACAGGTAAAAAAGGATGTAAAAAAACCCCGTTTTAGTAACTAAAGTGGTGGTGTGAGTAGGCGTGTGTGAATGTACGGTGAGAGATATGGTAAATCTTAATCTAAGGGGGAGTGACTAGCGGAGACCATTCTAACGTTATTTATATTGTACCAATTCTAACGGTGGGATAAAGAGGAAATTTATGTTTAAATTGTTTGCCTCTCAGGCTACAAGTATTCCTTTGGTTAGGATTTCTACTATAATCTTTAACTCTTTTTCTTCTCCTGAGTTCATCGATGAACTTGGCATCTTCAGTCAACCACCAGTATTTTTCCTCTAGACGGTGGAAGTCAAAATGGTCACTGTCCGGTAACGTTGTGGAATATTTAATATTTGGGGGGTTTGTAGAGTGATTAAACTTAATTGATTTGTCTGCTCTGTTTCGGGCTGCGTGGTAGATTATTGGACGGTTCACGCAATCTTGGATTAGTCCTATTTTATCAAAATGTAAAAATGCTTATTGGCTGATGTATCCAGAGGTCCGCAAGTATATAGCCAGTCTCGTGACAAAACGACAGAATTATCTCTGTAAAGTAGAAGTGACGGCATCCGGCAGTCTTAAACACCATGCTCTCCACAATCGTTATCCAAGAAGAGGTTTCATCCGGTGAACGAGCTATGGATTCGTTTCTTCACGGTCATCTATAAACCCGTAGATATTAAACGTCGAGGACAGGCAACGAAGACGTCCGATGAAGATGTCCTGGCCCACATGCGGACGCGTCAATCTTCCTCGACGAACTCGTTCGTAAACGAACACGATCGTAAACGCGTCTCCAATATCGATGTCGAAGCTGTCGCAGTTTCGCGACGCGTTGCATGTAACGCCCGCATAATCCGCTCGGCTCCGCTTCGGTCCTCGCGTTCCATGCGCGCGCACGAATCCGCGTCCACGTCATTTACAGTCAAGTGCGTCCGGTTGCTCACGATCCTATCTATCCCCCTAACTTCACCCGTTACGTCTGCGTAAACCCGTATCGCGCGTCCGTAATAACCCGGTGATCCAATACCTGAGAGCTTCCATCGCGAGAGAGTGAGAGGGGAAGAGCGAGAGGGGAAGAGAGAGTGAGAGGGGAAGAGCGAGAGAGAGAGAGAGTGAGAGAGAGAGAGAGAGAGAGAGCTCGGCAACAACCCGGGCTTCCGCCAGATATTTCCAACGATAAGGGCTGCCGATCCACGTCGACTTTTGCACGACCAGCCCCCCACTCCGACCCTCATTCCTCCGTCGATGACTGAACACGTTCGAACGTTTAATGGGGACCATCATCTAACGCAATCTGCGCTAAATCTTTGCTACCCGACGCCTAGCTGTTACCTCGAGATGATACCATCGGCTAACGCGAGATCGGAATTCAGATCCCGGATCCTGGAGTGCACGGTGACCTTGAGGCAAGAGGGATTTTGCAGTGCAGGTTGCTGAGAGGTAGATACTGGTCAATTGTGATAATTAGACTGCGGATTTTATGCGTTTATCGACAAAAATGGATAGGCACAATTCCTGGCAGGGTGTACATTCAATATTCAATGTTGATTTAATTTTTCAATTATTTAAAATGGGAAGTTAATTTAAATAAAATTTAGAAAAAATTTAATATTAATTTAATTTCTCAATTATTTTATATGGGGGGTGAGAGGGGTTAAATTAAATAAAATTTAGAGAAAATTCAATATTAATTTTAATTTTTCAATTATTTAATGTGGGGAGTTAATTTGAATAAAATTTAGAAAAAATTTAATATTAATTTAATTTCTCAATTATTTTAGGTGGGAGGTGGGAGGGGTTAAATTAAATAAAATTTAGAGAAAATTCAATATTAATTTTTCAATTATTTAATATGGGGAGTTAATTTAAATAAAATTTAGAAAAAATTTAATTTCTCAATTATTTTATGTGGGAGGTGGGAGAGGTTAAATTAAATAAAATTTAGAGAAAATTCAATATTAATTTTTCAATTATTTAATATGGGGAGTTAATTTAAATAAAATTTAGAAAAAATTTAATTTCTCAATTATTTTATGTGGGAGGTGGGAGGGGTTAATGTGAATAAAATGTAGAGAAAATTCAATATTAATTCAATTTTTCAGTTAATTTATATAGTTAAAAGTAATTTAAATAATATTTAGAGGAAAGTCAATAGTCAATAGTGAAAATCCTTAAAATGGGCGGTTCTTGAGGTTATTTAAGGTTGACTTTTTCCTTTGCAAAAATGACCGTCTCGGCTTTGTTAAAGAGTTATTAACGAAAAACACGGACCAATCAGAACGCGGCTACAGCAGACAGATTCTGGCTCGGCCAATAGCAGCGCCACGCTCAGCGGAACCCGTCGCTGAGCCCGAATCTGTTCGCTATATCCGCGCTTCGATTGGTCCGTGATTTTCATTAATAACTTCTTAACGAAACCAAGATGAAAATTTTCGCTAAGGAAAAAGCTAATTTAAACGCCCTCAGGGACCGCACATTTCAAGTATTTTCACTATTTTTGGAACACCCTGTATATTTGTGGAAATACAGTAACTTATAATAAATATAAACACCGGTCAATAAATGCGCACAAGATGTAACGGACAAATAAACAAAAAATCAACGGCGAAAACGATATCGCGATTTTCACACCAACATCCATTACAAATTACAATATTCATTATATCGCACTGCAGACATCGATCACGCTGCGGATTGTATTACAGCAAAATGGAGTAGATAAAATTTAAAAACTGTAGAAAAACAATGTAATCATGTGAATAATTTTAATAGATGAAATATATTAAGGGAAGAAATAATAATCAATTTGATTTCTATCGATTACAACTGATGCAGATAATTTTTATTTAGCATAAAGATCCACCGTTTACGGATAATACATCCAAATAAAAATGTTGTGGCACCAGGTCTTGGGCAAACGGTATACTGCAAGGGAAGCAGCAAACAAAGATGGAAGATGGCGGAGATGAAACAGGTCAGAAGGAAATCCGAGACTTCTGACAGTAACGATAGCCCTCTGGGCGCGCTCGTCGATTATTCGCGGACGATTTATCGGGCTGGTCGGATCGGAGGGACGCGATATCCCCGGAAGTCGCTTATCGACGCCCGATTATCGCAATTTCGCGAGGTAATGGCGATTTCGAGTAAAAAGCGCAAATTACACGTCCGCGGATTCAATATACGCCGGGTTAATCGGTGGGGTCGGGTCGAGCCGGGTCGGGCCGGGTCGGGCCTCGACCGGTTGCTAGCCGAACCGTTAATCGGTCCGTCAATTGCCCTTGTATTAACAAGAATTTTTATGACGGCCCCGGCTCTCCCCCTCTATGGGCTTGGTGCAATTAAAACTGGCTGAGCTGGAAAACGATAACAGTGATCAACGTTTAATGCATCGGGTTCCGATTGCAAGAACTCGGGGATGGTGCTGCTATTGCTAATGCTGGTGGTGGAGCTGGCGGTGGTGCTGGTGCTAGCGGCGGCGGCTGGTTGGGGCTAGCAACGTCAGCATGGTCAACGATACCTCGAAAACGCGATAGCGCTGAATCCACGCAGCCCTCGGGAACGATACTGCCGGGAGTGCTCGACCTGATATCTGAAAATAATCGGATCAGCTTCGCCCTACCCGACCGTTACGTAAATTGTCTTGGTCTTGGCGACGTTCTCGTATTAATCATTCGAGGGCTGCCTCCGTGAAAGATCGAGCAGTGAGTCGAAACTTTTCTCTCTCGCACTGACATCATCCGTTCTTTAGATGTCTTTTCCTTTTTCTTTAGCTTTCCTTCTTCTTTGGATACCGTGCTTTTTTGTTTTGGACCCCTCCAACCTCTAGGTATTCCTTCCTTTATGTCTCTGGTTTCTGTACTTTGTTAGGTATTTCTCCCTTTTTATCTCTGGTTTCAATCCTTTCTTCTCTACGCTCATTCTCTTGTTTGATTGTTCCTCATTCTTTCGTTGGACCTTTCCTCCTTGAGGTCTCCTCTGTTCTGATTCTCGTTCTTTTGTTTTGTTAGGTCTTTTCCTTTTTTTTTTTTTTGGTTTCCACCTTTAGTTTTCCAGCTCGTTTCCTCATTTCGTTATTTTGCTTTCTAGCTATGGACTCTTTCCCCCCTTTAGGTCTCCTCTGTCCTGATTCTGGTTTCTTCGCTATGTCTGCTCTTCCTCTTTTTATCTTTGATGTCCACCCTTACTTCTATAACTCCCTCTCTTCTTCGGAACTCCTCCTTTCTTCCTTTGAACCCTTTCCCCCCTTTAGAGCTCTTCTGTTCTGAGTCTACGCCTGTGAAATATACCGTACCCAATTGTACGATTCATTATTAAAGTAAATTGTTAAAGTTAAAATTATAATCTAATCATTAAAAACTTCATTCCAATGTAATCGCGTAGAGAACAGCATTGTCCGTCACACGTTGTAGGTTATATCGTTTACACGTAATTCTCGTTGAACTCCGCCGTACAGAGAAACAGCCCCGCGCAAAATTCAGCCGTGCCTAAGAGGTTAAAGAGGCAAGAAAAAATACGAAGACTAGGCGATGGCTCGACTGGTCGCCAAATGTGCAACGATTGCTCACTCCTTGAGAGCGGCCTCTGAGTCACGTAGGCGCCATATTGGAAATCTGAAGAAAAGACCACTTGTACGGTTCGTTGCTATGGAACAAGTTGTAAGATGATTGCAAAAGTTCGTTCCTGATTTTCATACACCGCTAAACATTCTTCGAAGAAAACTCCTACAATGAAACATTGGAAATCTAGGAAATCGCAGCGGCTATAAAATTGCTTAACAAATCTGTTACGTCAAAATGTAATTTCGCTCGTGTCTTATTCTCAAAATCGGCCAGGAACTTTTGCAATCGTGTTGTAAAATATTACCATTCCTCGTTCACGGATTATCAGCTCGAACGAAAATCCATTCCCAAGACATCGTTGGGTCTTGATCTAACAGGCTCATTCTCTCGGTCCCTTGTGTTTCCCGAAGTTCATCCGATCTTGCCTCACGGCCGTGTACACTCCCTCGTCCAATCGGGTGTATGATATGTTTAACGTTGAATGTAATTTGAAGGATAAACGGGTGCGCGCGCGCACAGGTACTTTGACGTTTAGAAATTATGATGTCGGCAAGTTCGAGATTGAAACTACTTTCCGCGGGACAGGAGTGCGGCAACGCGCTCGCGGTGAGGTGCGGGGAACGAGGAACATAATGCGGGCGGCCCCCTGCGTATTTTCTCCTCCAATCACCGTGTTCGAGTACTCTCCATTATCTCCGCTTCCGTCGATATTTCCCGTCAACGTTGATTTTTCCGCTGAAACTTTAATCAACGTACTTTGACCCCCTCATCTAACCCTCAACCCCCTGGAATCGCGGCCGCGTAATTATTCTACGGGGCTACGGCTCGATACACGATGTTTTATTCATCAGGAACTAATCAATTTTGGCATTCTTCCATCGCGACCGGTCCCTTTGCGACACCGGAACGTCGCTGACAATGCCCGGGGAATGTTTTTGCTCCGCAGAATCGGAAATACAAACTTCAAATCATGAAATGCAAACTTCCTTTCATCCGAAGTCGACTGACAAGGGAACTTCGATGGCTTGGAAATTCGAGAAAAGTGGAAATATTCATAAAATAGAAGTCATATTGGATTTTCAAGAATTTTTAATGTATTGTCAAGATCACCTTCCTCCTGCGAGGTAAGTAAATAATCTTTATTTATGGCCAAGGCGGCCATTTTTGCAAAGAAAAATGTGACTGGTAATTATTTAGAAAGTACCACTCATCTCCGATTTTGATGATATTTAAATATGTTATGCAGCTACATATTTTGAACAACTTTTTCCTTTTCTAACATAGGGGGTTCGCTTTTAGTTTTCGAGTTATTCGCAAAAAACTATTGCTAATACTGTATTGAATTTCCTGTCTTGGATTACCCTGACACGGCCCTTCCCTCTCCGCCCTCTCCCCACCCAACCACAACTCATTCTATTCACATAATTTTTCCATTACTAGATCAATTTCTGGATGACAGTTACAATGCAAAGATTATGCGAATAGAATCAGTTGTGGTTAGGTCGCGGAGGAGGCGGAGAGGGACCGTGAAACAATACGGAAAATTCAATACAATATTAGCAACAGTTTTTTCGAATATCTCGAAAACTACAAGCGACGCCCCTATATTGTAAAGGAAAAAGTTGCTCAAAATGTCGAAATCTGTAACATATTTAAATTTTAACAAAATCGGAGATGAGTGGTACTTTCTAAATAATTACCGTAACTTTAAATAACCTCATGAACCGCCCATTTCAAGGATTTACACTTTTGAGACACCCTGTATATTCGAACATCAAGAGTTCATATATGTACAGGGTGACTCAGCTAAGTGAACCACTTAAATTACATGTAAACTATTTGATATATAAAAAAACGATTGACACGAAAGTTCCATGGTTTTAAAATTAGCATACAATGTAAGAATTAAGGTTTCATCTGTCTATCTTTTTATCAAGTTATAAGAGCCATCTTGTTTGTTTTTTTTTTTGCATAGGAAAAATTACAATTTTATAGCTGCCTAGAGCGTCGTGTGGGCGACGCTGGCTCAAAAACACATGTTGCTGTTTTTCTCCTTCGCCTGCTCGGCGAGGCAATCCCCACTACGTCCAGTCCGACTCTCCCTTCAGCACGAGCCTCACAACGCAGCACCTATCTGCCGATGTAGCATCGTGGGGCTCGTGCTGAAGGGAGAGTCGGAATGGACCTGGTGGGGATTGCCTCGCCGAGCAAGCTAAGAGGAGAAGCAGCAACATGTGTTTTTTGAGCCAGCGTCGTATTCAACCTATGGCGGCTGTCGAATTATGAAAGGTTGGAAAAAGGAGAAGGAAGCGTTTGGTCCTAGGCCCGCTAGGTAAGGCTATCTAGCGGACCCGTGCCTTAGACGCGGGATTTCGTAAGGACAGTTTAAGACGGTATAGATATATACAAACAGAGGAAGATTCAGGTAGTAGCAGGAAAGGTGTGGTCGTAATGTCCCTCTGTTGACGAGCATAGGAAGTAGCCGCCACAAACCCTTAGCACTCGAATGGCGACTCTGAGGCGCCACTACAAATTGCTACACCATTATTCAGAATATTATTTGCATGATTAAATTTGTTTAAATTTAATAAATTACTAATCATTTGAATATTGTATGAGGTACTATATCATTTTCGTACGCATATAATGAAACAAAATTATGTGCAATGGAAATATTCTAGGTTAGAAGAAATGTTTGGTTTTTTAGTTGAAATAGCTCCGAGTGCAAAGGGTTAAATACTATATCTTAATTATCAATAAACCTATATGTTTAATGCAAGTAATGCTCGAAATGTTCTTCATTACAATTAACACAACTGCGTATTCTATCGATAAATAGAAGTGATATACTTTGAAGTGTTTTAAAAATCTCAACCGTAATCCAACCTAATTCTCAAAATACAACGGTTCCTCCAATATCCCAAAACCAGTGCTCAAGGGTTAAAAAAAGGTACCCAAAAATTCTACATCTAGTTTCACGCGAACGAATCCAGTCTTTTCACTCGTGACTCGTTAATTTTCTTTTTTTGTTCCGTGGTACTATAGTAAGCCAGTCGTCCGTATCATTGAAACCGACCGGTGAGATTTCCATCTGTCCCATAAATTGGAGCGGCCTGTAGAACGTGTCAGATTGCGCGGGGTCTAATCATGATAACTGTTATCAAACAGTAGTTAAAGTAACAAAGTATCTCGCAACGGGGAATTCGAGCGTCGTAAACGCATTAGCCGGCGAATCCGCTCGGCCGGATGAAAATATGTCGAGGCACGGTGCGCACGGAACAAAACAAAATTATCGGGAAGGCGCAATTTATTCATGAATCCAATTTCATCGTGGAAATCTATTTGCATTACGAATAGACCGGGCACCGCCGCCGTTTGCGCATATTGAACAGAGAAAAGGGTTCCACCGTGCATACGGTAATGGCCCAGTAAAGTAACTCTATGCCGTGCATATGCATCGGTAAGGAGTCCTCTCGCTCTCCCGCTCTCTCCTTCACCCATTCGCTTCCTCTCATTCTCCCTCGCAACCGCTTCCAATTTTCTTTCTCGTTCTCCACTTCTCTTTTACTGGTTTATTTGCGCCTTCTCTTTGCTATTTTTCTCATTCTCTGAAGGTCTTGTTTCCGCCATTTTGCTCTCCTTCATTTGTTTCCACTTAATTGCTCTCGTTTCTTGTATTTTTTTACTTTCTTGCTTGATTTTCTTCCCATCTCTTCTTTTCTTTCCTTCTTGCTTTCATTTGCTATTTTCTCAGTGTCCCATCAATCTACCCACACTTTTTTTCCGTTCACTCTGTCTTTTTTACCTGCTTCTTGTTATTATTTCTATCCTCTATTTTCTTCCTCTCCCTTTTTCAGCTCCCTTCACTCATTCGTTTTCACTTGATCGCGTTTCTTCTTTATTTTCCTTTTGTTTTGATCACGGTTGATTTTATTCTCTGTGTTTTCTTTTCCTTCTAACTTACTTTCGAGATTTTTTAGCTCCCTTTTTGCACTGCTCACGAATTTTTTGGTTTACTTTGGCTGTCCATCGTTCCGCAGTTTTCTGTTTCACTTGTTCCTACTATTTTGAAATCTTTTTTCTTTGCTTTCACTTGGTTACGTTCCCTCTGTACTTTCTTCTTGTTCACTCTTTGCGTATATCTTTCTGTGGCTTCTTCTTTGCCTCAATCTACAAAAGGCATATTTGAAATTTAAATTGTAGGCTCGGATCAAACAGTTGAAAATCGTGATCTTCATTTTTCTCTTCGCAATTTTGGAACAATCGTTTTTCACATTCACTAGCAACCTAATTCTACGAATATTTAAAAATAGACCACATGGCTGAAGTGAAACTTCTTTCTTTAATTTTTTTCGAATTTTTATTAACACTTCATGACATTTAATTTTCTATGATTCTATTATTGAAACAATTGGCCTGTGTTAGCTAAAATATGATATAAATATTCTTGATTCAATTTTTTCTAAATGTCTTGCAAATACTGCATCCAGTTCCTGATCTGGTTGTCGCTTCATTATTATTATTTACCATTTCCAATCTCAATTTACTTCTAAAAAATTCTATTAATAATTTTGATTGTTCCGATGCGAAGTTCAAGTTGAAATCTCCACTTAGCATCATCGGAATTTTATCATGATCTTTATTAAGCATTGCCAAACCCTCAACCGTATATGCTAATAGAATAGAATTTCGTTTCATCGTTTCATCGCCAGATCGGTTTTACTCCTACCGCGTCGATGTTTTACTAAATCGTTCCGTGGTTCCACCGTTTCATCTTTTCATCGTTTAATCGTTTCACCGTTTCATCGCCAGATTGCTTTTACTCCTACCGCGTCGATGTTTTGCTAAATCGTTCCATCGTTTCAGCGTTTCACCGTTTCATCGCCAGATTGGTTTTACCCCTACCGCGTCGATGTTTTACTAAATCGTTCCATCGTTTCATCGTTTAATCGTTTCATCGCCAGATTGGTTTTACTCCTACCGCGTTGAGGTTTTACTAAATCGTTCCATCGTTCAATCGTTTCATCGTTTAATCGTTTCAGCGTTTCACCGTTTCATCGCCAGATTGGCTTTATTCCTACCGCGTCGATGTGTTTTTAAATCGTTCCATCGTTCCATCGTTTCATCGTTTAATCATTTCATCGTTTCATCGTTTCATCGTTTCATCGTTTCATCGTTTCATCGTTTCATCGTTTCATCGTTTCATCGTTTGATCGTTTCATCGCCAGATTGGTTTTACTCCTACCGCGTCGAGGTTTTACGCCTACCGCGTCGAGGTTTTGCGCCGAACACGCTTAAAGAAGTTTCACTTCAAAAATTCAATTCGTTCGGTCCAATTTTTGAAACTATACCTTTTTAAAGGATACACCAATACTTTTGTTCGGCAGTGTACGTCATATAGTTTTGTAGCGAGGTGTAGAATGTGTACAGTGGAATATGTACATTGGAGTTTGTATTGTTACGTTGCCTTATAAACCACCTTTGTAATTACGTCGACGTTTTTTTACCTGGTAGCCTATAAAGAGAAAGTGGAAAACACGTGTACAGCTTCTTGAACATTACCAGGAAAGAAGAACAAGTTTTTCTTTCGAACAGTTGGCCAACTATATGCACGTGTTTTCAAGAGAACATTTGCTATGCAGATGTAAGTATATTGCTTTTACTTAGTTTCCGGAACTCAAGAAACGACGATACGCTGAAAATTTTTCGAAGAAGTTCTAATCGAGACAAGTATCACACCTACCCCACATTTTTAGGTTGTACATATTTGTAAAAGAAATATATTGTAACAAAATTGACAGTGTGATTCTCTGCGTTTTATAGACATCTTTTTTTTTTAAATTTGTACATATAGGAACGGTTTAACGTAATAACTCGTTTCAATTGTATCGCACAGACACAATTGGCTGGGCTTGTTTTAATTGTTTATGACAGATCTGTCACATCAAAATTCTTTTGAAATGATTTGCTTTCATTAGAATGAATCGAGGCTTTGTAATCAGTTTGTATAGTGCTTCTACCCTGCTGTTGACAAGTTTACGCAACGAATAACGGCTCGCGTTTCATATACTGTATTTGCATCGTTTAACAATTCTTATGTTGCCACTGGTTGGTTCCAGTGTCGTCAGATCGCTGAAATCGAGGGGAATACAATTTACCACCTCTCTGATGACCAGAGAAGTATGTAACACGTTGCGCGGCACGTCACGTGACCAGTCTACGGTCTTAGTGGGGGACGTTGGAGTGTGCGCTAGAGTGGAATGGGGTAGTGGAAGGGGAAAAGGGGGAGAGGAAAATCACCCCAGTTTTGGGTTGGTCTGGCAACACTGATCAGGAAATTAACGCGTACGACAAGGGGTTAATTCCAAATATTATTAGTTACTTCAACATTAATTCCAAATATTATTTCTACGCTTTACTTAAAGCTACGATAATAATAACAATAAATTATTTAAATAAAAATAAATTTTTAAAAATACCACGTTTTTAAAACGTTCTAAAAAGTATAAAATAATAATAAATAAAAAAACGGACTAAAAAGTATAAAATAATTCTTAAAAAAACGGACTAAAAAGTATAAAATAATTTGAAACTGAAAACGAAAATTTGAAATTGTGAATTTTGAATAGCTGTGAAAATACTTGTAAGATTTAAAACGAAAAACGTGGGGCGCAAGATAATAGTAAGGAGTGTAGGGAATAGCAGCCGTTGAGAAAACTAACACAACAGCTTATATCATTTGCGGAGCAATAAAATTTTTAGTGATTCAGGTGAACTATTCAGGCATCAATTATCTATTGCATGCGCCCCACGTTTTTCGTTTTAAATCTTACAAGTATTTTCACAGCTATTCAAAATTCACAATCTCAAATTTTTGTTTTTATTTTCAAATTATTTTATACTTTCTAGTCTGTTTTTTTTAAATTATTTTATACTTTTTAGTCCATTTTATTTTTATTTTTTTCAAATTATTTTATACTTATTAGTCTGCTTTTTTTATTTATTATTATTTTATACTTTTTAGACCGTTTTAAAAACGTGGTATTTTTATAAATTTATTTTTATTTGAATAATTATTTTCTGCTTTTTAATCTTGAGTGTGTGAAATTTTTCAATTGATTTCATTTATAATAAATATGTAACAACTACTAAAAAAATTCAGTCTAACGTTTTACTAATATTCTCAAAGTGTCAGTTGACTAAAACTGATACAGTTCAATTTTTAAACATATTCAAATAGATAGCTGCGTTGATGCTATAATACTTTCAACAAATTTAGTAACTTTTTAAAAAAAAATATTTAACGCAAGATATGCAATGACATACCTGGTGATTTGGCGACTTCCCTGTGAAAATCATTATTAAAGAACTGCTCCTTTTTTTGTAGACATTATTTCTGACACTTTCAAACACAGATTTTTGTTAATTTCTAATCTCGTACACGATATTATTATTACCTATATCATACATGCTCTCCAATGTCAAAAGGCTTCCTCTCCTACTTCTTGCACGTATATTTCAATCGATTTGAAACATTTTGATGAAATTATAACAGAAAGGTGTAACAGTTCTTTCACTTGGTAAACAAAGCGATGATGTACTACCGATCGTCTATCATATACTGAGCTCCGTCGGGGCGAAGTGGGTTCGTGGAGTGGGGTAAAGTAGAGAGCGTTGTCGCGCGGAGTGGGGATCGCTGAACGCGATGACCGCGGTGTAACGTTAATAACGGTAAACACATTTAATTGTTATTTCTCTTAAACGGATAGACTTTTTAAAAAATTCTTTTTTGAATATTACATTGTCATCCAGTTCTGAGCTACGTTTCCAATTTCAAGTCTCTAGCTCATCGGGATATTACATTAAAATCAATTTCAAGATTTGTACCGAACAAACAAACAAGAAAGCTAATAAAAACGTGGTAAAAAACGTAAATAAGCTCTTGTCGCTGGAAGAAAAACAACACACACAAGACACGTGTATGTGATGCAACAAATGTTATTGTAGAAACGCCGAGTCAACGAATCCGTGTCCCAGTTTCAAACAAAATCGAGCGGCCAAGGACAAGCGTCGAAGGCTAATAATTGTTATACATTTTGTTTACGAAGTATGAACAGGAATGAAAGCCGGAGGGTATCGCATCGTGCATCGAGCGTTTTTCCAACGAGCAAACACGCCGTGCCAAATTAACAATAATTTGCATTCGTTCGATTATCGAAACGACAACCATTGTAAAGCTCTTCCGTATCGCCGGCCGTTGAAACTAGCAGGACAATACGGGTGTTAAATTGCAGTAAGTGCAATCAATTTAGATTTCCCCGGGAATATTGCACTCCGTTCGATCACCGCTTTGCGCGCAACAACATCGCTGTGGTGCGTTTCGCTCGCTAACGTTTCCTCTGGATATACGGAAATTGCGTTATTGTCGATTACGATCTAAAGCATTGCGAAAATAGGAACGAGAGAAAGAGAGAGAAAGAGAGTGAGAGCAAGGTAGGAAAGCAAGAAACGTAATCCGTGCAAGCATTCTTCGCTAGTTTTAGCGAAACTCTAGTTCCATCGGTTCAACAACGCAACGAGCTGTCGTTAAAAAATTGAAAATACGTTCCCCTGGTGATGTTAAAAAATTACTTTCCACCGAAGTGCACCGGTCTAGACCGACGGAAATAAATATTTTAACCGGTGACAGGACATTAGCGCGCCTCGCAGGATTGAGAAGCGGAAACGACCGACGATCGAGTTCATCGGCTGCTTATTGCTAAATATTTCATACCCGATTCTTCTATTGCGATCGACGTTCGCGTTCTTTGCGAGCCAACCGCTCGAAATCGAGTCTATTGAACGGGTTCTATGTAAAGGCTCGCGACGCAACACTTGTTGAACTGTTAATCGATTTCGGTGTATAGACGTATAGAATCCTGTGAACTAATGCACTTTTTCTTCCTGCACCAAGCAGAATAAATTTTCCAGGAAATATTGAATCTAGTAGTGAATTTAGAACTCAAGTGCTTATAGTGGATTTCGTCTAAAATTTTTCAGTTCAATACCACTCTTTACCTAACATCAATTTTTAAGATACACGTATTTTATTTTTATTTTATTAGCTTACTAGCCTTTCTTTACCATTTAATTCAATGTGTTATGATCACGTCTTTTTAATAGTTTCTTTTGGATGTAGGACGTATAGAATCCTGAGAGCTAATGCACTTTTTCTTCCTGCACCAAGCAGAATAAATTTTCCAGGAAATATTGAATCTAGTAGTGAATTTAGAACCCAAGTGCTTATAGTGGATTTCGTCTAAAATTTTTTAGTTCAATACCACTCTTTACCTAACATCAATTTTTAAGATACACGTATTTTATTTTTATTTTATTAGCTTACTAGCCTTTCTTTACCATTTAATTCAATGTGTTATGATCACGTATTTCTAATAGTTTCTTTTGGATGTAGGACGTATAGAATCCTGAGAACTAATGCACTTTTTCTTCTTGCACCAAGCAGAATAAATTTTCCAGGAAATATTGAATCTAGTAGTGAATTTAGAACTCAAGTGCTTATAGTGGATTTCGTCTAAAATTTTTTAGTTCAATATCACTCTTTATCTAATATCAATTTTTAAGATACACGTATTTTATTTTTTGTTATTAGATTACTAGCCTTTCTTTACCTTTTAATACAAAGTGTTACAATCACGTATTTCTAATAGTTTCTTTTGGATGTAGGACGTATAGAATCCTGAGAGCTAATGCACTTTTTCTTCCTGCACCAAGCAGGATAAATTTGCCAGGAAATATTGAATCTAGTAGTGAATTTAGAACTCAAGTGCTTATAGTGGATTTCATCTAAAATTTTTTAGTTCAATACCACTCTTTATCTAACATCAATTTTTAAGATACACGCATTTTATTTTTTTTTTATTAGCTTACTAGCCTTTCTTTAACATTTAATTCAATGTGTTATGATCACGTCTTTTCAATAGTTTCTTTTGGATGTAGGACGTATAGAATCCTGAGAGCTAATGCACTTTTTCTTCCTGCACCAAGCAGGATAAATTTTCCAGGAAATATTGCATCTAGTAGTGAATTTAGAACTCAAGTGCTTATAGTGGATTTCGTCTAAAATTTTTTAGTTCAATACCACTCTTTATCTGACATCAATTTTTAAGATACACGTATTTTATTTTTTTTTTATTAGCTTACTAGCCTTTCTTTACCATTTAATTCAATGTGTTATGATCACGTCTTTCTAATAGTTTCTTTTGGATATTATAATATTTGTACTAATTAGTTTATAACAGGATAACACTCTTTCATTTTTTCTTCACTTCCCTCTTATTTCTTTTGTGTCTTCTCTGTATACATTCCTGTTTTTAGTACAATTGAAACTTATGTGTGTGGCAGCTACCTCCTACGCTCGTCACGAGATGGACAGACAGATAACGCCTTCCGGCAACTACCTGATTATACATATCTGTAGGATCTCAGGAAAAAGTAAGGCACCGCGCTCCGGGAATCGAACTCGGGCCCTCGCGGTGGTAGCCGATCGACTAACGCGCTCACCCACGGAACCCTCCCGCCTTCTTCCTAATTTCCTACGGTATTTGTGGTCTGGGGGGTCCTAATCCCACACTCGGCCATCCTGCAATGACATTCGCCCTCGAATGTTCATTACAGCGTGATCGTCTTTTTTGTGTATGTTTGGCCTCAGCGCCATCAACACAACCTCGTTTCGTAACTTCACATTTCGTAATTTCGTACTTTGTTTCATCTTCGTCCGTCATCGTCGACATTGTGCGGTGATCGGTGCTCCCCCCATCCCGGACGAGACCCCAAATGTAGGATCTTAGGAAAAATGAGGAATTCCGCGCCGGGAATCGAACCCGGGACCCTCGCGGTTGTAGCCGATCAACTCTTACACGTACCCACGGAACCCTCCTACTTTTCCTAATCTCCATACAGTATTTGGTCTGGGGGGTCCTGATCCCACATATCTAAATGTATTTTTCGATCAGCTACACTATGCAATAATAAAAATAATGTAGTTAAAAAAAACACCGATGACCTTGGTAACTCCGAAAAAAATGACTTTGGGGGAAAAAAAAAATTTCCTGATATTGGTCCTTTGATGCACAATAGAACGTTGCATCCCGAATTATAATAATTTCTAAACGTTAAATATTATATAAAAAATAACATACTTCTCATTTTTCTATAATAGTTTCCTTTTATTCTTCATTAAAGATCTTTATGAACTATTAATTCTATACATTTACATGATTTTCAAAACGTTAATGTATTTAAGTGATTCATTCATTGTATTTAGCAGATCCTTTAAAAATATAATAAGCTTGCTATTTTATTTCGAATTTGTGTATTAAACAAGCATGTTATTTTAGTTTAAGCGTAATAGGATTCTTAATAAAGCATATCAATTTTCCTTTGATTTCTGGTCATAAATTGGTACACCAATCTATACATTGCGCAAACATCCGCAGTTTGCCCATAAGCTATAAATGTATAAACATCCGCACTTTAAACATCAGTATAATTTGTAGGTCAAGTTTTACACAGCCCTCCTAGTTTCGCTCGATCCACCTCCTGCAGTATCGCGTAAACTATAAACGTGTAATGCTTCGTAATATTAATAAATATCGCCATTGTCATCTAAATCTTAAGAACCGCATCTTTCTTTTAAATGGAAACTCCCGTACCCCCTTTCATTATCTTTATCTTGAAACCGACACGTTCTCTTGCACGCGAGTATTATACGCACCCTTATTGTTAGATCAGCAGACTGAAATCTTGAAAAAATTACACATTGTGGTATCTAGGAATTCTAGTAAATTTATTGGGCACTATACTGAACATTTTCCGGTGTAATATTTCACACTATGTTCGCTGAAACATATATGAAAGGGTGTACTATTTAGAAATGGTCTAAATCACTTTAACGAGACTCAACGTGAAGAAAAATATAGAGTAATTTATACATCAACATTTTATGCACAATATTTGAACACCGCCTATCGGCTATAAAATGGCGTTTGAATTTCTGACATTCATGGATTTGTTTCAAAATTATGATAATTTATTTCCCAATATTCCATCAATTGCATATCTCGCTTCATCTGCTTCTTTTTATAATGTTTCTATTATATACCAAGTAAATAATTGTACTTTTACAATTTGTTGAAGTCTGCGGAATTCTACATGAGTTTCTTATGATATTGTACACATTGAAATAAAATATTGTTTAGTATTAATAGCAGATATTGCCAGAGACATATATAGTGTCATACGGTTAAACTGTACTTTGGAGGACCAATTTTTTAAAACTTTTTTTTATGCAGTCCTATAGATTTCGACGAGAAAACACCGAAAATGAATGTCTTATTGCTAGGAGTTCACTGGTTCAGAAGTTATACGCGTGTAAAGTTGAGCACTTTTAACTAAACCCAAACCAACTTGGACTATACCGCTCAGTACTACTTAGCCGATGCACTGAACTGTACCACCCAACGAGTATCCAATATAGCGACGCTCTATCCTATTAAAAATGCTAAAAATAGTTCATGTTTACACGTGTATAACTTTTCAACCAGTGAACTCCGGTAACCAAAACTTGAATTTCGTGTACTAAAACTTACACGCCTATCATTTTCTCGTCAAAATGTGTAGCATCACATACAGAAAACCTGAAAATTTTTGGTTCCCTAAAGTACAGTTCAGCCTGCCATACTACAAACATATTTCATTTGAATTTATATGAAAGTTTAATGTGAAGCTTACACAAATGATAAGTGAAATAATAAATGGTGGTTTTGGTCACATGGAATTTTATTTAAATCATTTTTTGAAGGTTGATGTTAATGCTTTACCATACTCCTCTGAATTAATGTTGCAGCCAATTTCCTAATTTTAACATTGACCTAATATCCTTGTATATCACGAGTACACTCTTTACGAATTAAAATTACTAAAAATTAATTTCTTGCTATTTCCATTAAAATTTCGATAAAAAATATATTCGTAGTACTCTGCCATTTTAGAATATTTTTAGGCAACGATAAAATAAAAAACCAACAAGTGTGTACAATTAAATATACAATTAGTCAGACCTCTTCAAAGATTGAGGTACGCAGCCCACAGGTTAATTATCCGTCAATGAGCAAAGCTGCATATTCCGCGAAATAAATCCGATGAAAATAATTTCCGGTAGCATCGTCGATGAAACAATCTCATTATCCATAACAACGTTCTCGTTTGGTTTTGTTGTTCCTCAGAGGAAGCAGGGGATCCTTGGTCACATCATTAGAGATGCAGCTTTCGAACATGAGCGCGTTGTTTCGTGAACGATGAAACGCGTAACCGCGAAGTTCCCTCTTTCGTTGGTTGTTCGACAGCTTAACTGATAAGACAGAGGATGATTACGAAGACAGCCCTGAGGGAAACAATGGAAACCAATCGATCTCTGAACGTGTAATCGGAATTCGAAGTCTTTGAGGCGGTTTCCAGGAAAATTTCAGAAACGCGATACGTCGGCCTGCTTGCGATTGCATTTTGCATTTTCTGCAGCTGCACGGCGCCACGGCATGTAAATATTTCCTGTACTCGGAGACCCGCTGGTTCATAAGCAACAATATTGACTTTAACAAGCCGTTACGAACGAAACCACTCCGCCGCGTTCCATAAATCAATCCGTTCGCCGAAAATACGCGCGCGATTCGCCCGCGAAATAACGCGCCTATGATCTTAACCCTTTGCGCTCGAGTGGTGATTGTGAGTCACCATTGAAAATTGCTATACACTGTTCAAAACATTTTTCATATTTTGAAATTTGGTTGTATTTAATAAATTATTGAATATTTAAATACTGTCACGAGTAAATTGCATCAGTCTCATATGCGGTTATTTAAAATATCTTCAATACTTATTTCAATTTCTAACCACACACGACGACGTTGAAATAAATAATATCGATTTCTAGAACAATCTTTCCATTTTTTCAAGCGCCAAACATTAATCTTCTCTTCCATTTCATTAGATATTGCGTTTATATATTTCAATTTATTTTCTAAAGAAGGAAACATTTTTTAATAAATATTTGAATATACATTAAGTTTGGCTGAACTTTCTTTTGGAGGACCAGATGCTTTTAACTTTTTTGAAGTCTTTTTTAACTCTTTTTTATGTAATCCTCTAGATATCAATGCAAACATTACGAAAATATAAGTATTATTGTTAGGAATTCACTGGCTTATAAACAGAAGCAATTTTAAGCATTTTTGACAGGTTAGAGCGTCGCTATATGGTATATTCGTTGGGTGGTAGACGTTGGACTGTTGAGCGCATGTGCTGGATAGATGGTGGGTGTTCAGCATATCGGCTAAATAGTACTTAGTGGTATAGTCCAAGTTGGTTTGGGGTTAGTTAAAAGTGCTTAACTTTACACGCGTATAACTTCTGAACCAGTGAACTCCTAGCAATGAGACTTTCATTTTCGGTGTTTTCTCGACGAAATCTATAGGACTGTGCAAAAAAAGTTAAAAAAAATTGGTCCTCCAAAAGAAAGTTAACCTTAACTTTTTATTAAAACTGGCATTATACATAGCTTCGTTGAAATTCCCCTTATTGAAGGTATAACAAACATTATTCAAGACTCGTCCACTACGTATATTGAACAAACAAGCTGATTTTCTAGTAATTAGGTTTGTGATGTGTACTCAATTTTTACGAATCCACTATCGATTTTTTCAGGAATTAATAGTTGCACTTACATAGTTTACTTGACACTTTAAACGCAGGGCACTTTTACCTCGCTCTCCATTTCACTTTTCATTTTCGATTAAATAGAAAAATACTTCAGCGAATATGCAAAAGATTTCCTGAACCCATTTCTGTTTAACCTGTTCCAATAAAATTTATTATGATGTTTTGAAAATTTTATAATATTATATTTTGTTTTTTAAATTCAAGACCATCAGATAGCGTTTACCGCGTTAACGACAGATGATATCACCGAACAATTACATAAAAATCGGACAACAATAAATTCGAATTTTATCGATAAATTATATTTATCGATGCGTCGTGTTTGTTTATGGTGGTTCAACGAATCTCTCGAACGATAAACCATGAATGGAAAAAATTCGTTAAACCGTGATATTTAGAGGAAGATATTGGTGCTTTTTACAATGTGCATTACGCCGAGAGGAAGAAGGGGATGGAAAAAGAGCACGTGCCTTCCCCTGACCGTCGACAAACCCTCGCCGCGCCGTTCCAACCCCACGACGCGCCGGCATTCTTGCGGTAATATGTGTGAAATTGCGAGGGGTGCATTTTTAGCTCTGCATTTTGAGATTGCATTCCGGGAATAGTCTCAAATTTCTGCCCTTCCGTTGTTCGCGCGACCGCAAATTTTACGGGAGCGAGACTTCAGACCCGTTCTACGCCCCACAAGCGCATGAATTTCCTGGAACAAAGGGGACGAAGGGGAATATTTCTTTCGTGGTGCGATCTCGTGTGGATGGCAATTAATCCTGCACCATCCCCTTTCTTTTCTTTTTCATTGGGCATCGAATAGTTTTCCGTGACCTTTGCAGTGGCGGACATGTAGTTCCGTCGGTCGCATTTCGTTTCGAGTGTTTCTGGGATTATTTGGGATTATTATTTATTTGAAGTGGGTGGTAAAATTATTAGAGCTGTTTGTAGATTGCCAAATTTTATACAAAATAAAAATGTTCTATGTCAATTATAATGATTGAAGATGAAGTAGTAGAAATGTATTTCTTCTTTTAACACTAGGTTTACGGGATCCGTCAATTTGACGGATTTCAAATTTTGAAATGAAATACCTCAAAAACCATAGCATTGATTCGAACCATTTTGCATCGTAAATTAATCACTTCATTCAAAGAATTTATACACACAATTATTTTTTCCTAAAGCTTTCTAATCTTTGAAATTTCTATGTAGTATACCTATCTCTACGAGCACCCGTCAAATTGACGGCTAAACGAAAATACGCATTTTCTTTAAAAAATCGATTTATTTAAATTAAGTCTGAATTGAATAGGTATATAAGAAACGACCGTAAACCTAGTGTTAATAACCTTGGTGAGTCGAGAATATCGTAAAATTGAATTCTTTCAAGTCGAAGCGCGTTGATATGTCACCTATGTATTTATATTAAAAATGCATAAAATCCGTAGCCTAGATATTTGTATAATTTGTATAAATGTAGATTGCCGACTTATGTAGAAAATAAAATATTGTATGTCAATTATAATGGATGAAGATGAAGTAGAAATGTATTTCTTCTTTTAATAATCTTGATGAGTCGAGAATATCGTAAAATTGAATTCATTCAAGTCTAAACGCGTTGGTATGTCACCTATGTATTTATATTAAAAATACATGAAATCCGCAGCTTAGATATTTGTATAATTTGTATAAATGTAGATTGTAGATCGACAATGAATAATTTTTTAATGAGAACCTAGTTGCAGCTAATTGTTTTTCTTATCCTTTGAACTATTGGGGATTGTGTAGTGTTGTAGGAAAGCTTACCAGTCGTGAGAACAAAGAGATGTGGAAATACGATTAGGAATACAGCTGCACTCAGTTCTTTTTATTTTCTTATGAATTATTCATGATTGGAGATTGCTGTAGGCAAGATTATCCAACGTGTGAACAAAGAGATATTTTTTATTCATAGGTAATAATTATTTAATCATCCATTGTGTTATATGGCAGAAATACGATTAAAAACACAGCTGTAATGAATTCATTTTATTTTCTTATAAATCATTCATAATTGTAAATTGTTAGGAGCAAAATTTGCTTTCGATTAAACGAGGAATTGTAATTTTTATGTAGCGGCAATAATTATTTAATCTTCCACTATATTATATAGTAATATTACGATTAGAAATGCGTACGTTCGAAGAGAGATTGATGAGGGAATTCATAATAAACGTAAGAAGTCATGTGTAAGATATAAATGAGGATTCTCATGCAAAATTAAAAGTTTTTGCAGAAATCGTGAGAAATAAGAGACAGATAGACGTTCTATTCTGTTTTTAATCATTTTATCTAATTTATCTATAATAGTTAGCCTTCTCTATCTCTAGTGTATTTATCTAATAAATATTGTCTCACTTATTTTGCAGTTCTTTAGAAGCCTTACATCAATATTGAGGTTCGAGGTTTTAGGTTGAAGGTTGAAGGTTGAAGGTTGATGGTTGATGGTTGAAGGTTGAAGGTTGAAGGTTGGATGTGGAATGTTGAATGTTGAATGTTGAATGTTGAATGTTGAATGTTGAATGTTGAATGTTGATGTTTGGAGGTTGAAGGTCGTAGGTCGAAGATTGAAGCTTGAAGGTTGAAGGTTGAATGTTGAATGTTGAATGTTGAATGTTGAATGTTGAATGTTGAATGTTGAATGTTGAATGTTGAATGTAGAATGTTGAATGTTGAATGTTGAATGTTGAATGTTGAATGTTGAATGTTGAATGTTGAATGTTGAATGTTGAATGTTGAATGTTGAATGTTGAATGTTGAATGTTGAATGTTAAATGTTGAATGTTGAATGTTGAATGTTGAATGTTGAATGTTGAATGTTGAATGTTGAATGTTGAATGTTAAATGTTGAATGTTGAATGTTGAATGTTGTATGTTGAATGTTGAATGTTGAATGTTGACGTTTGGAGGTTGAAGGTCGTAGGTCGAAGATTGAAGCTTGAAGGTTGAAGGTTGAAGGTTGAAGCTTGAATCTGGGAGGACTATTACATTCAGTGATCCGCATTCAATGATTATGATTTAATATTTAAGGTTTAAGATTTAAAGTGACTGTGTGCAAGTGTTTTAGGTTTGTATATATTGTTTACTGTACATAAAAGGTCCATTACATTATACTCTCACTTCCCAGTTATTAAATAAAATAAAACAAGTTTTCATCTTTTTCTTATCAAACATCAAATTACGAATTAAATATATCAAACAGACAACATCTCATTCTACCAAGAAACACGACAAATCTTTCTCTAAAGTTTTTCCTCTCGCGCTACAAGAATAAATAACGAGGTTCCTGTGCCCTAACGAACTTCACATAAATGTTTGTTGCGACCGACTCGACCCTCCTAAAGTTTCGAGTGGGCACCTTGAGCGTTTTAAATTTCGGTACAAGCCGCGTCGAGCATCGTTGCTAGATCAAAGAAGAAACGTCAATTACGATACTTAACGGTAATAACGATCAATTGAATTAATTCGTATCGACGACTCCTTGAAATGCTATCTCGTGGATTATGATACTACGCGACGTTACATTACATATTCGCTATTCAAATTAGCCATTAATATACCGAGACCGCAGGATTCCAAAGTAAAGAAATTCACCCTCGGATCGCTTTTTCCAGCGGAGAAAAATGAAAACGCTCGGCCCCAGACGATCGTGAAATTCTCTACGGTGCTATTAGATAAGTATAATAGTTTAGGCGATCGAGAATGAAATGGTGAACACGAGAGAGGAGAGGAGCGAGCAAGAATTGACCACGGCTGTAACACGGCGAATTAAAGCGCGAAAAGTAAACACCGCGGGAAACGAAGTGAAAATGGGTCGACGGCCGCAGCTGTACGCTCGCAGGAAACTGTTATTACGGAAGTTTATAGCGACGACGTCATAATAAAGATTGCGATCTTTAATGTAAGCATGAATATGGACATCATTGCGCTGCACGCGCACTTTCAAAGGAACGTGCCGCAGCATTTTCCTAGATAAAACGAAATGGCGCGCCACTGCGGCGTATTAATGAATGCTCGAATTAAATAACGCGGTCCAACCGCTGTGCTGGCCAGAAGCTCCTTTTAACGGGAATCATTCTACTGTTCGCTGATAACCATTCGCCAGCATTCGAGGATCAACATTCTTCATAATATTCATCGTCGAATATTAACACTTTATTTATCGGAATTCTATCAATAGGATGTTCAGTAGTGTCCTCTACTAAAAAGATGCTTTTCTTTTACAATAGAATCCGAAACGAAATTCTTAGATAACTGGGGGTGACTTCTTGGTTCATGATTAACACTATTCCTACCACGACCGGTCAAATGACCGTTTATAAAATTTCGATTAGAATTTCCTATATACAACGTAATTGAATCGCCTTTAACACTAGGTTTACGGAGCATTAAAATTGATTATTTTACATTGCTCTATAAAAATAATAAAATTGTATTTACTTAGAACTTTAGCGATTTTTATTGTAATATGTACACAAGAAAATAAATCTATTTAATAAGTCCTCACGAATGCCTCCTTACACTCTTAAGGGTGGGGACTCCTGCGCGCACCGCTCCAAGCGGCCGCTAGGGGAAGCTCGAATGAGAATGTGTGGCACTCACACACTCCGCTAGATTATCCTATACGTATACGAGCAGAGAGAAAACTCGTACGAGATTTCAAGCTAGTTCAGGTTCCGCGGCGCCACTTTTCACGGCGAAAAAAACGCAAAAGTAGGAGTTTTGAGTATACACGTCCACTAAATGAAAGATAAATCTAGTGCCCTTGACTATAGAGACAGCCTACTTTTGCGATATTGAGGCGTACTTTGGGATATTCGGCAGCATGTTGCCCATCAGAAATCGTTGTAGGCCGCGTGACGTCACGGCATGTTGAATCTTTAAGTATCTGGAGATTTAGGATTCTTATAGAGACACCTGGATGCACGCCCGCTAGCGAGGGCACATACAATGTTGATGAAACGTCCATTATGTTATTTATTTACGTATGTTAGGCGTAAAAAGTAGACTTCGAGAAAGACATAGTTCCGTCATTTGTCGCTACGAGCGCTGGTATCTGTATTAGAAGTCTACTTTTTACCCCTAAAATACGTAAATAAATAACATAATAGACGTTTGTCGGTAAGGTAGAGAGTGACATTACAATGGTAAACAAATTTTTCTCTAGTAGCTAAAAATCCTTCTGACAATCATCATTTTAGTCAAAATGGAACCTATTTCCAAAATATCATTATTTGTAAAGTTAAAACTAAACATTAGACATTAAACAACAAAAAAATGAATGAAAGTTGTACAATATATACTCCATCAAATCAGGTATTCATTGAAAACTGAGGCCCATTCAATTTGCTCAAAAACAATTCTCAAATTCACATTACTTTCAGATTATTAGCTGGACACGATTCTGTAACAAAAATCTGCTTGCACTTTAAAAGGGTACACCAAGAGCTAAACGAAAAAACAGTGTAACAAAAGATTCTTAAAATTCTCATTACTTTCAGACTATTAGCTGGACACGATCCTGTAACAAAAGTTTTCTTGCACTTTAAAAAGGGTACACCAAGAGCTAAACGAAAAAACAGTGTAACAAAAGATTCTTAAAATTCACATTACTTTCAGACTATTAGCTGGACACGATCCTGTAACGAAAGTTTTCTTGCACTTTAAAAGGGTACACCAAGAGCTAAACAAAAAAAAAATGTAACGATCGATTCTTAAAATTCACGTTTTTGTCAGACTGTTAACTTGGCACGATCCTTGAACAAATATCTCCATTGCATCTTAAAGGGGACACCAGAGGCCATCAAAAAACAGTATTACAGTCAACAAAGTGCCATTATCGATCGGACAGAGTTTTTAGCGAAATTAGCAAACAGGAAGACAATTATCCTGTACGTGTTGCGGTGGCAGTGCTCGTATTCTCATCGAGGACGAGCGCATTTTGAAATTCGACGAGGTATCGAGTGCTTTCCCGCGGATCGGAGGCGCGACAATTCGAGAGCGAGAAAGTCGCGGGCACGCTTGTTGATCCCATTGACAGAGAGAAAGACAGAGAGAGAGAGAGAGAAAGAGAGAGAGAGAGAGAGAGAGAGAGAGAGAGAGAGCCACCGTTAATTTCGATGTTCCGCCGGTGTTAATATTTCCCGAGTTGTTGCTCGACCCATCGGGCTCCAGCGTGTTTGAACAACATTACCGGTATATCGCCGGTACGTGCCACGAGCTCGATCTTTTCCGATACCGTGGTCGAACGGAAACATCGACGCTCCTCGATTTCCCGTTACAAACGCGGCCGTGAGTAAACAGCGAACTGGCCGTCGCTCTGCGAATTCTTTCGCGCGATTGTTGTGATTGAAAGGTTCAAAGATGAAAAGGGATCGCGCGATCACGAGTGTTTGTTTACCGAGCAGGAATTTGGTTCTCTGGTTCGCCGCGATCATGCGCGTTGCTATCCTCTTACCGGAAATTATTTAATCCGGTGGATACATGGATCATCATTCAAAATATTTGGGTTCTGTACCAATTTTCATTTGTTGGTCTGTAATATTGTTCACGGCGACGAACATTTATTTGCAGAATTGTCGGAGATTTTTTTTATTTAGAGCTTTATGTTGCATAAACTGTTAGGTTATTAGCGACATCATGAGTAAGAGTAGGTTACATTATTTGATTTGTCAATTTGTTGGTTTCCTTAGTAAAATCAAGTAAATCTTTTATTTCTTTATATTTTAAGTCGGGCAGTTCCAACCAGTAGCTCCGGAGCTATTCGAGGCTCCTTCCTCGCTTAAGTTCTTCCCCCACTCTTAGACTTCATCGTTATAATGTATAGTAGTGGGAAGCTCCCACCACGAGATCCGCGCGGCGCGCGCAGCACTCACTAACTCTACGGCTGTACGTAGTAGTGGGAAGAGGTTCGATGTTGGGGACCTTAAGGTCATAGGGGAGGATTAACTAGTTAGCTGTTTTTGACGAGTATACTCGTCATGAAGAAATGGCACAGTTTTTTGATATGACGAATATACTCGTCATCCGTCAAAAGTAGGTACAATTTGCTGTTTACATTGCAATTTCAGTGAAAACTAAAATATATTATTAACTTTCAAGATGTTTTGAATATTTGGAGGCCAAGACGAAATAAAACGCACAAGTAGGAAAATATAAATAATTATTATGAAAAAACTGTGTACAGTGTGCACAGACAGAAAAATTAAAAACAATTCTACACAAATGTCGCTGTGATTTCATTCTTGCGTATGAAGAACTCATAGACGGTTGTGATTAATTTGAAGCATTAAGAGTGGCCTGATGTGTCTAATGGTGTTTGCGAGCACTTTCGTCGAAGCTCCAAAAGACGGAAAAACAGAAGAAATTGGTGCACGACGAGTTCGCCACCATCGAACACCATCGCGGTTAGGGGGTTTGACCCCGACGATGCCAGGCGACGGTAATTTGTGCCGCGACAATTGTCCCCGCGGGAGCTGTTCGGCATTGCGCCTATGTACACAAACACCATAGCCACGCGAATGGAAACGCTCACACATAAACAAGAAACAGAGAGAGACATAGACACATAGAGGGACTAAAGAAGGGAGAAAGAATATCGTAGGGAGACAGAGATAGAGAGAGATTGAGAGAGATGGAATGAGAGAGTGGGGTGAGGGTGGGGGGAGGGGAGGAGGAAAATGACGCGCCGCAGCGAGTGGATTGGTAGGGAAAGCGTGCAAGACCGTGGAATGGAAATGTGCACGAGGATAGATAAGAATAAAAGCGGGGAAGTAAACAAAGATAGGAGGGAAGTCATGGGATAAGAGGAAAAGTGCTCGCAGGAGAAAGAAATTGATTAAGCGACGACGGTGAAATTGAAACGGAAGGGAGCACTCGGGAAGAAAATTTTATTCCACCGGTTTGGGGAATTATGAAACACAGTTAAATTCCTTCTCGTTTTTATTTGTTAATAAATTTTATTAAACGGCTAACTTTTTCGGAATTCCAACACTTTTCCACTCATGCCCTGTTCCTTGCCATTCGTAATTGGATCACCTCGAACTTTGCAGCTATAGTTACTCCCATTAGTATTCGGACACAATACTATTTCTTTATCTTTTGGTTTGTTTAAGGTAACGTGATTCAGGTGTCGTGACACTTATTGTACAAAAATATTCGTCATTTTTTACCGATCAAAAAAACTCAAGCAATTTTTTCTTAACAATAACATTTGTTAATACAATAGATTTTTGCACGGAACGCAAAGAATGTTCAATTTCCGTACCTCGTTTCAATTATTCTGACTTTTTGCATTCAACAATATTTCAAGGTCACGATATGGTAATTTTTCTAATTTGTCTTGATGGCTGCTGCGATGTTGCATTATAAAATGCATATGTTAATCCTTAGCACTCGAACGATGACACTGAGGCGCCACTACAAATTGCTCCACCATTGTTCAGAATATGGTTTACATAATTAAATTTGTTTATATGTAATAAATTACTAAACATTTAAATATTGTATGAGGTACTATATCAGTTTCGTACGCATATAATGAAAAAAATTATATAGAATGGAAATATTCTAGGTTAAAAGAAATGTTTGGTTTTTTTAGTTGAAATAGCTCCGAGTGCAAAGAGTTAACATAGATAAAAATGTCGACGATTTTGGAAACCGAGTAAAAGTGACCTTGGAAAAACAATCATACAAGAAAATGTTCTTGTCCTCTTACGATTTTTTGATCGGAAATAATGCCGAAGATATTAAGGTATTATCCACGTTAAACGAAACACTTTGTATAACAAGAATTGTAGGGCTGGTATTTCGCAGGTTCAAAAACGAATTGTTGCGTGAGAACGCATATGTGGGTTCATAGCCAAAAACGAATGGTTATGTGAAAACGCATATGTGGGTTCATAACCTAAACCGAATGGTTGCGTGAGAACGCATATGTGGGTTCATAGCCAAAAACGAATGGTTATGTGAAAACGCATATGTGGGTTCATAGCCAAAAACGAATGGTTATGTGAAAACGCATATGTGGGTTCATAGCCAAAAACGAATGGTTGTGTGAGAACCCATATATGCGTTCATAACCTAAACCGAATGGTTGCGTGAGAACGTATATGTGGGTTCATAGCCAAAAACGAATGGTTATGTGAAAACGCATATGTGGGTTCATAGCCAAAAACGAATGGTTGTGTGAGAACCCATATATGGGTTCATAGCGCTCAAAGGGTTAATAACGTAGATTAATCGTTATTACCAATCTTATGTTCGCGACACAAAGCGAATTACAAAGCAGTGTTATTTATATCAAAGTGTTTATTGCTACTTTATTAATCAGACATAACCTATACCTGTTCCAGACCTAACTCACACCATCAATTACAATTTTTTGTTTTCCACGAATAGACGAAATAACTTCTGTGACTCCTTCAAAATTAATCTGGCTTGTCGAAGTCATTGCATTAGTTTTACGAACAATTTAACGCAACGATCACGTACCAAAGCAGAAAACGTACTCACACATATTAGCATTACAAATTCGGATCTATAATAACAAGAATTTCTTATGTAGTTATCAGTTCGTGGAAACGAAGGAATTCAGACCTGTTGGTAAATACGGAATGTTGATTGTTCGGGATTAATTCAAATATTGTTCGGGATTAATTCGAATATAAGTCGCGGATTAAGTGTAATGCGAATTACGAACATATTTCTCACGAGTTGTTTATGGTTGAACTCGTGTTCGACCTCGGCATCGCCGCTTCGCTCTAATTTTGCGTTCGCGACAAAAACCGTGCGCATTGTTTCGCACCTGTTAGACTGCGAGCGCACAGTTTTTATACGACATGTTTGTACAGTCGACCGCTCCCAAGGATTGTCACGCACTCCCTCTCTTCAAAAATGCTAATTAGGTTAGCCAATCATGGCATTGTCGATAATTTCGGAGAAGCGCGACAATCCCTGGCAACGGCCACTTCGATTCCAGTCTCTCTAGGAAGCAGTCGATTTTCTCTCGCGACCTCTCACATTTCGTTCGGCGACTGCTTCCCTTCAATTCATTGCAAGTTCTGTTTAAGTATATTTAGTTCGTTTATTACTGTTGTTTCATTTGTACATATAGTTCACAAAGTTCGATTAAATCTCTAGCCAAATCATCTCAATACAGTCCACTCTCTTTATATTCATTCGCGTGACCGCGCTTCACATTCACCTCCACCTTCCATCTTCCGGCTGCACGCACAGCGCTGTGCGATTCCGGCGACCCTCTGGAGCTCTCGCCAAATCTCGAGCGGAGTCCCCAACATTGATGAAAACATCTGTCGAAGATATGACCGTGTCGACGAAAACATAGTGTCGACGAAAATTAATGTCGGTCAAATCGCATCGATGAAATCAGTGTCGGCGAACTGAGTTGTCGACAATTCCATGGTAACCCGGTATCTGGTCGGGAGTCTGACTCGCGATATTCATGTTTGGCCCAAGTATCTGTTCGCGAGTCTGACTCGCGATATTCGTGTTTGGGCCAAAATCTTCATCGCGAGTCTGACTCGTTAAAGTACGGGAAGGGGTTAAAGAGAAGTCTATCAAGAGTGTCCAACAACATTTCATCAAACAATGAAATCGCTTCCAATAAAACGGAATAAAATCGGCATCGATCGAGGTTCGTGATCGAAACGGGATATGTTTGAACAATCTTGAGCATTGGGGAACCTCGGTGTTCGCGTTAAGCGATAAAAAAAGCGAGCAAAAAGGGGTCTCCGAAAGCGGAAGTACGTTTGTCTTGGCATGGCGTAGCGTCGACGTGATCGGAACTGTGCCCGGCAAACCGTGAAGAGCCCTCGAGCTTTTCCAGTCGTGGAATTCCGCGGAAGAAAGGCCACCCTCGTGGACGGACATGGTTAGGTGCAGGCTAGAAAACGAAGCCAAGCCGAACCGGCTCTGCTCGGGATCGCATCGATGCAACGACGACGAAGAGAACCAGCCGTTCGTGCAGCGGTACCGCGTGCATTTTTCTCAATGCGCACACTGCGTAAATATGGCCGCGTGGGTAACGGCGCGCACGCGGCGAGGGCAACGACGCGAGCGGAGCTTTTCACGTGCCGATACGCGTACAAGCGGTCTCGTCATCCGAAACATCCGCACTCGATCGACCCGCGTTTCAAGCGCGGGTACTCGCCCGTTGTACCCGCTCGTCGAATCCCAGCGTATACTGGGTGACGCGGTTCAACCCCATCGCCGACGAGGAGTCCTTTAAATATTAATCCTTGCGCGCAGTGAGACAAATTAACTTGTCGGCGAACAAAAGTCTGTAATGTTGGTTATGTCCCGTTAATTTGAATGGTATTTGTGGACTCAGTATCCAGGTATTCACTTTATTATCAGTATGCTGCGAATGTTTATGCAAAATCCTTCGGACGCACATTGAGACAAATCGACTTGACGGCGAACAAATGTCTGTAATGTTGGTATGTACCGTTAATTTGAGTGGTATTTGTGGACTCAGTATTCAGGTAATCAATTTATTATCAATATGTTGCGATGTTTATGCAAAATCCTTCAGACGCACAGTGAGACAAATCGACTTGACGGCGAACAAATGTCTGTAATGTTGGTTATGTACCGTTAATTTGAGTGGTATTTGTGGACTTAGTATCCAGGTATTCACTTTACTATCAGTATGCTGCGAATGTTTATGCAAAATCCTTGGGACACACAGTGAGACAAATCGACTTGACGGCGAACAAATGTCTGTAATGTTGATATGTGCCGTTAATTTGAATGGTATTTGTGGACTCAGTATTCTTGTATTCAATTTATTATCAGTATGCTGCGATGTTTATGCAAAATCCTTCGGACGCACAGTGAGACAAATCGACTTGACGGCGAACAAATGTCTGTAATGTTGGTATGCACCGTTAATTTGAATGGTATTTGTGGACTCAATATCCAGGTATTCACTTTATTATCAGTATGCTGCGAATGTTTATGGAAAATAAGAATTTTCTGCATCGATTGTAAAAAATTGGACCCTCGTGAGAAGTTCTTTTTTCCCTTAATAATTTTAATAAATTAATAATAATATATATAGATGTCTATATATTTTCAAAACCTTTTTACTATTTTAAATTGAATATAACCATTTTTGCCATAAATGAACGTACGTAAACGAACGTAATATGAAGGGTTTTCCAATAAGAGCTTTCGAATGTTTGTAGGATGTGTTTGTCATATGGTAACATATTTCCGATATTTGAGGCAACATTACCATTTTATTACAATTCCAGTCATGGAACGATACACGGTAGAACCATGTGTTTACTTCGTTAAAAGTTATTACGAAAATTCTTGTTCTGTGAGAGAAGCATCAGGGCAGAATTCTTTCACGAAATGATGATATGAGTAAGCCAACAAAGTCATATGATTTGACACATTTTCGTGTCCAGTGACCGATCAACGACATACAATGTAAGCAGATGGGGAATTGCGCAAGAATAAAAATTTAAACTTTTACATTTTCCAATATTCTTACATAAAAGTATTACGAATGAATTGAGGAGCTCCTCCCTATGAAAATAAGTCCAAACACGACACCATTCCAACTATTTTCAATAATATTATAATTTTTATCATTGCATTACGTATCAATAAAAAATGTCCGAATACACTCGAGTTTGGACTCATTTTCATCGGGTGAAGCTCCTCAATTCATTCGTAATAATTGTATGTAAGAATATTGAAAAATGTAAAAGTTTAAATTTTCATTCTTGCGCAATTCTGCATCTACTTACATTGTATGCCGTTGATTGGTCGTTGGTTTTTGAAGTTCAGCGCTCGGTGCTAGTGTTGGGATATTGCGTGCTTTTTCTCGCGCATGCGCGTACAAAATAGTGACGTATCTATATTTTAGCAAAAGTAGGGGGAAAGTGCCAGAAAAGTCGTAAACATTACGACGATACGAGTGAGCTGCGAATTTGAGGTAAGTTATTATTAACACACATTTTACACATTAATTTTTTAAAATCAATACATCAAAAATTTTACTAAGCTATGCGGGGTGACCAAGGTACCCCATTTTAGCCTAATTCTCTACCTTACTGACGCTAAAATCTCGCGCATGCGCGAGAAAAAGCACACAATATCCCAACACTGCTCGGTACTCGGCGCCAGTGTTGCCAGATCCACCGAAAAATCCCCCCTCTCCTCCTTTTCCCCTTCCACTATCCCGTTCCACTCCTGAGTGCACTCCGACGTCCCCCACTAAGGCTGTAGACTGGTCACGTGACATGCCACGCAACGCGTTACATATTACTCTAGTCATCAGAGAGATGGTAAACTGTATTCCCCTAAATTTAACCGATCTGGCAACACTGCTCGGGGTTCGGGCCTCGATAAAAGTTATTCGAATAGTTACTACGAATAATTATTTTGCCCATCTCTGGTTTCATGTGCAACGACTTGATAATACATTTTATCCTATAAGAGCATCGCTAAAAGTCATGGACAAAAATGATTTATTATAAATATTAGTACAGTATTTCATCGATAACTGTCCACAACACGGGTTCGGCCAGGGACAGTTGTCGGCCAGGGACAGTTATCGGCCAGGCATACTACTCTTTGACTTTTGCCGAACGTAGAGAAGGACAGCCGAGCTCGAGAGGCCTCGGTCACCGAGAAATGTAAACATACCTAATCCGAATTTCCAACTTGTTTATTATTCATTATTTTTTTATGGGACTTCGATGACCATATTTGTGTCATTTCTTTAATAAAAATCATACCAAATATGATATAATTCCGATAATATTTACTTGTGTAATAGACAATTAAACGCCCGAAACTTTAATTGTCTATTACACAAGTAAATATCATCGGAATTATATCATATTTGGTATCATTTTTATTAGAAAAATGCCACAAATATATTCATCGAAGTCCCATAAAAAAATAATGAATAATAAAGAAGTTGGAAATTCGGATTAGCGTGGTCTCACCGATATACCCGAGCCGCATGTTGTTATATTTCTCGGCGACCGAGGCCTCTCGAGCTTCGCGGCCCCTCAAGGGGGTACACCCCGCAGTAGTGGGGATATCTGCGGGACAATTAGGTGCGAGACATTTGGGACAATTACCGATGAAATATTGCATGTCGGTAGGTTTCAAGTGTCGCGGACTGGTTACGCGTGTATTGACAGACGTGATGTAACCGGGGGCTGAAAGAAGAGCCGGGCTCTGCTCGAGCACCTTATATCCCTGTAATACCAAACTTTCGTAATATGTTGCACGGCGAGAAACAAGATTTAGATGCTCAGAGTTGTCGGAAGTAACAAAGTTGCGTATCCCTTCCGACCGATATGAGGGAAAGAAGCCGGAAAGAACGTGCTCGCGAGCCGGTTCCCGTCGTCGTCGGCACGAAAACAAAAGAACGACAGCGAACGTTCTCCCCGGTAAGCCGCGAACAGTTATTACACGTCTACCCACGAAAATACCGGCTGCTTAACGAACCTATTCAATTTATCATCTCGCACGGTTCCATTACACGATCCAATTAGCAGGCTCCCAAAGGCGGAGGACACATAATTCTTGTTAACTCTCTTGCCCGAAGTCTCTGCCGTTCGTTACACCAACTAATTAATTACCGGGAATTTTTTCCTCTTTAACTACGACATTGTAGAATTACAACAGACACTTTTCGTTACGTTTTTTTTTTTTCTTCCGGTGAACAACGGGCGAAACTTTGAATTTATATGTATATTTACATTTTCCGACGATAAGATGATTAATTCTTTTCAGAAAGGCACGCGTGGATCATTGAATTTTCATCGCTCGCCGTGGCCCCTATTAAATTTCAATTCGCGAACTTTAAAGCTCCTCGAGTAGCTTCGGACCGGCCCCAGAAGAACGGCTACCATTTAATTCCAAATTTTCCGGAAAGTTCCGTCAGCCATTTCGGTCTCTAGCGACTAAGAATTTCTAATACCGCTTAATGGGCGAATTATACATTTTTAATAGTAAGACTCACTGTTACTAGCTTTTGTTTTATCGATTTGTGTGGTAACGTTAACGGATTACTTATTGGAGCATATTTAAAACAGGACAGAAGTTAAAAGAGTCGGAGGACATTGATATTAACCCCTTGTCGTATTTTAACGAGTCAGACTCGTGATGAAGATTTTCAACAAAGACAAACCAATATAAATTTTATGCCTTTCTTTTTACACGAAATAAAATTGCATTTTTTGTACTCAGTATGTAAACATTAAAGCAAATGTAGCCATATGGAAAATATCAATTTTCTTTCATCATCTGTGAAACTTTTGGGGATAAAAATGCTCTAATCACTGTAGTCGTAAAGGAAATGGTACGGTGAGGGGTTAAATTTATTCAAATTGATCTATACAATTTTTATTTTGTATAATGATCAGTAGTCTAGTGATCATTCAATTCATTTTAAATATTTATTACTCATAGCCAAGATTTTATTTTATATAATTTTGCAATGGCGTATGACATACCAGATAATAATTTAAATTTTCGTTGAAAGAAAAAGGCTCAGTATTTTTGGAAACATTTTTTTGGCAGACAAACAATCACTGCTCTCTGAAAAATTGTAGCTATACTTCATTTTAGAGGATACACACTGTATGATCAAATAGAAACTATTGTTATTTGATAAATTATACAGGAACGAAAATACACAATCATTTAAAATCCTCTAGTTTTAAACTTCCACATTTTATCCGCTCCAACATGATTATTCTTGCTCAAGGTCATTTCAAGGTCAAAAAGGTGGTATCCACTGAATTCAGTTTTTTATTGTCTATCATGCTATCGTAAAAAAAATATACTATTCCATTTAAAAAAAACATCGGTGATCTTGAAATTTCATTAAAAAACATGACAAAAAATTTTTTTCTTTACCATTATATTTGTCCCCTGCAATAGTGTCACTTTGTCCTCTGAAGTTTTCTGATATGACTGTAAATACGACAGATATTTAGGTGTTCCCATTTATGTGGGACACCCAGTATATTTTTCAATGCACATTTCATAATCATCGATTTGAACAGTGTAGGAGACAATTGAAATTTTTTTAAATTCTCTGAAAATTTTCCAGTGAACTTTTGCTAGGGCTGTCGGTTGAATGGTTACCGAATGCATAGGAGCACCACAAGCGAAAGCTCCGAGGTACCCTATAGATAGCTATCCAGCCTGAAACGACACTAAACGACGGAGCGTAGCGTTCTACGGGTCCGCCTCGGACTTAACGTGGAAGCGATCGAATACGGCGAGGCATGTAAAGTGCCGGGCATATCGTGCTGGAATAGAAGAGAGAGAAGTTCCGGGTACTTCGTGACAGCTACTCGTATTTCTCCCGCGCGCACTCGAAAGAGAGAGCTCCGGGAGGCCGTGGACGATTAAGCCCCTCGCGTCTCCTTCCAGCCGCTTCGTACGGAGCGTATCAATTTCCTTTAATGTCACTTTGACGATGCCATTAACAGATAGACACACTGGCTCTATCTACCCTGCCGTTTACCTACGTCTACCTTCCTAGCAGTCAATTGAAGATGCACGCCAAGTGTCTCAGTAGAGCTCCAAGACACGACTGCGACGCCGGAGAAACCCTCTCTCTCTCTCTCTCCCCCTCATCATACCGATTCTACCATTTAGGTAGAATTCTCTCCTCAAGCCTCAAAACTGCAGGTTTATTTTAACATAAGACTTACAAGAAATTTAAATTGATTTCATTCGTCGAGTCTCAAAATTGCAGATTTCTTCAGCAGGAGATATTCGAAAAGTGTAATTTGAAGTCTCTCCTGTAGTCTGAAAATTCAAGACTTTTACAACGAGATATTTGAGAAGATTAAAAGAATTCTTTTCCCATGTCTCAAAATTGCAGATCTTTTCGACAAGAGACGTTGGAGCAGTTTAAATAAAATTGTTTCATCATGTCTCAAAACTGGAGATTTATTTCTACAAAATATATAGGAGAAGTTTAAATAGATTTCTTTCAGGTCTCAAAATTGCGTATTTTTACAACGAAATATTTCAGAAGATTAATAGAATTCTTTTCTCAAATCTCAAAATTGCAGATCTTTTCAACAAGAGACAATTGAGACGTTTAAATAAACATTTCGTCATATCTTATAATTGGAGATTTATTTCTATAAAGAGCGTAGAAGTTAAAATAGATTTCTTTCAAGTCTCAAAGTTGCGAATTTTTACATCGAAACATTTGAGAAGATTAATAGAATTCTTTTCTCAAATCTCAAAATTGCAGTTCTTTTCAACAAGAGATGTTCGAGCAGTTTAAATAAAATTGTTTCATCAACTCTCAAAATTGCCGATTTTTGTCTACAAAAGAGGAAGGAAAAGTTTAAATAGAATACTAAATAGATAATAGAATACTAAAAAAGTTTGAATAGAATATAAAATAGAATTAAAAATTTTTTTTCTTTACCATTATATTTGCCCCCTGCAATAGTATCACTTTGTCCTCTGAAGTTTTCTGATGGGACTGTAAATACGACAGATATTTAATGTTCCCATTTATGTGGGACACCCTGTATAAATACCGGTACGTACACTTATATTTGCCGGGGATTTTTTTCAATGATCTTAAACCTATATGCATAATATTGATATTGCTATTATACCGAAAACAAGATTTGGGAATTGTGGGTGATTTAAAAAAGAAAAATCTAATAGTACAGATACAGTTGCTCCGAAATTCGGATTAAAACGAGGTTCCTACCGAAAGATCTGGGAGAATATATTACCACAGCTAGTAATTAACACCTCAGAAAATTATTTAATCTCCATATCGATTCGACAGGCACACCGGAAGCAGCGCACCCTCCGACGCGTACTCCTGACCCGTTGACACCCCGAACAAAAGTTTGCTATCGAACCTCGAACGACTAATAAACCACACATCGACCGGTCGAGCGCAAACGGAAGTAGGGAAACGTAATGAACAGAAACGCGCTCGGGGTACATTCCAATTTCCACTCGGAACTAAAACAGGCCGAATCAGATTGAGCAAGAGAGAGAGAGAGGGAGAGAGAGGGAGAGAGAGAGAGAGAGAGAGAGAGAGAGAGAGAGAGAGAGAGAGAGAGAGAGAGAAAGATGGTTGGGGCGTTGTACGTGTACGTCGTTGATCACGCGGACGCTTTCGAAAGCTGCCGGGTGTCGAACAATGGCCATTGTATCCAGAATCTGGGAATTAGTCGTCAGGTTGGCCCGCGGGCTAGGTCGGGTCCGTTTCAAGGATCACGGGCCGCAGGACGTCGCCGCGTCAAAAGGCTTAATCGCGGTGCCGAGCCGAGCCGAGCCGAGCTGAGCGCGCGATCGGTATCAAAGCGAACCGGCCGATACGAGACGCAATGTCCGCGACACGTTACCCAGAATTCCAACACGCCTAAACGCGTGTTGTCGCCAGACGGGTCCGCAGTCTGGGGGACCCTTTGCATAGGAATCGTACAACATGGTATGCACACGCGATATTTTGATATAATGCGCCACTTCGAATCGTGTTCGAAGCGACGACAATGCCAGCACCGCCAGGATCACAGATCCAGGATTTCCTACGTCTCTACTGCGACCAATACTGTGCGACATACTGAGTGGATTCGATGGTTTGTATTGAACATCAGGTGTCTAGCAGGTGGACTGAGTAGGCTGATGGTGGATGATGTGGGATAATTGATTTTTAATCCCATGAGATGACCTCTTTTGGTCGCCTTGTTTGGCTTCCTCAAGATATGGTATTGTAAAAAGCACTCTGATAAAATACAGTCTGTCTCACAAAAGCGTGTCGGCGGTATTTCTGTGGAAATTTGTAGACAGCAATCGGTTTTAATTTATAAATGCAAATTATTTGTATGGTATGAATTGGATAAAAAGTCTCTTACGTCTCTACTGCGACCAATACTGTGCGACATACTGAGTGGATTCGATGATTTGTATTGAACATCGGGTGTCTAGCAGGTGGACTGCGTAGGCTGATGGTGGATGATGTGGGATAATTGATTTTTAATCCCATGAGATGACTTTTTTGGTCGCCTTGTTTGGCTTCCTCAAGATATGGTATTGTAAAAAGCACTCTGTTTGATAAAATACAGTTTGTCTCATAAAAGCGTGTCGGCGGTATTTCTGTGGAAATTTGTAGAGAGCGATCGGTTTTTGTAGCAAATGACTTCCAGTGTGGACGCGCATTAAGATAGACAGGCGGAGAGTGGGGAAACCGAGGGAGTGTGTGTGTGTGTGTGGAATGCCCGGTAGCGTGCGTTGTAAGCGTGCAACGATGAGAATCTGGTTTTTGTACTTTATATTATAATAAATAGATTTCATCGGTAATGGTGCATTGGTTCCTTCGTATCTCTACCACGTGGCTTTATCCACTGTACACCGCGATCTTCCAATAGTTTTAATTTACAAATACAAATTATTTGTATGTTATGAATTGGATAAAAAGTCTCTTACGTCTCTGCTGCGACCAATACTGTGCGACATACTGGGTGGATTCGTAACGCGGCGAACCGGTTACCAATATGCTCGGTTCCCGCGTTAAAAAGATGATCGTCGAATATTTTATGCCACGCGGGTCGGTTACTCGGTTTCTTGGTCGGCGCGGTGAGAACACACTGCGCCTGCGCAAATTGACAGTATTAAGGGGAAGCAGGCGCGTGAGGGGCTCCTACGCTGGACACCGCTGCCATAGAGGAAGGAAGTGCTTCGCCCGTCGCGAACAGTGGGCAGACGGAATATTACCGATTTACAGTTGGTTATGTCAGTAGATTTCTTCACATTAATAATAACAATACTTAACACTTTATCTATCGGAAGCCTGTTAACACGTTGACTGCCAGGCGCATTTTCCATGGTTTGCCCAAGGCGCGAACGTGAATTTTTCAAATAGATTTCATCGGTAATGGTGCATTGGTTCCTTCGTATCTCTACCACGTGGCTTTATCCACTGTACACCGCGATCTTCCAATAGTTTTAATTTACAAATACAAATTATTTGTATGTTATGAATTGGATAAAAAGTCTCTTACGTCTCTACTGCGACCAATACTGTGCGACATACTGGGTGGATTCGATGGTTTGTATTGAACATCGGGTGTATAGCAGGTGGACTGGGTAGGCTGATGGTGGATGATGTGGGATAATTGATTTTTAATCCCATTAGATGACTTTTTTGGTCGCCTTGTTTGGCTTCCTCAAGATATGATATTGTAAAAAGCACTCTGATAAAATACAGTCTGTCTCACAAAAGCGAGTCGGCGGTATTTCTGTGGAAATTTGTAGACAGCAATCGGTTTTAATTTATAAATGCAAATTACTCGTATATTATGGATTGTATAAAAAGAAATGGTTTAGATAAAAAAATTAATGGTTTCGTGGTGCCATGATGTGGTGTAAATCGTTTTTCTGTTGGTGGACGCGTAGACCTGAAGGTGACCTACGTTCCTTTAAAAATGGAATTGTATATTTTTTAATACACTGATCGATGAAGCTCGTCAGTATTTACGAAAAAGTATGAAGCTATTTATGTCCAAAAATCATTGGTTTAGGGGATTAATGCAGTGGACATATTAAAACGATTTAATGACATCAGTGTATTGGTTTCTGTTTAATCGGATACTTAACACGTTGACACTCACTATGAAATCGGTGATGGATAACGGAAGCAACTTTTTAAAATTTTTGTTAATTATTTGATTCTTTGGGAGTTCGATGAACTTACAGAATAAAATTATAACTTTTTCTAACAAAAATTTTCCTAAAATTTTGAATCTACAATCCCAAGCAACGGACGTCTATAGAGAGAATAATGTTAATTTAAGTTAATTATCACGGAAATGTATACTATTTTTCACTTTATTTTGATTTAAAGTACTGTCAATCTATAACTAACAATGAAATGTGTTTTTATTCATTTTAGAAAAACCTTAAGTGCCCAGGGCAAGGGGAACCTCCATTATAGATGAAAATTAACTAAAAATTCAACTAACTATGACAAATAAAATTTTCGAAATAAAAGTTTCTCGATAAAAATATCTCTATAATTTCATACACAGTGCATCATACTTCATTTTGAACCAGATCTCCGACATCGTCGACAAAACGTGATTGATTCGACGTCGAATGAACCGTGAAGAAAATCAAATTATTTTTATGCACATTGATATGTAAAATCACGACGCGCGATGTGACAATCAGAAAATCAACGACCATTATCTGTTACACTTTTTCACGTTTCATAAAATTGACACATGACATTCGATAAAACATTGTGATCATGGAGAAGGCAAAACAATTGGTTGATAACGAACCTAGTAATTCTCATGTAGGGTAATATTTTTGGATATATTAAAAAAATATTTTGTATCTCAAGGTGAACCGAAGGTCATCATATTATATGTTGTTCTATTCATATTTTCAGCGGCTATAGTACTGTATAAAAAAAGTATGCGGTATCTATAAAAAAACTTGGCCAGCTTAAACCCTTCGCCTACAATGACGTGTGAGAGACGTGATGAAGATTCTGAACAGAGTCAAATAAATATGTATGTTATTAATTTCTTTTAAACCGAAATAAAATTTTATTTTGTTGTTGTTAATGTATAGCCATTAGAGAACATGTAGACATACAATAGATATACATTTTCTCCTTCTTCTAGGAAATTATAAACTACAAATAAATTCTAATCACTGAAACCGTAAAATAAATGGTATGGCAAGAGGTTCATGAAACAATAAATTCATCAAAGAGACACTAGAAAGACTCTTCGAACAATGGCACTGTCCAAAATCGACCGTAGCGTAGACCCAAACCAAAATTCGAGCCGGTCATACAATAAGCATGTCGCAACAGACAAAAATTCATTCATTTTGGATGGGTCATGATTTTGGGTTTATTTCACGCTAGACTATTAGTAAATAGTAGAGTTGTGCGAGTACTCGATTTATTCGAGTATTAGAATTTTGAGTCGAGTCGAGCGTTTGAATTTTCCGAGCTACTTGAAATCGACGAACTGCATGAAAAGAATGCGAGCTACTTGAAAAAATCAACCGGCTCGAATATTCAAGCCCTCGTGAAACTTCGATTTACTCGAAAATGAATTTTCAGCTCGAAATTCTTCGAATTACTCGAATATATTCGAACAGATCTATAACTTTCGAGTTATTCGTAAAAATTCGAATACGTGTTCTTCGTGAAAACATGAAAATGTAACAGAAGCATTAAATTAGCGTCATATTTTTCTTCCTTATAGTTCAAATAGTATTTGATAGTAAATAAATGAATGTTCGAGTAACTCGAGCAATTCGAATTTTTACGAGTAACTCGAAAGTTAAAGATCTGTTCGAATATATTCGAGTAATTCGAAAAATTTCGAGCTGAAAATTCATTTTCGAGTAAATCGATGTTTCACGAGAACTCGAATATTCGAACCGGATGATTTTTTCAAGTAGCTCGCATTCTTTTCAAGCAATTCGTCGATTTCGAGTAGCTCGGAAAATTCAAACGCTCGACTCGGCTCGAGCAATCGAATTGAGTTCAGCTCAGCTCGTAAATTACTGGTACTCGCACACCCCTAAATCTACATAGACATTTTTTACGTTTCTTAATACTTTTAATATGTGTGTGTGTGTGTGTGTGTTTGTGTGAAGAAAAATCTGGAAATATCTAAAAAGAATGATTGGACGAAAAAACAAAAGGAAGAGCACGAGAGAGAGAGAGAGAGAGAGAGAGAGAGAGAGAGAGAGAGAGAGGAATGGGGAATGAGAGAGTAGACAGACCACACCGAGAGCGAACGAGTGACGAGAGAGTACGTGTGAATATCTTTTTATATACTAAATATACACTTATTATATTTATATTAAACATAAAGAGATAGTGTCAAATCATTTCTGCCACGACCCAACATTGAATGAGTTGAAAATTTCGTAGCAACGAAACTGAACTGAAAGTTCCTTTAATTTGTGGTAGTACGAACGCTTTCTTGTGTTTCAAAAATTTGCACACGCCATAAAGGCATGAAATCCGCAGTCTACTAATAAGTGAAATTTCCGAGTATTGCACGAAATTTCCATGACGACAGAAGGATCACGAAAGTGTTCAGTGTTCGCGGTATACCCCTAGTAAACAGCGATTATCCAGCGATTCTTGGCAGAAGTCGTGTCTCACCAAGAATGTGTAATTTCAATCGGAGGCGAGCCTAAGAGCTGTCGCGGAAAAATAGAATGATGCATGAAGGTTAAACTTCAGTTGTATGGAGTAGGCTGAAAATACGCCGCGACGGTATAATAACGTCGTCTCGTTGCGTCGCAAACGGGAACGATCCGATCGCGCGAGCGTAAAGCAATACGACAAACCGGCCCCACTCTTGGAAGATGCGCATAGCAAGCGCGATATTAATAATCGGTCGTGACGAGCCATTGAGGACGGTCCGTAATATACCTTTCGCATCGGGCTCCTTTAGTATTAGTCGATCCGTGCCATGAGCGCTCATTGTCATATTGTCGCGCAAGTGGCATTGATAGGCACTGCTTTAGACGGCACCGCATACACCAGCAGGCGAGCATGTTCACCGTCCAACCATACTCTACCACCCTCCTACTCACCCCCCCACCTCCGCCTTGTCCTTCTCCTCTCTCCCTACTCCTCCTTTCACCCTCTCTTGCATCAATCCCTTTCTCTCCTGGTCCGTTCCTCCAGCGCTCACTTCGCACTTGTATTGCAAAACCGCGACCATCCACGCAGCTGCAGCTGCCTATGTACAGGGTGCTCTGATTACACACTGCTGTTAACGTCAGAGTAACTGGTTTACCCTGGACAAGGTGTTCAATGATATCTTTATGCGACGTGGAATTTCCTTTGACACATTCGCCTATTCGATGGTACCAACCCCCTTTCAATTTTACAAGGGACCAGTATATAGACATTCGAAGATTCCAATGCATTTGAAACTTTGTGTACATGTAGTTCATGCGATGCTGTTAACGGGGTATTTTTCTTTTTATGATGGAAAATGTAGTTAGAAGTGAAAGAAAAAGAAATTTGGACTCCCGCGCAAATAAATCTTCACTTTCTGTACAGTAGATAGCAGGGATGGATATTATGAGGCGAAACCGTCCCCACCATAGCGCCCACTGTCCCCCACCAAAAACCACCGTTACCACCTTTCACTTTTACAGGGGACCAGTATATAGACATTCGAAGATTCCAATGCATTTGAAGCTTTGTGTACATGTAGTTCATGCGATGTTGTTAACGGGGTATTTTTCTCTTTATGATGGAAAATGTTGTTAGAAGTGAAAGAAAAAGAAATCTTCACTTTCTGTACAGTAGATAGCAGGGATGGAGATTATTGTCTCAATTGAGACGAAAACGTCCCCACCATAGCGCCCACTGTCCCCCACCAAAAACCATCGTTACCACCTTTCACTTTTACAAGGGACCATTATATAGACATTCGAAAATTCCAATGCATTTGAAACTTTGTGTACATGTAGTTCATGCGATGATGTTAACGGGGTATTTTTCTTTTTATACTGGAAAATGTAGTTAGAAGTGAAATAAAAAGAAATTTGGACTCCCGCGCAAAGAAATCTTCACTTTCTGTACAGTAGATGGAGATTATGAGACGAAACCGTCCCCACCATAGCGCCCACTGTCCCCCACCAAAAAACCACCGTTACCACCTTTCACTTTTACAAGGGACCAGTATATAGACATTCGAAGATTCCAATGCATTTGAAACTTTGTGTACATGTAGTTCATGCGATGCTGTTAACGGGATATTTTCCTTTTTATGCTGGAAACTGTAGTTAGAAGTGAAAGAAAAAGAAATTTGGACTCCCGCGCAAAGAAATCTTCACTTTCTGTACAGTAGATAGCAGGGATGGAGATTATGAGACGAAACCGTCCCCACCATAGCGCCCACTGCCCCCCACCAAAAACCACCGTTACCACCTTTCACTTTTACAAGGGACCAGTATATAGACATTCGAAGATTCCAATGCATTTGAAACTTTGTGTACATGTAGTTCATGCGATGCTGTTAACGGGGTATTTTTCTCTTTATGATGGAAAATGTTGTTAGAAGTGAAAGAAAAAGAAATCTTCACTTTCTGTACAGTAGATAGCAGGGATGGAGATTATTGTCTCAATTGAGACGAAAACGTCCTCACCATAGTGCCCACTGTCCCCCACCAAAAACCATCGTTACCACCTTTCACTTTTACAAGGGACCAGTATATAGACATTCGAAGATTCCAATGCATTTGAAACTTTGTGTACATGTAGTTCATGCGATGATGTTAACGGGGTATTTTTCTTTTTATACTGGAAAATGTAGTTAGAAGTGAAATAAAAAGAAATTTGGACTCCCGCGCAAAGAAATCTTCACTTTCTGTACAGTAGATGGAGATTATGAGAAGAAACCGTCCCCACCATAGCGCCCACTGTCCCCCACCAAAAAACCACCGTTACCACCTTTCACTTTTACAGGGGACCAGTATATAGACATTCGAAGATTCCAATGCATTTGAAACTTTGTGTACATGTAGTTCATGCGATGCTGTTAACGGGGTATTTTTCTTTTTATGCTGGAAAATGTTGTTAAAAGTGAAAGAAAAAGAAATTTGGACTCCCGCGCAAAGAAATCTTCACTTTCTGTACAGTAGATGGAGATCATGAGACGAAACCGTCCCCACTATAGCGCCCACTGTCCCCCACCAAAAACCATCATTACCACCTTTCACTTTTACAAGGGACCATTATATAGACATTCGAAAATTCCAATGCATTTGAAGCTTTGTGTACATGTAGTTCATGCGATGCTGTTAACGGGGTATTTTTCTTTTTATGCTGGAAAATGTAGTTAGAAGTGAAAGAAAAAGAAATTTGGACTCCCGCGCAAAGAAATCTTCACTTTCTGTACAGTAGATAGCAGGGATGGAGATTATGAGACGAAACCGTCCCCACCATAGCGCCCACTGTCCCCCACCAACAAACCACCGTTACCACCTTTCACTTTTACAAGGGACCATTATATAGACATTTGAAGATTCCAATGCATTTGAAACTTTGTGTACATGTAGTTCATGCGATGATGTTAACGGGGTATTTTTCTTTTTATACTGGAAAATGTAGTTAGAAGTGAAAGAAAAAGAAATTTGGACTCCCGCGCAAATAAATCTTCACTTTCTGTACAGTAGATGGAGATTATGAGACGAAACCATCCCCACCATAGCGCCCACTGTCCCCCACCAAAAAACCACCGTTACCACCTTTCACTTTTACAAGGGACCATTATATAGACATTCGAAAATTCCAATGCATTTGAAGCTTTGTGTACATGTAGTTCATGCGATGCTGTTAACGGGGTATTTTTCTTTTTATGCTGGAAACTGTAGTTAGAAGGAAGGGAAGGGTACTAAAATAACTTTAAACGAAATATATAATAACAAACCCACTACTTTCGCCCCAATAGTACCCCACAAACTTCGGACGTAGCTTCGGTGCTGCCGAAACTCGCGCATGCGCGTGAAAAGCGCCAACATTCCCATCACTGACGCGCACGCGTTGTCGATCAGTCGTTGTCGTGCATTTATTGTCGTCAGAGGTACAAATTTAGTCAGTCTTGTACAATAAATAAATAAGTGGTGTTAAGAATATGGTTTTGTTAATATTCCTAACACACGATAAAAATGAAAACAGAGATTTTTTCCAGCTGGTACCTCGAAACGAAACACTCTGCTTCGGTTGAAACAAAAAAGTTCACAATTGCCGAATCAACTAATAAAATGAAGGGGTGAAACTCGCAGGAGAATTTCCGCTAATTTTTCGAATCGATATAAAATGATTACCGGGGTTGGAACGCTGACGAAGCGCGACAGTTGCGTCACAGGCATTGAAGCTTGTTTAAATCGAAAACCGTGATGCATGTCGGTTGCGAGAAGGCATCAGGGGCGATCAGGAATGATCACGGGCGACGAAGAAGGACAGAGCAAAAACAGAAAGCGCCAGAGAGAGAGAGAGAGAGAGAGAGAGAGAGAGGGGGGGGGTGGGGAGGACATTGTGCGTTCCGCGCGTACGGAAAAATAAATCTTATTGTTTCTGAAATCGAGTTTACTCGCGCGGTCCAGCTGTCATGCTCGTCAACCGGCATACAGCAAAAAGTTTAACGATGTTATCGCGCTGTCCAAACAGAGCCGGCGACGCACCTGGTGGCGTGTGCTCGCTGTGCCTAGGTAAATGTACACAACGGTGTACGCGCCCCTCCCCCCCCACCCGGCCCCGGAACGCTCCGTGATTTGCGTGCTAGTCGCGCGCCGAATCGAGCCGTGCCGATCCCAGAGATTGTCGCGCGGATTGCGAGCGGGACCGTTTCGCGACTGCTACGTCCGTGCTGGAAATTACCCTACCACGAGTCGAGAAGTGCCGTTGAAGTACCGGGGAATCCCTGTGAAATACCAGACCGACATCGTGCAACTTATTGTCAGCCGATGCACTCGGTTGCACGTCGCTTTTACCTCGACGCGACGGTACGCTGCCGGAAATAAATGCGATTTTCGCGTTTGATGTCGATGCATAAACTGATGAGTTTGGATGCGTTGAACTAATTAATGAATGTGAATGTTAATGATCAAGATTGGTAAATATGATGTGGTAAACAGCAGCCTTGGGCATTTTAATGAGAATTATTTATTTGATTCATAATTGTTCAGATAATATATTATCGTATTTGACTGCATGTCATTTGGAATAATCATCTATTGGTTTTTTTAAAAAAGTTATTTGATTATTTCAAGTGAATGAATTGAATTGAATTGTTACCTTAACGCTAGAACTACCGGACAAGTCAAAGTGACTGGTTTCTAAATTTTTCTTTTACAAATATTGAAATTATAAAAATGTTTTCCGGAGTAATGTTTTAGTCAAATTCTCTATTAGAATACATATTTAAACAAAAGTTGTACGGAAGTTGAATAAATGCATTCTTGTCGTTATTAGAATGCAATACACACCAGTCGCGTTTAGCGCTCGGTAGTTCTAGTGTTAAGAAGAAGAATGACAGTGTAGTCAGTAGATACATCTAATCAAATTAATACAATAACAAAAATTTTAATGTTACGTTAGACATAATATTGATATAACGGCGAGATGCATTTTTGTGTTCAAAGGAATCTATATCTTGCATTTTTGACAAGCATTTATGTACAATATTATATATATTATAAATCTTTGAAGAATAAATAAAGATAGTGTAATAATTTACTCATTTCAGTCATAAATACATAAAATTCGCAGTATAGTAATAATATTGAATGCATTATTATTATATTTATTGCTTCATACAAAATAAGGTTTATATAGAATATACAATATATTAATATGTTAATACAGGGAGCTCCAACGTATTCCCCTCCGAGACCAGCAAGGTCCCCACCATCGAACCTCTCCCTACTACTACGTACAGCCGTAGAGTTAGTAGTGCTGCGCGCGCCGCGCGGCTCTCGTGGTGGGAGCTTCCCACTATTATACATTATAAAGATGAAGTCTAAGAGTGGGGGAAGAACCTAAGCGGGGAAGGTGCCTCGAGTAGCTCCGGCGCTACTGGTTGGAACTGCCTGTATTAACACTTTGACCTCCAAAGCAGCGACCTCAAAAATTTCATAAAATCGAAACAATATATTTAATAAAATAATGATTACAGAATTAAAATGTGTGACACTGAGTAACGTTTTAACCTTCTTGCATTTCCCAGATATTAACCAAATTTGATGCAATGATTACATTAGCGTAATAATTAATTTTTAAATATGCACAAATAATTCCGTCACCCATATATGGGTGACACGGCAGTCAACGTGTTAATATGTTACAATACAACTTCATGTGCAGCAAAGATCGAATGCATACAGATCTCTTAAAATTTGTATTGCAATATATTCTTGAATAATAAACCTGCTTCATTTCAATATATATATATATATAAACATTATTTATTTTATTACAGCTTACCCAGATCTCTAAGTGAGATCTATACAGCTGAATGCAATTTACATTGTGTTACAGAATACAGTTTGAATGACATTATTGTTTAGCACATCTGGCACGCCCGAATGTTGGGACTGGCAAAGAACATATCGGCCCTGAATGGCAAAAAATATATACATTTAGAAGCATAAGCAAACTCTAAGTTAATTAATAGACTACAAACAATTTTGTTAATTTCTTCAACCTAGATCGCCTGTTTGCCCCACTATGCAGAGATAATTAGCAAATCCCCGTAATCGGAACCAATCGATTATCGGAATGCTATTGTCTCGAGGCGTGTTCCGATAAGGGAGGCTTGACAGTACCAAATCAAACGCGATTATTCGCGAAAGCATCGCCGTTCTCCGATCGATGTTAGCCCGCGTCGGGCCGAGTGGTTGTTCGCGGCCATTTTTTAAGGGAACGCGAAGCACGAGCTTGACGTTAATTGTATCGTTTTTGAACGATGGGGCGAACGAGCGTCGAAAAAAAGCGGCTAGCCCGCGTCGGGCCCGCTCTTTTCAATCCCCGTGATGCTTCCAGCCTTCACTGTACAGAAATCCGTGGATTTAAGGGTGATGCTCGTTACCCGTTTCCCTGATTTCGTTTCACCGTCCAGCCGAGGAAGTCTCCAATCTCTCGTTAAGCGGGACTTCGTTATTAATTATCGAAGACAAGCAGAAATTCTTCTAGCAGAGTTTTCATTTTTTCGCGACCAATTCCGGCCAGCACCGGAGACACGAAGAGAAACAGAGAGAGAGAGAGGGAGAGAGATAACGCTAGAGCGTGATCGAGAGAAAGACAGAAAGTGGGAGAAAGACAGTGTGTCCAACGAAAATTACTGGGGCTTTCGAGCCGCTCGTTTCGGCCCGATAACGCGACGGTAATATTTCCCGCTCGAGCCGCCTTAAATCTGTCCGGATACACGATGCGGAATTTTGTTTACGACCCTCTTGTCCCGCGATAAAAACAGTTACGCTCGTTTCGACGTTCCTAAAGGGCACACCCCCGCACGACACTCGACTACGCGGAATTCCACTCGAATCGATTGCAGCGCATTTTGGAAATACACCGGGAAAAAGATAGGAAAAATGGCGGCGTCTGTGGCGGTAACTAGCAGCCACGCTATCGCTGAAAATACGGGATGTTCAAAAAATCATTAAATAATTCACGAACAAATTCTTATTTTGTACATTTTTATTCGATTATCGGCGACACGTTAGCGACGAACAGACCTACCTACCTTTACCACTCAACGAATATCCAATATGGCGACGTTCTAACCTGTCAAATTCACTTAAAATTTTTCATCTTTACACACTTATAATTTATAAACCAGTGAAATCCTAACAACCATACACACATTTTCGGAATGTCTTCATCGATATCTACAAGATCACGTAAAAAAAAGTTAAGAACACGGAGTTCTCCAAAATGTAGTTCAGCCGAAGTTGCTGCTTGTGAGAGAAGAATCCACGATGACGACAGAAAATGTTTCTGACCGTAATATTTAGCTGCCTTTCTTTTACTGCAGTCCTATATATAAATTACAATTTTCATATGTATATACACGTTATACCGCGATGTAAATTAAAATTTTTCTAGTGAGGGATAATTTAAATGATCTACAAGTATTGTTTGTAGACTACGGAGAATATGCAAAAATTGGATGCATGAAATTTGAGATAGTCGGAAGATTAAAAGATCATGAGAAGGGCAATATATTATTTTCATTCTATAAAAAATAATTAAATAAAGAAAGAATTTTCCATTTGGTTTCTAAGTCGATCTACAATCGATGCTGACAATTTTGAGTTTGCATAAAGATCCGCAGACTAATTATTTGATACCTGCTTATGGTTGTGCTCAATCATTTTTACGACATCAGTCACGATTTTCTGGAGACCTTAGTGAAATTAATTTACGCCATGGCGGACAAGTAAAAATAAGTCGATTGGCATAAAGCCGCGCTTACATTAAGCCAGAAGCAGCATCGGCGCGTAGATAGGTGAATCCTTGAACGGTTTCCCAGCGAGTGGGAGAGCTAATTAATTTCAGCACAGAGGAACGAGAGCGGCCGCACGCGCACTTCTGATCGCTTAATTGCTTAATTAAATGAAATCTGATTTCAATAACATTTTTCAATTGGCGTGTAATTCCCGAACGAGTGTCACCATGCTTTGCGAAATAAATTACATCGACAATTACGAAATCAATTGCCGTGTTCTCTGCGAGCGTAGTCTTATTCTGTCTCCGATTCTGGAGCAATCAGGACACTCGAATTTGTAATTATACGCGAAATTAACATTTTGTATAAACACTTTACACTCTACTAATTATTTTACATGTATCCTTTCGACATTTTACGCGCACAAGAGCGAAACAAAAATTGCATCACTGAATGATGTAATATTTCCAATTTTAATCAACATTTATTGGGATGTTGGTGTTCGTGATTAATAACGTGCTAAGGTTAATGCAATCTTAAATTAGGTTGTATTAATGAATTTCTGATACTTCTTTTTTGGTGAAACGCCTACTTTATGGCTTAGTAAAACATGTAATAAATACTTAAGCATCCAGTTTGACACTGAAAATATTTATATATGGATTTACTGGTAAAAATGACATTTTTGAAATTTGTACTATATTTATGTGATGCTCTCTCTTATAAAGCTAGGCTTCGACTAACAGGTAACCTTCACGTCACCTTCAAATGAATCTTCAAGGTCAAACCAATGGCACCATCTTATAGCCCTTGCGAAACCATAACATACATGTATGAACCATTTTTCTCTAAAATGCTTTACTTTTGAGATATTCGACCATTTCCAGACTTTTCTAACACCCTGTATATCCTTATGATTTCTATCGATCGAATTTTGCGTTAAATTAAGGAAAATGATATTGGCGCAAAGTTCGATCTTTAGAATCGATCGATAGAAATCATAAGTATCAAAAAGATCGAACCTTGCGCCAATATCATTTTCCTTAATTTAACTCAAAATTCGATCGATAGAAATCATAAGTATATCAAAAAGATTGAACCTTGCGCAAGTATCATTTTCCTTAATTTAACTCAAAATTCGATCGATAGAAATCATAATTATATCAAAAAGATTGAACCTTGCGCAAGTATCATTTTCCTTAATTTAACTCAAAATTCGATCGATAGAAATCATAAGTATATCAAAAAGATTGAACCTTGCGCAAGTATCATTTTCCTTAATTTAACTCAAAATTCGATCGATAGAAATCATAAGTATATCAAAAAGATTGAACCTTGCACAAGTATCATTTTCCTTAATTTAACTCAAAATTCGATCGATAGAAATCATAAGTATATCAAAAAGATTGAACCTTGCGCAAGTATCATTTTCCTTAATTTAATTCAAAATTCGATCGATAGAAATCATAAGTATATCAAAAAGATCGAACCTTGCGCAAGTATCATTTTCCTTAATTTAACTCAAAATTCGATCGATAGAAATAAGTATATCAAAAAGATCGAACCTTGCGCCAATATCATTTTCCTTAATTTAACTCAAAATTCGATCGATAGAAATAAGTATATCAAAAAGATCGAACCTTGCGCCAATATCATTTTCCTTAATTTAACTCAAAATTCGATCGATAGAAATCATAATTATATCAAAAAGATTGAACCTTGCGCAAGTATCATTTTCCTTAATTTAACTCAAAATTCTATCGATAGAAATCATAAGTATATCAAAAAGATCGAACCTTGCGCCAATATCATTTTCCTTAATTTAACTCAAAATTCGAACGATAGAAATAAGTATATCAAAAAGATCGAACCTTGCGCAAGTATCATTTTCCTTAATTTAACTCAAAATTCGATCGATAGAAATCATAATTATATCAAAAAGATCGAACCTTGCGCCAATATCATTTTCCTTAATTTAACCCTGTATATCCTTTGAATAAAAATCTGAAGACAAACAATACAAGAAAAATAATATTTAAATAGATCCATTCGAATACAGGAAAATACATTTCTTGACGCATTATTTAAAGACATCTTAATAAACTTAATTGAAAAACAACTTTACAGAAGTGGAATATTTAAGCAGGACACCTTAAAAAGATTTATGGAACATACCACTCTAGTAGATATTTGCAATTTCCACGGGCAGTTAAGGGCAAAATCGCTTTTATTCCTCGGTTGTTCTGCTGTTAATGAAAGAGAGGAAGGAATTCATTTCCTCCGACGTTGGTTGGTCCAAGAAAAAGAGAATACATGAAACGGTTGAAATTCCTGGTCGCTATCGGTGTGAAACAGCTTAAAGTTCTCACGCAGCTCAAAATTAAATCGTAAAGGGGTCGAGTGAGAGATAGCGAGAGAGTAGAGAGGAGTTGGAAAAGACACCTGCGGTTTTGGGGTCTCCGGGCCGCGAAATACTTACACGTCACGTACGTCTGACGTCTCGTACGAAGCTGTTCCGCGGAAGTTCGCGAACCGAGGGCATTCCTGTGGCCGACGTTATCTCGTTGCTGCTGCTACGAATTGGCCAAGTTTGGTAATACGATGATAAACAGAAACTGGAAAGGGTGTGCGTCGGCGGTCTGCGAAATATCGCTGTACGTCATCCATGGTTGTCCGTGGCGGCTGCGGAACTCCCAGCTGGCTTGAGACTTCCGTTTCCACGGGACCGTTCAAACTCACCCACACCTCCCACCCTTGCTAAACTTATCCAATACATATTTTCCTTTTCAATAAAAACTACCGTCCTGTCTGGTCGCGTGTAAATGGACAGCGCCTGTACGATTTTCTTTGCATAAGGAAAAACATCGGTTCACTTCAACCACTGTTTGGTCAAGATAAGCAGAATGGACTGACACGTTCAGTTTCTTCTGAGTATTACATTATTATCTTAACATATTATCTACCGGCGATTATTCCATAATTTTTGGAAATCTATGGCACATGGTTGAGGATTTTTTTTAACAGGTTCTTCATTAACAGATACTTCAATGGAAAATCAAAAATTCAATCTGAATAACGTAATCTAATAATTTCGTTAGGGATTATTGTGTAAAAGATTTTTTTGCTTCCGTTTTGGTGCAGCAGAATTATTTAAAAACCTATTAGCAGACTTCCGGCAAATAAAGTGTTAACACATAACCTACCGGTGGTTATTTTACAGTATTTAAAAAATCTGCGAGGCACTGCTGAGGATTTCATAATTAATGTTTTAAAGACAGTAGCAATTTAACACTAGATTTACAGGGCCCGTCAAAATGACGGACTCAGAAATTTTTAATTTACCATTATTAAGAGTGTAAGGAGGCATTCGTGAGGAATTATTGAATAGATTTATTTTTTTGTGTACATATTACAATAAAAATCGCTGAAGATCTAAGTAAACACAATTTTATTATTTTTGTAAAGCAATGTAAAATAATCAATTTCAGTACTCCGTAAACCTAGTGTTAATCGTGAACTGAATGAATCGCTCCAAGTAATATTAGAATCTAATCCTGTCTCGTGGGATTATTATTTAAAACAAGATTCTGAAGCTACTTTATAATTTATCATGGTTATTTAAAAGCCTATTAATAAGGTACTGGTAGATAAAGTGTTAACCATCCACACATAATTTTCACTCGTCAGTCACGTGCACATTTATAATCCTAATTCGCCTATTTGACATTCCCACCCTGTGCCGTATGATTAGACTGCGGATATATGGGCAAAATAAAAATTGTTTGGATCAATTCCAAGAAGCAGAAGACGTATTATAGGTCATTTTTTTTCTTTAACACTAGATTTACGGGGCCAGTCAAAATGACGAATTCAAAAATTTTTAACTTACCATTATTAAGAGTGTAAGGAGGCATTCGTGAGGAATTATTAAATAGATTTATTTTTTTGTGTAGATATTACAATAAAAATCACTGAAGATCTAAGTAAATACAATTTTGTTATTTTTATAAAGCAATGTAAAATAATCAATTTTAGTGCTCCGTAAACCTAGTGTTAATGATCATAATGAATTGAAAATAATACATCGACGTATTTAGAATCATTTAATTTCGTTACTACTTTAAATTGCACTAACTCGATTTTGCCATAATTGCATAAAATCCGCAGTCTACTTGTAATATAAGAACAATTAATTCGTAAGAGTAGAACCTGTGAAAATCCATCAAGTTTGAGTTCCTAGCGTTTGTAAGAAGTAGATCAGGTAGATCAGGGAGTTCCAACGTATTCCCCTCCGAGAACTGCAAGATCCCCACCATAGAAACTCTCCCCACTACTACGTACAGCCGTAGAGTTAGTGAGTGCTGCGTGCGCCGCGCGATTCTCGTGGTGGGAGCTTCCCACTACTATACATTATAACGATGAGATCTAAGAGTGGGGAAAGAATGAGAAAAAATTATTATATATTTTACACTTGTCTTCTCATGTAGAATCAACCCCCTCCATGTTTATACTATCTTGGGACACCCAGTAGAAATGTGAAATGAAATAGTTTACGAAACTTTAAAGACGTTTTTTATGATAATGGTTGACTTGAGACCCATGGTTTCTTTGAGACTTTTGTTCTTCACGACGAGAACTATTCGATGAAGTAAAAAAAAAATGTTGACCTTGAGAAAGGGGTCAAGGACAATTTTACGGCGCATATTTTAAATAGATCTCCAGCAATCCAGATATACAGTGTACATAACTTTATTTCGTGAACGTTCAGAAAGAATCCAATAATTAGACTCTCGATGCAATTTTTTGAGAAATTTTTGTATTGTTTAGCTATCCGCAGTTCTAACGTAAAAAATATTACATACACCACATTTGCTTATAATCTTCACGAAATAAATAATTTACAAATAAACGTGCAGGAAAGAACAAATATTATTCCATCTCCGACTCGATAGTTTATGATACGACAATGAATCATTTATTTTGAATGGATCATGATTCTGGGCTCTTGTCTCGTTAGATTATTAGTAGACAGACTGTGCAACGTTTTGACTCTTTCCTATTTCGTCCGTTCTTTCCGATCATAAACTCATAAAACCTGTGGTCAAGTGCCGGAGATTCCAAGCCGGAAAACCAAAAGAAAAATCCCTGGAGCGATGCAGTGGCCGGAGGTTACATTTACACGTAAAAATTCGATCGGGCTGTTGCTGGGAGATTCTCGCAGCGTTGATAATAAAACGCCGGTGATGGTGAGGGGGAGCGGTAGCCTGTGACCCCCTCGGCATCGAACGACATCTACGTATAAGCCCATAAACAAGATGATACGATCTAGGTGTAACGATGTTTCCAACAAAATTAGAGGGAAACTGCAAACAACCCCGTCTCAGTTCTCTCGTTCATCCCCGTTTAACCTCACACTACCCTGTTTCGCAGGCTGTGCCACGGCTGCTGGCCCCTCTCTCACTTTCTCTCTCTCTCTCTCTCTCTCTCTCTCTCTCTCTCTCTCTCTTTCTCTTTCCCCGGTCCCAACCAGTTCGCGTTCAACGCCAGGACAACCCTTCATTCGACTCGTTAGGGTGGCTGGAAACACGATACCAAACAGTAATGAAAAGCCTATCCTACACTCGGTTTCTCGTAGAGCCGTTTATGCTTAGCCGTCCTATGCATAATGCACTCGCACTCGCATACTCTGACGTGACGGTCTGATGTCGCGCGTTATCGGCGCCTGTGCGTGACAGATAAACCGGCCTTCCCTAAATGAGCAACAACGTCACAACGCCGTTGTTTATTCGATTATAGGCTTAATCGTAAACGCAGACAAGCCCGGCGTCTTTGTACCCCAGCAGAAACACCCCGCCGCGAATTAAATATCGAAACGTCGGGGTCGCGAGGCGATTCGACGGTGTGCGACTGACGCACACAGTCTGCGTCGACGACACTCCCTAACGAACAAGTTTCGTAACTCGAATCGAACGACGAACTGCGCCGACGTATGCACAGATGAATAAGGTTTGTCGGTATTTAAAACGATGTTGAAAGGTTAGGTTTTATTGGGTGCGTTTGGGACATTCTAACCCATTAGGATTGAAACACTATGTCGTATACTCTGACGTTAAAAATACACATCGGTGGAAGCAAAAATGATTTATATTTGTTAGAGTAAGTTTCAGAATATTCTTTTACATTAATCAGAATATATAGGACGCACACTGTACGGGAGGCAAACCAACGAATCCACGACGACGCGGGAGAAACAAAAACAATGCAATTCCAACCACACAACAGAACCGCCAACACAACGCGACGCGCGAAGTTCAAGTATTCCAACAATGTTGAATCGAAATTAATCTGTAGTGGTTAGGTTGCATATGATAGTTTATGATGAAAGGTTAAAAATGATCAAGTTTAACGTATGGAACCCATGACGTCTCTGAGCCGTCTCCCTGCAATTTCAACCCCTCGATTTAAAATTTAGTTCCATGAATTCAGATTGTAACACTATATCGTATACTCTGACGTTAAAAATACACATCGGTGGAAGCAAAAATGATTTATATTGCATCCAAATTAATCTGTAATGGTTAGGTTGCATATGTTAGTTTATGATTCAAGGCTAAAAATGATCAAGTTTGACGTCCAAGCCTGAAGCAACTCTGCAAGGACTTCAAACTCTCGAAGTCTACGGATTATTAATTTTCAATTGCGGATTAATAAAATTGCAAAGATGAATTTTTCAAGAAGTTATTCTATAAACTCTGTTGGACATATGTAATGATAAATATCGCTAAAATTTGAAACTAGAACGATTTATTATAATTAAACGTGCGGATTTTTGTGCTAAGTAAAAGTTTTCTGTATTCTTCTTTCAATATGTTTAATAAGATGAAAATGATACATCGATATCCTTAAATCCTTTGAACATTGTCAATACTAACTAATAATTTAGTATTGATTTAATAATAATAATAAACACTAAATAATAAAAAAATGAGGAAGCTAAATTTATGTAAAATTGAGAGGTGCAAATATTTTTATTTGAAAATGTAAGGGGTTAATTAAATAAAAATGAATTCGTATAAAATTTTGTGTATAATTAAAAATAGCAATAGGGGTTTAAGAAAATTTTTATAGTAATGAAATTTTTGTTTGAAAATGTAAGGGGTTAATTAAATAAAAATGAATTCGTATAAAATTTTGTGTATAATTAAAAATAGCAATAGGGGTTCAAGAAAATTTTTATTGTAATGAAATTTTTATTTGAAAAATTTAGGGGGTTAATTAAATCAAATTGAATTTCTACAAAATTTTGTGTATAATTAAAAATAGTAATAGGGGTTTAAGAAAATTTGTATAATAATGAAAATTTTTATTTAAAAATTTAGAGGGTTAATTAAATAAAAATGAATTTGTATAGAATTTTAATAAAAATTTTGTTTTAAATTTTTGTCATACTTCCATACAATCCTCAGTGTAATTATAATGACTACTACTTTGGTGATACTGCATCCATTTTGATCCTAGTAAAATTTCGTTTAATAGAACATACGGCGATAAAAATGACAATTAGAATACATCACTGTCACAATTACAACAAATAGAATCTACCCCATCGAGACTGTCCATAACCACGTGTCAGTGAACGTGTTGAAGCGCACCGCCAAGTGTTCCAATACATAGATATCACTGATAAAAACCGAGGTACCAGAAGATAGTTAATCCAGATCTCGTAAGGGTTGAATTTCAGCATCCCCGTGATGGGAATCGACGGTTCCAGAATGGGATCTAGAGATTAGGGGATCGTGTTGCCGGCATAGATGCAGAGGGGGACTGTGAAGTACACAACATCTTTCACAGTCCACTCGTTGACAGATCATTCCTGTCAGATAATGCAGTTTCGCTAGGGTGGTTTCTCTATATAATCGCATCAACCCTTCCACGATACGCAATGACTGCGTTTTTATTGCTCCAGCACTCGGAGCGAATCAAACTGTCGACGTCAGTTTAAGACACCTAGTGAAAGATCGTTCTCTCGCTGACCGTTGATTGCACTGCTCTGCACTGCACCGAGTTCTGCATTCGAGCTGCATATTTAATGAAACGTCATCCGCAACGGGCTCAGAGCTTCTACTTACAGCCCCGGCGATACTCGAACCTTGATGTAGTGACTCTTCCCGCAGAATGCTCATTGTTCCATTGTCACTTTGTTGGCCAGTGACGTGACGCTACGTCACAGAACCGCCGTATGTTGTTTACCCGTAGACCCGTCGCTGCGTCATTCGTGGAAATCGATTTGTTTACCGACGCGATTCGTATCGCATTACCGGGGGTAACGAGTGGAATAATAATGCATCCATCGGCCCTCGTTCACCGACGCTGACATACTTTCTGCATGCTGCCTCGCGTTGACGATCTCTCAAGACAGCTGCATTTCTCGCTTGTCGGTGATTTTCAACGATTTCTCGAATTTAAGCAGTGCCCGTAATTACGATGAATTTTTATACCATTTATTTTCATAGATTTCGATGTGCTGAACATACGAAAATCATTTCTTTTAGCAAACAACAGTTTTTCGAAAAATTTAGTTTTGAAGAAAGCAATGGGATGAATTTCGTTCCATTTAGATAAAAATTTAACCATATACCGAACTTTTGTTGTTATTGAATTTAAACGTGAACTATAAGTATAAGGTCGAACAAATTGGAATCATTAGGCGATTTTTGTAGGTTTTGATGCGTTGAACTTGATTACGAAGCCCTCCGAAGTTTCCCTCTGCAACTCCCTTGTGGGAAGGGAAATTTTAGAAATTTAATTTTGAAAAAAACAGTAGCCTCAATCTTTTCGTAATCACGTAGGAAACAGACCTTTGCGGTCATCAAATTTTTATAATTATACTGACTAACAGATTTTGATCAGTAAGCGATTTTTAGAGATTTCGATGTGACGAATACGCAAAGAGTTTTCGAGAAATTTAATTTTGAACAAAGACAGTGTCTCTGATCTCTTTTCTCAGTTAAATACCAAGCAGACTTTTTTACTAAGTTTTTATGAATATAAATGAATTGGGAGAGTATTATAATCAGTAATAAATCTTGCTAATTGAACATCAATTTGAACATTTAATCCAATCAGATATATAGCCCCATATGCGTTGCAGTTCGTTGCAGTTCAGTAAACTAATAAATAAACTGTTACATTTTGTCTTGAATATTCATGAGTTTATTTTACTATTAACGGGAAGCCTTACATGAAGTTATTTTGTTGCACATTTTTATCTGCAGATTTTGAAGCGTCCGTAGTTATATTTCTGTAGGATCTCAGGAAAAAGGAAGGCACCGCGCCGGGAATCGAACCCGGGCCCTCGCATTGGTAGCCGATCGACTAACGCGCTCACCCACGGAACCCTCCCCCCTTCTTCCTAATTTCCTACGGTATTTGTGGTCTGGGGGGTCCTAATCCCACACTCGGCCATTCTGCAATGACATTCGCCCTCGAATGTTCATTACAGCGTCATCTCGTCTTTTTGTGTATGTTTGGCCTCAGCGCCATCAACACAACTTCTCGCACTCGTCTCGTATTTTCGCAATTCGCACTTTTTCTCACTTCGCTTACGTGCGACCTCTTCGCTACGCTCGCTTTGTTTTCGTCTTCGTCCGTTATCGTCGCCATTGTGCGGTGATCGGTGCTCCCCCCATCCCGGACGAGCCCCCAAGTGTAGGATCTCAGGAAAAAGGAAGGCACCGCGCAGGGAATCGAACCCGGGCCCTCGCATTGGTAGCCGATCGACTAACGCGCTCACCCACGGAACCCTCCCCCCTTCTTCCTAATTTCCTACGGTATTTGTGGTCTGGGGGGTCCTAATCCCACATTTCTAACAAAAATTCCATAAAATTCTGACTGAATTTGTTTTTGATCTAAATGTTTTAATACAAGCAGTCCCAACCAGTGGCTCCGGAGCTATTCGAGGCATCTTCCCCCACTTTTAGACTTCATCGTTATAATGTATAGTAGTGGGAAGCTCCCACCACAAGAGCCGTGCGGCGCGCGCAGCACTCACTAACTCTACTGCTGTACGTAGTAGTGGGAAGAGGTTCGATGGTGGGGACCTTGCAGTTCTCGGAGGGGAATACGTTGGAACTCCCTCGTTTAATACAATATATACAGGAATCTCGGGCATTGTCCTAGAAATTTCATCCGAATTGTGCATTTTCATTTGTAGGTCATTTGAAGGTCATTTGAAGGTTATGATTCGAACATATTAAAATCGATTTTTCGTTTGTCACAAGATGAAATGAAAAAAATTAAATGTACGTTTTTTACATGAAAGATATTAATGACCACGAACTAACTTATTGATTTTTACCATAATCAAATAATTGTGCTACAAATATTTTCTACAACATAAAAAAGAAACGATAGGTTTAGGTGAATTAGTTCGGTTGGGGGACCCAGTATATGGTTGTCATAATGGTACAGAACAGTTGTCAGAAAATCTGCATTACAGATTACAGATCGTTGGTTAATAAGTTCAGATTACCAAATGTAATCATGCCTACTGATTTATCCCAGTAACGACTAATTGATTAATGATTAGAATTACAATGATTAGGTTTAGCAATTAATTACTGGTCCAAGAGCATCCGTTATAAAGGCATGAAATCTGTAACCTAGTTGTGGATACGTTAAAAAAGTTTGAAAAAAAAGATCGAGACTACGAGGTTTTAATGGAGTTTAGTGTGATTTCATCTCATTTTTAATTTGCTTGGCCCGTTTACGGAAGTAATAGAATTTCATTTGCGCACTGTTTAATTCCAGTTCCTTCGAGTTTAACTACAAAACTGGGGATTTGCATGTAGCTCCCGTGGTCTACTTAGCGAGTACAATTTCCGGGAAAGATCGATAGAACTGGAATTTAATGCGGCTTCATTTTCTTTTTAATTTACTGGGGCCATTCAACGAGCGAAGAGAGTTTAATTTCTTCAGTAGTTAACCTCCTACAATGTGGCGTAATTTTCAAGCTGTGTGTCCATTGTCTTGCATCCTCTAAGTTCTGTTTTACTTCAAAAATTCCTTCCGCAACAAATGAACAAAAATAATTCTATTGAACTTATTATACAATTTTGTGGAAAATTTTACGACCCGCAACCTCAGTCGATTACTATATTTTCTTAATTGAAATTACATTATACAGTTTTCAAACACTGTTTTGCGTTGTTATGCTTTTCGCCTCGGAAAAAATGTTTCATTACAAAGAGTAAATTTCAGTTTCCCCAATGCAGTCAATCTGCATAATTTTTTATGATGTACTTACTGTGCTGCATTTCCTCAGCTTTAGGTCAGTGCAGTTATATTTTAGTTTTTAATTATTAGCAGTGTTTATGAAAGAAATAGAATTAATGACCATGGTTGAATAAGAGAGTCGAATGTGTTTTATTGAAAAGTAAAATTGTCAATGGTCTATTTTATTTACTGTAAAAAAAATGCATACACTATACCAGGTGTAAAGAATATATTTTTATCTAAGAGGTAGATACAGTGAAAAATCGAATTATTTATTGCATTCTCCCTGTTCAATGAGACAGAAAAATTCTGAAAAAAATTTAACCTGTCTCAATCATTAAAATACAAATTTGATAGTTTGTTCCAAATTTATGTCCAAAACTCTTGTTTCAAAACATTAAAAATGATAAGAAGTTTAAAGAAGTGCAAGAATGTTTCAGTAATTTTTCTCTACAGTTTAAAGGAGATGTTAATAACATTTTTATAGTAATTGCATACTGTTAAGGCTATCGTTCTCAATGTGAGTGACAAAACAGTCGACGTGTTACATATTGTTTAATCATGTTTAAACGATTACAATATTTAAAAAGAAAAATACACTGTTCTATGTAAGAGAGTTTATAGAACCAATTCATTTAAGAGTCATTCGTACAGTTTTCGCTTTTAAAACTGAAAAAATTCAAAAACTTGAATATCTGGTATTTTTTCGAAACCAAATTTCTGAAGAATTAAGGGCAACAGGAAAGAATTATTTTTATATTTGCGTTCAGTACTCAAAATAGCTCCAAGTTCCTCAAGCACCCTAATTATATACACTTAACTCTATTTATTATATATACTTAAGAATAATTCCTATAGCTTTCCCAATTAAATCAGAAGAAATTCTGAAACTTGAAAATCGTCTATTTTTTCGAAACTAAATTTCTCAAGAATTGAAGGCAATAGGAAAGAATTATTTTTACATTTGCGTTCAGCACTCAAAATAGCTACAAGTTCCTCTAGCACCCTAATTATATACACTTAACTCTATTTATTATATATACTTAAGAATAATTCCTATAGCTTTCCCAATTAAATCAGAAGAAATTCTGAAACTTGAAAATCGTCTATTTTTTCGAAACTAAATTTCTCAAGAATTGAAGGCAATAGGAAAGAATTATTTTTACATTTGCGTTCAGCACTCAAAATAGCTACAAGTTCCTCTAGCACCCTAATTATATACACTTAACTCTATATATTATATATACTTAAGAATAATTCCTATAGCTTTCCCAATTAAATCAGAAGAAATTCTGAAACTTGAAAATCGTCCATTTTTTCGAAACGAAATCTCTCAAGAATTGAAGGCAATAGGAAAGAATTATTTTTACATTTGCGTTCAGCTCTCAAAATAGCTCCAAGTTCCTCTAGCACCCAAATTATATACACTTAATTCTATTTATTATATATACTTAAGAATAATTCCTATAGCTTTCCCAATTAAATCAGAAGAAATTCTGAAACTTGAAAATCGTCCATTTTTTCGAAACGAAATCTCTCAAGAATTGAAGGCAATAGGAAAGAATTATTTTTACATTTGCGTTCAGCACTCAAAATAGCTCCAAGTTCCTCTAGCACCCAAATTATATACACTTAATTCTATTTATTATATATACTTAAGAATAATGCCTATAGCTTTCCCAATTAAATCAGAAGAAATTCTGAAACTTCAAAATCTCCAATTTCTTCGAAACTAAATTTCTCAAAAATTGAAGACGACGTAGGAAAAATGTTTAAATTCGCGTTCAGCGCCGAAAATTTTCTCTGCTTCATCTATCAGCTCCAAACTATCAAAAATACCTCTAATTTCCTCTATCATACTAATTATCCAAACCTGTGCAGTTAGCAGGTTGTTGGAAGAGAGCATCCACTAAGCCAGGTGTACGTAACACCGACGCAACAAGCGTTTCCAGCAGAGCATCTCCTAACGGTGTGCCTAGGAGATTACATTGGTGCTCGTTGACATGTGCAAGAAGCTGGCTAAAGAGGTGGCGGTGTGCGGAGTGTATCGGTACGGGAACAGATAAATCTCTCTCGCTCTCTGAAGAAGACAGCAAAAAGAGAAACGGCACCGGACGGGAAGATCCGGGAAGAGACAGATAGTTTTCTTTCGTCGGTGCCCCGTGGTCGTCAAAGAACCTATCGATCTTCGTCGAACAAAGGAGCTACTTTAATTATCGACTGTGTCTCGCAGCACCGGGGCCCACCCACTCGACTATTTGGTGTCCTTTGTGTGAACTCGAGCCGCAGGCGTAGTTGCGTGCGGGGCGGAGTGGGGTGGGAAGCTAGAACCTGGAAAGACAAGGGACGAAAGAGATCCCCGAGTCCACCCCGTTGTCGTCGCTTGCAGCCCAGCCGGTAAAACAATATTGGACAGTCGCATGCGCCGTTAATAAGTAAATACGAATTAGCATTCCGAGTCCTTTGCCGCTATAAATCAAACGAATTAATTACAGCGCTCCGCACGGGGGAGAGACGGGCAGAAGAGAGAGAGTAGAGAGAGAGAGAGAGAGAGAGAGAGAGAGTAGAGAGACCCACCCCTTAGCCCGTCCACCTCTTCCGGAAGAAAGAACCCGGGCTGGCATATTGCTACCCGTAAATACTAATAAATCCCCTAGCCCCGTGCACTCGGCAACGTACAATCCGATCGTATGCGCTCGTGAGTCGCGTCCGGTTCATTTAACCCGGTCTTCTTTGCTCCAGACGATGGAGAAAGTGTCCTTTAAGGGCGCTGGATCAGGGGATGACGAGGGTGGCTCGTTGGTATTCTGTTCGGCTGATTTTCATGCCGGCTGTAGGGCTAGGTTTTTCTTAGACAGCTCACGGGAGAGGGATTTGGATGATATATGGTGAATGATGGTGGGTAGATGCTGCCTGGATGATGGGTATGACTTGTGATGCTGGGACGAGCGGTGTAGTGTTTTGGTTGGGGTTTGAGATTGTTTTGGGTCTATTAGTGGAGGTAGGAAATTGGAAATTTTGTGCTCAAGATTTTGGACCTGTAATGAAATTCTCAATCTCAAAGTAGTTTAGAAATTGTAATTAAGCACTGTTGAGTGAAAGACAATCATAGCGATTGCTCCTTGAACTCTTTGAGTATTGTGAACAAAATCAGACAGCGCCCGAAATAGGGATCTGGATGATGTATGGTCAATGATGATGATAGTTGAGGATGCTTCCAGATTGTTGGGTATGCCTTGATACTGAAATGAGTGGTTTAGTGGTTTGGTTGGGGTTTGAGATTGTTTTGGGTTTGCTAGAGAAGTAGGAAATTGGAAATTTTGTGTTCAAGATTTTGGACCTGCATTGAAATTCTCAAACTCAAAGTAATTTAGAAATTGCAATTAAGCACTGTTGAGTGAATGAAAATCATAGCGATTGTTTCTTGAACTCTATCAGTATTGTGAACAACATCAGACAGCGCCCGAAAGAGGGATCTGGATGATGTATGATGAATGATGATGATAGTTAAGGATGCTTGCAGATTGTTGGGTATGCCTTGATACTGGGATGAGTGGTTTAGTGTTTTGGTTGAGGTTTGTCATTGTTTTGCTGGTGGAAGTAGGAAATTGGAAATTTTGTGTTCAAGATTTTGGACCTGCAATGAAATCCTCAAACTCAAAGTAATTTAGAAATTGCAATTAAGCACTGTTGAGTGAAAGACAATCATAGCGATTGTTTCTTGAACTTTATCAGTATTGTGAACAACATCAGACAGCGCCCGAAAGAGGGATCTGGATGATGTATGATGAATGATGATGATAGTTAAGGATGCTTGCAGATTGTTGGGTATGCCTTGATGCTGGGATGAGTGGTTTAGTGTTTTGGTTGGGGTTTGACATTGTTTTGGGTCTCCCAGTGGAAGTAGGAAAATGGACCGTCTTTTGAGTTCAAGATTTTAGATGTGAACAGTGTTTCTTTAGAATCGTTTAATATTATAATATAATAATTGTTTTATTATTTTGATTCGGTAAAATACTGTCTCCTGTGTACAGAATTTTTAGTGAGCAACTATATTATAAAGGAAATCAATTTTTAAAGATAGTCAAAGAATTGGTCATAACTCTTGCTAGCATTTTAGGGATGAGTGTATCCTCTCCATTAGTGATGGGAAGACATACTGATAAACAAGGTACTGAGTTAGAACAGCAATTCCAGAAGGGTAGCAAAGTTTTCTGAACATTTTAACATCATTGCAGTCAGAAAATTAATATCGAGGAATACAGACAAATTAATATTGATACGCGTCTGGAAGTACACTCTATTTGAAGTACCTGGGTACGAAATCCACCGCAGTGAGTGCCAGTAGTTTTCAATTGATGGCCGTAAAAATTGAAAGATGTAGAAAGGTGTATTATGGTGACACTTTGGAAAAAGTTTCCTATTTGACACAGCTTTCACTCGGAACTCTCGAATAACTATGCAAATATATATTATGGAAGCAACAATTCAATTTTTTGTAAAGACATACAAATTTTTATTTGATGAAAATGTCTATAAAGCAGTTTAAACAATTCTACAGGATATTTCACCTAAATATCTCCTTCAGTGGAGGTTGACAATATTTTCTACCCAATTTGAAGAAATCTCTGCTTTTAATCCTTTACTTCTTATTAATTCGTTAAAATAATTGATGTGCAATTGCGACGAATGCAAACATTAGAAAGTGCACAATATTTCGATAGGAGCAAAAATGTTACAAAATGACAGTTAACCTCTGAAATATTGAAAAGAAAATAATGTTTGAATTATTATTAACACTAAACCTACCTAGCACTTAGAGTGCATGTGTTGCCTATAGAAATGAGAAGATTAAATTTATTTAGACGTTGCACAATTTTTCTTACAATATAAGCTTGTACAAGGAAATGTACACAATGGTTCCCAATGAATGCGTCTTTATAATATTATTAATTGTAAAATAAAATATTGTTAGTTTTAATTAAGTAAAAGTATTAATGTGCTTTATTAAATTTATTATTACAATACAAGTTTGTACAAGGAAATGTACGCAATGGTTTCCTATGAAAGCGTCTTTATAATATTACTAATACTAAAATAAAAAATTTGAAACCGATCATTTGACAGGCACTGGTTTAGCGTTAATTTGCTAAAATAGTAATTTTATATCATCTCTAAATTCCCGAATGCAAACACGAGGAAACATAAAGTAATTGAATTGCAGCAAAAATGTTGAAAAATGTCAGATTTTCGGAAGATTAAATTCGTATCAGCATTCTCGAGTATCCGAAGAGCAACAGAATGAGCTCCGTGCATCGATCGGAGCCTCGAATTGGACCGTATACGTGATCACTCCATCTCTTTTTTTTTCTCCGCCGTAAACGGGTAGAAGGTTCGGTTTTGTTGGCTTACGGTACGTGTAATACGGATCGAGTTCAAGTTGTGTCAAACAACACGTAACTCGATGGCGAGTACATGGCGAGTACATGGCGACGGTAACGTGACCGGACTAGTGATTCGATTAGCCTGTAAGTGAGCCATGACCGAACGTCGAGTCGAGTTATACCGTTGTCCTCTATGCAAAGGGGAGGGAACTTAAGAAATTTCGCTACCCCTCGCACTTGACACCCTTTGTCATCGATCACTGCTTCCGGTTACCTCCGTCCTAGGGTAAAACAGTTTGCTTGTTGCGCGTGTACTCGCCATTCGGCTCCCTCGATCGCGTCATTATCAGTCATTCGTGATTACTGCTTTACCATTCGCCCCATTCCTCGCGTACTCTCCATCGTCATTTACTGTAATATTTTACGAGTTATCCCTTTCATAAAATTGTGAAGTCCAGACTGCGGATTTTCTGCATTGAACAACAAATTTATCACGGTCGAATAAGACCGGTTTTCTATCTAACAATTATTCGAAATTATAAAAATTATATTAAAGGACTGAATTGACTTTTTTATTTAAAAATATATTATCATGAAAACTGTACATTGTTTTTGAAGAAATTCTGTTCTTGTGTTCTGGGTTCAAATTGAAATCGAATAATGTGTTCATTATTTAACCCTCTGTCTACCGTAAAAAAAACTTTTATTATGCGATAGAAAATTTATACCACAAAACGTAGTAAATATAAAAAAAAACTTTTAGCTTTAAATAATAAAAAATAAGAAAAGTAACAAAGTCATGCAACGACAAGATCCCAAGAATTTTAAAAGTTTAAATAACCGCAGTATCTACATACCGTCGGGTACAATGGATCCGCTTGGTAGACGGAGGGTTAATTGATGATAGCCCATCTGTATTGAATTTGTAAATGAAATTGTACCATATCATAAAATTATACTTATACCATAAAAGTTTACGTAATTATGTTCATTTCTTTAACCCTTTACAATCATAAGTCGAGTATGTGGCTCGACATAATTGCTAGTTTACACATTTGTTATAATCTATAATATTAATTTTCTTATTACTTAGATCAGCAATATACATTTAGCTATTTTCAGCAAAGAACAGTCTTTTGAAGTACATTTTAAATAAAACATTTAAAATGTTGGGGAGCTGTAGCGAACAGTATTGCAATTATGGATTAAAATAAATTTGGTTCATCCACAGTGATTATTCGAAAGTCATTCGAATACATTTTTATACGAAGAACATATTGAAAATGTTATTTGAATAAAATTGTAATCGGAGACATATTTGGATGAAATTGTATTTGAAGACTTCATGGAGGACATTACTCGAATAAAACAGTGTTCGAAGACTATTGGGAATGTTACTCGAACAAACTCCTGTTTGGACAAACTAGTCGAACTGTTATTTGGATAAAATTGTATTCGAAGACTTGATTGGAACTGTTATTCGGAAGAAATTGTATTCGAAAACATCATTGAGAATCCTACTCGAATATAATTGTGTTCAAAGACTATTAAGAATGTTACTGGAATATACATTTTTTTTGGACGATTTATTCGAACTGTTATTTAGATAAAATTGTACTCGAAGACTTGACTGGAACTGTTATTCGAAATAAATTGTATTCGAAAGCTTCATTGAGAATCCTATTCGAATATAATTGTGTTCAAAGACTATTATAGGAATGTTACTATAATATACATTTTTTTCGGGCAATTTATTCAAACTGTTACTTGGATAAAATTGTATTCGAAGACTTGATTGGAACTGTTATTCGGAATAAATTGTATTCGAAAACTTCGTTGGGAATCCTACCCGAATATAATTGTGTTCAAAGACTATTAAGAATGTTACTGGAACATACATTCTTTCGGACGATTTATTCGAACTGTTATTTGGATAAAATTGTATTCGAAAACTTGATTGGAAAAGTTATTCGAAATAAATTGTATTCGAAAACATCATTGCGAATCCTATTCGAATATAATTGTGTTCAAAGAGTATTATAGGAATGTTACTTGAATATACATTTTTTCGGACAATTTATTCAAACTGTTATTTGGATAAAATTGTATTTAACGACTTTATTCGGAATGTTGTTCGGCCGATGTTGTATTCGAAGACTTGATTAGAACTGTTATGTGAAATAACTTGTATTCGAAAACATCATTGAGAATCCTATTCGAATATAATTGTGTTCAAAGACTATTATAGGAATGTTACTGGAATATACATCTTTTCGGACAAATTTATTCAAACTGTTATTTGGTTAAAATTGTATTCAAAGACTTCATTCGGAATGTTGTTTGGATGATGTTGTATTCGATGACTTGATGGGAACTGTTGTTCGGAATGGATTGTATTCGAAAACTTCATTGAGAATCCTACTCAAATATAATTGTGTTGAAAGACTATTATAGGAATGTTACTGGAATATACATTTTTTTGGACGATTTATTCGAACTGTTATTTGGATAAAATTGTATTCGAAAACTTCATTGAGAATCCTACTCAAATATAATTGTGTTGAAAGACTATTATAGGAATGTTACTGGAATATACATTTTTTCGGACAATTTATTCAAACTGTTATTTGGATAAAATTGTATACAACGACTTTATTCGGAATGTTGTTTGGATGATGTTGTATTCGAAGACTTGATTAGAACTGTTATTCGAAATGAATTGTATTCGAAAGCTTCATTGAAAATCCTACTCAAATATAATTGTGTTGAAAGACTATTATAGGAATGTTACTGGAATATACATCTTTTCGGACAAATTTATTCAAACTGTTATTTGGATAAAATTGTATTCCAAGACTTCATTCGGAATGTTATTTGGATGATGTTGTATTCGATGACTTGATGGGAACTGTTGTTCGGAATGGATTGTATTCGAAAACTTCATTGCGAATCCTACTCGAATATAATTGTGTTCAAAGACTATTATAAAAATGTTACTGGAATATACATTTTTTTCGGACAATGTATTCAAACTGTTATTTGGATAAAATTGTATTCAAAGACTTTATTCGGAATATTGTTTGGATGATGTTATATTCGATGAATTGATTGGAACTGTTGTTCGGAATGGATTGTATTCGAAAACTTCATTGAGAATCCTATTCGAATATAATTGTGTTCAAAGACTATTATAGGAATGTTACTATAATATACATTTTTTCGGACAATTTATTCGGACTGTTATTTGGATAAAATTGTACTCGAAGACTTGATTGAAACTGTTATTCGGAATGAATTGTATTCGAAAACTTTATTGAGAATCCTACTCGAATATAATTGTGTTCAAAGACTATTATAGGAATGTTACTATAATATACATTTTTTCGGACGATTTATTCGAACTGTTATTTGGATAAAATTGTGTTCGAAGAATTTATGAGGAATATTGTTCGAACAATATTTAATTGGAACACTATATTGGGAAGATGATTCTCGATCAATATTTGATTCGCTTAATCCCATGCAGCAGTCACACAAGTTTCGAATGTTTTCGAGCTGACTTCGCGTGGCGACCGATCGGTAAAATAAACCGAGCGTTGTTGGTAGGTTTGCGCGAGAAAATATCGATACTCTGGTGAAAAATGCTTGGCGATCAATAAATCATCGGGAATTAAAGTAGCGATGAACTTCTCCAATTGATCGGCTCCCCATAACGTTTCCCTCGTTCGTATTCGAGCCAGCTAGAGACTACCGAAACTTATTTTCCGGTTTTTAATCACGTAGGAGGCTCCATAGATATGTAACTTAAGAACTCCATTTTCCTCGGAACTTCGACGAGGAAGAAGATGAAATAAATCTATCTTTCTCTCCCCTCCCCCCACACTCTGTCCCGCTTTATCTATATCTATCTGTCTTTATGTCGGTCTCGCTTTCTCTGGAAGGCGCACGATCGCGTAGAAAGCGGACGCTTGTTCGCGGAGTGTTTTTCCGTTCGTTCTGCGAGCAGAATTTCTACGAACTTACGAACTTCCATCCGGAATGCAATAACGAAGGGTCGCTCGAGTTATTAAACGCTACTTCCTGATCAACTCATCGGCAACTGGCCGTTCGATATTGTAAAAAATGCAAAGAGCCAGTGTAGCAAACACGCCAAGTTATCGCTCGGAAAAATGCACGAGATACCGTATCCACCATCGTAATTCTTCCCTATCGATCTTTTTGTTAAAACGGCAAACCGGTAAGTAGACCGGGGAACTATGCAAATTTTTCATTCTGCGGCGGGAATTGTAGAACATAGAAACATTCTAACTGCCGTTAACTTTGTTATTCGATCGTGGAAATAGGAGAATTCGTCGAATACATTCTTCAGGCGAAGAATGTTGAAAATTTCTCATTTTATTGGTTTAAATGAGAGTAATCCGTATAGTGAATGAACACTTCCTAGTGAATAAATATTATTTGAATTAAACGAAAACACTTACATTTATGTTTTCTTCATGTTTAATTTACATAGTAATTCTATTGTAAGTTCACAGATTAGTGAATAAATATTATTTGAATTAAACGAAAACACTAACATTTATGTTTTCTTCATGTTTAATTTACATAGTAATTCTATTGTAAGTTCACAGATGTCTCGCTAAAGATATTTTCTTTTTTCATAACCTATTCGGCAATACATTAATTTATTCAGCATTTGTTCGAATGATATTTTTGGTATTCGTGTATTCGAAGTAAGTACATTATTGTTATCGTGAGATCAGAAATTTGTGTTTTGAGGTGGTTCAATGGTCCTATTGTATCTTTATTTGTGTATGAGATTTTTAATACAATTTATTATCATCAAATATTGTTAGAATTATTTTCTGGAATGTATGATCTTAACCATTACACAATCTTCTTATTGATCCTTATAGATTTTTATCAGAAAATGAAATAATGTCTTCCAAATAATAATTTTAACAAATATACAGCTTAAATATTCATTCACTGGTCAAGACGATGTTGTACTAAAAATTCTCGACAAAATGAAATATACTTTTTTTCCAATAAGTATTGTAAATACTATAAACTTCAATTGAATTTGTTGTAGTAGTTTCTACAGCTCTGATGATCAGACACGTGATTAATTTATATATATATATATCTTTTCTGTTTCAGGTAAGTAAGGACTAATTGCCAAAACATTGTTTGTTCACCAAGTATGGAGATGGTATGTATTTTTAAAAATACTGAGGGGGTTGAATATGTAAAGACCACTGAAAAGTACACCACATCAGATTAAATACATACAAATAAAAAGAAATTGTAGAAAAAAAATAGAGATCATAGAAAATAGACAAAATCATGCACTGATAAAATAATAAATGAACGTTGGGTTAAATATAGTGCTTGAAAACGAACACAAATTTCCGGTGAATTTAGCCCAATGTTAGACTAATTCAGGAATGCGAGAAGACTAATTCATAAATGCAGATAGACTACTTCAGGTATGCTAAGAGATTAATTCAGGTGTGCAAAGAAGTGTCAATCGACTAATTCAGGAGTACACGAATACTAATTCATAGAGCGCAAAAATACTAATTCAGGGGAGCAAAACGACTAATTCATAACTGCAAATAGACTATTTCAGGTATGCTAAGAGATTAATTCAGGAGTGCAAAGAGGTGTCAATCGACTAATTCAGGGGTACACGAATACTAATTCATAGAGCGCAAAAATACTAATTCAGGGGAGCAAGAAGGCTAATTCATAGATGCAAATAGACTATTTCAGGTATGCGAAGAGATTAATTCAGGAGTGCAACGAGGTGTCAATCGACTAATTCAGGGGTACACGAATACTAATTTATAGAGTGCAAAAATACTAATTCATGGGAGCAAGAAGGCTAATTCATAAATGCAAATAGACTATTTCAGGTATGCGAAGAGATTAATTCAGGAATGCAAAGAAGTGTTAGTCGACTAATTCAGGGGTACACGAATACTAATTGTTAGAGAGCAAAAATACTAATTCAGGGGTGCAAGAAGACTAATTCATAGATACAAATAGACTATTTCAGATATGCTAAGAGATTAATTCAGGAGTGCAAAGAAGTGTAAATGGACTAATTGAGGGGTACACGAATACTAATTGCTAGAAAGCAAAAATACTAATTCAGGAGAACAAGAAGACTAATTCATAAACGCAAGTAGACTGTTTCAGGAATGCTAAGAGATTAATTCAGGAGTGCAAAGAGGTTCAAAACGACTAATTCGGGGATACAGAAATACTAATTTATAAGTTGCAAAAATACTAATATAAGGATGCAAGTGGTTCGCTGAAATTTCGATATTTTTAGGCGTTCTATCAATTCTTATCGCGGTGGGTTATGTCAATACAGTGAAAATCGAGCGACAGTACTTCAAAGCAGTCCCGTCACTGATTTTCAGCGCGTCGCGTCGTATGATATTTTTCAGCGGGTAGTCATCGCGATTCATTGGTCGGTTCACCGCGCCGCGCCGCTGGTCAATAAAAACTGGCCACCGCGCACCGATTCGCATGAACGTCGTTGATTTCCGCGGGAATTGAACCCGTCGCGGCTTAACTTTCATTGCGTTACCGGGCGCGCGCACCTACCGTCATGTGCGATGAATTGCCGAATGATTTTCAGTCCGCGGAGCCCCGGGAATGGTTTATATGCAAAACAGTTTATGATTGCTACGGTCTACGGTTAGCTAAAACAGATTAACGTCGGCGCGCATTAGTTAATGCCAAACGGAGCTACGGTGACGTTTAATATTGACGGGAATATCGTTCTCGATGCGCGGATTGTAAAATTTCAATGTGCCCCCGCCGACGCGGAAACACCATAACGGCGGGGGACACGTGTCCCTGTCGTGCAATTACGGGCCCCGTTTATCACAAAATTTAACGTTATTATCCAAATAACGGAAGAACATGCCAGCCCGCGTAGATTGATTCGATGATACTTGACGGGCTCACTTTGTTTCGCGGAACTGGACAACATACTGCCGGCAGAAATTGAAAACAAAATTCGATTGAAACCGGCTCGAGAAAAATATGAAAATTATCTGACGCCGTTTAATCAGTTGGATTATCATAATTGATTAGACTGCAGATTTTATGCGTTTATGACGGGAATAGCTGAGTGAAATTGGAAACGGTAGAAAGATTGATAGTATTTGAGGATATCGATTCATTGTTATCACTGGACTGCGGATCTTTATGCAAAATAAAAATTTTTCAAGTTAACTGTGAGAAACACAAGTTACATGAAAATGTGTTTCCACTTTTAACCCTTAGCACTCGAATGGCGACTCTGAGGCGCCACTACAAATTGTTACACCATTATTGAGAACATTGTTCGCATAATTAAATTTGTTGAAATGTAATAAATTACTGAACATTTGAATATTTTATGAGGTACTATATCATTTTTGCACGCATATAATGATAGAAATGATGTAGAATGGAAATATTCTAGGTTAGAAGAAATGGTTGGATTTTTAGTTGAAATAGCTTCGAGTGCAAAGGGTTAATAATTTTAGTAGGTCAAAAATAATATAACAAATCGTTTAATTCTTCTAATGTATTTAAAGTTTGGTAATAATTTTTTCATAAATGTTTTATTATGTTTTTAATTTAATGTTTTATTTGGACCGTGTTGATTGTTATTGAGGCAGACATTTTTGTTTGTCTACGTATCCGCAGTATAATGATAGCACCAATGATTGACTGCGAAGTATTGAGTTACGTCAGAGCTTTCCTGGACGTTTACGGGTTAATAATATTTTATAATTAAATGGCGGAAGCATATGCATATTTATATTTTGCTATTTAAATAACGGTAATCTATATAACGATTAAAATATTGTTGTATTTTAAAACTATTTTAAAATAGAGTAAAATTTCCATACTTATATTCAGTGGTTAGCGTAACAAACTAAAATATCGTCAATAATTTTAAAATAAATTCTAATAGAAATACAATGCGGCAGATGTTTATGAAGAAAATTTAATTAAAATTTATATCGTAATCTCCAATACACGTTTTCTTTATAGTCCTGACTTTAGAGTTTTTAAAACAAACTTTTAATGGTCGAAATGGCGCTTATAAGACTCTCTTCCAATGACTACTATTTTTATGTTGATAGATAATTTAATATTAATAATATTAATAAACTGTAGAAATATATGCTATTATGATCAATTGAAAAATAAGTAACACAATATTCTACAATTATCATTCCACATTTGATTAAAGTTTATACAGTTAACACGAACGCATTCTATAATTATATAAGTTATTCTCTGTTCTATGTAGATTGAAATTCAGCCTGATCAGTATTTTTAGCTCGTTCATAAATGTTTAACATTTATCATGAGATATCGTAAACCTTCTAAAGATCACTTATTATTAAAATATGACCTTGACAATATATGTGAAGGTCAAAGAGATTGCGAAACAATATTTTTACTGGACTGTTCTCACAAACCGTTTTTCAACATTTAATAATCATCGAGAGACGTCGAAAGCATTCTGAAGATCACTTATCATTACAAAATGGACTCCGACAGTATACAGGGTGTTTGCGAAATCGTGGTATAATCGGCGAAGGTATGATTCCTCACATAAAATCTAGTCGAAAATAAGGGTCATAGTTTTTTTCATACGGGGCTTCAATTTTGTAAAAATCGAGTTTGAAAATTCAGCGAATACGCGCACCATTGGATGGAAATCGGCTGTCGCGTCTGATCATGACCAACCAATTCTACTCTGTGCATATACTATAGCACGCGAAATCGACGAATCTTTAAACTCGATTTTTTTTAAATTGAAGCCCCGTATGAAAAAACTATATTCCTCATTTCCCGCGCAACACCCGTACCTTCCCCTTGTCGAATGGATAAACATAAAGAATTGAATAAATTCCAAGGCTGCACACAATAAAACTTTGGTCCTTCAACTATCGCGCAAAAGTAACAAATTGTGAGTATATTTAGAAATATGAAAAAAAATCAATTTGGAATATAACATGTGTTTGGTTGCAGCAACATTTCTGGTGTTTGTTAGACTACATATTTCAATGTTTTCGTCATAGGCGCTCAGCGTCACCACCATCTTACTTCATGGTCACCACATCTGTCTGTTACAGTCACACTCAATACGCTCGTTTGCTGTCTTCGTCAAGCGATTCGGCCAATCGCGGAAGACGTGTAGCGCGTAGTGGGAGCATCACGTGGTACCCATAAGTTTCTCTGTGCCAACTCTCGTTGCGCGGGCAATACTAGGCTCTTCTCCTTGTTAGAAGGACGACCTTGACAACGTACATAGAAATCAAAGTCGCCACATAAGAGTCGCCTGAAACACCATTCTCGCTATTTCAATATCCCAAAAATCATTGCTAATCTCTTCATCCTACCCAACCACTCTAATAATGGAACTCAATATGCAATAATATGCATATGCAGTCGAACCCGCCACAAGTCGATCAAACGCAGACTCCGCAATTGGTTTCGGCGTACAAACCCGTTCCCAGAAAATTCGTAAAGGTAGTAGTCGGAGGGCGTCCATCATGCTCGTATTTCAAATCTGACGGTTTGCATTGTGCATGGCGAACGAAACCGTTGGATCGGTAGCATCGGCTGCCACCTATGTAGGTCATTTCGACTGCCGGCAAAATCGGTCCAATTACACGACTATCGGACCCGCAATTACTCAGCTATCAAACAAAAAAAAAGACACAAAGAGAAAGAAAGAGAGAGAGAGAGAGATAGAGGAGAAAGAAATAAATGCAAAAATATTGCGAATCGGCAGGAGGGAAATCGCGCGGGGTGGGGGTGAGGAGGAGCGAGATAGAGAGAAAGAGAGGGGTTATTTATGGACGAGACTTTGCCTTCGAGCGGAGTTCAAATCGTATTTTCAGCAGTCGTTTACACGACACCGGCCTCCAGGTAATTCTCTTCGCCATTAACCGGAGGAAGGAAGAACACGGCGGATTGTCGACAATATTAAACTTCCATCGTCCGAACCCCCATCCACGAGTCCTTGATATGTATAGACCCGTTACGGAAGAGCTTGGACGAGGCTTGTTTGCAGTGTTCGTCCGGAAGGGTGGCGGATAAAAGTCCACCGGGGGCAGTCCGACGCAGGAATACCCATTGAAATACTTTAATTAACCCTTACGGCGCATCCTTCCCCCGCGGGCAACCGTGCAGTTTGCTTAAAATGCTTTGTTGACCCGCTCAAAGGCACAGAGATTCCCGCTGCAGATCGCTCGACCTCGAACCATCCTCGATCCGCGAATTCACTCGGCAATCGCTGACACTGGCTTCTGGGAGCTTTTTTGCTAATTTTTAAGACGCTTCCCGAGTCATTTAGAATCCTCTGCTGCCATGGTTATTTGTTCGATCATTGGCTTTGTCTATTGGAGGGACGAGGTTTAAGACCTAGAGTGAGACGAAAATGTCCATAGACTCTCTGTAAGACAAAATAATATTTTCAACCTTCATTTGACCTTCGTTGTTATTTTGCTATATTTTTCTAATCATTCTAGATATATGGTACACGTCATGTATATCGTTTTATTAGATGTACGACTCCACTGTGAGTGCTACCATGGTTATTTGTTCGATGATTGGCTTTGTCTGTTGGAGGGACGAGGTTAAAGACCTAGAGTGAGGCGAAAACGTCCATAAACTCTCTGTGAGACAAAATAATAGTTTCAACCTTCATTTGACCTTCGTTGATATTTTGCTATACTTTTGTAATCATTCTAGATATACATATTACACGCCATATACATCGTTTTATTAGATGTACGACTCCACTGTGAGTGCTACCATGGTTATTTGTTCGACCATTGGCTTTGTCTATTGGAGGGGCGAAGTTTAAGACCTAGAGTGGGGCGAAAATGTCCATACACTGTCTGTAAGACAAAATAATATTTTCAACCTTCATTTGACCTTCGTTGATATTTTGCTATACTTTTGTAATCATTCTAGATATATGGTACACGCCATATACATCGTTTTATTAGATGTACGACTCGACTGTGAGTGCTGCCATGGTTACTTGTTCCATCATTGACTTTGTCTATTGGAGGAACGAGGTTTAAGACCTAGAGTGGCGCGAAAATGTCCATAGACTCTCTGTAGGACAAAATAATATTTTCAACCTTCATTTGACCTTCGTTGTTATTTTGCTATATTGTTCTAATCATTCTAGAACGTGGAGAAAATAATTAGTTTTAACTTTCAAATACAGTTTTGATTTTGTAGAATTCTTGCGATTGCCAAAGTGTTAATGATATGTTAGTATTTTAAATACAGAAAGTATGAAAAGATTTTGGACCCAGAGGGGGTCTACACTTATTAATTCTTACGTTTCAATTTTAAATATTTCAAGCTTGAGAAGAGTCTATTAAATGCGAGAACGTTGAGAAAATAATTATATTTAATTATCCAATACAGTTTTTGATTTTGAAGAATTTTTGCGATTGCTAAAATGTTAATGATATGTTAGTACTTCGAATGCAGAAAGTATGAAAAAAATTTGGACCCAGAGGAGGTCTACCTTTATTAATTCTTACGTTACTATTTTAAATATTTCAAGCTTCAGAAGAGTCTATTAAATGCGAGAATGTTGAGAAAACAATTAGATTTAATTTCCCAATACAGTTTCTGATTTTGTAGAATTTTTGCGATTGCTAAAATGTTAATAATATGTTAACATTTCAAATACAGAAAGTATTAAAAGAGTTTGGACCCAGAGGAGGTCTACATTTATTAATTCCTACGTTGCAATTTTAAATATGTCAAGCTTAAGAAGAGTCTATTAAATGCTAGAATGTTGAGAAAACAATTAGATTTAATTTTCCAATACAGTTTCTGATTTTGTAGAATTTTTGCGATTGCTAAAATGTTAATAATATGTTAACATTTCAAATACAGAAAGTATTAAAAGAGTTTGGACCCAGAGGAGGTCTACATTTATTAATTCCTACGTTGCAATTTTAAATATGTCAAGCTTGAGAAGAGTCTATTAAATGCTAGAATGTTGAGAAAACAATTAGATTTAATTTCCCAATACAGTTTCTGATTTTGTAGAATTTTTGCGATTGCTAAAATGTTAATAATATGTTAATATTTCAAATACAGAAAGTATTAAAAGAGTTTGGACCCAGAGGAGGTCTACATTTATTAATTCCTACGTTACTATTTTAAATATTTCAAGCTTCAGAAGAGTCTATTAAATGCGAGAATGTTGAGAAAATAATTGCTGCGATGAACTTTAAGTTTCTAACACAATTCATTATGTAAGTAGAATTGTTGCTATCACAAGGGTGTTAATGATGCAATATTATTTCTTATGGTGAAACGTTTGAATATAAAAGGGAGAATTGAAATGTTTCGCAGGACAAGGAAGTTGTAGTTGGATGGGCTTCTTCGCGGAGATATCGATACAAAGATACAGCGAGAATATCCCCCAGTTCTGTGCGTTTCCGCGGTGATATGTCGCTTAAGTTTTCGCAGACGCGTTTGGAAGTTTAAAGCCGAGCTTACTGTGATATAGCCGCAGTTTATTACATGAAATATCACAGTATTTCTTACTTCGCTACAGCTTAACGCAATTATTCAGCTTTGCGTCTCTAACCGTTTTAAAGTCGAGTAACGCGAGCACTTACGGCTGCAGAGAGGAAGAGGCGACTTTAATTTCCCTAGGCTTAGCCCTGTCATTGTTAATTCTTCAAGTCCGTGCGATTAAAGTACGCGTGCCTAACGTTCATTAGTACTATTTATAATTAACTGAGTAATTACCACGACTAATCCTTTTCAGATAAAGATTTTTTTAAATGTTGGATAAACTTTCCCTAGAAAGCGATATCGTCCATCAAAGTCTTGTGTGCTGATGAAGAAGGAAAATATGTACTACTCATTCTGTTGTTTAAATTCTGTAAAGACAGAACAGACTCTACATTTTAGACTTGTTTTCTCATATAGAATCATCCCCTCCACGTTCATACCATCTTAGGACACCCTTATTGTTGTTTTACCCTTAAAGTTGTTTTTTATGAGAACGATTGACTTGAGATCCATGGTTTCCTTGAGACTTTTGTTCCTCGCGACGAATACTGTAAGATGAAATAAAAAAAATGTTGACCTTGAAAAATGGTTCAAGGACAATTTTGGAACCCATTTTTTTAATAGATCTCCACCGATCGGGAGACATAGAATTCCGCTGTGATAGTCGTGGTATATAATTTTTATACCTACACCCTGTACATGCAGTTTTATAAAATGTCCTCTGTCAAAGGATTATACTAAGAAGCTCAAAACTGCGATTAACAGATTTTCTTTTCGTTTAACCCCTTCGCTTACAATATCGTCTGAGAGACGTGATGAAGATTCTGAACAGAGTTTAATAAAGATGCATGTTATTAATTTCCTTTAAACCGAAATATAATTCTATTTTGTTGTTGTTAATGTACAGCCATTGGAGAACATATAGACATGCAATAGATATACATTTTCTCCTTTTCCTAAGAAATTATGAACTACAAAGAAATTCTAATCACGAAAACCGTAAAATAAATCGTAAGGCAAGGGGTTAAAGAAGTTATCGCTTTTTAAAAAGTGTCCCAATATTAATGTGACCGACTGTACAGGGTGAATAAAAATTACATGTCACGACTACCATAGCGTTGTTCTATACCTCCGGATCGGTGGACATCTGTTAAAAGAATGGTCCACAAATTTGTCCTTGACAATTTTTACAAGGTCAACATTTTTTTTTGTATTGCATCGTATAGTACTCGTCAGAAGGAACAAAAGTCTTAGAGACACCATGGGTCTCAAGTCAACCATTCTCTTGAAAAACGACTTCAAAGTTTCATAAACTATTTTATTCCACATGTCTACAGGGTGTCCCAAGATGGTGAAAACGTGGAGAGGGTAATTCTACATGAGAGAATAAGTTTAAAGTGTAATATAATTTTCTTCGTTTAACTCCTCGTTTTCGAGAAATTACAGTTTGGAAATTCGGCGAACGCGCTTGATATTGAATATGAAAGGGGTTAAGTTGCTTGCTTCTGGGCCGGAAGCGATTGTGCAATTGTTAGCGATTTCATCTGAACCGTAATTCTGAAACGACTGATCCTACGTCCAAACTGATCACGTTGCGACCTCGTCAGGACCAATAAAGTGTTTCCAGGGACGTAACATCGTAGTCCTCAAGGCGAGGAAAAAATCTCGGCTAGAGATTTATCGCGGCGAGACGGAAATGTGCTTTGATCTCCGAAGATGAATACTCCTACGCTGTTCCGAATCGCTGTAGCACACGGTGCGTAAGGAGCCGCGGTGAATTCAGAAAAGGGTGTTACGACACGCCCCTGTCTCGCGGAAAACCGCAATTCTTCATTCTTTCATGAGATTTCGCTGCCGGAGGTGTCGGGCTTAACGAATTGAAACCGGCATACATCCTGCCGCTGTGACAGTGCGTGTCTTTCGGAATACCGATAGAAATGGAAACGCCGGTTTCCATTTATTCCCCGCAACGCTTTTCCGAAAAATTATTTCGCCCCGGCGCGTCGGTGATCTTCTTTCGACTCGACCTGTCTTTATCGCTGTCACGTTCTCTAGTACCCTCGTCCCATCGTTTTCTCAGTATAATGAAAAAATTCCCATTTTCATCTCCTTACCTCCGAGCTCGTGGTATTTTTCTTCTTTTTTTTTTTTTTTAGAAATACTTCAGCTTTTTATTCGTTTTTCGTTCTTGTCGAGTTGTGAACTTCCGTTCAGCTTTATCGTTGGGGAATATTCTTCGCTGAAAATTAAAATTCTGTTTTCATGCATTCTGTAACCCTTTGTTACACCTGTTCTTCCATCGCCGTTTAATATTGAAATTTCGTAACAATGTAGTTCAGTATATTGTCATAAGTTTGAACATCTCTCAAAATCATTGTAGGTGTTTAAAAAAGGGTGGCTCCACTTAATAAAATGAAGGTGACCTTGAAAATATCTAAAAAAATGACATGATAACAAAAATTTTTTAAAGACAACAAAGATATTTGAGGTGGCAATAGTTAGTGCCTCACCCTACAATGATAGTCCTTTTCATTACGAATTCAGTGACTATATTTGCTCAAGGTCATTCAAGGTCACGGACAGAGTTCAACATTCCTTCCAAGCCTGGTTACAGGCATGTATCGATGTTCAATTTTATACGTTATCTCTGTCCGCGACCTTGAATGACCTTGAGTGACTGCATTCGTAATGGAAGGGACTATCATTATATGTAGGTGTTTAAGAAAGGGTGGTTCCACTTAAAAAAATGAAGGTCACCTTCAAAATCTCTAAAAAAAAAATAGCATAAAAACAAAAATTTTTTAAAGACAACAAAGATATTTGAGGTGGCAATAGTTAGTGCCTCAGCCTGCAATAATAGTCCATTTCATTACGAATTCAGTGACTATAATTACTCAAGGTCATTCAAGGTCGCGGACAGAGTTCAACATTTCTTCAAAGCCTGTTTACAGGCATGTATCGATGTTCAATTTTATACGTTATCTCTGTCCACGACCTTGAATGACCTTGAGTAATTGTAGTCACTGGATTCGTAATGGAAGGGACTATCATTGCAGGTGTTTAAAAAAGGGTGGTTCCACTTAATAAAATGAAGGTGACCTTGAAAATATCTAAAAAAATGACATGAAAAGAACAATTTTTTAAAGACAACAAAGATATTTGAGGTGGTAATAGTTAGTGCCTCATCCTACAATGATAGTCCCTTTCATTACGAATTCAGTGACTATATTTGCTCAAGGTCATTCAAGGTCACGGACAGAGTTCAACATTCCTTCAAAGCCTGTTTACAGGCATGTATCGATGTTAAATCTTATACGTTATCTCTGTCCGCGACCCTGAATGACCTTGAGTGACTGAATTCGTAATGGAAGGGACTATCATTGTAGGTATTTAAGAAAGGGTGGTCATTTAAAAAAGTCAAGATGACCTTATATCTCTAAAAAAATGACATAAAAATACAATTTTCCTTGTCCTTACCGTATGTTACGTATCTTTAGAGGCAACAAAGATATTTGAGGTGCAAACGTTAGGTGACTCACCCTGTATATAGGAATCGGCGTCGGATCAGGTACTCGCGGGAAAGGCGTTGTCTTTGTCTGTCTGTCCATCTGGTGACGAGCGTAAGTGGTAGCCGCCACACTGGCGAAAGTCGGCGGCTCCAGATACCAATGAACAGTTTCACGAGACAGGACAAGAAGAGCATCCAGTCGATCGGGCTGCAATCAAAGTCTCGCGCGACCCGTAAATTATCGGCCGCCAGGGACGCGGTGTTATCTTGAAACGTTGCATATTATCGCAGCGGGCCGTGTGAACCCTTCCCATGGAACAACAATCGCTGGAAACGAAGGTATATACTCGGTGACGTTATCGTTGGGAATCGTTCTATATAAACACGGGACTTACCCAGGCCGACAGGCTCAACCCTTTTCCCGATACAACGTAGCCCAGGCCGAGATTGACCGGGGGATCAAGGGGCGAAGGGTGCCACCGTTGCCAGGGTTGAACCATCGTGCTCCGGCATATTCATGAGCGCTGAGTGCGCAGGGTTTCAGCCAATATACGACCGCTTCTGTTCCTCCTGGTGCATGTGCACGTGTCACGCGTCCTTCCTTGTATTGCTGCGACACACAAACACACGCGCGCGTGCACACGTGTAGATCGTGTGGAGGCTCCGGCGCGTTCGTACACGCGCGATAGTGTTCCTTTCCACACCGAGAGGACAGAGTACACGACGGCGAACGTTTAATTCGCCGCCGTAAGTAAGGCTGTTCCGTTTATTCAGAAGCTTCCGCTCGGGCCGAGTCGGGCTGGATCGGGCCGCGAGTCCAAAGAGGATGCAACGCGATGCACCATGCACTCGCTGCTTCCGCGATACGATCTTCGTGCAAGCCAGCTGGCAGCTGGCTGTCTCTGGACCCTGCAATCACGAGAGACGTTGCTGTGGTATCTTCTACCGTTCTACTGGCATTATTTCAATCTTTTCATTCTGAACCTGTGAACATATTATTTACCGACGATTATTTCATAAGTTTCGATTGTATATGGTCCCCATCGCTAAGGGTTTGTTAATGGATCTTTCGACAGCAATAGCAATTTCAATCGTGAACCAACGCAAGTCACCCTCAGTACGTTAGGTAGGTTAGGTGTACTGATAGTTGGTACCCTCAGGGTTCAAATCCATTTTTACAACTTCTTCCAATCTCTCACTATCGCCTAATTGTCAGCCTATTTCATCTTACTTTTTATCAGTGGGACCTACTGTTTATCCCATAATTTCGCAAAATTTGTTATGATTTCATTTGGAATAATTAATGTATAACATCTGTTTGTATATACAGGGTGTCCCACAAAAATGGGAACACCAAAATATCTGTCGCATTTACAATCCTATCAGAAAACTTCAGAGGACAAAGTGACACTATTGCAGGGGGCAAACATTATGATAAAGAAAAAATTTTTGATGTGTTTTTTAATGAAATTTCAAGGTCACCGATGTTTTTTTAAATGGAATAGTATATTTTTTACGATAGCATGATAGAAAATAGAAAACTGAACTTAGTGGATACCACCTTTTTGACCTTGAAATGACCTTGAGCAAGAATAATCATATTGGAGCGGATAAAATGTGGAAGTTCAAAACTTACGTGTTTCAGCAAAGATTACGCGTTGTTTACGTCGGGTTGACCTTTACAAACCACAATAAATGTTTGAAATATTTTTCATAGTAAACAGCGTATGTTTATGTTAGAGTATGTGTCATTGAGATCGTTAACAGAAGGTTAATCGGTTAGAATAAGTACGTTGTTCCTTCTGCATTATTCGAATTCGAAACGTGAAAGCGATAACAATGCGTTATACTGTACAGGAACGAGTCGATATGGTTTTCACTTATGGCGAAAGCCACCAATCTTTGAGGCAAGCAGTACATTTTTATCGTGAAAAATTTGTGAATCGTATTTGTCCTTCGTTACATGCACTTTCCGTTGTGGTAAAACAATTTAAAAATACCGGTAGTGTAAGTTCTAAAAATTGTAATAATTACTGCAGCATGTGCTTCAATTACGTCTCAGGAAATAAACAATTCATACAGATCATTTAATGCAAGATTGCAATATTGCATAAATGAGGATGGTCAACATTTCGAACATTTATTATGATATGTAAAGGGAACCCGCCGTAAACAACGCGTAATCTTTGCTGAATCACGTAAGTTTTAAACTTCCACATTTTATCCGCTCCAACATGATTATTCTTGCTCAAGGTCATTTCAAGGTCAAAAAGGTGGTATCCACTAAATTCAGTTTTTATTGTCTATCATGCTATCGTAAATAAATATACTATTCCATTTAAAAAAACATCTATGACCTTGAAATTTTATTTAAAAACACAATATAAGAAATTTTTTTCTTTACCATTATATTTGCCCCCTGCAATAGTGTCGTTTTGTCCTCTGAAGTTTTCTGATAGGACTGTAAAGACGACAGATATTTAGGTGTTCCTATTTATGTGGCACACCCTGTATATAAAAGTCGAAGCTCAGTCGTCTCGTCGCACGTCGTGTTACTTTCCTCCCAATAGTTCCCCACAACCTTAAGACATAGATACGATCCTGGCGAAACTCGCGCATGCGCGCGAAAAGCGCCAAGTATCTCATCACTGGGTACTAGCGGGAAAGGCATTATCTTCGTCTGTCTGTCCATCTGGTGACGAGCGTAGTAGATAGCCGCCACACGTCTAATGACGAGTAGTATACTCGTTGAAGGGATGGGTACTGTGTTGCGTGTTCGCAATGAATTTATGCAAGTTACATCGGATTGCAAGACTTCATTCCTAACCCATTTGCACAAAATCTTTGAAAGAACATGAAAGAAATTAAGGGTACGGACACATTATCATTATCCTGCAGATTTTATGCATTTATGAGAAAAATGAGTTGGTGCAGTTTAAAATAGTCACAAACAGTAACAAGCCTCAACAATATTTAAGCAAACAATTACGTAGGATGATCTGATAATACCCTACCCTCCATACCATGAGTTTTCGTGCATGTCCCTTCTTTGCTATTTTATGTAAAGTCTTTTTTCCATTGTCTAAACATTCAGGTAACAAAGCACCCGTACGTTTATAGATAAATAAATGAACAAATAAATAAATGTGCATACTTTCCAACACATAAATGTCTCCGAAGAAGCAGAGTAATTTCCCAGGCAAGAATAAATAAACGATTACGTGATCTCGCAAGGGAGACGCTCGATAAAGAATTCTCGAGACGAAGCACTGCTTCCAGTCGAACAATCATTGTCAATCACGCTTGCTGCAAGTGGCCTGCAATATGCAGCGCGCAGGGATGCGTCGCCGAGGGATCCGGTTTGGAGCGTTCTCAGGTATTGACGGGGCAGGGGCAGGGGAGGGGTTTATTGTTACAGGTTGCTCTGAGACTCTGGGACCCGGTGCACATCGGGGCATCATCGAGTTAGCCAAAACGGAAGGACGAGATTCGGGCGAAGTGTCTGCCGCGTACGGTAGCCAACGATAGAGCCCTCTGCGAAAAGGGCCGAAGCGAATTCTCTGTTGCGCACAAAGGGCCGCTTTGTAGGCTCAGACGTCCTCCCACATCAGGCCAAAACTACTCTAGCTATGTCCCGTGGAATTCATGTGGGGGCACGGCCTCTGCGCCACTGGCCCTCTCCTCCGACTGCATTCGGAAAACTTAGAGTGCCTCCGGTAATGCTATCGGGCTTTCCTCCGGCCGGACGAACGTAAATATTGTATTGTTCTACTCCGCCACCGTGAAACTGTACCGTTTCCCGTGGAGTGTTTTAGCGGAGGGAAAAGAACTTAAGAAAATGGAAGTTTCGCCATGATGAAAACACCGCCGGAGACGCCCGAGTGGCTTTCCGATGGAAATCCAGTTTTCCCTCGGCTCCAGTGACGATTTTCCAACCTGCTACCACTTTACTCTACTAATCGTGGTAATATTGAGTTGTTGAATACGACACGTCTGATTTTAAGATAAAATTGTTAAGAAGCGTTTCGATCAAGGAACACTATTCCAACCGACTGGTTTATTATGCATCATTAGACTGCAGATTTTACGCATTTATGAGAAAAGTGAGTAGGTGTAATTTAAAACAGGAAAGACATTAGAGGAATTTAAAAATGTTGTTGCATGATTTTCAGACTATTAACGATATTAAAAAAGAAAATGACTGTCTATTTCACTCTAGTTTGTCGCAGTTCTGGTAGAAAATTTTCATTTTTCAGAATGATCCAAAATCTATTTTAACACATCACCTACCGGTGATTATTCCATAATTTTTGGAAGTCTACGGAACGTGGTTGAAGATTTCTTAAAAGATCCTTCAACAACAACAGAAACTTTAATCATGAACTAAAAATACACCCTCGATAATATAATCTAATCACTTCGTTTGGGATTATTGTGCAAAAGAAGATTTGTATGCTTCCTTTTGGTAGAGCACAATTATTGGAAAGCCTTTTAATAAGCATTGGATAGATAAAATATTAATAACTTATGAGAAAGTGAGAAAAATTATGAAAAATTATTTTCTTCGCAGTCACAGGTTCGAGAGTCGTGACCAAAGATATTAGAGATAAGTTTTACGTTAAACTTTAATTTTCGAAGATCAAGGTCATTTCAAGGTCATGTTATTATACATAGCCAAATGTATCTTTCGATTAGATGCAATAATAGAAAAATGTATTTATGTGTCAAGAAACACCGATGACCTTGATAACTCCGAAAAAATGACCCTGGGGAAAAATATATATATAAAAAATATTTTTTGCATCACAATAAGCTGAAGAAATATTTAGGTGGCCTTACTTAAAAGGACCACCCCGTATATGATTGTCGAGAATTCTTTTCATCTGATTGGAAGAATAATATATTGATGACAGCATTGTACTATGATGTTCGGTTAAAATGTATCGATTAATTAACACACTAATCGTCGAGGGTAAAGAAAGCTACAAAATAGAGATGGCTATCTCGGCACTGATGATGAGACCTATAATTCACTTTAAAAATCGGACATTTCATATGCAACAATCTAACAGATTAATGATTAATGAAAATTATGAAATTATTGGCTCCAAATTTATAAAAGGATATTCAATGAAATAGGTTTAGTTTGAGATCCAATGCTGCAAATTATATAATGCTGACATAGTGATTTATAATGTTGAGGCGACCCTACAGATTGTGTTCGATTCTATTCGATAAAAACCTAAAAAACGAATTTATCTAAATTTTTCCAACATTATAAAATTGATTGTCAATGTTGAACAAATTATTTTGGAATAGCGCAATCCTTTACGAATAAAACAAAAAAACATGTAGCTCAATCGGACAAATAGTTCCCGAGATAAAAATTCGTAAGTGAGGTCCGTTTTCGCCAAAATGGGAAAAAATTGCAAATTTCGAAGTTCTGTAATTTCTAAAAAAAATCGAAACCGGCGAAAGGATGACTTAAACCTCCCCTAATTTCACATGGACTACAACATTTCATTTTAATGACCCTTAAGTTCAGTTGAAGTTCGTGAAAAATAATAAAAATAATAAAATGGCTGCCGTATGTAATAATGTTAGATTAGGAAAACTTGATTTCGTTGAAAGTAGTTTGCTAATGTTGAACGAATATTAAAAACGTCGTTTGAAATGTAGTGCGGTCAGAGGTTCAAAGTTGTGTGCGGACGCGAAATAAAAATGGGAACAATGCGTCAAAGAGACTTGGTTATTTGTGTTTTACTATGGTGAAACGCGGTTAGGCGAAATTTTCTGCTCTGAAACCGCGCAGCGGCGCAGAGTCAACACGCGACCGGACTTCTCATTCTCATTTAACTCTCGTCGTCCAGTTTACGTGCTTAATATTCGATTGACCAAGCGAGTCGTCCAGTCAACGCCCAGAGCAACAATGTTAAACAGTAACGAGCCAAAGCCCCCGCGTTTTCGAAACTGTTTGCTGCTGGACGATTAAGTGCGACTTACAAGGGAACATGTTCAGATGCGAAAATCCGATTTTGATGAAACTTATGGGAGCTTATAGTTCTTTGAAAAATATCTGACACGTGTTTTTTTTTATCGGCGACCATCCACTTTGAAGGGGTGAAAACAGCCCACAAGGTTGGGGGTCAAAATCATATTTTTTGAGATATCTCGGAAACCAGAGGTCGAAAAAATTTGAATTTTTTTTTAAATTATGCGTTTTTCAATGGGAAATGTAGTCGCGCAAGAAAATTTTAACAAAAGTTTTTTATTTAAACAATATATTAAAAATTTGATTTTTTTTGCAGTTTCTCTTATTTATTGTTAGTTCATTTTAATGTAAACTTGGGTGTGTGATCTTTGATCCAAAATAGGGGATACATATTTCAGGATTTTCTTTTATTTTGCCATTTAACAATAATTATGCATAATGGAAGATAGTCTTGCACCTGGCGTGCGTAGGAAGGAATTCTGGCTTGTTTTATCGAAATATAAGCATTTAACCCTTTGCGCTCCGAAGTATTTTAACTCCATAACCAAACTTTTTTTTTCGATTAAGAATATTTCCATTCTATATGATTTTTATCATTTTGAAGAAATGGAACTGATATAATACTTCATAGAATACTTAAATGTTTGGTAACGAATTTATTGAATATCAATTTCATAATGTAAACAATATTTGGAATAATGGTATAGTAATTTTTAGTGGTGCCTCAGAGTCACCACTCGAGTGCTAAGGGTTAATATAAACGTGTATAGTATTTTAAACAATACCACTGGGTTACGTGTCGTTTATTGTTTTATTATTTACTAAAGAAGGTGGCGCAGGTAGCAGCGTGGCTACGTTTCAAAATTCATGTGCCCTGCTTCTCTGTACCTATCAATCAGGTCTATAATAATGTGTGCCAGTTCAATTTCCTTCCCATTCGTGGGTGTTCCCTCGTTATACAAAAGTAAAATTAATATAATTTATTTATTAATTAAATTAATATATCTGGGATCAGGACCTCCCAGACCAAATACTGTATGGAGATTAGGAAAAGTAGGAGGGTTCCGTGGGTATGTGTAAGAGTTGATCAGCTACAACCGCGAGGGTCCCGGGTTCGATTCCTGGCGCGGAATTCCTCATTTTTCCTAAGATCCTACATATATTTATATAATCTATTGACGCAAACAGTCATCAATTCGAGCATCTCCCGTAATGTAATAAAGTTTATTTTACTACCATATTTAACCTTGCACGACCTTCAATGATAACTCGCTGGATTCGTCTCAACACTTGCTATCACATCGTGATAAAAAAAACATAGCATTCCATTTAAAAAAAATAGAGTTGACCTTGAAATCTCCTCTATGCCTCCACCCACGCAGAAAATGTTTGTGTCACAATATGTCCCTCTCTATACCGTGTAAGTTGTCTATATAACATTTATTCATATTATTACAAATAACGGCAATATTGGTTGGTTTATTCTTTACTCTACAAGTACTGTTCTGTACCTAGAGATGGCGTTGGTGAGAGCCGTAGCTCTATTTGCCCAAAGCAAACCTGTCTTATAAATTATACTAAAACATATTATTTTTACATGTAGTGAACATTTAACATATGTTACACTAAGTTTTTTTTTCAGTCTTTGGTATATATTTTCTATTTTGTACTACTGGCGTGTTGCCTTTTAATTTACTTCCTGTAATTCCTTTTTGTCAGTTGGAGATTATTTCTACATTGCACTTTGTTAACCAATATATCACATATTCTTTGGGACTTCGTCCTTTATGTGTATCTCTTTTTTCTCTCTTTACCCTAGATCAGTCTTACATGTGTGTATACGGTTATAGTTAGAATATATTAAACGGCAATATTCAAACTGGACATAGTTAGTGGCCCACCCTGTATAGGTCGAGTAGTTGACCGCGCGCCTCAACTTCTACTCACATTTTACTTTATAACTCAAAAACGAATAATTTCCCCAAGGTATGACAAACACCATTCGAAAGGGCATGAAATGTACTATTAATGCAACGTTTTTGGTTAAAATCAGACGATACTTTTGTTGGGAATTGCAATTTTTCTGAATTTTTTACACCTTGAAAAATACGAAAAACGTGAAAAAATTATGTTACCAATAAATAAATTACATAAACTTATACACCGTTGGAAAGCTTGAATTTTTTATGATTTTTTAGTGCCGGGTCGATATCGTATTTTTATTAAAAGTTACAGCACATAATAGATTTCGCAAAATACGTACTTTGACACCCCCCCCCCCCCCTGTAACCGTGAAGTCCTGAAAAGAAATTTTTGCACGGAATCAATGTTACACCCAAAGGTCTACCAATATGCAAAGTTTCAGAAAAATTGATTTTGGGTAATTTTGGCCAATTTTGAATCAACGTCTTTGCCGATTTTTTACCCAGTTGATCAACTTTTTCGTTGCCAGTTATTACTCGGTGGTTGGAAGACTCCATTTCTCCAGTTTTAATTCCATCGGAATATAAACACGGTATCCGCGGTGTATTCAACCAGATAACGGAATCTGAACCCCGGTAGGGCGCAGGGCCCTTGTATATCGGTGTTTCCCTCTCGCGTATCCACGGCGTCCTCTCGGCTTCTGTGGTCTCCGCTTCCTACGATGTGTGCACAGAGTTGGCGAGTTTGCGTAGTTAGCGTTACTTGTGCATTAATTGAGGATTACAACAGCAACGAGATATGGGTGGTACGGGTGTCGAGGGGGGGGTTGCGCCGGAGCGACGAGGAGAGAGACAATGTTGCACAGAGGGGTAGAAAACAGAGTACAGCGGCGGGGACGTTGGTGGGAGAACGTTGGAGATGGTCGACAAGCGTGTGTACAGACTCGAGCGGCAGCCTTCGGTCTCAGACTCCGAGGCGAACGGTAACTTTCCTAATCACCGTACGAAGCCCTGAGGTAGTCATCCGCGTAGCCATCATACCGCCTAAGTACAGTAGACACGAAAGCTCGATTAGAGACGTCGAAATCGCGTGCACAATAAGCGCGCACCGGTGTTACCGCCCGCGTGTTGCTGCGGTACTACGACCCACGCACACATGAGCGTCTTGCACACACACGACGATCTCGTGAAGATTGGTTCGATGTCCTTTTTGATGACCGCTGATGCTTTGAAATCGCTCGGATGGATTTTGATGATGAAATATTGTGGTTGGAAAAAATTGCGGTAATTATATTGAAAAGGTCTGCGTACTCCGATTTTGATGAAATTTTAATATATTATAGATTTCGACATTTTGAACAACTTTTTCCGTTTCCAATATAGCGGGGTCGCTTTTAGTTTTCGAGATATTTGCAAGAAACTATCGGGAATGTTAATTTCGTAAGGAAAACCTTCTTTTTAGAAACACTGGGTGCGTGTGAAACACTGGGTGGGTGTGTGTGGTATTATCGCTTCTCATCTCCACAACGTGTTTACAAACAAAAAATAAACAGATGCGGCCAGAAAATTCAGGAAACGGAATAACAGAAGAAACAAGCAGAATTAACTCCTGTAGATAACTCTGATCATACATAGACAGGCTGAGCTTTCAATTTTCAAAAACATTTGAAAAATGTAAAGGAGGTAAAATATTATGTTCGAAGGCGCCAATGCGGTGATTTTTGTCGCGATCTCAAGGTTATCGTATTTTTTTTAAAATGGGACTTCATATTTTCACTATAACAGTCTTATTGCTTATAAAAACACTAATCCAACGAGGTACAATATGTTGACCTTCACGTGACCTTTAGTATATCGATACCGATACCGTAGCTTGTTGTACTGATACTGATTGTAAAGCGATAATCCTCTGCTAAGATTATCGCTTTGATAATAATGCTTGTAAACATACTTCAACCGATGAAAGGAGATTACGAATGTCTGTTTACAAACACCAGGGACAATTAGACGGCACACTTTTTCAATGAAATTGATATTCCTTCATTTACCGTCCCCGAACGCGTACTGAAGTTACTGACAAATTTCCTCGCTGAAGGTCACGTGAAGGTCAACATATTGCACCTCGTTGGATTCGTTTTTTCATAAGCTATAAGATTGTTGTAGTGAAAATATGCAGTCTCATTTTAAAAAAATACGATGACCTTGAGATCTCGAAATAATGACCTTGAGAAAAAAATTCGCCCCATCACCGTACTGGCGCCTTCGAACAGAATATCCCCCCCCCCCCCCCTGATATTTATTCTATCATACAAAATAAGCGATATATTTAAGGTGGTCAAGTTACGTGAAATACCTGGTATAGTGGAGTAGGTATAACTCGTGTAAAGATATTTTTACAGACTACCTACAGGTGGGTGTTTAACTCCTTGCTGTATCATCTTCTCTACGGCTACAGGGATCAGAACGTCCGTATCCCTAAAAGAGTCACGAAAGAGAAAGGAAAATTTATATTTTTCGTATGGCTACATTTACTTCAATGTCCATACACACACACACACACCCATCGTACACTCACCGATTACAGTACCAAATCTCATTGTTCCACCCCCGTCGCTAATGACGTTAAATAACAAAATAAATTAATAAATAAATTTACTTAAATGCTAGAAAATTAATAACAAAAGAATACAATATTTTTTCGCCTAAAAGGAAAGACATAATACTCATATTTCTTAGACTTTGTTTAAAATCACAAGTTTGACTAGTTATAATACGCCAAGGAGTAAAATAGTTGTTGAAAGTATTTGGTCTGCATCTGGGATAGTTGTTAAGTAATTAAATATATTAAAGAATCGTGTCGAAATTTTAAGGTGGCAGAATTGCAGGATGATATTCAAACAACGATTACACGTGTCGGCAAGTTTGTATGAAATTTTTGTAGAAGTGAGATCAAGCACACCATGGCCCGCAGAACGCGTCGAAACGCGTGGAATTGAATTCCGATTCTGCAACCGGATCTCCGTCGATTCTTCTCTCGATTGATCCGGTGTTTTATTATAATTGCCCCGAAACGGCCTTGGCCAATGTGGAATTTTAATTGAGCGGTCGATCTCCAATCAGAGGCGGGCCGGATTACGTTAACAAGCGTCTATAATCTGGCGAGTCTGAAATATCCAATTTGAAAAAGTATTGCATAACGCGATATTTAAAGAGATCGTCAGGCTCCGGGATTACCGCGGATTCCGTTTGGATTTTCCGCGAGCAGTGATTCAATTTAAAACCGTTGCGAAAGAGAGAATAAACCGATGCTCTTCTCTCTGGCTCTGTGCTCGCTCCGGCTGCTTTTAACAAGCAGTACCACTCACCCCGGCAAAATAATGAGACTGTAACACGAGCAAACAATGATACGGTAACCGTGATCGTTAAAAGTTGACGAATTCCAGCCGGTTCAAGAGCGGGACACCGTTATCAGACGGAATATGTCTCCGCTATCGATTTCACGTTCATGGAACCGACTATGCTACCGATCTGTTACGTCTTCTTGAACTTTCACTCCTTAAAATCTCATCCCCAATATACCAAAGAAATTTGTTTCCATTTGATAGAAATGATTAAGGACTGGGAAATATGAATTCACCATGAAATTTCATAAATATTGGTACAGCATCATTTTAACCCTCTGAGGAGCTATAAATTATATTCTTTATACATAGAATATTGTTAACACGTTGACTGCCATGGGGGTCACCGGTGACCGGCACTCGACTTGGCTACAGCACCGTGGGGGCCACCGGTGACCGGCGACGCAGCAAATAATAAAAGTACATAATTAGAGTAAATATGGATTCTGATAAATTTTTCAATAATACCATTGTTACTATAATGGGTTGAAGAAATTAATGCACGAAAAGTGCTTCAAGCATGATTTTATAACTCACTTTATTTGCTGCAAATATTATTTCAACATAATATGCATCGCATAATGAAAAATTCACGTTGGCGCTTTGGGCGAACCGTGGAAAATGCGCATGGCAGTCAACGTGTTAATTGCATTAGAAACAATCGAAATATTGTCCTATAAATGCAACTTTATATGTAGAGGTTTTTATTATGGTAATATTGGTCGTTGATTGTATAAGAATCAAACCAAGTAATGTCTTATACGTCCAATGTTGTATGGTGTTATTATTATTATTATATACCCATGCATTGTATTAGAAACAAACTAAATAATGTCCTATAAATCCAATGTTATATGCAGATCGTTTTGTTATTGTTATATGGTGGTTCGTTGTACTAGAAACTATCTAACTCATGTCTTACAAATACAATATTATGAGGAGTCTTCTTATTATTGTTATAAGCTGGTTCATTGTATTAGAAACAAACTAAATAATGTCCCATAAATGCAATTTTGTATGTAGATGTTTTTATTATTGTAATATTTGTGGTTGATTGTATTAGAATCAAACCAACTAATGTCTTATACGTCCAATGTTGTATGGTGTGTTATTATTATTATTATATACTCGTGCATTGTATTAGAAACAAACTAAATAATGTCCTATAAATCCAATGTTATATGCAGATCGTTTTGTTATTGTTATATGGTGGTTCGTTGTATTAGAAACTATCTAACTCATGTCTTACAAATACAATATTATGAGGAGTCTTCTTATTATTGTTATAAGCTGGTTCATTGTATTAGAAACAAACTAAATAATGTACCATAAATGCAATTTTTTATGTAGATGTTTTTATTATTGTAATATTTGTGGTTGATTGTATTAGAATCAAACCAACTAATGTCTTATACGTCCAATGTTGTATGGTGTGTTATTATTATTATTATATACTCGTGCATTGTATTAGAAACAAACTAAATAATGTCCTATAAATCCAATGTTATATGCAGATCGTTTTGTTATTGTTATATGGTGGTTCGTTGTATTAGAAACTATCTAACTCATGTCTTACAAATACAATATTATGAGGAGTCTTCTTATTATTGTTATAAGCTGGTTCATTGTATTAGAAACAAACTAAATAATGTACCATAAATGCAATTTTTTATGTAGATGTTTTTATTATTGTAATATTTGTGGTTGATTGTATTAGAATCAAACCAACTAATGTCTTATACGTCCAATGTTGTATGGTGTGTTATTATTATTATTATATACTCGTGCATTGTATTAGAAACAAACTAAATAATGTCCTATAAATCCAATGTTATATGCAGATCGTTTTGTTATTGTTATATGGTGGTTCGTTGTATTAGAAACTATCTAACTCATGTCTTACAAATACAATATTATGAGGAGTCTTCTTATTATTGTTATAAGCTGGTTCATTGTATTAGAAACAAACTAAATAATGTCCCATAAATGCAATTTTGTATGTAGATGTTTTTATTATTGTAATATTTGTGGTTGATTGTATTGGAATCAAACCAACTAATGTCATATACATGCAATGTTGTATGATGTGTTATTATTATTGTTATACGCTTTGGGCAAACCATGGAAAATGCGCCTGGCAGTCAACGTGTTAACTGGAGGCTACGGTAAATTATTTAACATTTAACCTATCAGTGCCGGTCAAATGATGACTGCTTTCAGATTTTTTATTTTGCAATTATTGATGTTAGGAAGATGCTACCACTGGAAATGATTATGCACACTTTTTTATTCAAGTATATATTATAATACAACTGGCACAAGATTTAAATAAATTCAGTCGTGCCATTTTTATGACACGTATTAGTCACTTTTAAGGGTCGGTAGGTTTAGTGTTAACCATTTTAATTTTTACTGAATTATTTAGGTCACATGCCTTTTTCTCAGATTATTAGTGACCACATTCGACGATTGTTTGTCGATTTGTATTACTATTAACCCTTTGCACTCGAGTGGTGACTCTGAGTCACCATTAAAAATTCCTATACAATATCCAAAATACTTTGTGCGTTGTTAAATTCGTTTGTATTTAATAAATTATTAAATATGTCAATATCTTGGGCGTAACTTGCATCAGTTTCATATGCATAAATTGAAAAGAATCATATAGATTTGAAATATTGTAGGCCGGAAGAAATATTTGATTTTGGAGCTGAAATAGTTTCAAGTGCAAAGGGTTAAGCTATGACTTCAGTCTTTAAAAAAATATAACTGCATTCTTATCATTTGACCGTGGATGCTGTAATTTTTGTAGACGAATTTTAAGAAAGTGGAATCAAATAAAATGTTGTTTTCAGTGGTAGCAGCCATTGTAGTGTGGTTCTAGGTTATTGTTCAATAAATCTCACTTACGTATATGCGGGGTTGATATCTTTAATGAACTGTACAAAAACGTTTAATCCGACTCCGCTGAACACGACTCTTCGGCGTATCTCTTTGGACTCCCTCTCGCTTCGTCTTTTATCCCGAGTTTGCCTGGTAAAATTCCTAAACGCCCTGATTGGCTAACCCCACGCATTGGGTCCTTCCAATCAGGGTTATTCGTTTTTCCGTTTCACCGCCTATTCCTTACGCCCTTAGCGCGCTTGTTCTCGGAATGGCGAGGTGATCGGAGGGGATGAATTTGTCGTGGGACTTTCCTTCGGGCCACCCGCGCCGGTCCCCGTGGTGTTAGACCGATGAGTCCGCCTCGAGTGCCCTTAAGCTAATCCCCTAATTTACGACGGTCTCTGTTTACTATTGAGGACTTTAGGAAAAACTCTACTAAACATGCAACGGCAAAAATCTGGAAATCGTCGACTCAAAAATAGTTTCGTCGAACGAGAGGCGTAAATTACGTTGGCCGTTTGCACGAAAGAAAAAAAACTTTCTCTCGTGCGTACGACCGGACGCTACAGTAGATTTGAAATAAATGAGACTTGTACTGAAAGTATCGAATTTTATATTCTAGGTTTTTTTTTTAATTTTTAGTAGCCATAAATGCATAAAGATCCGCATAGATACTCATCATACACTAATGAAATTTCTTCTATTGCATATTGTTACCTAAGGAACTAGAAAAGCTCAATTCTAGCTAAACTGTGGATTTTTCATTCATGGTAAAAATGAGATGATAAAATTTAGAAATATTATTTCCAACTTATTAAAATGTAGACAGAAAAACACAATTTCTTGTTTAGTTCCCACTACCTGCAATTGTTGCAGAACAATTTTACTTCGCACAAAGGTCGACAGTCTAACTGTGAAATAACGACAAATGTGTTTCGTAAATTAATTCGTAACCAGTAACGTAGCCGTTCTACGTTGTTTTTACAAGTCACAAATGATCACATAAAAATCAATTGGATTTTCAGTGATAGAATAATCTCTAGACTGCAGATTTTCACGCAAATTACAATGTTCATGTTTAATTGATTAAAAAATCCCTCGTTGTTAAAAATGAAATAATAATATTACGAATTTTAATCAATATGTACACAGTTCCTTGTATATAAAAAATGTGGATGCGCCATAAATTCAATGAGATCCGCAGTCTAATAATCTGATTTCTAATGAATGAAATATCCGAGTACATTTTTAAGAAATGCACTAGCAAGCACAATCTTAAACAAGTTACATATTTACATTAACATGATCTGAATACTTCAGTGTCAATATATTTATCCTATCATCAATCTTGTAATCACATCCCATTATCAATCTTATAATCATAACCTATCATCACTCAAGTTGTTTCGAAACAAAAAAATTCTAAGAACGTAATAGAGTATAAGTAGAATAATTTGGAAACATTTTTTCTAACTTTTGAGGACCTATTTTGCCAAATTTGGACACTTTAGTCCAAGAAAAAACTGAAGTAGAAAAGGTAACGTAGCATGAGAAGGAAGTTTATTCCGCCCTGCCCACTTGCTTACGTTTTGATGAAGAATTATCCTGACACCAGGGTCTGCCACAAGGAAAGAAACAGCCTGTGCTGTGTTGGTTTTGCGTTTCACACTAGGGTGCCAAGGACCCAAGACTACATCCCCAGTTTATTGCGAGAGAAATCCAAGGGTTTATCCAAGAGTGCGTGACAAATCGCAAGAATCTCTTCGGATTGTGTACATTTGAGGTCTCTCTGCGTGGGTGTCGAGGTTTCGTTCTCAGTATCCACGGCTCTGCTCGCAAACCCGCTATTCATCAAACCGACCGCTAACAGTGTTTTCTGAAGCCACTGGAATCGAGTCCGGATATATATTCCTGTTAACTTCCACGTGTTTCCTAATATAAACACCGGCAATCAGTTTCTTACGGACACTTGCTAACTCTTGTGTCTGACCAATTACAGACTAATCTACTTAACACTCGACACACGTCACGATTGCGATTTTTCTGATTTACTAGCTGAATCTTATTTCTACAAAAATTTTCAAAGACTGTCAACAACATTTTCAATATATTAATTGGTACACAATTTTTCCATACAGTTCTTTATTATATAATTTTATTTCATCTTCTGTTAATTTTGGTCAGGTTAATAAATGTCTAATAAATGTTTTCATAATCACAAATCTATCGTTTCTTAGATGCAATTTTATATCTGCAAGAATCGCAATTTTTGCAATATTTCTCAATGAGGTTTACAACAGGATTTTGTAATAAATAATTTTAGTTCTCTAATTTATTACTATTATTTCATTTAAGAGATGACACAGTATATATAAATCTACTAATTTCTTGATACATTCTTGGAAATAACAATCTATCAACTATTATTTTTTAATCGTCTACATTTCATACTTTAATTTCATTATGAATTTTCACCAAAAACTGTATAAGTTCAACCCTATGTGGACAACTTGAGACGTTTATGTCAGACGCAAAAATTCACTCATGAACTTATTTCTATTTATTCCTTTCAGCCCTTGACGTTCCAATTTTAAAATATGGATTTCAATACCCATTTCAGAATTTTCTTAGATTTCTTAAGAGCCTAGAACAGTGATCCAATTAATTACGAACATAACTGACCCCGGTTGCTCACGAAAAGTGGAAAAACATTTTTCTTCTATACAATTCAGTCTCTCGTGAAATTCTGAACGCTTTAATCTACTAAAATAATCGTCTTAACGAATGTTCAAAAATTCTTCTCTCTAACGTGATCTATTTAACAAAGTCCCATACATAGAACACAAACATCTATTCAAATATAAACTATTGCAATCTTACTTCTTAAAAACATAATTTTTCTAACACACGATCCACGAAGATTGACCTCGAGCATTCATCCAACAATTTACAAAAATAGTCATACGTCTCAGGAAGTGATTACAGTATTTAATCGATAAGTGTCACAAAATTCTGAACAATAAGTGTCACAAAATTCTAAACAATAAGTGTCACAGAACTATCCCCACTCTTGCGGGGTATACCCCGTGAGGGGCTGTGAAGCTCGAGAGGCCTCGCCTGGCAAGAAGTATGACGTCATACGGGTTGGGTATATCGGTGAGACCACTACTAATCCAATGACGAACCTTCTTTATTTTTTATCATTTTTTTATGGAACTTCCACCAATATATTTATGGCATTTTTCTCATTAATATAATACCAAACAAGATATAATTTGGATCATATCTACCATAATTATCCGAACTTTCATCGTCCATTACTCAAGTAAATACCATCGCAATTATATCTCATTTGGTATCATTTTCATTAGAAAAATGCCACAAATATGTTGCTCAAAGTTCCATACAAAAATAATAAAAAAATAAAGAAGTTTTGTCACTGGGTTAGGTGTTGTTTTCACACCGACATACTCGACCCGTATTATATCACACTTCTCGGCGACCTAGGCATCTCGAGCTTCGCTGTCCTTTTCTACGTTCGGTGCAAGTCAAAGAATAGGGGGAAATTACGATTTCCGTGGCCCCTTGTTTAGAGGTTAAATTTGTGTTCTTGGGGTCATTTTAAGAAAAAAGTGTATATGTCACAGGTATCGAATGGGCCTGGTTTAGCCGGTATAGTAGATTTCCTATTTTTTATAAATTTGCAAATATCTCGGTAACTATGCGAAATATGGCAAAATATCAAGAGACATTTTTTGTAGGAAATTAAATTTCCAACAATTTATGTCATATAATATTTTTTTATCAGCTGCACAGTTTCTGAGTATAATTATATTTCGGTAAAGTTGCAGAACAACTGCCTCCCACCCGAAATGATGGTCAGGGGAACGTAAAGGCTCCGTTCATAACTGCTTATACGAGAATCAAGAAATGTTTATGTATTAAAACTCAATTAGCAGTGAATATTATTGACGTATTAGGTTTGGTTAGGTTAGGCTCGATTAGCAAAAACGGAATTTCAACATCATTTTAATGTTTTTTTTTATAGGAAATTCGATTTCTTACAAAAATGGTCTGTATATATTTTTCCATGTCTCACACAGTTACCGAGATATTTGCAGATTTATAAAAAACAGGAAATCTACTTTACCGGCTAAATCAGGCCGATTTGGTACCTATAACATATAGTTTTTTTTCTTAAAATGACCCCAAAAACACAAATTTGACCTTCAAAGTAGGGGCCACGCAAATCGTAATCGTGCCAAGAATAGTATTATCTGAACGATAATTATCGCCAGCCGGTCCCATTGTGGCGACATTTATCGAATAGATACTGTAAATGAATTCAGCGAATTTGATCATTTCTACGTAACTCAATAGTATTCTACGGTCACTACAAACTAAAACACGGAACTACAAAAACAGGAAAGGTAGACTTCCACAGCGAACAACAATTGCACCCTCGGCCAACGAGACAAACAAAGTCGAGCATCCGAATTTCCAGCCGGCGGAAGTCCACACAAACGATCGAGAGATTCATGGTGCATTGTCTAGCAACGTCGAGCGTAAAATCGACCATCGAAGCAGATCGTTCGAATCGCGCCGGTTCTTACGTGTCGAGCGTTTTGTCGCGTGAACGCTTGCGGACGCTTTTCACAAATTCCGGTGGACAAATCGTGTACAAAGGGCAGCGATCGACCGAAGGGTCGATAAACACGTAGATGAAAAAAAACACGAACACAATCCGCGGAAAAGTGTAGTGTGGAACGGGGGAATGGGGGTGATAGATTGAAAGAGGGAAAGAGGAAGCAAATAGAACGGTCGAAAGGGGATGGTGACAGGAATTCGACCATGGACAACTAACTCGCTGATTAACCAAATACCGGTCTGCAGGACAAACGACCGAGTAAACATTGGACAATCTGTCAGCGGCACGCCACCGGGGATCAAAGTTCAAGGGATAAACGAAACGGTTTTTTTCGGACGGACCCCATCGAAATCATTTTCGATGGTGTCGCGCGAGCCTGTAACCGAACGCTGGGCAACGTTCCGCTCGAATTCCGCGTTATTAACACTTTCACGGCTACAGGATCCGCGGGAAACATTTTCCTGCCGATATCGATGCTGTTTTTATCCGGAAAACATCGTTTCCCCACTGTCTTCCTTATTTTACGTCGATGACACAGCAGTAGTTGCGATTTTTCTTATAGCGAAGAACTATAAGAATCTTTAATATCTTTTGCATTTTCTATTTTTGTCAAGAATGCACTCAATGATCGTAGGCTACGTCAATCGTCAGTTTTCCCAAACGCTCTACCAACAATCCATTAAGAATATCACACATATTAATACCTCGTTACTAGACCATTATTCATAACATTTTGTTTCACAATTTAATTCTAAGGATGCAGATTAGAATATACTGTATCATTTCGTTTGACTCATTAGATAGAAATGAACAGACAATAACACAATTTCTCTTGCGTCGAAATTAATGTATTTAGTAGTTATATTAGTTATCACACACAGTGGATCACAAAAGTATTCGAAGACCCCTTAAATCAGAATAATTTGTTTAAAATTGTACCCAACCAGTTGATATTTTTTGAGCAATTGAAAGCATTGATTCGATAAATGACGTGCAATCAAGATTCGGAAAAATTGCAATTGGTAGAAATTACATGATAAAATAAAGATGGTACTTTTGAAAACATTTTCATTCAAATCAGTAATGGAAATTTAAAATATGTGTTTGGTAGATCTGTGCTAGTTATGCATATGCTGAAAATTTCATCGAAATCGGTTGAAACAGAAAAAAAACGACACTTATCGAGAAAAAGTAAGAATCTGTGGATTTTGAACAAAAACTGACCAAATGTCGTGAAGCATTGATGCACTGAATGACGTGCAAACAAGATGCTGAAAAAATTGCAATTGGTAAGAATTACGTGATAAAATAAAAATGGTACTTTTTAAAACATTTTCATTCCAATCATTGATGGAAATTTAAAATATGCGTTCTGTAGATCTGTGCTAGTTATGCATATGCTGAAAATTTCATCGAAATCGGTTAACGCAGAAAAAAACGACACTTATCGAGAAGAAGTAAGAATCTGTGGATTTTGAACAAAAACTGACCAAATGTCGTGAAGCATTGATGCACTAAATGACGTGCAAACAAGATGCTGAAAAAATTGCAATTGGTAACAATTACATGATAAAATAAAAATGGTACTTTTTAAAACATTTTCATTTCAATCATTGATGGAAATTTAAAATATGCGTTCTGTAGATCTGTGCTAGTTACGCATATGCTGAAAATTTTATCGAAATCGGTTAACGCAGGAAAAAACGACACTTATCGAGCAGAGGTAAGAATCTATGAATGTTGAACGAAAATTGATCGTGAAAAGAAAGTCATAGACCACGAATATTATGCTTGTTCTGTGATTTTAACCCTTAGCACTCGAGTGGTGACTCTGAGGCACCACTAAAAATTACTATACCATTATTCAAAATATTGTTTACATTATTAAATTGATATTCAATAAATTCGTTACCAAACATTTAAGTATTCTATGAAGTGTTATATCAGTTCCATTTCTTCAAAATGATGAAAATCATATAGAATGGAAATATTCTTGATCGAAAAAAAAAGTTTGGTTATGGAGTTAAAATACTTCGGAGCGCAAAGGGTTAAATAACAATGTCTACCGAATGAAATTTATCACATTTCATCTAAAGTAGGACCTTGTGAACATAACACGTGTGTGACAGTGGTAGCCGAACGTGTTAAACGTCTCATCTGTGTAACATATGCAACGTAAACTCTTATTTTAGATTCTCATTCAATTGTCCACATCAATCTTAAGAAACAGGATTCTTGATTTTCCCTCGTGGTTAGTTAATTAAAGTTCGATATTTTTTCATTTTCGACCTAAGAATTTCGCGGGCATTGTTCGGCGATATCGCGTGTTACTCGAGGGCCCAGCGTAATCCTTCGCAACAAGCATGAATAAGCCGAAGACAAAAGCTCTTCCCCTCCCTTTTTCACGGTAAATTGCTAATGAGAGAACTTCCGGGGGCGGTTCGCCTAGAAATTTAAAGGCTGTTCTTATAGAAACTTCATTCGCGCCTTTGCATAGCTGATCTTGACCAACTCCCACGACGACGGTTTAAAAAAAAGAACTTCAATATCGTGCGCTTGTCGTAAGTTCTCCGAGGGAGGAGCAGAGAGCAAGCGGGGGGTGCAACACGGTCAGAAGTTTCCATAGAACGTGGTTTGCTACCAGGGAGGCTCCTGTTTCTACTCTAGTCTCAAGCGTTGGTTATTGCACATTGATAGGACCGTCCACCGACCCGCAAGACACTTCAAGTTTCATCGTACACCCGGTAACATAATACACGAGTGCTAAATACCGGGCCAATTAATTCTGTTCCCGCATCGGTATTGATGTCGCCCGCGGACACTGAACCCTCTCGTGATCCTTCTGTCGTCATGCAAATTTCGTGCACTGCTCGTAAATTTCACTTATTAGTAGACTGCGGATTTCATGCCTTTATGGCGTGGGCAAATTTTTGAAACACAAGATAGCGTTCGCACTACCACAAATTAAAGGAACTTTTAGTTCAGTTTCGTTGCTACGAAATTTTCAACTCATTAAATGTTGGATCGTGGCAGAAATGATTTGACACTCTCTCTTTATGTTTAATATACAGGGTGTCCCACATAAATGAGAACACCTAAATATCTGTCGTATTTACAATCCTATCAGAAAACTTCAGAGGACAAAGTGACACTATTGCAGGGGGCAAACATTATGATAAAGAAAAAAATTTTGATGTCGTGTTTTTTAATGAAATTTCAAGGTCACCGATGTTTTTTTAAATGAAATAGTACATTTTTTTACGATAGCATGATAGAAAATAGAAAACTGAACTTAGTGGATACCACCTTTTTGACCTTGAAATGACCTTGAGCAAGAATAATCATATTGGAGCGGATAAAATGTGGAAGTTCAAAACTTACGTGTTTCAGCAAAGATTACGCGTTGTTTACGTCGGGTTGACCTTTACAAACCACAATAAATGTTTGAAATATTTTTCATAGTAAACAGCGTATGTTTATGTTAGAGTATGTGTCATTGAGATCGTTAACAGAAGGTTAATCGGTTAGAATAAGTACGTTGTTCCTTCTGCATTATTCGAATTCGAATCGTGAAAGTGGTAACAATGCGTTATACTGTACAGGAACGAATCGATATGGTTTTCACTTATGGCGAAAGCCACCAATCTTTGAGGCAAGCAGTACATTTGTATCGTGACAAATTTGTGAATCGTATTTGTCCTTCGTTACACACATTTTGTGGTAAAACAATTTAAAAATACCGGTAGTGTAAGTTCTAAAAATCGTAATAATTACTGCAGCATGTGCTTCAATTACGTCTCAGGAAATCCACAATGCCTACAGATCATTTAATGCAAGATTGCAATATTGCATAAATGAGGATGGCCAACATTTCGAACATTTATTATGATATGTGAAGGTCAACCCGCCGTAAACAACGCATAATCTTTGCTGAAACACGGAAGTTTTAAACTTCCACATTTTATCCGCTCCAACATGATTATTCTTGCTGAAGGTCATTTCAAGGTCAAAAAGGAAGTATCCACTAAACTCAGTTTCTTATTGTCTATCATGCCATCGTAAAAAAAATATAATATTCCATTTAAAAAAAACATCGGTGACCTTGAAATTTCATTAAAAAACACGACATAAAAAATTTTTTTCTTTTTCGTAGAGTTTTTAATAGATCCTGTATCTCATTATTAGACGGCGGATTTTGATGCAATTTGACTATTAGAAAGATTAAAGGAAATTAAGAATGTCAATATATCATAGTGAACCTACGAAGATCATTAAAGAGTGAAAAATATTTTAGTATGACTATCGTTACTTGCAATTCATGTAGTCAATTTTTAACTTTCGCAAAAATCGACACTCCATGCATTTTTAAAAAGATTTGTGATGTTGAACATCATATAGGTGCACTGAAGAACTTATAAAAATTTAAAGATGTACCTATACTATAGTTTCAACTCAAATAATTTTTGTATTAAGAAGAACATTTTTCTACGACTCCAGTCTTTTGCAATCGATGCAGATAATTTTTATTCTGCATAAAAATCCACATTCTCATTATTAGTGTGGAGGATTCAGCAGGGAAACAAATAAAATAAGACCGAAGTTATTATACTAGTCTATTGTTGTATCTAGATTGTTCTACTCTATTTTAGATAAATTTTTTAAATATTTAGAGTCGGTGAATAATTTCTTTTATCTGCATGTTCACTGTCAGCGGAGGATTAATATAATAGTTTCTGATCTTGTCGGTCGGATATCAATTGTTAATGATTCGGTTAGGCATGCTTAATGGATTATTAGGCCACGTTAGTTCCGAAGTTATCACAGCATTGCTAATCTCATTCGTTTTCGATGTACATTTTCATCGTAGCCATTACGCGATCCGGCGAGAGCGACGCGGTTTATTACGAACACGTACTTTCTAAATTGAATTTTTTTTTGCGGACCGTTTTCCGGTCGTCGCGCAACACGCTCCGGGGCATAATTAATAAAGCAAGTGGAAAATTAGGTTCTCCCCCCGTAATTTTAGAATCAGCTCCCCGATTGCCCTCGGTTATTATCTCCTGGGCGCATTGTCGGCGATTAAAGCGGTGCTGCCGAAACTGCTGTCGATCGTCGGGTACTGACAATGTTGCACACGAAGAGCCGTAATCCAAAAAGAGTGAACATAAATTTATCTGAAATATGTAAATATGATTTCTTCAATTTTTATATATAGGGTATTCGACCACAATTGGGAGAAAATTTAAGAGGCAACATTTATGGAGACAATGGATACCACCATGTAGTGATCTCGAGTGAATTACTTGTGTAAAACCAATTAATAAGTGAAAGAGCACTGATTCCTTCTGCTCGATAATTCGATAAGGCTGGTATTAGAAATGACATTGTTGATTTTAACGAGTACCGTGCAACGATGAAGGTAAGCATGTATTTGTCACTTGATACGACACTGTCGCGCGCCTGTATGACGTACGCAACGTACACCTCTGTTGGTCGTGTTGCCGCATTTTAGGCGGATTTTTAATTATTAATAACTACATAACGAAGCCGAAATCGCAATTTTTTTGTTCTTCACTTTCGACTTGTATTGTCATGGAGAACCACACCTTAAATTTTCCTACCTGTAGTCGAACACTCTGTATAATGGACATTTAATTTTTCATGTTTATGAACTTTTTGATGTCCAGATAGATTTCCTGAGCAAATGTATTTTATCATACGTTGGATTTCGTCAAATAACTCCATCATTTTCACAGTTCTGTCACTGTTATGCTACTAGCGATGGGAATACAAACATCGTTAAATTCAAACAATGTATACAGACCTGAAGCAACTTTCAAACAGTCAACAAGTGTAACAGCAAATAACAACTCCGGGGTATACAGGATCATCTGCATTATATTTGTCGTGATTATTAACACTGGAACTGCTATATGAGTCAAAGTAATTAGCCACGGTACGGTTATTGAAACTGTGAAGACGTCATTGTAGATAAACATGAAATAATTCAATTCACTCGAACTCAGAATACAGACTATATCAACTGACACTTTCGGTATTGTCAGATCTGGCGTTAAGGCGTGTTTGTGTCACAAACAAGTGTCTAATTCAATTATGAAATTATTGTTTATTAATTCAGTATCCATTCATTAAAGATAATATACTTTTATATATATACTTTATAATATTATAATATACTTTATAATATTATAATATACTTTATAATATTATAATATACTTTATAATATTATAATATACTTTATAATATTATAATATACTTTATAATATTATAATATACTTTATAATATTATAATATACTTTATAATATTATAATATACTTTATAATATTATAATATACTTTATAATATTATAATATACTTTATAATATTATAATATACTTTATAATATAATATAATTTTATATTATATAAATATAATATACTTTTTGCCACTGAGTACATAATTTATCAAAGAAATGGGAAAAGTATCATTTCATCAAGATAAATGATCCACACAACTTATTTAATGATCTAGTGATGGGTACAAATCTAGAATCCGACAAGAATGAAATAATCGAGTAACAGAACTAGAAGATCATTGTTGTCTATTATCTCACATAAGAAAGAAACATTCCAAAGTGTTGTTCTAATAATTATTTCTACATATATAATCCATAGAACTTGCTGAACGATCTAGTAATGGGTACAAGTCTAGAATCAAACAAGAATCCGAAATTGTTCTACAACCAGTACACATAACCTAGAATTTTTGTATCAGAACTAGGTGAAAATCATTCAAGCTGTTGTCTATTATCTCACTTAAGAAAGAAACATTTCAAAGTGTTTTTATAATAATTATTTCCACATATATGATCCATAGAACGTGCTCAACGATCTAGTAATGGGTACAAGTCTAGAATCAAACAAGAATCTGAAATTGCTCTACAATCAGTACACATAACCTAAAATTTTTATAACAGATCTAGGAGAAAATCATTCAAGCTGTTATGTATTATCTCACTTAAGAAAGAAACATTGCAAAGTGTTTTTCTAATAATTATTTCCACATATATGATCCATACAACTTACTCAATGACCTAGTAATGGGTACAAGTCTAGAATCAAACAAGAATCCGGAATTGTTCTACAATCAGCACACATAACCTAGAATTTTTGTATCAGAACTAGGAGAAAATTATTCAAGCTGTTGTCTATTATCTCACTTAAGAAAGAAACATTTCAAAGTGTTTTTCTAATAATTATTTCCACATATATGATCCATAGAACGTGCTTAACGATCTAGTACTGGGTACAAGTCTAGAATCAAACAAAAATCCGAAATTGTTCTCCAATCAGTACACATAACCTACAATTTTTGCAACAGAACTTAATTTATCCACTGTGTGAAATTACACTCACTCGCTTTTCTTATAAATGCATAAAATCCGCAATCTATCCATAACTTTGCAATACTACATAAATTTCAACATGACGATTGAATCATAAATGTCATTTTTTCGTATCAATACCAATTATGTTCATTCGCTGGGATGTGTTCGTGTACTGTACAGGTCACCCAAGTTTCTTTCTATTGACAAACAAATTGATCTGTCTATCTTTGCCTATTAGACGAAGCACTATGAAACGTCGCAAAATAAACAATCCGTAAAAGACAGTTAGTAATCCCAGGAAGGCAAGTTTGAAAGCGTGCAAACACTCACGAAAACACTGTTAAAGCGCTTCCAGTAGATTGTCCTCGGATGTCGCCGGCTATCCCCTCGTCGCATCGAATCCTCGTTGCAGTTAGAAGGAAAGACAGGCTGGAAGGGCCATTACGAAGGATTCGCATAAGGGTAAGGGCCTGGTTCAGCGAACGAGCGTGTTACGGCTCTGTCGGACCTGGAACGAGCCATTCCGGTTCCGCTTCGGAACGCCAATACGGCTCTATCTCGCGGTTAGACAGCACCGCTCTGCTCTGCTCAGTATTGCTCCGCTTTGCTCTGCTCTGCTCCGTATTGCTCCGCTTTGCTCTGCTCCGCTCGGCTCGGCTCGGCTTCGAGGGAGCACGACCGCTGGTTGTTTGCGGAAGCCGGTTGAAAAAGGGAGGCCGGACATTTCGAGAAAGCCTCGTGAAAACATTCTACCGCGATTACCATATTTGGCTCGAACGAGCGCATGAACGGCGAAACGCGTGCACGTAGGCACGCGCATACGTGATGGGATTGCTCTCGACGCCGCGCATCCTGTTTACCAAAGGCGTCGCGACGACCGTCGGAATTTCGCTCGGCCAGCAAACAAAATAAAAAGAGAATTAACCAGAACACAAATAAGCCGGCCAGACGCTTCTCTGGACGAGCGACAGGGGGATTTTCTCCATCCGGTAGAAACGAATATAATGGGGGCGGTTTCGCCATGGTTCGACGTCTGTCTGACGTCGTTAGCGATTCCGTTCGAATGGAAATCGGAGCCATACTGTTTGTTTATTAACGATTCCACGTCGCTGTGTACCGAATCGTTGCGGAACCATGTCAGGCGTGTGGCTAGTTCGGGAACACGGTGTTGCCGTGCGCTTTGTTCACTGTGTAGCGGTTTCCAGGGGTTTCGAATGGTTTTGTGTTTCGGATTAACTGATCGTCAAACGAGTTTTGATGGCGATGACGAGATACATGTGGGAATAGGTGCTGAAATGTCTGTTCTATAGTGTGCAGACGCTATTCCTTGATCTCATGACGCTAGAATGTAGTATGGCGGCTTTGAATTATGGAAAGATGGAAAAAGGAGAAGGAAGCGTTTTGTTCTAGGCCCGCTAGAGGACTCATCGGTAAGGCTATCTAGCGGACCCTTAGACCATATATACTTATAGACCCGGCTTCAGATAACATCCTATGTTCCAAGATTAAAAGATGACGTAGGAGGCCAAGTGCTATAGTCTGTTGAGAAATCGCAGTACCTTGGTAGTAAAGTGCTAGAGGGGAAAGGGGAATCGTCATCGCATCTGATTCTGTACAGATATTTATGGAAACTGTAATATGCATACATTTATTTTATTATTCGTTCATTCTTACTTTGCTCTAGTTATTTTAAATATGCCTAACTCATTTTGTTGATTATAATTGGGAAAAAGATAAATTTTAATGTAGAAGTTGATAATATGAAATCTGTATTTATTTCCTCACAACTTTATTTAAAAAGATACTAGTAAGAACAATATAGGTACATGTATATGTCGAATACAATCAGAGTTGGGCATTATTTAGATAAATAATTATTCAAATAACGATTCGCGAATAAAAGATACTTTATCTTCATTCGTTATTCAAAATTTTTATTTAGATATAAATTTTGCTCAACTCTATATACAATACGTAATATTATATATAATGTACGCAAGGTAATATAAAACAACAATAATATTAAGTATAAAATACTTACTTGTGAAAAGATATGTTTGTATCACGGTTTCGTCGTTCTCTACAATTTTTTATGCAACAAGTGTTCACCATTTTTCTAAATTTTTAAGAAATACCTGAACAAATATAATCGTTTATCTCGCTTTTATATGCGTAGCTGCTCTTCTCTCTTTGTTACTGGCGACGCTTCTACCGCAGTACGTGCATCGTCTCATGCGCTATCCACCATTTTGAATCATCTAAGAGGCCACCAGATACTCTTTAATCTTGGCTCATTGCATTCAATGCACACACTATACCTATGCCGGGTCTATAAGTATATATGGTCTAAGAGCGGACCCGTGCCTTAGACGCGGAATGTCGTGAGGACAGTTTTAGGACGGTATATACAGGGTGGGGCAATAACTATGTCCAGTTTGAATATTGCCGTTTCCTATATACTAACTATAACCGTATACACACATGTAAGACTGATCTAGGGTGAAGAGAGAAAAAAGAGATATACATAAAGGACGAAGTCCCAAAGAATATGTGATATATAGGTTAACAAAGTGCAATGTAGAAATAATCTCCAACTGACAAAAAGGAATTACAGGAAGTAGATTAAAAGACAACACGCCAGTAGTACAAAATAGAAAATATATACCAAAGACTGAAAAAAAAACTTAGTGTAACATATGTTAAATGTTCACTACATGTAAAAATAATAAGTTTTAGTATAATTTATAAGACAGGTTTGCTTTGGGCAAATAGAGCTACGGCTCTCACCAACGCCATCTCTAGGTACAGAACAGTACTTGTAGAGTAAAGAATAAACCAACCAACCAACCAATATTGCCGTTATTTGTAATAATATGAAAAAATGTTATATAGAAAACTTACACGGTATAGAGGGAGACATATTGTGACACAAACATTTTCTGCGTGGGTGGAGGCATAGAGGAGATTTCAAGGTCAACTCTATTATTTTAAATGGAATGCTATGTTTTTTTTATCACGATGTGATAGCAAGTGTTGAGACGAATCCAGCGAGTTATCATTGAAGGTCGTGCAATGTCAAATATGGTAGTAAAATAAACTTTATTACATTACGGGAGATGCTCGAATTGATGACAGCTTGCGTCAATGCAAAGTTGCAATCTTCGTATCCCTGCATCACGTCCCCCGGCTACGTCATTCCCCCTACCTCACCGGCGGTAAGGCCCGTCCTGCTTGAGGGAGCGTATTCAAATCTCAAGGACTGACCCCCTACCCCCCCCCCCCTCCCACTGGTGGACGAAACGAGTACCTAACATACCGATGATACGATGCTAATCGTATCTTAGGATTGTGCAGAATGTTATATATTATTATTAACTCTCTATTAAACTATCTATTAACTATTATATTAACTAAATATCTTATTTTCATTTATTAACTATTAACTATTATATTAAATAAATATCTTATTTTCATTTATTAACTATTAACTATTATATTAAATAAATATCTTATTTTCATTTATTAACTATTAACTATTATATTAAATAAATATCTTATTTTCATTTATTAACTATTAACTATTATATTAAATAAATATCTTATTTTCATTTATTAACTATTAACTATTATATTAAATAAATATCTTATTTTCATTTATTAACTATTAACTATTATATTAAATAAATATCTTATTTTCATTTATTAACTATTAGCTCTTATATTAAATAAATATCTTATTTTCATTTATTAAATATTAACTATTATATTAAGTAAATATCTTATTTTCATTTATTAACTATTAACTATTATATTAAATAAATATCTTATTTTCATTTATTAACTATTAACTATTATATTAAATAAATATCTTATTTTCATTTATTAACTATTAACTATTGTATTAAATAAATATCTTATTTTCATTTATGCCATACCAACGACCACGCCATTGCTTTCAAACATAACCTAACAATACCTTTAATTCTACATTGAATATTCTCTCCAATGGCGGAAGAGTCAGCAAAATTCCGTATATTCATCAAAGTGGACCGACTACCGGCACCATACGCGACCACCGCAGACAATAGAACCGTGGCTAACTTTCGCATCACAACCAGCATCCATCAGCGTTAATGGAACCGCGACTATGCTTCTTAAAGCCACGTTCGACCAGCATTAACCGCATGGCGTAACCCAAGGATAGTCGTGGCGCGTGCCAGCGGACTGTTTAGCCGGTTGTTCGTTAGTCACGCATTCGTTACGGCCTTCGAACGACGGGCAATAAAGTAATGCCGATATTACCGGCGTGCTATTATCCTAATCGATGCACCCGTGATATCGGTGCTGGGGATGAGGGGTAGACAGGGTGCGTAGGCGAATCATCATAATGCATTTGCACAACATTTTGGTAAAAAGAGCAAACTATAAGAAAAATCAAATTTAATTTTTCATTTAGCATTATGAACTCTTTATACGGTCGATTACTTATTTGTAATTTCTCAACAGTGTTGCTAATCAGTACGCATGTATACAGGGTGTCCAATTTAAGTTGAGATTGTAAATAATCTCGAAGACATGTGATTTAAAATGAACAACCTGACAAATGTCATTCAGTGTTTCGAATGGGGAGTCAAAAGGCACTACTAGTTTTTTAATACATGGGCGTTTTCAAGGTTACTTCAAGGTCATTTTGTCTTTTTTTACCATAAACCCATATTTTTTATTTCGGAATCATATTCTACGTAATAAAATACACAACTTTTGTTTGAAACATTTTTTGATACTTTAACACAAATAGTAATAAACTGACTATCTTGCAAAAGAGCACAGTAATACGTAAATACGTTTGTTTTCATTTCATTGATAATGACCTTGATGTTGTCCTGAGTAATGCTGATATTGAACACATGTTATTGTTTTGGTGTGAAAGTTCGAAGGCACGAACTAAAGTACAAAAAAAAACGATCACACCTTTTCTGCATTTCCCTGCACGTTTGACCTTGAATGACCTTGCGTCATAAGTAATTGAACTCGTCTTAAAACCTGCTATTTGATGATGGATAGAAGAACATATCATTCAATTTAAAAAAAGAAAGTTGACCTTCACCTCACCTTGGTGCTGAACAAATTTCAACTGAAACATTTCTGCGTATAATAAAAATTTTTGAGATATTCGTCCCTAACGCTTTATAATTACCACCCTGTATATCTATCGAGAGGAGAACGACGTGTAGAAATGTAAAACTGAAATATTTGCACTCTTCTGATTTTTCCAACCGTACTCGTACCATAGTGGCGTCACAATTAGTATGCTTGTGGAATCGATGCCTCGCTCGTAATTGCTGACGAGTGTTGCTAATTAGAGGTCGAATTTTAATTAGTCGGATGTGGGTCAAAATATGTATTCCGATCGATCGAGTGACGAGTGAAAAGCAAGGCGGACGCGGTGTTAGTTGTAGTAATGTTGGTTTATTGGAGAAAGTTTGAGAATTTGGGAACAGGAAGCTGTGTAGATGAATCTTTGAACTCTCCCAACTCTGTTGCACGGTTGCATGTCACAGTGAAATGTAGAATATACCTGTAGAGTAGTGGTGTAACAATTAGGATACTTGGGTGGACGGTGTCTCTCTCTCTCTCTCGTAATTGGCAATTATTCGTTTGTAACTTGATGGAGCACACTTAGCTAAGTGTGGAACGATGCGAAGTATGATTGTACAAAGTTAGGTAATTATTAAGTAACATGTACACAGACGGAAATGATCTTTTTAACTCCTGGTTCCTGTAATTAAACCAACTTGTTCTCAATAAACTCTGCGTACGATTAGTTAGCAAGTTTTGTGATATTACTATAAACATCAGCAGGTGAAACATGATATAGTTAAAAATTTTTAAAAATAGAAGAATACCGATATATTAAGGGACAACTCATTAAAATTCTTTAAAGTGGAAACAAACTACCTCTGACAGAAAATATTCGATCGAAATCGTGAATATAATTTTTTTAAGCAATTATCTCAGCAAATGTTAAATACGAAATATAGTATTATTATACATTTTAATATTTTAGAGAAATATTAATAACATGAGATATCTTGCCTTTTTACTATATATAAAATGATAGCCTTCCTCTACGTGATAATTATAAAGAAATTTAAGTAGTATGACAGATCATTTTTTAATATTCCTAACAATGAACATGACGATATACATTTCCAAAAAACTATTCCGAATTACCTTTTTAACTGTTCTTAAACCTTTTCTAAAATCAGTATCTAATTTGCTCATTATGTGCATTATGAAACATTAAACATATACAGTTTTATATTAATATTTCTTTATACATATACAGGGTGTTCATTTGAAAACTTCCCAGCCGAATATCTTGAAAAGTATGAAAAATATTAAAAAAGTGTAAATCACGTATTCAAGCATTTCGAAGGGGAAAGATGGGGGCAGTATCAGTTTTTTATTCGGGTGGCGTTTTCAAGGTCATTTGAAGGTCAACTTTATTTTTTCAAATGGAAACCTATAATTTTTATTATGGGATCTTATTGTACGTAAAAAGAGAAATTTTAACAGCAATTTTCGTACGATACTTTTTTTAAATGCGCACTAGTTTCGGAGATATTTAAAGAGAATTTTATGCATTTTGAATTTTGTACTTGTTTTCATTATAAGTGAAAATATTTTCCACGTTGATAATATGAATAAAGATAGACCCCAAATTTTATGCATTTTGAGAAAAATTGGGTGGTTGAAATTTGAAACAGTGATAAGAATCCAAAACTTTAACGATGTCGGTATATCATTCCCAACTCTAGAAAATATGTAGAGAATACAAGATATATTTTCTTGTCGCATGTCTCTTGCAACCAAGCCGTCAATTTTTATTTCACACAATAATTCACAATGTAATAACAATAAGCAGTTGGTTTGTTTGATCAAATACTTTTTTCCAGGGTTTGTACTTAACTCCTGTCTTTTGAGGTTAGGTACAATTTTTATTTAGCACAAAAATCCGCGGTCTACTTACGATTCACCCTAATATCACAAATAAAAAAAATCAGTCTAGGGATATATATCAATGCTTTACACACCTCGCAATGTTTTCTAGAGATCCTTCGTGCAAACAAAGACGGCGCAACAAAAATTTTTAGCGTCCCCCCAGCGCTCGACGCTCTGAATGATGGAAAGGTATCGTTCGAACGTACCGATGAGAAACTCCGGTGCTGTAAAATACATAGACCTGCGTTGAACGGGACCGGTAGCAATGCAATCTCTATCCATTCCGTGGAACGACGCCCCACGGATCGCTGCAGGATCGTAATTTAAGACGGGACAAACGAAGTCGGTCCGCCACGGTGCCAACAGATGGCCCATGAATTCCCGATTAGCCGCGCGGAAAGATCCTCGCGGACCTCGTGGCCCGGCGGATGCATCGCCGGCCAGGGGATTAGGCGAGGATTTCGCAGACGAGCTCTCCGGCCCATCTGCGCACGTGGCACCGTTGAGAAATGATTGGAACCCGGTTTATTTCGCCACGGATCATCAGCCACAATCATGAGGAACGCTAATGCGCACGGGACACGGTGCTCCGGATCGAAGAGCTCGGTGACGTTTGGCTGGAGAGTCAAGTTCTTCGAACGTAAGGTCTTCCTGCTTGCACTCAATAAAAAAATGGAACATCTAATATACAGGGTGGGGCATTTATCCTGGTCACCTGGAATATCTCAAAAATTAATTCCGGAGAAAAAAAATGTTTTAAATAAAACGTTTAAGTCAAGGAGGGGCTGATGCAGCAGTCATATCCATTTTTAATTTTCATCATGTTTTCAAGGTCATTCCAAGGTCAACTTTATTTTTTCACGTAGAAGCATATACTTTTCATTGTAGATTCTTAATCTATGACTTGGAACAAATAACTTTTATTTGAAACGTTTTTTTCTCCGCCAATAATTATTTTAATAATTATTCTCCTTGACTTAATCTTCTTATTTGAAACATTTTTTCTCCGGAATTCAGTTTTCGCGATATTCCAGGTGGACAGGATAAATGCCCCATCCTGTATATTTATATTCGTTTTTGCACAAAACAATTTTTTTTACGAAACTTCTGGCAACATAGTGGTGACTTTTTCCTCGTTAAAATGAGTCTCAACACGATAGAGTTTGCATCATATTTATCTGTCAAATTAACCTATTAGGCACGACGCGCCACTATAGTGGCTTTCACGGATGTCATCTTTCTGAACGACGCGCCACTATAGTGGCTTTTGCGGATGTCATCTTTTTGAACGACGCGCCACTACAGTGGCTCACTCTAGTAGCTCACTCGCTCACCGTTTGAATTAAAATCGCCTTCTGTTTTGTTTCACACTTTTTGTCTTCACATCGATTTACAACGGTGTTAACAATATACAGTCAGAATACACAGTCTTTGTTTTTGATACGCCTGTGTCAGGTATGAATTGTTGCTTTTCATTTAAATAAATATACCATGTGCTCTTATTTACCAGATGTTCTTTTTAACATGCCTTTTTGATACGCCTGTGTCAGGTATGAATTGTTGCTTTTCATTTAAATAAATATACCATTTGCTCTTATTTACCAGATGTTCTTTTTAACATGCCTTTTTAATGCGTAGTGAACAGCATTGCCCGTCACACATTGTAGGTTACACGTAATTCTCGTTGAACTCTGCCTTGCAGAGAAACAGCCCCGCACAAAATTCTGCCATGCCTAAGAGGTTAAGGACGAAGCAGTACCTCTATTATCCGAACCGATGGTATCTGAATTTTTCATTACTTAAATGCGTGTGTCGCATGCAAAAAATTAATTGCACAAGAGAAAATTGGAACTAAATAATTGATCGTAAATTCCTACTAATTGCAATTTCTTCAAAATCTTTTTCGCACGTGATTTACTAAATCAATGTTTCTAATTATTCAAAAAAAAAAAAATATAGTGGTTTGGTCAAATTTTAAGAAAGTTATTCTGATTTAAAAGGCGAACGAATACTTTTGTGAGCCACTGTATGTAGATTCAACTAGCTTCCTAAAATCCAAATTCATCTAAATTCATCTTTTAATCCAATTAGATATTTCAGTGGTGGTTCGAGTTAATTAAAACTCGATCTCTGATCGGTAACACCGGACGGGATCGTGTCGAGGGTATCGGAGGAAGGGAAAGAGGCTCGAGTACGGAAAGCGGGCGAACAGCAGCCGGTTTCTACCCTTCTGGTATCAGAATAACGGCACCACGGAGCAGTGATGCGATCACACGAGCCCGGACATTTACACGCATTTAACCCTTTGACAGGCGGAAACACGCGCGGCGAATCAGCGAATCGGCGAGAGAGCAGTCGGTGGCGCGCGCATTCGTGGCACATGCCTCGGCATCCAATTATCGCACGGCTCGCCGACGCTAATTTCACCCATTCAGATATCATTTCATCCGTCAATGGGGGCCTGATTACCGATTGTATAATGCTTCTTTCCGTCTCCGGCCCGCACGCTTTGTGCCACACGCTCTCCTCTCTCGTTTCTTTATTCTCCGCCTTCCCGCCGCGCGCAGCCACCGGACCGGTCGCCTAACCGGGTACAACGACCGATCCTGCGGTCGTACGGTTCTACAGCCTCGCTATAATACACTACCGCGGTTGCCTGTCAATTTCACGAGCCATAAGCACGGCTGTTCCGTGATAAAAGTACGGCGTTTGACGGATTATTGTGATCCATGCGAAAATAATTGAATTCACTTCATGCAACGACAAATAGATTCTCATATATGTAAATTATGGTTGACCGAAGAAAGTAAGAAGAAATTGATTTGATGACATCAGTCATTAGTAGGCTGCGGTTTTTTTAGAAAATAAATATTGTGTGCAATAAGTGCAAGATGCAGGAATCGTATATGGACATTACCTTCCATGCGAAAATTGATTTAATGGAGATATTGTGAAGACTGATAGACTTTGATATGTAGATCATGGTAGTTCGAATAAAATAATAAGAAATTGATGTTAAATCGTCTGCGATGACATCAGTCATTATTAGGCTGTGGTTTTTTAGAAAATAAGAATTGTGTAAAATAAGTGCAAGATGCAGGAATCGTATATGGACATTACCATCCATGTGAAAATTGATTTAATGGAGATATTGTGAAGACTGATAGACTTTGATATGTAGATCATGGTAGATCGAATAAAATAATAAGAAATTGATTTTAAATCGTCTGCGATGACATCAGTCATTATTAGGCTGTGGTTTTTTAGAAATAAGAATTGTGTAAAATAAGTGCAAGATGCAGGAATCGTATATGGACATTACCTTCCATGCGAAAATTGATTTAATGGAGATATTGTGAAGACTGATAGACTTTGATATGTAGATCATGGTAGTTCGAATAAAATAATAAGTAATTGATTTTAAATCGTCTGCGATGACATCAGTCATTATTAGGCTGTGGTTTTTTAGAAAATAAAAATTGTGTAAAATTAGTGCAATATGCAGGAATCGTATATGGACATTACCTTCCATGCGAAAATGGATTTAATGGAGTTATTGTGAACACTGATAGATTTTGATATGTAGATCATGGTTGATCGAATTAGATAATAATTCATTACCAGTCATTGGTAAACGACGAAATTTTATGAAATAAAAATTGTTTGTATTAGTCGTAATATACAGGAGCTTCATGGACTTTCTTTTCATAATAATCTTTTATTTGTTTAGTCTTGTATTTTTAAGTTCTTTACATGTTTTTGTTGATTTGCATTTAATCGACACATTTTTGTCATGAATTCACATCGACAGTTTACTAAAGACTAGAATGTGCATATCTATGCAAAATAAAAATGATCTGGAGCAATTTTTAAAAGTAGAATCTAAATAAAATTGTCATCGTTTCTTCTATAATTGCAACAAGATGAATAAAATACGTATTCTTAAATTCTTTTAACCGTTTTCCTGTTTTATATTTCATCTGCACATTTCTAATCGTAAATGCATGAAATCCGCAATTAATTAATGACAATTGTCCTCAACGTTTAACACGTTGAGCGTCAACCAAGCAACCATCAAAATTCCATAACCTGGAAGTGATATATTTAATGAAATAAAAATTGAAAAGGTTAAATGTATAACAGTAGTCTCTCAACCCTCTTGCATTTTCTGGATATTAATTAAATTTCGTGCAACGAATATATTAACGTTTATTTTCAAATCTGAATAAATAATTCCGTCACCCATATATAGGTGTCATGGCCGCCAACGTGTTAACCCCTTGAATTACGATTTATTTTACGGTTTTAATGATTGGAGTTTCTTTGTAGTTCATAATTTTTTAGAAAAAGGAGAAAATGTATATTGCATGTCTATATGTTCTCCAATGGCTTAACAACAACAAAATAGAATTAAATTTCTGTTTAAAGGAAATTAATAACATACATCTTTATTAGACATTATTGTTCAGAATCTTCATCACGTCACTCACACGATATTGTAAGCGAAGGGGTTAACCCCTTGCACTATGATTTATTTTACAAGTAAAGTAATTAGAACTTGATTGTCATCATTTCTTAGAACAAAAAGAAAATCTATATTTATTATATGCTTGTGTATTCCCCAATGACTATTTATCGACAGCAGCAAAATAACATTTTATTTCTCTTCGAAGGAAATTAATAATTTACATATTTAGCAGATGTTGTTCGAAATTCTTATCACGAGTTTGACTCGTTATTATAGTGCAAGGGGTTAAAGAAGTTACTCATATTCATTGTGTTCTGCAAAATCTCGATCGGAGAGCACGGTGGGTTGCGGCAAATCAACTTCTCCCGCGAATTACCGGCCGATGCTGTTTTCGATATTATCGATTCATCGCCCCACCACTATCGCAAGCTGTTCCGTTGAACCCCGACCGCCTGTGAACTCTTTGTCCCCGTAATTTGGACACCCCCGCTGTGCCCCCCTGTCGCTTTGTGTGTTCTTTGTCACGCGGAGCGACGAGTTGCGGTTTCGCGCGTGTCGATACGAGTCGATGCCCGCCGCTGAAAGATTTTCGATTCGCCTGTGTTCCTAGTGTGTGTGAGCTGAACACGGAACTATGCCAACGTGTATGCAAAGTTTCCGAACGACTTTTGAAAGAATTCTTTCGGCAATTTTGATAATTCGGCAATTGGACAGATATGGGAACTTCTGAAATGACATTATTTGAAATAATATTATCAAAATTATAACGTTATTTTATACTATAATTAGTAGAGATAATTGGAAAACTATTCTACAAAATTATACGAAGCGAGCTGTCTGTCAGGTGTCGCTCTGGTTCATACTGCCATATTTTGTTGCATATTATTTTGAGAACTATTTCTTTTGGCAAACTTCACATAAAAATTTGTCCAGATAATATAATATTTGAAATTGCTATTTTATTTTCAAATAACAGTATTAAAAATAATAGTGCGAAATAAATTATTCGAAATAGTTCTCTTATTTTAAATTCAAATAAAATTTGCCCAGGTCTGCAATAAGATGTGTCTGATGATATATATTATATTGTATAATATATCTTATATTGTATATTATATATTATATTTTACTTATTATCTATATTTATGTATTATATTTATGCATTATATGTGTCCAACAATATTGGAACGATGAAATAACTGTTATTCAGTATTTCATCGTTAATTGTCGTGAACTTCTGTACGATAATTGTCGCAAGTGTGTCTCTGAATCGTAGTGGTCTCACCGATATACTCGCTCCGTATTATGTTACACTTCTCGGTGACCGAGACCTTTCAAGCTTCGGTGTCCGTCCTTCCTTTCGCCAGAGGTCGAAAAATAGTATCTTCTACACGATAATTGACGCCGGCCGGACCCGTGGTGGCGAAAATTAACGATGAAATACTATTGTTTGTTATGTAGTTATATAACTTACATACATCTACCAAAGACATATATTAAATTTTCGTTACAGGCACGGAGGAAAAAATTAAAAAATCTTGACAATCACTCTTCACTTCCAAATTCTGAGCAATAACAATTTAAAAAACAATTTTTATTTATAAAATCACCCAGCTAACTAATCCTTCCAACATCTAAAAAGAACTGAAGTTACATGGTCAACTTTCACAAAAAGTTATTACTATATAGAGGGTGTCCACTTAATTTAGCCACCGATTGTACATCGACAAATAAATGAATATTCTTAGAATCCATCATACGATACCATCAAACGACCTTTATCCCATTGTTTCAAATGATCGATCCTGCATTTGGGTTCGCCCATTGCTCCTCGATTCAGTAGTACGTCCGTTCACTATTCAGCCACAGGAATAAAAGCCGCAGACTTCGCGGGGCCTCTTAAAGGTGGTACTTCGATGTTTAACGCGCGATTACGCGGGCTAATAAAATTTAATCTCCCGGAAGGGAGTCACGTCATCTTTCTCCTTTTTTTTTCTTTTTTTTGTTATTGGTCCCCGATATCAGGACCAAGAGTATCGATCGAACGATCGAACGTCGAGCGAGGTCCCCGCGAGCTCTATCGCCGCAGAAAAGGAGTTAATACTAGGAGAAAGCCGATGCAAGGTGATCGCTATATATAGCTTTAGTAATACGGCAAATAGTCTCTTTGTCGAGCAAAGAAATGTATCGATTCCCGGACTCCAACGGGCGGAGAGAGAAACGCGCGAGCGTTCCGTTTCTGAAAGGGTTTAACAGATAACGAGCAAATCGAGCAACGATACCGGGACCCGTTGCACGAGAATGAAGGGAACACATACGATCGCAGTTTATGACTCGTGATTTATAAACATCGACGTCGGAGGAAAAGCAATGCTCGGCATTCCTCCAGATACGTCGTCGGCCCGGAATAATCCGTTGAGAATAAAAGGAGATCGAAATAATCGGGATTCCTCTGCCGCGCGAGAAATGCTTCCGCTCAATGTTGCCATTCGGATCTCTAACTGTCGCACAGTGGGCCCGATTGAAGAAGTACGCGACTTAACCACTAAAGATATCGCAATGGAATTTGAACTGAGAATGTAAAAAAATAATTCCTTCTCGATGATTTGTAACTTAATATATTTCACATTTGTTTAACCGTTTTTTTTTTTTTAATTTCTTTAATTGAATTGTTCTAAAAACCGTTTTTATAATTATTATTAATTTATATTACGTTTATATATATTAACTTACTTATTATTCGTTTTATTATTAAAAAATAGGCATTCCTTCCGTTATTTGATAATGAGTTCCGCAGCTTCAGGATCTAATGGCTTATGTTTATTGTTAGCCGATTTCATTCTTAATGTAGACATGTACGGGTCTGATGTTAGAAGTAATTTGTTGAAAACATCTTCGTTGGTAACGATTCTTGACATTTTTTCATTTTCGTGGTCCGTGGACATTTAGAAATCAATATCAAAATTAGAAAGTTGATTTTTTCGCATAATGTCGCGTGATTCTTCAATCGAGCCCACTGTGTGTCGTCTCGATTCGACGGTGCATGCTTTTGCTACAAAGGATCATACTTGCTCAGTGGTAAAGATGATGCTATTTGTAACGGGTGCTTGTAAATATTCCCAAGGTAGAGACAGGTTTCTTTTTGCTCTTGGCATGGGATGGGCCGCTTTGTCTTTTGGCTACTGTTTGGGCCTGTCACAGGCAGTCAAACGAGCGGCATTTCCGCCCGTCCCGTAGACAAAGCCCACTTTCTCTAACTTCGAAGAAAACTTTCACCGCATCAAGGGTGCTTCGCCAGAAACGATTTAGGGTTTTTTTTACTAGCGCACTTCTCCTTGCACGTGCCGAAGACGAGGCCGCAGCACTTGCCAGATGACCGGAAGTCCCTGAATCTGGCGGCACGATTGGACTCCGACCTCGCCACGAGCCACCCCTATCGTCACCTGGATGACGGCCCGTTTTCAGAGTCATCTGTCCCACGCGTACTTACAGGAGTAGGGAGAAAATTGGAAAAGGGAAGGGAGGACCGAGGCTTTAAGGACGACAACTCTCGGCCCTCCGAGACACAATTGCATCATACTTTAGACAGATTCCAGTCAGATAGCGGTCACACTTTCGTTAGATCTTAGACTCCGATAAACTCGTTAATGCGTACAGTTCCATTTTCGATACCACCGCGCTTGTTAATAACCAGTTATTATACTTTTAATAAATTGTTGTGTTTTAACTTGTGTGGTTTAGTCCTTCACGTACGTGAAGGTGGTCCTTCGAGGTAGTGTGTAGTACATTAACGTAGTCGGCACACCACGTGCAAATACATAAAAGCCCGAATGATTACATAATCGATCACGGGCCAAAACACTATTCATGTTTTTGGACACGTAACACACGTCAAACGCTATGTCAGTCCCTGGGGACTGATGGCCCCTTGTTTAGAGGTTAAATTTGTGTTCTTGGGGTCATTTTAAGAACAAAGTGTATATGTCACAGGTTTTGGGCCCGGTTTAGTCGGTAAAGTAGATTTCCTGTTTTTTATAAATCTGCAAATATCTCGGCAACTATGCGAAATATGGCAAAATATCAAGAGACCTTTTTTGTAGAAAATTAAATTTTCAACAATTTATGTTGTATGAAATTTTTTACCAGCTGTGCAGTTTCCGCGTATATTTATATTTCGGTGAAGTTGCAGAACAACTGCCTCCCTCCCGAAATGATGGTGGGGGGAACGTAAAGGCTCCGCTCACAACTGTTTATACGAGACTCAAAAAATGTCTATCTATTAAAACTCAATTAGCAGTGAATATTATTGACGTATTAGGTTAGGTTACGTTAGGTTATGTTATATATGTCATTTTAATATTTTCTATAGGAAATTTAGTTTCCTACAAAAAAGGTCTGTATATATTTTGCCATATCTCGCATAGTTTCCGAGATATTTGCAGGTTTATAAAAAACAGGAAATCTACTTTACCGGCTAAACCAAGCCAATTTGCCACCATGTTATATACACATTATTTTCTTGAAATAACCACAAGAACACAAATATAACCTCAAAACTAGGGGCTACGGAAATCGTACTCTCCCCACGCAACGTACACCTCTGTTGGTCACACTCTGTTGTATAGCAGGCCGATTTGGTACCTATAACATATACAGTTCTTTTCTTAAAATGACCCCAAGAACACAAATTTAACCTTTAAAGTAGGTGCCACGAGAATCGTAATCGTGCCCAATGTACGAAACAATATACACAGTGGGTGTCAAAAGTATTCGTGCACCACTCAAAAACGAATAACAATTTTAAAATTGAAACAAACAACTTCAGTTGTTTTTTTTTTAGATGATTGAAGGATTAGTTTACTAAGTAGTATGCAAATAATTTTTGCTAATAGTTCTTTCGCTCGAAATTGTGAAGAAAAAAGTAGAGGTCACGACATTTAACTTTTGTAGTGCAGGCAGGTACGGCGTATCGAAACAAGCCAGATGCAACGTGCGTAGGTATTCGGTGAGGGTTTGTAACCGTGGGCTTGGTGTTTCACAGATCGCTACAAAAATTCCGTGACCGCTGGTCCGCCAATTACGTGGCCGCGGCTAATGCGCGGGTCCAAGAGGACGTCGACCTGGCGACGTACGCGGAATCATACGATCGAGAGCTGAATAACAACTAATTCGATTTGTGGCTCGGTCCGACGAATTAGGCGTGAAAGGGACAGCGGTTTTCGGTCGCGTGTCGCGACCCCCGATGTGGAGAAGGAGAGAGAGAGAGAGAGAGAGAGAGAGAGAGAGAGAGAGAGAGAGAGAGAGAGAGAAAGAGAGAGGGGGAGGTCTGTGTACACCCGGTGGGGTTTATCGTACGCGTTTTGACGTCCGGCTGATGACTACGCTCCAATGGCGAACGAAGAGAGACGGAAAGGGTGGAGGGGAGGAGGTTGCAGGGAAACCCGGTGGCACCAATGGGTCCAAGACCGCAAATTCATTTCGAGTATGTTATGCCGCGGCGTTTCACCGTCCCGGGGAGGTTTTTCAACCAATGAGTCTGTTTTCCCTCACCTCCCCCCCCCCCCTACCCCACGGGCATTCGACCAGGCCGAGGAATTCGCTTTTCATAATCGGCCTGCGGCGTTTTCTGTGCCTGGCACGCTAATGAGCGCTATTGGCAGCCCATCTAATTCATCTGCGCCCGTGGACGGGCTGTCGCTACGGTTGCCGCTCGTTGCTCGATCGATTATCCGGCTTAACCGCCGCGTAATAGCCACGCTCGCTGGCTCGTGTTACGCCACCGACGACCGTTTTCATCCGGAAGGGAACCGTTTCCATTGACGCACACGGTCTCTGCCCGGTTCTTTCCCTTGCGCGCCACACCGTCATCGCATCGAAATTATTGGAGCGAACGACACTGATCCATCGGCCCGAAACCCGCCGCGCGCTGTGCCGGTTTACGACCGAGCACGCCGAAAACGCCACCCTGAAAGGCACATTCGCGTTTCCGGTTGATACCGTGACTCTTTCTGTCGACGCGGTTTCGCACACGGATTTGCGAGCGCTATTGTTCCGCGAGATCGATCGGATAGCGGGTCCGATGCCGGATTCTTGGGGTTTGGAGGGTTGGGATCCAGTGGCGGGAAAACTTCAGATGGTTAACACGTCAAAGGCTGTGTCAATCCTTGAGGTCTGACGGCATCGAATTTACAAAACTTTATATAATATACAGGGTGAGTCGATAACTATTATGTTAGGTTATGATTGAAAATAATGGCGTGGTAGCAGGTATTTATAGGATAAATGAATATAATATGTTTATTTAATATAATATGGAAAGAAACTGTTAATAGTTAATAATATACAGGGTGCGGCGCCGATTAGTCCCCACGTTTTATCAGCCCGTTCGGATGATCGGATAGAAAAATGTTTCGTATCAAAGTTAATCAGTATTTAACCGACAAGAAATTGCAATTTTTTAAATTTAAAAAAAATCGATTTTCAACAAAAAAATCAAGATCGCTGTCATATCTTTTAATGGAACTGGGTATTTTTAACTTCATAATACTGTAGGCAACGTCGAAACGAATTCAACGACCTGCTATACAATGACTTTCAGATGACCTTGAAAGATTAGATATCGTCATGAATCAATTGCCTTACATGATGATGCAAAAGAATGCATTCTCATATATTACCAACTGAAATAACTGAGTGGTATAGTCCAAGTTGGTTTGGGGTTAGTTAAAAGTGCTCAACTTTTCACGCCTGTAACTTCTGAACCAGTGAACTCCTGGCAATAAGACTTTCATTTTCGGTGTTTTCTCGTCGAAATCTATAGGATTGCAGAAAAAAAGTAAAAAAAAATTGGTCCTCCAAAAAAAGGTTTAACCCAAACTACTACTTCATTCTAATTTTCGTAAAATTAACTACGAATATTAAAAATTAAAATGTTCGCATTCACAGCCTTCTCAATTGAAGCCACGGTAAAATTAGAACAGAAACAGAAACAACCATCTCCCATCATCCAGTTTAAGTATCTGTCTCCGCCTCGGTTATGGTTACGCAGTGCCGAGATAAATGTTCTCATCAACGGAGGTATTTCGACTGATTCCTCGCGCGTGACTTTCTCGACGACGGAGGGTTCTGTTTTTAATTTTCTCCGTGATCTCTCGATCGCGAGCAACGTTCTTCTCAAAGCCGATGAAAGAAGGCTCTACGAACCAGAAATTAAATAGATAAAACATTGACAGATTGGCGAACCGTTTCCACGGAAAACTCGTCCGCCATTGTTACGAGCTCTCGTTTCAAAGAGGAATAACCAGTGGCGCGTTATGCCTACTTGGGGCCCCTGGGCAAAGTAGAGTTTCCCCCCTAACCCCAACTAAGTAACTTTCACGCAGAAAAGAATAAAACAATTCTAAACATTGTTTATTTATTATTACATATTTATCTACGAATTATCTAAAAATTCGAATTACTATCAAATACTATTCTAACTATAAGCAAGAAAAATATGACGCTAAATTAATGCTTCTGTTTTATTTTCGTGTTTTCATGAAGAAGACATATTCGAATTTTTACGACTAACTCGAAAGTTAAAGATCTGTTCGAATATATTCGAGTAATTCGAAAAATTTCGAGCTGAAAATTCATTTTCTTCCTCATAGTTAGAATAGTATTTGGTAGTAAATAAATTAATATTCGACTAATTCGAGCAATTCGAATTTTTACTAGTAACTCGAAAGTTAAAGATCTGTTCGAATATATTCGAGTAATTCGAAAAATTTCGAGCTGAAAATTCATTTTCTTCCTCATAGTTAGAATAGGTAGTTTTTGGTAGTAAATAAATTAATATTCGACTAATTCGAGCAATTCAAATTTTTACGAGTAACTCGAAAGTTAAAGATCTGTTCGAATATATTCGAGTAATTCGAAAAATTTCGAGTTGAAAATTCATTTTCGAATAAATCGAAGTTTCACGAGGGCTCGAATATTCGAGCTTGTTGATTTTTTCAAGTCGCTCGGAAAATTCAAACGCTCGACTCGGCTCGATAGACCGATCATTACTCGACTCGAAATTCGAATACTCGAATAAATCGAGTAGTCGCACACCCCTAAATCCGTATGTTACTTACATCGCTTCGAGTAACAGGCATTTTCTTGCAATCGCAATGGTATAATTTTCTTACCAATTAACAATAGCATACAATAGAATTCTATTGATAATGTAGTATATATAATTCAGAAATATTAAGGGATGGAAAAAGAAGTGAAATAGCTGGAGAGTGCCTAAAAGAGATTGAAGCAAGAGCAAGAAGAGGAGGAAAGGTATCGAAATGGGAGGAAGAAATATATAGAGAAAAGAGGGGACAGGAAAAAACTGAAAAACGAGAGAAAAGAAGTAAGAGAGGAGGAATGGCACAAGATAGAAAAAAGAGAGGAGGAAATGCAGAAAAATGAAAATTGGGAGAAAGCGAAAGAAGGAAGATACAACAAATGGTTTAAGGAGATAAGAGAAGAGAAAGTACCGGAATACTTAACAAAAGGCTGGAAGGAAGAAAGATGGAGGAGAGTGGCAAGGTTCAGACTAGGAAACGAGATGAAAGGAGGGAGATACTGGGAGAAAGAGGAGAAGAAGAAATGCAGGTTATGTGGAGTGGGGATAGAGGAATGGGAACATGTTTTGGGATATTGTAGAGAGTGGAAGGAAGAGGAAGAAAGTATGTATGAGAGAGTAACAGAAATGTAGGATCAAAGACGATAAATATAAGAATGTATATAATTTAACACAAAAATCACAACTCGTACAATAAATTAAACTCTTTCACAACTTTTTCACGTCTCAATCTCCGTCTGAGATTTACAATTTTTGTCTCGAATCATTCACGTCGTACTTTTTATCTGTTCCGAAAACCGCAATCAATAATATTGTTTTCAACAGATCGTCGCGTCGTTACCGTTACTATCATCGTAGTAATCGGCGGTATTCGGTACGGTAATTTGGTACAGTATCATCCCTACATTCCCTACAGAAATATTTTCAGGGGACGGGAGGGGAGAAAAATGGTTAAAAAATTTAGAGGAAGAAAGAGATAGAAAAGGGTAGAAGAGGAAGAGTGGGAGAGTAAGGAGGGGAGAAAGAAAGTGGATGAATGTGAGGAGAAAAGATAGATGTAAGTCGAAAGAAATAAAACAATGTAATGGGACGGAAGCCCGTGTAACCCGAAAGGGATCACTAAATAAACACATAATAAATTCGGAAATAGTTATCTCTTTCCACATTTAAATCGCTGTGCGTTGCAGTCCTGTTGTCAGTGCAGCGCATGCAATGCAACTGTCGTTCACTGCACTGTCGACAATTTACCTTTTTTTTTTTCGGCAGGAAATTATTGAGTCGTTTCTGCCGAAAAAGAATTCCATGTCCCGCGGTAACAAATCGTTTTTATAGAGATTTCGTCGTAGCGTTCGCACGAGTGCTCGAGCTTTTGCCTTTGTGTCGCTTCCGATGACAAGGACCGTTCGATAGCGTCATGAATTCAGCGTGCATCCCGTGTGCACCTCGACCGTGGATATTTTAACGCGAAACACATTGTCGAAGCGTTCCTCGTCACAGCAACGTTCCACTTATCGTCGAACGGAGGATAGAGCTCTCACGAATCTTGGAACCTCCAAAAATTTATATTCCCAAATTGAATTGTGTGCGTGTGTGTGTCGAATTGAAAGCTACGCAATTAAAAGTTCGCCAATTTTACGAGAGTATTTCCGCAAATTTCCTGATGAACGCGTACGCGGATTTAGTAGATTTAACTTCGCTAAACAAGCCTCTCAATTATCGGCGCGCAATATTTTCTGGAAAATCCTGACCGCGTTCGTTCGCATTGTCCGCCGAAAATTAAATTTCAATTTTAAACAGTGAATTTGATTGGCGAATACATTTTTCGGAGAGCTCGTGTTTGCATCGCGTAAGTTCGAAAGCTGTCGAATATATGATTTCAGTGTTTAAAATTCAATCTCTGCGTTTATAGACATGAGTTTAAACGTTGGAAATATATTTTTAATTAAGTCGATAAAGCAAATAATAATTATTAGAGGAAATTCGCAAGATCATTCGGGAGAAAGAATTTTCGTGGTCAGTCCTCTAGCACCGAACGATTAATCTAAATTTTCGATTTTGAAAACTGTTTGACATTATTTGAAAATGAAGCGATTATTTTCATATATTGTCAATGCGTGTGTGCACGTTCCATACTATCTAAACATTTTTTACGTACACGTATAATTCTCTTTCAGTCAGGAAGCCTTTTGTATTATATTTGGAGATTATTTGTTGGTGTTCAATTTAGCTGGTTTCCAATTGAAATTAGATTAAAAATTCATGGACGTAAAGGTTTGAAAATTATTTAAGTACAGTTTAAAAGCATACAGGAAAACGTTCAGACGTGTTCCATATTAACGAAATCATTATACAGGGTGTCCCATTTAAGGTGAGATTGTAAATAATTTCGAAGACATATGATTTAAAATAAACAAACTGACACATGGCCTGTGTTTTAAGTGTGGAGTCAACTAGCACTATTAGTTTTCTAATGCGTGGGCGTTTTCAAGGTTATTTCAAGGTCATTTTGTCATTTTTGTCATAAACCCATATTTTTTATATCGGAATCATATTCTACGTAAAAAAATGGACAACTTCTGTTTGAAACATATTTTTGTAAGTTTGTAAGAACTTTATTATGTGTTCATGAATCTTTTATTAAACAAATTACTAAGTGTCTAAAAGTTGAGGGTAAACATTTCGATCATTTATTATGATGTTCTTAAATGAAATAAAAAATTTTCCAGTAGAAAGTAACGTTGTAATTTTAATAGAAAAACAAAATTATCCTTGACATAAACATGAAAAATCAGCTAAATATATTAAGAAATATTGAACTTACAAAAAGATGATTCAAACAAAAGTTGTGCGTTCTTTTACGTAGAATATGATTCCAAAATAAAAAATATGGGTTTATGATAAAATAAACAAAATGACCTTGAAATAACCTTGGAAACGCCCACGCATTAGAAAACTAGTAGTGCGATTTAACTCCCCACTCGAAACACAAAAGGAGATGTTTCAGTTTGTTTGTTTTAAATTATATGTCTTCGAGATTTTTTACAATCGCAACTGAAATAGGACACCTTGTATAAAAAACACAAGCGTGGACTTGCATGTTTACATTTTTGCCGTAAGAGAGTTCAACTGGTAAAAATTATTTGCACAAACCAGTAATAGTACAAAGGACAAACATGTTCAAATAACAATATTAAAATATGCCCCGGACTCGAAATAATTAACAATCACATGACACTATTAAAGAGTAACATTTGACACAATTCGACTCTTCTATTAACGTTTTATCTACCGGAAGCCTAATTAATAAGTGTTTCAATAATTATGCTGTACCAAATGGAATCTTAAAAATCATTTATTACAAAATAATACCAAACAAAATGATTAGGTTACATTATTGAGAGTGAGTTGTTGGTTTATGATTAAAGTTTCATTCACTGTTAGAAGATTTATTAAAATATCCACAGTCCTGGGCCATAGACCTTAAAAAGCTATTTACAGGAAAAAAGAAATTTTATTCGACATCGTCTCTCTTTAAACCTGCTCCCAAAAACATGCATCCTTTCGTATGCACAAACCTCCGACCATTGTCCCAAATTACAGATGCTGCACTCGTAATCACAATCACTGGGTCACAGGGTCCAAGATCAAAGAAATCCTTCACACATCGCTCGTCACCTACATTTTACCCTCTTTCCGCGGGATCTTACATTCATCGCCGCGTCTGTATTAAACCTGGCTTGATCCCGCGGAAGTATTGTTCCCGAATCTTGGCCCGGTTTTAGCAACAAAGCGAGTTTCACCTGACACGGTTCCCCACATCATTAAACAACGGTTCGCTGAACTATTCGCCGCTCGCATATTCATCGATGCAGGCACCCGAGGTATCAAAGCAAGTCAGACAGACAGAGAAGCAACGAAACAAAACCGGAAGAAGAGAAAGACAGATGGAAAGTAGGGGAGCGTTTTGCTTGAAAGAGGAAACAGGAGGAGCTGGGTAACGACCACGATGTATCCGTGTCGCATCGACGTATCGCGGAGCCTGGTTTCATACGACACGGAGTCTGAAGAGGCGCGGGAGACTCTTGGTTGTTCGACGAGACCCTTGCATCCTCTCCCCTCTCATTATCTATCTTGTTCCTTTTATGTTCTGTCTTTTTTTAGGATGGTTCTTATCGTTCTGGCTCTTCTGCAATTAATTCTTTCCCTTATTCAGCGGCCGACTAATAAGGCCTAACACTACTGAATCGAGAACTGTCAGCAGTAAATCTGAACGTATGGTCAACCAATTGAAACAATTAGATACAGATCTTGATTTGTGTGAAATGCGCAATATGCCAAAGTATAAATTCGTTAAAAAATCAATCAAATAAAAGGTATATCATTCTAGCTCTTGTGCAGGTCGTACAGCATTCCATCGTTAATTGTCGTGAACTTCTGAACGATAATTGTCGCAGAATAATCCCTCCTTCCGCGGGGTATACCTCGTGAGGGGCCGTGAAGCTCGAGAGACCTCGGCTATCGAGAAGTGTAACATAATACGGGTCGAGTATATCGGTGAGACCACTACTAGTTCAATGACAAAACTTCTTTATTTTTTATTATTTTTTGCTTTCATATGATATGAAAAAATATATAGGATTTCATTTAAAAAATTGAAGGTCACCTTCATTTCTAAGAAAGTATTGCAAACACAAGAAAATTACATACGCCATTATGTTACTTACTAAAAACAGTATTACTTTTTCCTCTATCATTTTTTTCTAATATTTATTATTTGCAAGAAAAACGCCCTGTATAGTATGTCAATCTATACATTCGTTAAAAATCAATTATATTAACACTAGAAAGACTGAAACTTAGTATACACCCATATTGCCCAAAAGCAGTCATTTTGACTGCTTGTGAAATTTCAAATAATTAAATGACTCTCTCTCTCTCTCTCTCTCTCTCTCTCTATATATATATATATATATATATATATATATATATATATATATATATATATATATACTGGAAATGAAAGACGGGGGAGGCAACTACAATTATTAATAAACGCATTTATATGTTGTACAAAAAGTCCCAAAATTCCAGGAAATTGTGTCATTATATACATAATTGTTTTTCTAATTGAAATTAAAAAGCAGTCAAAATGACTTCCTTGGGCAATCTAGTGTTAATGGAAGTAGGGTAGCGTTTCTTGGGTTCTTCTATCATTCCCTTATGCAAGTCCTTCTTCGCCTTACTCTGCGTCTGACTAATAAGGTGCCATACTACTGAATCGTTAACTGGCACTCGTAAATCGAAACGTACGATCCTCCAATTGAAACAATATGATAAACATCATTGTATAAAATGTGCAATGCGTCAAAGTATAAATTCGTTCAAACGTCAATGAAGCAAATAAAAGTAGGAGAGCGTTTCGCTTGAGAGAGTAGAAAGGAGGATCCCTGTAACGACTAGGATGTATCCGTGTCGCATCGATGTATCGCGGGGCCGTTTTCATATGTCTCAGAGTCTGAAGAGGCGCGGGAGGCTCTTAGTTGTTCGACGAGACCCTTGCATCCTGTCTCGTGCTTTCTTGTTTCCTGGGGTTCTCTCTCGTTCCAGCTTGGTTCTCTCTCGTTCTATCTTGGTTCTAGTCGTTCCATCTCGGTTCCTCAGGCTCTCAGTCGCTCACAATCGCATTTTCCGAGTGGCGCGCTTGGAAAAGCCGTTCTTATTTGCAAGATCCACGATGCTCGGCTACCGGGCCCGGCCCTATACTCGACCGTCGGCTATAATTGAAGAATATTGCCCCGCAAGGCTTACAAATGGAACACGACTTTAATTTCATTATCCGAGACGGAAGCGTGTTCCGCCCGTTGCCACAGAGGAATACCGTAGCGACGACGACGACGACGACGACGCGCGTCGGCCCGGCCCGGCCCGACTCGCCTACGAGCGTCCCCGTATTGCTATTAGAGTACAGGACCGAAGACTCGGTTGCGGGGGCGGACGAGAGCGGAAAAAAAAGAGAAGAAACGCGACGAGAAAATACGGTGCTGAAGCGGATGTATTACGCGAGCTGGAGCAGTTCAGAAGGAAATGGGTTTAAACCGCTGCGGAAGAGACTCTTGCGCGCAAGCTCCCGCTCTCGACGACTATAACGAGTCGGATTTCAAACCCTATTACCTTCTAACGATTGTCCGGATTAGAGTAACCCTGCTCGATTGATGAGGAATTTAGGGAAATGAGCTGGGATGAAAAAAGAGAGGAGCGTGAGAGCGGGTGGTGTGTGTGCGGTGCAAGGCTGCAGTTTAAAATTGGGTGACCTGTCCAGTGAATTTCACCTATCGCGAAAATTGTAGTTATCGCGGCGTGAGGCGTGCTCGCACAATCTTTTAGTTAGAGATTATCGTGATATCTTATTACGGAAATAATCACAAGACTAATTGGTAGATATGTACGGGGTGTTCATTTGAAAATTTTCCAGCCGAATATCTCGAAAAGTATGAAAGATATTAAAAAAGTGTGAAACACCTGTCCAAGGATTTCGAGAGAAAAGAGGGGGGCAATATCAGTTTTTTTATAAGGGTGGCGTTTTCAAGGTCATTTGAAGGTCATCTTTGTTTTTCAAATGGAAACCTATATTTTTTATTATGGGATCTTGTTGTACGTAAAAAGACGAACAATTTTCGTAGGATACTTTTTTTTTATCTGCGCACTAGTTTCGGAGATATTTAAAGAGTTTTTTAAAGAGACTTTCTCTTCACAATTTCAACCAATAGCAATTTTTAGAAAAAATTATTTACACATTACCTAGTAAACTAATCCTTTTAACATCTCAAAAGATCTGAAGTCGTTTAGTCTAATTTTAAAAAAGTTATTTCATTTTTAACCCCTTGCACTATGATTTATTTTACAATTACAGTAATTAGAACTTGATGGTCATCCATCATTTCTTAGAACAGAAAGAAAATCTAAATTTATTATATGCTTCTATATTCCCCAATGACTATATATCGACAGCAACAAAATAACATTTTATTTCTCTTCGAAGGAAATTAATAATTTACATGTTTAGTAGATGTTGTTCGAAATTCTTATCACGAGTCTGACTCGTTATTATAGTGCAAGGGGTGAAAAAGGTGAACGAATACTTTGTACACCCACTGTATATGTGACCGTTGAAGAAGCGAACAACCCATAGCGAAACACAAACAGCGGTGCCACAAAATGACCAGAAAATCGTGTGCAGTGCATTGATACCGTTCGCAAAGTGCCACAAATTTGGTCGCATTTACAGGTATAATAGCGTCAATCGATTCTCACATTGTCCCGAGCGCCGGATTATCTAACGCTGATCCGCAGGAGGGGGAGGGGGTGAGGGGTGGTACGCTATCTGCGGGAAATATTTCACCAATGCTCTCCGCATAACATTAATGGGATTTTTGCATTACTGACCCGTTTAGATTCGATCGGGGAACGTTATCAGGCCGTTCGTTATCAAACCGCAAATTATTCTACGCGACTGGTGGGAGCGGTTCTTGTTGGATATGTGTAACGCGTTCCTTATTTTAAAATTCGCACGACCAACCGACGAACCTCGACACTGTCCCTGTGGATTTATGGACCGATAAAAACTGGATAATTTCAGCCGGCCGCCGCCTATTACGTTATAAATTGTTGTCCGCGGCCGGCATCGACGCCCGAAATTAATTACGCACCGCTATCACTTTTACGCACCGCGATAACCGCCGAATCGCGGAAACAATGATGCCCCCTTCACTGTGTTGGATACTGCGGTGAGACGAGAACACACTGCGAGCGGTTCTGTATGAAATACCTATTTTGGTTCGTTAGTGTGCCTGCCGTAATAATTTTTAAACATTATAACTAGACTACGGATATTTATGCAATTTCCCGTTTTTGAAATTAATTTTCTAAGAAATGTATCGAGAACAAAATATGTTTTGGTAATTAGAAGATTCATTGTAGAACTATATTGAGAATGTTATCATATTTTAATAATATCGATGCCTTCTTTTATATTATAAATTTGCAGGTGCCTTAACTGCATAAATATAAAAGTGGTTATGTGTTAACTTATTCAATAGATTCATTCAATTATATCCATGTCGTGATCAAAATTAGTAATTATATTAAATCGGTTAAGTAATACTGAGCGGTATAGTCCAAGTTAGTTTGGGGTCAGTTAAAAGTGCTCAATTTTACACGCGTATAATTTCTGAACCAGTGAACTCCTGGCAATAAGATTTTCATTTTCAGTGTTTCCTCGTCGAAATCTATAGGACTGCGTAAAAACAAGTTTTAAAAAATTGGTCCTCCAAAGTACAGTTTAACCTATCATATGATATGAATGTAACAAAATTATGTGAACTACTGAATACAAGACGATGTAAATAACATGCAATAACTCCGTTAACAAAAAATCCACCAACCTAAAAATTTTACTTTATATTCTCGAAACATCAGTAATCTCGGACAAAAATGTCCAAATTCGTAAGTATTGTTTAGATTTATGGGTAGTCAACCTTTTTATACCTACCGCCCACTTTTGTATCTCTGTTAGTAGTAGTGTCTACCCCGAAACTACGTAGTAGGATTGCATTATTTTGCGTTTTAATTTTTGACTAGTTATAAAATATAAACACTAAAGAATTTTATTAAATCCTAATAAAAATATTTTTAAATAATTCTATGATAATTTTTTAAACAATACTTTAAAAAATCTCCATTGCAATGTTTTCAAAAAGTCAATGAAATTAAAAAAAGGGGAAGTGCTTCAGCATCGGACAAAACTACTACCGCCCACCATGAAAGCTGGAACGCCCACTAGTGGGCGGTAGGGACCAAGTTGACCACCACTGGTTTAGATGTTACAGAACCACGACACTTCTTTTTCCACCAATCCAACACAAAACGACTCCACCTAAAAATCGTAAGTCCCCAGCCCAGCGCACCTGTTTTCTGCGCTTTCACTCCACGAGCTGCCACGAACCATTTCCCATAAACATCGTTACAAGACATCCCCCATCGTCGCCTGGTCAACAGGGTTCAGCGGATGGTTGATTGCTGGCCATCATACTGGTGGGTCCGGCATGAATCGAGTCTAATCAGTAGCGAAGACGACGGTGCTTTAATTACGATCGCGATTGCGATTGCGATTTCAATAACAATTTCCGCTGTGGCCTGGCACAGACACAGAATCGAGAGCGAGAGAGAGAGAGAGAGAGATAGAGAAAGAGAGACAGAGAGAGAGAGAGAGAGAGAGAGAGAGAGAGGGAGAGCCGGAGAGGGCAGAGAGGTGCCGGCGGATTTTATTGTGGAAGTTAGTGAACAGTCCGCGTCGGTCCGCGGTGGGCCGGAAACGCGGCCGCTTTGGATATCGCGCGTGGCTCAGCCGCGAAATTCGCGGGGAATCTCTCGCGTTAAATTCGCACAGCGGCGTGGCAATCAGTCGCCATTCTCCCGTTGTTGCGTCGCAGTTACGTGCCACGCTTACGTACGTTATTACGCGAGTATGTGGCCGGCGCGGACCGGACCTTTTCTCCTGTAGCACGCGCGCGCGCGCGTTCGCACGTGTTTCAGCGCCGGGTGTACACGTACACAGAGGCGCGAGTAAAACTCGCTTAATTAAGCCTCTACCTTTGCCGGCCGATGGGCCCTCGGCTTATTCCAAGCCGGTATTAAACGCCCTTTCGTATTCCTTCCACCACGGGCGCGACCTTCCACCGTTCTTCTTTTCAACGATTTTATTCAACGGATCACGCTAATGAGAGCGATCCCAGAGACGGCATCCGAGCTAACTGTGTTTACACTCTGACCACCCACAGTTCGATTGTGTCGTTAATGCGATTTTCACTCGGCTAGGTTCCACGCTCGTCCTTTCAGAGGATCCACGGAGAGAACCGCGGTTGTAAAGCTCCGTTACATAGGCTGATTAAACTTGCTCATAAAGTTGCGTGAAATTCGTCGGGACTTGTTTAACCCAGTTTCAAGGTGTAGCCGGTCCGTGCAACCTTCCAGCTGACGTGCCTTTTTTCGGCGACAACCTTTTCGCATCTACACTCTACAGCCGTAATTACGTTGCACACCAGCTGCCGCCGCTTTTATTTCCGGAACGCGGACCTTAGAGGTCTACGAAACGCGATGACGATAGCTGGAAGCTCGATGGTCTGTCCTGGAGAAATTAAAGTTAGGCGTGTCTTTCGAATACGAAATTGGGGGTGTTCTTTATTCGTCAAGATTTGGGAGTTTGGAAATGATCCCTTAGCTCTTCCGTTAATAATACATTGTTTTATTACTGAATCAGAAATATTTTATTCGTCAATGTTAGAGAGTTTGTACATCATCCCATAGCCATTAGGTTGATAATAGGATAGACATTTAGGCTGAACTTTCTTTTGGGGGACCAGATGTTTTTAACTTTTTAAACTCGTTTTGAACTCTTTTTTATGTAATCCTGTAGATATCGATGCAAACATTACGAAAATGTAAGTATTATTGTAAGGAATTTACTAGTTTATAAGTTACACGTGTGTAAACACGAGCAATTTAAGCCTTTTTTGACAGGTTAGAGCGTCGCCATATTGGATATTCGTTGGGTGGTAGAGGTAGGACTGTTGAGCGCATGCGCTGGATAGATGGTAGGTGTTCAACACATCGGCTGAATAGTACTGAGTGTTATAGTCCAACTTGGTTTGAGGTTAGTGAAAAGTGCTCAACTTTACACGCATATAACTTCTGAACCAGTGAACTCCTGGCAATAAGACCTTCATTTTCGGTGTTTTCTCGTCGAAATCTATAGGACCGAAAAAAAAATTGGTCCTCCAAAAGAAAGTTTAACCGACATTTATATCATAATTCGGCATATGATGATCTGTACAAAGACGCACCAAAATCGTTCTCCGAATCGCTCATGGTACGGTAAGTGTTAAATTAAAATTGATGTTGTATTTACCTCAAAGTAATATACAATAAACCTGTGGGCTGATATAACATTTCTTAATCAAAACGGTCTATAACATTTGCATTCTAAAATCGAACATTTCATATGCAATAAAGAATAAAGTTATCGCCCGAAATGTCACAAGATGTGAAACGATCGCTATTGCACGCTTTCAAAACTGTCGAGATATAAATGGACGTTAAATTGAACACTTTTTGTAAATCATAATTAAATAAATGAAGCTCCACTATAAACCGCATCAGTGCCAACCACTACAACCTTGCAGCCTCTTCGTATCGCGTAAACATTGTGAATGATCCGAGTTGCAAGTGTAACTACCTCTCCGAGGACTTAGATCATGTTCTTTGGCAGTGCCAGCTGTACGACTCCCAAAGAATCAAATTAGTAAAACACCTGCGCAAACTCAAGTTCTTCCTTCCTCTAAAAGCGGACATATTCTTTGCGGAACCAAATACCAAAGCCTGCGAATTCATCTTTCAGTTTTTAAACGATTGTAAACTCCATCTCTAGCGTCTACTAAGACTGTCTGTACTTAAATTGTATGCCTAATGTATAATTGTGAAAGCCGAAATAAACCTACAACAGGTTTCAGTGGCTCAATAAAAAAAAAATAATAAATGAAGCTATCACTAGTAAGAGAATGAAGTTTTCTTATCAATATTTAAATAAAAATATCTCCTAAATTAATCATTTTTCAACAAACTTTCTTCACAGATAATAAAATGCTGCTTCGATTGCTGCACACAAAACTACACGGTTCCATTTAAAAAATCAAACTTGACCTTCATAAATCCTTGACACCTCCACCGACAAAAAGAACCATAATAATAACACCAATATGTGCATCTCCAAAATCAGAAATCTGAATAGATATCATTAATTACCAAATAATAACACAGTTGTTGATCATAGACCAACACCGAGTCTCAGGCTCAAAAATTAATTACCCCAAGCTCGTTATACCGGTGTACCTCTCGTATCAACATTCAAACCAACTGAATGAACGTCTTCCACCGATCGTGGAAGAAAAATAATCCTCCGTGGATGAAGACGTCTTCGAACAAGGACCTCCTGAACTGGGTCATTCTGGGACGATCCGCCCTTCAGCGTGTACACGAGGCGAAGTGTTTTCTGTCCGGTTTTCATCGGAAGAATCGCGAGGCTGTGGGAGGGACGGGTGCATCCCATTGAAAGCCGTTCTGATTTCGAAATTTTTCAGCGCGACGAACAGCCGCCGGTTGCGCTCGACATTCTCTCTGCGGGTTTTAAAAGGAAGCCCATTTCGTTGGGAAAAAAGCTTGGATCCACGCTCGGTGGGATCTTGAGGAATTATGAATATAATATACAAACCCTGGCCGGTACGATCTTTGATGCAGAAGTTCGCGGCGACGGCATTCGAAGCGTCCTGTATAGCCTAATTATTCGCGCTGAAGGAGTCCGGCCCGTGTATCCCCATTTACGGTATTCCGCGCGTCAGATATCCGACGTCGCTCTTTTAAACGCGAATTAAATCGTCCTCGTCCCCCACCCCCTCAACCGCCCCTTTTCCCCCGCCTCGTTCCTCAGAATGCTCGAGGACGCGTGCATTCCGCTTAAAATTCTGTCCTCGTGTGACTCTCTCAACAGGTTCGTACGCGGCCAACGTCGCACCCTATGCACCCGAAATCAAATTGATCACTTTCTATTCGGGCACGGTTCAACGGCGCGCGTCCTGTTTCACGGGAACCTGGTCGGATCTATGAATAAAAAATAAACGCGGCACGCTGATCGAGCTAGGAAATGAGAAACGGCTGTTGGGGGATGAGTAATAGAGGCGGGGAGGATCTGTCTAAATTTTCGGGGGTTAATTCGGGGCACCGGTGGTCTAGATTAGGGTTGGTCGAGTGCTTCGAAGCGTGGGAGAATTTCGATTCCTGTGTGGTCGTCGTTGTTTCCATATTTTCTTATTGATTTTCCGGAGCCCCAGGTGATGTTCACTGTGTCTAGCTTTTCTATTTTCTTTTATCGCTTTAGGCACATGTAACCCCTGGCAGAAAGTGTGTGCATTATTAAAAATCGTATAATTTTCTTAACATTTAAACAAATGAGTTGAGATTGTTCGACATGTTAGAAGAATTGGTTTACTAAATAAAGGGTTAATAAAATTATGAAAATATTGCTATTGGTCGGAATTACGAAGGAAAGAATAAAAATAAATGTAATTTCTTTCGATCGAATTTTGAATTATATTGATGAAAATGCTAGCGGCGCAAAGGTTCGATGTTATTGAATAAGATCGAACCTTTGCGCCGATAGCATTTTCATCTCATCTATAGCATAATTCCGACCCGCTGCAATTTTCTCAGAAATCATTATACGCGTATTATCTAGCAAAGTGGTCCTAACCTAGACCTAACCTGACAAAAAGAACTCAAACCGTTTGATGCAATTTTAAAAAATTTGAACTGTACTGTAGAAGGACTATGGAGACTTTCTTGACTCAGTACAGCACTTCGAGAGTTTGCGCCCTCAAATTTACAAAACGTATTTTTTAAATGCCCGTTGAAGACTCAGATGAACTCCCAAATTTTCCTTCACAATTCCGACCAGTTGCAATTTTCTCAGAAATCATTGTACGCATTATGTAGAAAGCTGGTTCTAACCCAGACCTAACCTCAAAAAAGAACTCAAACCGTTTGATGCAATTTTAAAATATTTACACTATGCTGTAGAAGGACTATGGAGACTTTCTTGACTCAGTACAGCACTCTGATAGTTTGCGCCCTCAAATTTACAAAACGTATTTTTTAAATGCCCGTTGAAGACTCAGATGAACTCCCAAATTTTCCTTCACAATTCCGACCAGTTGCAATTTTCTCAGAAATCATTGTACGCATTATGTAGAAAGCTGGTTCTAACCCAGACCTAACCTCAAAAAAGAACTCAAACCGTTTGATGCAATTTTAAAATATCTACACTATACTGTAGAAGGACTATGGAGACTTTCTTGACTCAGTACAGCACTTTGAGAGTTTACGCCCTCAAATTTATAAAACGTATTTTTGAGGACTAGATTTATGGGGCCCGTCAAAATGACGGATTCAAGAATTTTTAATTTACGATTATTAAGAGTGTAAGGAGGCATTCGTGAGGAATTATTAGATAGATTTATTTTTTTGTGTACATATTACAATAAAAATCGCTGAATATCTAAATTAATACAATTTTATTATTTTTATAAAGCAATGTAAAATAATCAATTTTAGTGCTCTGTAAACCTAATGTTAAATGCCCATTGAAGACTCAGCTGAACTTCCAAATTTTCCTTCACAATTCCTACCAGCTGCAATTTTCTCACAAATCATTGTACGCATATTATCTAGCAAACTGTTTCTAACCCAGACCTAACCTCAAAAAAGAGCTCAAATTGTTTGATGCAATTTTAAAAAATTTACTCTGTACTGTAGAAGGTCTATGGAGACTTTCTTGATTCAGTACAGCACTCTGAGAGTTTGCGCCCTCAAATATACAAAACGTATTTTTAGGACTAGATTTATGGGGCCCGTCAAAATGACGGATTCAAAAATTTTTAATTTCCGATCATTAAGAGTGTAAGGAGACATTCGTGAGGAATTATTAGATAGATTTATTTTTTTGTGTACATATTACAATAAAAATCGCTGAATATCTAAGTTAATACAATTTTATTATTTTTATAAAGCAATGTAAAATAATCAATTTTAGTGCTCTGTAAACCTAATGTTAAATGCCCATTGAAGACTCAGCTGAACTCCCAAATTTTCCTTTACAATTCCTACCAGCTGCAATTTTCTCACAAATCATTGTACGCATATTATCTAGCAAACTGTTCCTAATCCAGACCTAACCTCAAAAAAGAATTCAAATCGTTTGATGCAATTTTAAAAAATTTACACTGTACTGTAGAAGGTCTATGGAGACTTTCTTGACCCAGTATAGCACTGCGGGAGTTTGCACCCTCGGCGACAAGGCAAATCGAGCGCGCGTAATTTCTAAATACCGTTTATTAAATTCCTGGCGCGATCTTCTTAAATGAAACTCTCCTCTCCGGCCCGTGTCGCATTATCCTGCGAGGGGGGGGGGGTGTCCTGAAACAGGGATCGAGGGGTCCGGATCAGCGTATCGAAGCCCGGGAACAATGGCTCGGGACCACCTGCAGCAAGGGTGCAGGACAAAGTCTCCTTCGACGCATACTTATTCATTTCCAGACCGGTGAGCATCAAAGTGTAACGCAGGACGACAACCTGTAATCTCGTGGATATTACCAGGTGCGCCGTCCGTGTCGCTCCCTATCAACATCACAAACGATTCAACGAGTAATGCCGCATAACGTCGACGCGCGGCGCGTCGCGGCGTTGCTTTCATCGCGATCGCCTGCAAATCCGTCGCTCATACTTAATGCACCGTTCTCCTCCCCACTCCTTTCGAACTCGTACACTGGCCTGTGATCGAATATGTAGCTGCGATCTTGACAGCCAAGCTAGAGATACTCGTCACGGAAGTGCCAAACGTTGTTCCGGTACAGGTGCACCAATAAAACGAACCTCTGCCGACAAATTGGTTAAGGGCGTTGCCACCTGTCTAATGTCATCTAACCTGGCTATTATTGTTGTTTTTTCGCTTTTGTTCCGGGGCGGAATCTGTGTCACTGTGGTAAATACTGCAATTTATGCGACTGAAATGAGACGTTTAATTCGCGTACGACATACGATTTTGTCCCATTGTATTTATAAGTGGAGTTTAATAGGTATTTTATTTAAAATTTTAGGACATGAGATTGTTTTCGTTTCTGAAGAAATGATAAAATGAGAATGTTTCCCGAAACGCGTATCGTTTTTACGAAACGAAAATTCTTACGTTGGAGGTTTTCGTGGTCAATACAGACTATTAATTATAATTATAATTATCTGACTGTGTTATAATTAGGAAGAAATATTATAGCATTTTATTCGGATGAAGAATAAAGTTTAACCTGGGATGAAGAATAAAGTTTAAGCAGTAGCTGAGACTATGTATGAACGAATGTCAACAATATTATGTTAGAGAAGATGCTATCGGGGCAAAGATTCTATCTTTTCGCCATCCATGATATAATTGTGATATCGATCGAATTTTGAATTATGTTAGAGAAGATGCTATCGGCGCAAAGATCGAACCTTTGCGCCGATAGCATCTTCTGTAACATAATTCAAAATTCGATCGATGGAAATCACAATTATGTCAACAATATTGTCCGGCATGTGACAAGAGGTGAAACGATCACTATTGCGTGTATTCTAAAACTGTCGAGATGTAAATGGACGTTAAATTGAACCATTTTTGTAAATCATTATGAAATAAATAATGCTATCACTAGTAAGAGAAAAAAGGTTTCTCATTAATATTTAAATGAAAATATCTCGTAAACTAATCATTTTTCGACACACATGAACCAATTCCTTTTTTTAAAAGAGAATATAAAGCTGCATCGATTGGTGTATACAAAAATATACGGTTATATTTAAAAAGTCAAAGTTGACCTTCAGAAGTCCTTGACGCGTCCACCGGCAAAAAGAACTAATAACATCAGTATGTATGTGAATCTTTTGAAACTGTTTATCCTCCGTTAAAACATTTCCCGCTGGGAATAACAACGGGAAAAGAAATAACTAATAATAATGGGAACAGATGTGCTATGCGTCTTGTCTTTGTTCTCGAGCGGGACGAGAAAAAACACTAAAAATGAGCGATAAGCGAGAGATAGCGGCAGACTAAAAAGTTGTCGGCTGAGCAGCGATATCATTCCTTGGAAAATGAGATTATACAACATAACCTCTCGGTCAAGTACAAAGCGATGTCCAGCGAACAACTTCAGAAGAAGAAGAGGGGATAGCAGTTTCCTTATATCGAAACAAACACTGTCGCCTTTATTAAACTAAAATGTTTAACAAAGACGACATCAAAAACATCCTACTCTTCTTTAAATTCATTCATTTATATAACTCGTTATAGACTTATGTTCTACTACATGTTAATTATGCTATAGTTAATTGTAAACCACGTGGTCGCTAACGACATCGAAGTTAATGCGATCACGTTAAAATAAACATTATTTTATAATATAATAAATAGTATTTCCTACAATGGTACAATTTCTTCACTGATCTGAAACTTTCGTTTACGATCTCTCTACAGAATCAAAATTTTGGACAAATTCAAAGCATAATGCTCGATAAATCTTATGATTTCGACGCAAACTTCGATCCTATTGAAAAGCAGCAAATTTGCAGTTAGATTATTCTCTCAACGTTTCGATCCTTGTGTGGATCATTTTCAAGAGGTTTTAATGCGTTTGCTGTGCAACGGGTACAATGAAACAAAAAAAGGAAAAAAAAATTTTTATGAATAAGAGTTACGGCGGAAAGTGGTTTAACCCATGGTGACAGATACGTAACTGACTCAGTAACTCTTAAACATCAAAATTTTTTTTTCTTTTTTTGTTTCATTGTACCCGTTGCACAGCAAACGCATTAATACCTCTTGAAAATGATCCACACAAAGATCGAAACGTTGACAGAATAATCTAACTGCAAATATGCTGCTTTTCAATAGGATTGCGCCGAAATCATAAGATTTATCAATATACTTCATTTCGATCGAAAGAAATTACACCGACATAATACACGAGTTGCTCATTGTTTGAACCAACACCGCATCGCAAGCCAGCTTTTGTTCGACTTTCCCTATGCCATGCACCTTGCAGGTTAGGAAAACCGGCGCATAATCGGGGCTCTATTGGTAATTTAGGATAGCGGCGGTAGGCATATGGCCGGAATAAAGAAAGCCGATTGGTCGAGAAACGCCGAGGATAATTGCAGGCAGCCCTGCGTAGGATCCGTACAGACATCGGGCCCTCTTAATGGTCACGTTGTTGCGTGCGGTGGAACACGCTCGGTAATCGCGCGTTGTTAGAGCGAATTAGAGCTTCTCTCGCGTGTAAAAAAAAATTGGGGGAACCCTCGATTGGCCGGAGTTCAATAGCAGAGTTGCAGGGGAACATTCAACTGCATCAACTTCCGGACCCCATAGAAATATACTGTTCTCATTCCACTGAATTAAACTGGCGACAAAGTAGCTTCATGATCTGCACCACTCTTCGATTTTATGTATTTGCTAATCTTGGTGATCAGAAAAACTGAAACAGTAAAACAAGTGACTCCATTTTATGTCTCTCGGAAAAATTTACTTTCTTTTTATTGGAATATGGTTATATGTTAAACTACATTTTATATCCGCACAATAGAATTTATTCTGCAATACGTTTTAAAGACACGATGTAAGGTACGTCTATAGGGTTGAAGAAGATGGCGTCTCGAGTGAAGAGCGCTCAAAAACAATTAACACGTTAAGGGCCACGCTAGCACGTAACAAAATTTTAAGAAATCGAATCTTGTATGCTTATTTATTGTTCCCTTTACGGGTTACAAGGAGACCCCGTTTCCTTTACAAATATCTTATTTCAATTACTCTATGGTTCTTACAACTAAAACTATTTATACTATATACACTATATACACATTTTACCTTTTTTCTTTTTTTCTTCGCACTCACTCTCTCTCTCTCTCTCTCTCTAATTCTTCCTTTCACTCCTCTGTCTTCTCATCCCTCTCTCTCTCTCCTTCGTACTTTCCTTCTTGAACAAGAACTCTCTTTCTCTCCCTGTCTAATTTTTAATCCATTCCTCTCCCCTCCCATCCTCATCTAGTATTTCTTGCACCTTCTCTTGTATCCCATCTTCTATTCCTTGCTTAAGAAATCGAATCAATTTTTCAATGGAACCCGTAACTGATAAGTCATGATTTATTACAGTCACTGCTTTTATAACTTTCTTAAAATAGGTAGGTCCAAACAAAATTTTGATTTACTCTGCCTGTCACCCTACGAAATAACGTTGAAATCTAGTAAAAGTTAAGATACTGTTAAGAAACTATTAAGCTACGATTTAATGAAGAGGACAATCTAGATACCATGTATACATAGTTCAAGAGTAAAAAAATAGATAAATTGTTGTCCTTAATTTATAAAATAAATTCCAACACTTTTTAATGGAGAATAGATCTTTATATTTGGTGCTCAATAAATTTTCAATGGAAAAATAAATTATATATTCATTTGCACGACTCTTCGATCATATTTGCAAATGTTGATGAACTGATCAGACAAATTTATAATCGAAAATGATAATATAAATGCCCAATTGACTTCATTTAAGGTCTCTTGGAAAAATGTATTTTCTTTTTAATGGAAAATAGAGCTTTATATTTGGTTCTCAATACATTTTTAATGGAAAAATAAATATATATTCTTCATTAGACTGCGGATATTTATAAATTCCAAATTGCATGGAATATTTTATAAAAACGAGGATAAGGAACAATTTTCATTTATGAACTAGAATCTCTTTTATGGTGAAAATGAAGCAGAGATGTTATTATTGTTCGTACTATAAAAATTTTGTTATATTTTAAAAATATGTACATACATACCATAAATGCGTAAAGATATATATTCTATTGTACATGTTAGTCCTAATAAGTTCTTCACAGGAAAAGAAATTACATATTCATCGTACATATTATTGCTAATAATTTTCTAGCAGAAAGAAAAATCATATTTTCACGTATTCTTCGATGTTAATGAGTACTTCAGCTTAGAAATAAATTGCATACAGATTTCATTCTTTCCTGTTAATACGTTCTTCAACAAAATAGTAAATTACATATTTATCGTAAAATTTCTGACTAATAATTTCCCAGTAATAAGAAAGGTTGTATGTCCATCATGCATTTTATGCCTCTACAGCTAAAGAAATTATATGTTCGTTGCTTATTTTGTAATTAGTAATTGTTTATCAGAAACATGAATGCTGTATTCATTGTTCAATTTGTTTTCAATGATTTTCTAGCGAGAAAACAAAATATTTGCCAATACATTGTTGCCAACAACTTGCTAATAGAAAAAGAATTCATGTATTCATTGCAGATTTTGTCGCTAATAATTCATTGTCGTAAATAATATCGTATCAGAAGACACATTAAATAATCATAAAAAACGAATGCTTATTACTAAAATATAACATCTCCATCCCGAACAGCTTATTCTCAGAGCTGCTCTGAATAATACATTAATCGTGCACTTTATGCAATGAATAATCTGTCATGCTTCTATTAATAGTTGTAATTAATAGAGGTCTGAATATATGCTACGGTCCAAATATGGAATAGTTCAAATATTAGGTCACAGTAGGTACTGTAATTTAATGGACATAGTGTAAAACAACGATATAAAAATAAAAAAGTTTAAAACAGAAAATTGTGATTTGAATTTATTTTATTTTCGCGCTGTGTTGCAGAACGTGTTCTTTTATTTATTTAAACATCCTCCAATGATTTATCTGGGCACGTAATGCCTGTGCAGGTGTTGATAAAGATTAGATTAGATTTATGACTATTTTATATAAACTATCAATATTTAAGTTCATAGTTATCAGTGTTCGAACACTTAAATATTTCGATCTGAAAATACAGCAGTTTCCACGCCCCAGTTAGACTATATTAAAAGTTTCCCATATTTAACACGTTGACTGCCGTGTCACCCATATATGGGTGACGGAATTGTTTGTCCATATTTAAAAATTAATTATTACGCTAATGTAATCATTGTATCAAATTTGGTTAATATCTGGAAAATGCAAGAAGGTTAAAACGTTACTCAGTGTTACACATTTTAATTCTGTAATCATTATTTTATTAAATATATTGTTTCGATTTTATGAAATTTTTGAGGTCGCTGCTTTGGCAGTCAAAGTGTTAAACCGTATTTCCAAAAATCAACATTTCTTCCTACATTTAAAATTCTATAATTTGAATTAAATAATTCGTTTCTTCAACTTTTTTCATTCCGCATCATAAAACAAAATATATCGTAGATATACGTTGAGGTGCTATATTTTTAAAAAATCTTCCATAGATTTGTCAATAAATCTAAAAATAAGAATAATAACTAGATTGCGGATCTTTATGCAAAATAAAAATTTTATATTTGAATTACAACAAACTGAAGCGAAATAGAAAGGTATTTTCTTTTTTAATATCTTTAATAGCTTGAAAATAATACAACAATGTTTTTAAATTGTTGTAATGTTATTGCTGTTTTAAGTTACACCTACTCATTTTTGTCATAAATGCATAAAATCCGCAGTCTAATGATAACCTATATTTAGACCAACATCTCTACTATTTGACATAGCTGCGACGACACGGCTAGGTAGGACAATTAACTGGTTACACGATTTTCGAAATTCAATGCGTGATGTTAAGTCAATAAAGCATACTTCCGGTTTACGATCCAGACTCTCGTTTCTCGAAGAGCGCAGTCTAATGGCGTGCGCGGCTCGCAGCAAAGGTAACAAAAATACAGGGGCAACATCGCGAAGCAAAACTCGAAATCCGATTTTCCGTAAAATTCTCCATCCCCTCATATCGCCACGCTTTCCGTTTCGAAGCGCGAGCCAGAGTTTCCCGGGCCGTTCCGCCGGGAGAGTTTGTTCCACTAACGAACAATATATTACGGTATAAAATAGTTCGAAGCATAGAAGGGAACAAATTCTGTGAAAACAGAACTCCGAAACGAACCCACATCCACCCCACCCACATCACCGTAAACCATAGACCTCCATCGAAAATGTAACTCGCCTGTCGGAGGAAACAAAAATGGACGTGCGCTCGTGAATTCCGCGGAACGCTGCAGACCTTTATTGACCTTTTCATACGATTTCTGCAAATACTGGGCCAAGAGTCGATGCACATTGCACGCGTTGCATCGATCGATTGTGTCTACACAAATCAAAATTATAGCCCAAAAGTAGTTTGAGCATTGGCGTATTACCCTATGGGCAACTTGGGTAAATGACCGGGGGCCCCAGCAAAAGGGGGTCACGAACACAAATAAAATATTTTGTATTTTTATGTATAAGGCTTTCATAGATGAAGGAGAATTTATTTTGCTGAATTATATTATATAGGTTATTATATTATATTATATAATTATATTATATTATATATTATATTATATTATATATTATATTATATAATTATATTATATTATATATTATATTATATTATATATTATATTATATAATTATATTATATTATATATTATATTATATAATTATATTATATTATATATTATATTATATAATTATATTATATTATATATTATATTATATAATTATATTATATTATATATTATATTATATAATTATATTATATTATATAATTATATAATTATAATTATATTATATTATATTATATAATTATATTATATTATATTATATAATTATATTATATTATATAATTATATTATATTATATAATTATATTATATTATATAGTTATATTATATTATATATTATATTATATAATTATATAGGTGTGGGTGCAGAAGCAATAGCTGAATAGACACATCCACTAACAGTATGTATATGTAATTAACAATAAGTAAATGAGTAACAGAATACAACTTGTCCCATGGACGGGTCGGAACTGAAGGGGAAGCACAAGCGTGGGCCCCCCAGCTCGTGGAACATACCAGAACGTTCCACACGCGCACGCGCGCTTTGAATAGGTTTTCTAACATATTTCACTTGTAATGCAATAATAAATATGTAGATGTTTTTACAATTGTTCTATTTTTTCCAACGTGAAACATATTTAGTTGGGGTTAGGGGCCCCGAAATTCTACTTTGCCCAGGGGCCCCGAAATTCTACTTTGCCCAGGGGCCCCAAGTAGTCATAACGCGCCACTGAGTTTGAGATTTTCCATTATTTTTAGCACATCATCTACCACAAGGCTATTAATTTAAAAATCGTATTTCACATTTTACTTAAAATAGATTAGTCAAACGCTATGCAGGATTATTGTTATTAATAAAGTTACACCATTGTGCTCGGTTAAATTAGTTAATTTAATCTAACATCTTGTACATAAATCATCGCTCGCAAATCATAGTGTAAATAAGTAAAATAAGTAAAAAATAAAGAATTTTTATTATTGCATTAGTATTGCCTCACCGATACTACGGTCCTTTTCTACGGTCGGGGCGGTCACAAAAGAATAGTGTCCCTTCACGATCTAAGTCCTGGCAGAGAACCGAAAACGAACTTAGATCGCGGGGTTACTGTATTTTCTTAATATTTACTTGTGACAAGGAGATCGTGGATCTTTATACAGACAACACGTACAAATTTCTCCCAGAAAGAATAAAATTGAAATTTTCATAGATTTTGCTTATTAGAATGATTGTTATAGTATTGTGTCTATTATTGCTCTGAAAACAATTTTATTTCACTGCGATTTCTCAATAATTTATACTGAAATTGTAAATTTACGAAAGACCTTGGATCCTGGTAATAAGCTTAATCAAATCATGGTTTATTTAAAATATTCCCTTCTCCATTTTGAAAATCGAAGCTCATTTCACCAAGAAAGGAATGAAAAACCTGCTGCCTGAGTATGTATTAAAATATTCAAAGACAGTTAACGATTTTGCAAGATACCGTATATTAAAAATGCTAAAAAAAATTTTCCTGATTTTAACTCAGTTTGCATGCTGTCCTTTTCTACGTTCGGCGCGGTCGACGCGATCACAAAAGAATAGTGTCCCTACACGATCTAAGTCCCGGCAGAGAACCGAAAAAGTACTTAGACCGCGGGGTTACTGTACTCACAATATTATGACAATGAAATGACATGAAGAAAGTAATATGATATTTTGTGAGATGATCTGATGCTTTGCAGTTTGACTCGAAATACAGCCAAATTAACTGGCAATGACACCGATATTTATCCTCGGTATAACTCCGTAGTCTTCCGTCGTTTACTCCGGACAATGATGGTGGTGCGGGGGTTGGAAACAGGGAGAAGCGGCGTTATCGACAGAAGGAACGTAACGTTGCTTGCATTGAGCGCGAATTCGCTCAAAGAACCGTGTCCGCTTACGGGCCGCTTTATTCGCCAACTGCGTCAAACAGGATTCTTTTGAAAAAGGTACGATCGTATTTCGTACAATAAATGTTCTCCGTTTTCACAGCGGAGCTCTGTCGAAGGAATCCCGCCGTGCCGGAAGGTACAGCCGCGTCCTATTATAGTCACGCGATCACCCTATCGGAGGAATCTTCGCGAGAGATATGAACGAACGGCAGCGGCAACGTAATAAGAGATGAATTTTTCAGAGTTTCTGTCCTCTATAATTTCTGGCACACGTCGCACCCTTCTCTTTGCCGTAAATCGATTTGTAGACATAATATTAGCTGCCGGAGCAGTCATTTCAATTTTCTATGACTACCACTCAATTTAGGATGAACTTTTACGATTCGACTAATCGCTGTTGGGACCCACAACGTTTTATTCCATCGGAAAAAAATTAAAGAGTTTGTTGAAAGTATAAAATATATTTTATATATAATTTTGTTTATATACTTTTACTGTGCTTTAACACTAGGTTCACGGAGTACTAAAAGTGACTATTTTACATTACTTTATAAAAACAATAAAAACATGTCTATCCAAATTGTTAGCCATTTTTTTTATAATGTGTACACAAGAAAATATATTTGTTGAATAATTCCTCATGGTTGCATCTTTACAATCTCAATAATCGTAAATGACAAAATATTGGAACCCATAATTTTGACGGGTCCCGCAAACCTAGTGATAATATCAAAGAATTTCGTAAGTGTATAAGAACCATGGTCTATCTATGAGACTCACGTGATCATCACTTGGGTATATTAATAGATTATAGATTTTCATGGGAAATAAGAATTGTCTGCATTATTTTAATGATACAGGAGCTACGTAGACAATTACTTAATACCTTAATAATTTTAATGAGATGGAAATAATGAAACAGTATTTTTAAATTCCTTAAATGTTTTTCTGTGTTTGCTTTGACGTACTCATTTTTGTATTAAATTCATAAAATCCGTTCTTTATTATTGTACATACAACCAGTGATTGTAATATTGTTATCGTACAATTTTTAAAAATATACCTTTCAAGCTGTCCTTTCGAAACACATGCATCATCAATAGTGACAAAATATGTTAACATCAATAACAATAAATTTACGAATATTCTCATATTATGCTCAATACGTTGAAGCTATTAACATAAGAAATCAATTTTTATAAGTGTGTTGTTTTTTTTTTAAATTAATGCAGTAAATGTTTATTCTGAATGAAATTTTACCGTTAGCCATCATTGGAACAGAATTAGTGAAACAAAAATATTTGTGTTCATGAATAACTAAAATTAAAGTACAAACAATCGAGATACATAACATCTCTTTAAACCTACCCCTAAAAACGTACACTAGTGTTTCTTGCGATTAATGCAGACAATTTTCATTCGACATTATCCGCAATTTCAACATTAACCATCATTAAAACAGTATTAGTAAAATAAAAATACTTGTGCTCATCAACAAATAAAATGATGTCCTCCAGAGCATTTTCTTTCTAACCTTCCCCTAAGAAAATACACTAATATTCCAAATAACACATTTTCACTTGAAAATAAAACATTCTCGCATTTCAAAAAAGCTGGAATGCATCAAATTCCCAAGAATGACGATCTGTCATAAAACTTGGCGTTATTAAATCGTCATTTACGCGTCAATGAGCAAAGTGCATTTTTTAAAGTCCGTGCCGAACGATCGCATTAAAACGGCCCACCCCCGCAGCGTTCACGCTCGACGAAGAAAAAAAACATTTCTCTTGATCCAACAGTTAATCTTGTCGCTATAAAACTGCTGATCAAGACACCGGGGCGATCAAAGAAGCGTCCGGATCAGCATGAGCGATGATTCTCGCGGCTCCCTCGCATTTGTCGTCTCTCCTCCACCCTTATATTGTACATCGTCGAAAAATATCAAGCCACCCCGTTCCCGGTAGCCAGGCTGGACGGGGCTGGGATCCCGTAAGATACTTCCTCAAGGGATGACATTCAGACCGTGTTGCCTTGACTCGTCCCAAGCCGTCTTTCCGACATTTTGATGAGGTGGGATTTGGCCGAGAGCCAGTGCAAATGCCATTCCGTCTCTCTCCCTCCCCCCTCTCTCTCGCGCGCGCTCTCTCTTTCCCCCCTGTCTCCGTTTTCGTCTTTTCCCGTTGCTCCGCTGCCATCCGCCCCCGTTCCGCGACGACCTGCCACCCTCGCCACTCAGATTCTCGTTATCGCTGAGCTACAGTTTGTTCTGATTCGCATAATACAAAATAGAATCCACCGGTGGAGATAAATTGCTGCACCGCGCGGCGCGACTTTGTTGATCGTGTGCCCGAATCGGGAACGATTGTCGATCATCCTTGCAACTTTCGCGGAGAAACGTGTGCCGTTAGATGATCAAACTTTCAATCAGAGCTGGGCATTATTTCAGATATAATATTTTATAACTTATTTGAAATATTACTTGACATAAAAAGTTATTTCACAAAAATGTTTCACTATTTGAAATAAATTATGTTATATTTTGTTCAACAAAATAATTTTAGGAAATGATTATCTATTCTTTTATTTCGTGAAATACATCAGTTCAAATAATAAAATAACAAGTTATTTCCTTATTTGAGATAAGTATTTCCAATGACATGTTATTTTATTATTTCATACCATAAATATTAAAAATATATTATAAATGAAAATATGGTTCGAGTTCTTTTAAATTTGTATTGCTACTCATCAATAATTTATTTTCTAAACTAAACATAAATAAGGCAAAATTTCAACTTACAATTAGTATCATACATTTCTCTTAATTATTTCAAATAAGTTTATTTCGAATGACTACGCCGTAATAAATTATAATAAAGTTGTTATTTAAAATAAATGTACTCAAATAAATTCCTCTCAAATAGTTATTTCATAGAGTTTATTTGAGGTAATGTTATTTTCAATAATTAACTTATTATCTTTATTTGAAATCAAATTTGCCCAGCTCTGCTTTCAATCAGTGTCGCCAGATCAACCTAACACTGGGTTGATTTTCCTCTCCTCCTTTTCCCCTTCCATTATCCCATTCCACTACATGAGCACACTCCAACGTCCCCCACTAAGACCGTAGACTGGTCACGTGACGTGCCGCGCAACGTGTTACATATTACTCTGGTCACCAGAGAGGTGGTAAACTGTATTCCCGAGATCGAATAACGGGAAATCGTGCCGTATCGACTTTGAAAATTGTATAATTTTGTAACTCGTTTTTCTCCACTGCAGTATATTAACAGTGGTTAAACAAAAATGTAATAATGATTTAAAAAAAAAATTCGTGACCTTGAAATCTCAAAAATTGACATTTAAAATATTTCTTTTTCTTTTGCACTCTATTTAATTTATTAAACAGTACAACTTTTGTCTAAGAAATTTTTTTATACTTTTATAAGTAGCAAAGATATATATACATATACATAATACATATACATTATACATATAATACAGTACGTCATACAAGAAACTATTAAAAGTATTTTTATACTTAATGTTTATACTTAACTACAAAATAATTTAAAATAAAATCTTAAACTTACCTATATAAATAATTTGTAAAATATATTGTTTCTCCTCTTCATTTTTTGATAATAACCGATTATAGTCCTGAATATGTTTAATACCACGCTCAGCAGTGTCGTTAACAACTTTTAATTAAACATATCAAAAAATCTCAACTCATTTGGTTTAATTTGTAAGGGAATTATTCAATTTTTAAATGTGGTTCCATACTCTTTGCTAGGGGTTGCAGATTCATCCCTTCAGCTACAGCATCACCACAATCTCAACACCGGAACCATTTCAAAACCAGTCCGAAACACTGTCGAAAACGGTTCCCAACGAAATTGAAACGTCTCGCGCTTGATCCGCGGGGTGGAGCCGCGCGCATACACGCGGTGGCAAAAACATATTTGACGGTCGAGCACACGCGTCCCGACCGCATTAAAATTGCATTATACCGCCGGCTGCGAATGCGTGTACACGCGAGTCGGCCATTGGTTACGGGGTTTTAATAAAATTCTCCGGGATTATTATGAAGCCGGAGCCCGACCGCTGTGAAAACACGTGACCCGGCAGTGTGTTTGCGAAGCGTGGCGATGATGGCGGCCTCTCGTTTATTGCTCGATCGTGTCCTGACGCCGCAGGATACTCCTCCATGACGGAGTATCCTGATGGAGTTGTAACGAAACCTATGCAGGACAAATCGAGCGGACACGTGTCCCAACGCCGATGCTAATGCCCGCTGAAAAATTATCTCGCGACGTGCGGTGCCCTAAGCGCCCAATAAAACCGTCGGGGTCGAAAGGATTCGGGGTTACGCGATCGGTCGCGTATATATATTATTTTATACGCGTCCCCTCGACGCTTTTTGCGGCTTCTAATGATTTTCAAAGATTATAGGAGCCCCGCCGCGACGTTATTTATAGAGTTAGGGGACGCAGACGCCGCCGCGAGACTCGAATAAACGAATATTTTCTTGGGGTAGGTTTATCGGCGATCCGATTCAATCTCGGGATGAAGATGTCGGGGCGGACGCGAACGTTAACCGACGGCAAAATCATTCGCTTGTAGGCGAGTTTTTATGGGATACCGAGGGCTGATAGATTGCTGGGTTTGTCGATGTTTAGGCGACGTTGTGGTGTTGATGTTTGCGTTAAGGAGATTTTTCTTGGGGCATGCAGGTTAGTGTTGAAATGTAGCGAGCGAAGTGAGTGGATTCGTTTGAACTTGTTAGTTAGTAAGTTGCTGAAATGTGTTTACAATGATACACACTTCAGCGTTGGTTGCTATCCTCTCCTCTTCAATTAAAAACATGGGACCTCGGACCGAGTTTCGAGCGTTCGAGGTCAATTGAAACCTGATACGTGCCGGGTGTCGGTGTCTCACTCTGACATACCCCTGTCCTTCTTTCAGTCGAAGTCTCCACTTAACCCTTGTGAAGTCACGGTTCCCTCATTCGATCACTCTCAATGCCATGAATTTTCATATACCGAGAGACAAGTGATCGGTTATCTGGGTTAAACTTTCGTTTGGAGGACGAATTTTTTAAAACTTTTTTTACGCAGTCCTACAGATTTCGACGAGAAAACACCGAAAATTGAAGTCTTATTGCCAGGAGTTCACAGGTTCAGAAGTTATATGCGTGTAAAATTCAGAACTTTTAACTAACCCCAAACCAACTTGGACTATGCCACTCATTACTATTTAGTCGATGGGCTGAATACCCACCATCTATCCAGCGCATGCGCTCAACAGTCCTACCTCTACCACCCAACGAGTATCGAATATGGCGACGCTCTAACCTGTCAAAAACACGAGTATAACTTATAACCCAGTGAATTCCTAACAATAATACTTACATTTTCGTAATGTTTGCATCGATATCTACAGGATTACATAAAAAAGAGTTAAAAACACCTGGTCCTCCTAAAGAATGTTCAGCCGTGATTTGTATCATCTAAAGCGCGAGTCGAGGATTAGCCAATGAGCAAGTTCTGTTATGTCCTGTGCACAGATAAAACCTTAATCTCGCTATTTCTCAAGTACCTTCTTATTTGGTGTCAGTGTTGGTTAGGTGCGTATCGCGAGAATTAATATGACAACCCTTTCAATAAATGTTGGTTTATTTAATTGACAGAACACATGGAATACACATTGTTCAAATGTGAATAATATTTGCACGTAACAAAATGTGACTCTACGAAAAAGAACTGTATCCGGACTGTGACCTGCTCGGTACGTTAGCTCGGACCGACTGATGACAACTTGCCCTACTGCTCTATAGGCCTCTCAGTGCTGAAACAAAAATGGCGGCACTCGACGTGCAATAAACCGCAGGTCAAAAAAGACCTCCCTCTTTCCGCAGCACTCGTGCATTTCGGTGTACACTTCGACAGTCAGGTTTAGTGTACAATGGATGTTGTAATGGAATAAACATTGCGTAAATGATACCGATAAACAAGTATGCGCGTCGTGAGTCGTTAGCGAATAATAAATAAAGATTTTAGCTACGAGTTGTATAATTATCAATAGTGGAGACATTACAATTTCAGTGCATTAGTTGACCCTTGGTTGCCGCCTTGTATCCGGTCGTGTCAGAAATGTGTTCATCATAATCGATTCTCCCTTCTCCCATTCTGCAAAGGGTGATTTTCTGAACGGACATGCGGCGGCAGCGGCGCCCGTGAAAAACCACGGGCCGAGATTCGAGCTCTCATGGGGCACCGGGGATCGGGTTTCAGATTCTCCTAGGATTTAGATCATTATCCTACGATACGAGCCGGGAACATGTCGCTGCGAGTCGAGAGGGTTCGTGGGACGAGACCGGACTGTGTTCTTTGATGCCCTCAAATCCTAACAGGAACCGACGTTGTTGAACCGTACGTTGACGATGGGATGAATGATCATGCGACCTATTCAGATAGGACGCTGGATTTTATGCCTTGGTAATTATCTGGGGCGTCGGAGGGTTGGGGTAGTTTTTCCAGATTGATACGGTGCGTTTCGATGCGTGCTTTCTTCGGTTATGGTTGAAGAATCACGGAATCGTAGTACTGGAATCGTTGGAAGAGGAACATGTTCAGCCGACAAGAGCCGACTGAATTGTTATTAGATAGTTAAGCCTCACTCTCTTTTCATCCGTCACGTACGATAGCCAGTTCATTCACCAAAAACTCCTTGCAGTAAAACAGTTACCTTAAAACCTTATAACAGCTAATAAATCCAAGAAGCCATATTGTACTCCCTGTTCGCGTTTAGGATGGTGCGGTAAGGTGTGGAGCAACTTACTTCTACTAACTCCTTCGGTGACGGTGTGCGTCGGTGTTTACGTAAAGGCTGCGGAATGTCCTTGAGAAGTATCAGAGGACGGAAAAAGGTAAAGTCTCTGTCTTCGCGGGGGGTTTATATTCCCGTTACGGTTACTCATTAGCGGCGAGAAACGTGCCGCGGTAATCAGGATCGCGGCCCTCTCGCGGCGGTGCGCGGCGAATATCGGTCGCGGCTGAGGTACGAGGGGGCGCGTAACAGACAGGTCTGTTACACCATTAAGACCTTAAGTTTATGAATATTGTCGCATCTGCACAGCAGATTAACTTCCAGCACCGAATTCTTTAGTTTCCGCTTGTCATTGTTAAAAGTCAAGGGGCTTCTTAAGTTTATTACCTGTTACGGTCAAGCCCTCGAGACTCGAGACCCGCGAACGCAAGGCGACGCGAAGGCCAACCGTAGCGCACCCGAAGATGTTACCCCTACCTGTGACCGATCAACGAGGGCGGTCTTCGAGGGCGGCCACTTTCACCATTTTCATAGATTTCACATAACCAATTAGAAAACTGCTTCATTTCCCATCACCATCTTCATTGAAAATATCATCCACCAATCAGTACACTTTCAACATAGCACACGCCCACGCCGACACTTTAAAAACACACGACACACAGCTCTCATGGTCATTTCGCAAAAAACAGTCTCTTTTAACACTAGGTTTACGGAGCACTGAAATTGATTATTTTACATTGCTTTATGTTTAGTAGGCGAGTTTTCGCCCGGGCCGAGTCAATTACTGGTCTGTGAATTGACTACACAAGGATAGCTGTTCTATCCTGAAAAGGACCGGAGTGAATCGGTGCCAAATTAAATTTTATACACGGTATAAAAGAAAACGGTCCACTTTATTGGCGTGGTCGCGACGCGAACAGTAAACTTGTCGGATTATTCGGCGTGAAAATGCACGCGCGAGAATAAGCGAAAGTACCACGTGGTGGCAATAGCGACAAAAGTTGAAAAAAAAGGCTGACTGTCGATCTAGCTCACTAGAGAACGGGCGAACAACGAGAGCGAGTTGCTCGATCGGCGGTGTTTTATAAACCTACGATTTTTGGCGATCGATAGATCAATACCTATCGATATAGCGCGCACGATTACGATCGATAGATCGCTCGCGATTAAACGCATGCGCAATGTGGCCACGCGCCGCGATTACTTTTCGATAGATCGCTCGCGATTAAACGCATGCGCAATGCGGCCATGCGCCGCGATTACTTTTCGATAGGTCGCTCGCGGCTGAGCGCATGCGCGATGCGGCAACGCACTGCCACTAGCATGAACGGACGACACGACGCATTAGAATTCGAAACACTTTATAAAAATAATAAAATTGTATTTACTTATATCTTCCGCGATTTTTATTGTGATATGTACACCAAAAAATAAATGTATGTAATAATTCCTCACGAATGCCTCCTTACACTCTTAATAATCGTGAATTAAAAATGTTTGAATCCGTCATTTTGACGGGCCCCGTAAATCTAGTGTTAACACAGTCTCATCGTTCCATTTTAACACCGTCTATTTTGGTTAATTATTGTTGAAATATATTGAAGTTTTACTTGTGTTACAAAATCAGTGTTTACTTACAAATTTACTATCCCTATGACTAGACCAGGTCGTAGGGAATTCGTTTCAAATACGCGTTGTCCGGATAACCTGAGTCGAGGATTTACGACCTTCGGCGACGTCGTGTCTTGAACGGCATCACGGCGCGATACAAACGAACAGAACACACGATTTGGAAGAATATTGCAGACGAGATTGTCTTATGGATATTTTGTTTGTTGACGAGTAGCCTGCGGATCTTTATGCAAAATGAAAATTGTCTGCATTGATTATAAGAAACAGGAACCAAGTAGATGTCTCCTTCTTTCTATAATGACTTTGTGCTATAACCTAGAAATAATACATTCATACTTTTAAGGTCCTTTACACTTTCTATTCTTTGATATTTTACCTACTCGTTTTTCTCATCAGCAAAAAATACTACGGGACTAACGAACCGCAGATTTTTGTGAAAGATTTCTGTTTACAGACCTTTTCAGGGCAAACGAAATTCGAAAATAATGACACCACTTAACAGATTTTGTAAAACCCTACTATTTTTTTTATTTATTTATTTAATGTTGCTTCAACATCAAAGGTCATTAGCAACACGGTACATTTTCTTACAATATTTTATACATATTTGTATCATTGATATATTGGGCAAGACCGGCGATATATTCCTTAGAACTGTAATATGTCAGGATTACAAAAGTAACTATGGGCCGTATAGATTTAAAATCTGCTCTTTACTCTACTGTTTCTTCGACGGGACTGACTGTCCCGAAAAACTCTCCTTCCCTTTTCAACGGCGCGGCGACTCCACGGCGCCTTCTTATAAACATACAATGTAACTCGCCGCATCGCCCGAGCCGGCTAACGCTTACAGAACCTAACAGAATGGGTAAGGATCCAGGCAACTCAGCATTTTTTATTTCATTCTCACATTTTTTGCATTCTATTATTAAATGAATTATGTTAACTGGTACTTTACATATATCGCAGATCGTGTTTTCTTTCTTGTTTAACAAAAATGAATGGATTATTTCTCAGTGCCCAATTCTGATTCTAGAAATTGAAGTTTGAATTTGACGATCTACTGGACTTGGAAATTTTTGCCACTCAAGATCCGCACCTTCATTTTGATATTTTTGTATATAATTCCTTTTAATTTTGTCAAATACCTGTTTCCTAAAAATTTCATTGAGGTGATTTTTAAGATTCTTTATTTTTGTTTCAAACATTTTTCCGAAAAATAAATACTTCCCCAGATTTGAGTATTCGGTAGCTTGAATTTGTCATGTTCGACTGATTATAACTCGATAACTGTCCATTATTGATTTTTGTGCCCGTGACATCTTTTGTTCAGTAGATCATAAGCTACAACATATGAAAAATCCAACTGATTTTACCGCGATAGATTTTCCATAATGTTACGGCGGCGTGAATATTGAGAAGTCGCCGTAATGCCGTGATGAACAACCCCTAAGGAATAATTAAAGATAGGGGTTGTCAACGAACTGTTGATCGTTGAATAGAAGAGAGAGAGACAGAATCGACAGCCGAGAAGAAAAGACATATTCTGAAACCGTTATATTGATATAAAGTTATAAGAGTTGTATTGTAAATAAAGTTTGTTAACACTAGATTTACGGGGCCCGTCAAAATGACGGATTCCAAAATTTTTAATTTACGATTATTAAGAGTGTAAGGAGGCATTCGTGAGGAATTATTAAATAGATTTATTGTTTTGTGTACATATTACAATAAAAATCGCTGAAGATCTAAGTAAATACAATTTTATTATTTTTATAAAGCAATGTAAAATAATCAATTTTAGTGCTCCGTAAACATAGTGTTAATAAATATCTCGTGATGCCGCGGCGTACGACGCGAAGTAATAAAAGTCGCAACAATATGATTAGTGCGGGGTTCTTTGTTGGCTCGTCATAATTCGAAAAGATATCGTTGGGTTACTGCCAAAACAAGGTAACTCCATAATTTGAACTTTTGAGAAATCGTCGTTTGAAAATTTAAATTGAAATGAAAAATCGTCACAGCTTCAAAATGATTTATTGATTGAAAAAAATCAAAGTAAGTAACAAAACAAAAGAAAAATTCTAGTTTTGTCAGTATGTTTTTCGAACATTTTTTAATCTAATGGAGTACTTAACTCCGAGTTGAGTAAAAGTGGAGTTAGCTTGTTTTGGCAGTAACCCGACGATATTTTCGCGGTGCTTAGGCGGACCACCCTGTACAGAATATGGGACAGGAGAGGGTGCAGGCAACGAGATCGGGGTCGCGTGGCGACCGGTGCTGCGTTCCGGTGAAATTTATTGCACAACCGAGCGAGACCGATCGCCGATTGCACCTTCTCCCCGAAAAACTTGCGAGTTTTCTGACGTTATTGACCCCCGGCGAAAATACGTTTCCTGGCTGTTTCCTTGCCTCCGCCCCTCAATCCCCTCCCCTCCCGCAACACTCACCGAAACTCTTTTATTGTGGTTCACAAGGTAGCTAAAATGGTTGGCAAGGTACCTAGTGCTGGCTCGATCGAAACGCGTTAGTTATGGGTTTCCTTAAATAAACATTGCCGATGCCGGTGCTTTACGGTCGACACGCCCGTGACGCGCGAACTCGATTTCGTCCCACAACCAAAAGTTCATGCGAAGTAACAGTAGGGTTTCCCCGGTACAACCTGCGCGTTGTCGAACCCGGCTGCTCCGGTTGTTTGAGTTTTGTTGGCGGGGTTAGCACGGTGACTGGCACGTATCGATCATTGGACGGAATTATTTAGCGGCCGGGCGCCATTCGATAGAAAAATGACTGACAGTGAGTGAGGCGCGACCCACTAACACTATTTCCGCCGGGGATTACTTTCGGGATTTAATATCGGCCATTAAGCCCGCGAATTTCGCGTGATTAACCAGCCGGATGATGGTTTAACGAAATTCGGCCAGCGTTCTGCACTTTCGAAATCGCTGGTGACCTGTGCCAAAATTTATAATGTTTTGTGTCATTTAATCGGTGTTCCGGTTTTTTTTTTGGAGTGGAAAATTGAGGTATTGGGAGGGGTAATTGCAAATGTCAAGATTTCTGAACTTTTCAGATGTCGCAAATATTTTTAGGGATGATGCAATGGAGATTCGCATGCTTTTATAGCGATTTTTGGTTGTTGATCTACATCTAATGCGATTTGAATATTTAGCACACTGGCATGAATATTATTATGGAAAATGATCGACATTTAAATTGTAGTAAGTAGACTGCGGATTTTATGCTTTTATAACAATTTCAAAGAAAATACAAGATTTTCAGAATGTTAATACATTTGTTACAGCTTAATGTAAGCGCTAAAGGGGGAGACAAGTTCCAATTTATTTCCTGTCTTGCAATTAATGCAAACGATTTTTATTTTCCATAACGATCAGCATTTTAGTCAGATATAATTATAATTTCTATCGATCGTATTATGAGATATATCTAAATGATTTGATATCGGCGCAATAGATCGCAATAGAATAAAATAGATCGAACCTTGCGCCGATATCAAATTATTTAGATATATTTTAGTCAGAGCTGGGCAAATTTTATTTCAAATAAAGATAATAAGTTAATTATTGAAAATAACATTATCTCAAATAAACTCTATGAAATAACTATTTGAGAGGAATTTATTTGAGTACATTTATTTTAAATTACAACTTTATTATAATTTATTTCGGCGTAGTCATTTGAAATAAATTTATTTGAAATAATTAAGAGAAATGTATGATACTAATTGTAAGTTGAAATTTCGCCTTATTTATGTTTAGTTTGGAAAATAAATTATTGATGAGTAGCAATAAAGATTTAAAAGAACTCGAACCATATTTTCATTTATAATATATTTTTAATATTTATTGTATGAAATAATAAAATAACGTGTTATTTGACATTTGAAATACTTATCACAAATAAGAAAATAACTTGTTTTTTTATTATTTGAACTGATGTATTTCACGAAATAAAAGAATAGATAATCATTTTCTAAAATTATTTTGTTGGACAAAATATAACATAATTTATTTCAAATAGTGAAACATTTTTGTGGAATAACTTTTTATTTCAAGTAATATTTCAAATAAGTTTTAAAATATTGTATCTGAAATAATGCTCAGCTCTGATTTTAGTTATAGCTTCGTAAAAATCTGGACAATCGTCTTACAATTCTGTTGAGCTCATTTTAAACCCTGCAGATTCAATTTTCACAAATCGGAGTGTAGGGCTTTACAATAATATGATTTATTAAATCTGAGTACAGTTTGTGAGGTACTGTCCCCTTTTTTTAACATGTCTTGGACGCCCCTGGCAAACCACCATAAAACATAAACTATTGCAGGAGTTCATTATTTTTACTAAAAACGTTTTTACAATCACTCATCGTGTTAAAAAATGAAGACAGTTTTCCTCTTTGAAAATTCAATTATCTCGAATGTGTGCATGGACATTAGCAAACATTTTTGTATGATTGAAATTAATATGGGCTTGTAGAAGGAAGTTTCTTCGTTTAAACGATATTTGAAAAGTTAGTACACGATGTTTTTTTTTTTTACAAAAAATTGATTATACTCGTAAACTAGATATGGAAATGAAAGTAGTCGGTAGGAAACAACTCGGAAGAGTGTACGCAGGATGTGGAAGAATTTCACATTTTAATTTATTTATTGCGGTGTGCTCCAGTTTGAACTTTACGAAGTAGTACTTCGTGATCATAAATCTTGGTCGGTTATATTCGAAACAGATGTACTAACTGAAGTTTCTGCGTACAATGTACGCAAATAACGCGGTTTCGCTGCTGGGTATGAGATGGGTATGAATTTCATTGCAATATAAAAACATTTGAATGAAGATAGCTGTGGTATACTAACATGATAACTTCGATCATTCATTTATGTAAATCGACCATTTATTTCCTGAATGGTTCAGTTTAGCTTGCTTTGGGTTTCGACTAGTTTAAACGTGGCATTACAGCTGCAGATTGTGCAAGATATATTCCAAATCTTCAAATAATTCAGTAAGCTAATTAAAAATATTTTCACACATTCATTTGAGATTCTACTTCCTTTTAAACTATCTATCTTAAATTCTATTAAAAAATTATCTAATCTATACAATCACGGACAGGCTACAATTCACATACATAAATATATCTCAACAATTTTAACAAATAATCAATCGTATGACTACAATTTGTCATTTGACTGGCTGCACATTGTGCAAAATATATTCCAAATCTTCAAATAATGCAATAGGCTAATTAAAAATATTTTCACATATTCATTTGATATTCTACTTTCTCTTAAACTATCCTAAATTTTACTAAAAAATTATCTAATCTGTACAATCACTTACAGGCTACAATTCACATATATAAACATATCTCAACAATTTTAACAAATAATCAATCGTATACAATTTGTCATTTGACTGGCAATCGCAAACGACCAAAAGTCTAATATTAGTTACATATAGACTGTGGAATTTATACAAATTAATAATCATCATCATCAATTACAAGAATCCATCCAATTAGGAATTTATTTTTTTCTTTTTAAAAATTTGTTTGATTTTTTAGTTGAAATAGCTCCGAGTGCAAAGGGCTAATATTTTCAGGATTCCATTTCACTTCACCAAGAACCAAAGCAATACAGGAACCTAATTGCTTCAAATCGAAATGGACTAAAGTAATCAGTGAACATTGACGAAATATGGAATGTTAATTTATGAAAAATAATATAAGAAATGCCAGAGAGATGAACAGAACAAAATTACCATTCAGATATGTATTAAGAATCTTTTGCTTCTGTAGAGCTGTTGCTGCTCCATCGCTCATTCAGAACCGAAGAAAAGGGGAGCCGTATAATCCGAAAGCGCAATAAATAAACAGGCGTGTTGCTACGTCGTTAATGAAGATATACGCCTGCCATTCCCAGTGATTACAATATTTCTCGTTGAAACTAGCCCCTTCGTTCCCTCCTTATTCCCTTTTCAACATAGGGCGCGAAACGCACGGCTCCTCGCGGGTATTACCGTGTTTTTCCCCCCGGAAGTAATGCCTCGAAGGCGATTGCACGCAACCGGAAACCAGGCGATTCTGAGTAGTTCTCATAAATGCCAAATGCACCGAGATCTCTCGCCCGCTTCGCCGCGGAAATCGTTACTGTCACTCCGCTGTCTGCAGAGTTATGGCTTTGTTGACGACGCCGGATGGGCCGAGCGGTACACCGAAGCAACCCTCCGCTTCCACCGGGGCTGTTTACAACGTTATCTTACCTTAATTAGATTGTCTCAAAGGGGCGGGGGAGGGGGAGGGAGAGGGTCTCCGGACTTTCGCGTTTTAGTGCGAGGGGTCTCACCCGGTGCGTAAGCCCCTGCCCTATCCGTCACACATAGTTCGAGAGCTGCTCCAAGGGTGGATCCGAGGAAATCGGATCCATAAAGGCACCTTGCGCTTCCTGTTAACTCGTTAAAACACCGCCGGCATACTAATGGCCAGTTGAACTTGTGAACTTCGGTGCTCCTCACTACAGTAAAGGTTCGACCTAAGCAAAGCAAATCTAAGCACCTCGGGATCGTGTCATCGCATAGATCGTAGAGTTCCACAATTTTTTTTTTTTGAGCGCTTCGACGAACATAGAAAAGGACAGCGCGTGTAAACGCGGACAGCGTGACCGAAGGCGCAGTGAAAAACAGCGTATCGATGCCAGATCGGTTAAATCGAGGGGACTATAATTTACCACCTCTCTGATGACCGAAGTAATATGTGACACGTTGCACGGCGCGTCACGTGACCAGTCTACGGTCTTAGTGGGAGACGTTGGAGTGTTCTCGGGTAGTGGAATGGGTGAGTGGAAGGGGAAAAGGAGGAGAGGAAAATCTAAGTTAGAACAATTATTTTATTACCTGATGCGAGGAAGACATTTTGAAAAAAATGCAATTGTTAGGAGTTGTAGAGAGAATACCGGAAGCTGAATTTTACAACTTTTTTATGCGGGACTATATTGAAAATTCAAAAAATACGTTTTGCAGATCTGAGTCAATTGTACATGTTCCGAATATACAGGGTGTCCCACATAAATGGGAACACCTAAATATCTATCGTATTTACAGTTTTATCAGAAAACTACAGAGGTCAAAGTGACACTATGCAGGGGGAAATATAATGGTAAAGAAAAAAATTTTTTATGTCGTGTTTTTTAATGAAATTTCAAGGTCACCGATGTTTTTTTAAATGGAATAGTTAATTTGTTTTACGATAGCTTGATAGACAATAAAAAAAAACTGAATTTAGTGGATACCAACTTTTTGACTTTGAAATGACCTTGAGCAAGAATAATCATGTTGGAGCGGATAAAATGTGGAAGTTTAAAATTTACGTGTTTCAGCAAAGATTACGCGTTGTTTACGTCGGATTGAACTTTACAAACCACAATAAATGTTTGAAATATTTTTCATACTAAACAGCGTATGTTTATGTTAGAGTACGTATCATTCAGATCGTTAACAGAAGGTTAATCGGTTAGAATAAGTACGTTGTTCCTTCTGCATTATTCGAATTCGAAACGTGAAAGTGATAACAATGCGTTACACTGTACAGGAACGAATCGATATGGTTTTCACTTATGGCGAAAGCCACCAATCTTTGAGGCAAGCAGTACATTTGTATCGTGACAAATTTGTGAATCGCATTTGTCCTTCGTTACACGCATTTTCCGTAGTGGTAAAACAATTTAAAAATACCGGTAGTGTAAGTTCTAAAAATCGTGATAATTACTGCAGCATGTGCTTCAATTACGTCTCAGGAAATCGACAATGCCTACAGATCATTTAATGCAAGATTGCAATATTGCATAAATGAGGATGGTCAACAGTTCGAACATTTATTATGATATGTAAAGGTCAACCCGCCGTAAACAACGCGTAATCTTTGCTGAAACACATAAGTTTTAAACTTCCACATTTTATCCGCTCCAACATGATTATTCTTGCTCAAGGTCATTTCAAGGTCAAAAAGGTGGTATCCACTAAATTCAGTTTTTTATTGTCTATCATGCTATCGTAAAAAAATATACTATTCCATTTAAAAAAACATCGGTGACCTTGAAATTTCATTAAAAAACAACACATAAAAAATTTTTTTCTTTACCATTATATTTTCCCCCTGCAATAGTGTCACATTGTCCTCTGAAGTTTTCTGATAGGACTGTAAATACGACAGATATTTAGGTGTTTCCATTTATGTGGGACACCCTGTATATTAAATGAAAGGATGTGTTCAGTAAAAATTTGATTGACATTTTTTGGAAGTAATAATTTCTTTAAAAATTATTCGCAGTCGCAGAACGGTAAAATTGCTTGGGCAACTGTCAACGGACACGCGTCCGCAAAGGGTTAAAAATGTTAACCCTTCGGGGACGACGATGGATTGTTAATATACTCTATATTGGGATTGTATGGTCATGGAGAAATGATTATGACACTATTGTCTTTTATACTGAAAACTTCATTATTTAAAAGGAAGGTATGTCTCTATCGAATTTAAGATTGTCTTTATATCCCATTAAGATTGTCTTTATATCCTCTTTTTATAATAAGAAAAAAGAACGACAAGGAGAAATCGTTTCAGTTGTTCCAGTGCAAAAGTTTAAGACCCATTTAAACAGTTTCGAGCGACGCAACGGTATTAGCGGTCCCCGCAATCTCAAACCATCCCGAAATCTCTGTGCCAGTCCTCCAAATCTTTCTTTTGACCGGCAGCGTGCCCTGTGAACCTATCACGACCCCTTCTCTGGCCAACTGAGGAGCGCATTCAGCAGCCTCTGTCTCCCTTTGAATCTGCATCGACGTTCGTCGCATTCGTTTTCACGGCGCTCTACGCTTTTGTCACTCATACGATCGAACTTACACACGTTTACACACACACACACACACACACACACACACACACACAGAAAGAGAGAGAGAAAGACACACAGAAATACACGGAGTGATAGTCAGATAGACAGACATAGACACTCTGCTGCACCGGTACGCAGTTTGCACCTCTATGGAATCGTTCGCGGACAACAGTGACCTGAATAGAGACGGCATTAGAAGATACACGAATTACGTGAGTCGAAACCGTGTGCTCGTCCTGCTATCCTGTCGATCCGGGTCGAGAATAGGGGATGGTTTGACGTTCCACGGTAACGACCTTAATTCCGCTAATGACGAAGAATATTCGCGCGAATGGGTGCGCGTCGATCGAGCCCAGGACAGGTGTGACACGCTTGCACAGGAAATAGCCTGGCACGATGGTAACACTTGTGACTGGAGAGCTCGTGCTCTCTCTCTCTCTCTCTCTCTCTTTGGCACTGCCACCGTTCCCATCGTTGCCAGTACAAGCTCTGCCGAGCGGATATAGCGGAAATAAATGCGCGTTCCATTCCAGAATTTCAAGTGTCGCGCCGCGAACGTTTAAAGATTCGGTTGCGCTAATGACGGGAGATGGAACACGACAAAGCGGCGAAAGAGATAAATCTCTCGTTATTTTTGGCGGCAAATTCACCGTACTACCATGAAGAAAGGTATTAACCCTCTGTCTACCAAGCGGGTCCATTGGATGTAGATACTGCGGTTAATAAACTTTTAAAATTCTTGGGATCTTGTCGTTGCATGACTTTGTTACTTTTCTTATTTTTTATTATTTAAACCTAAAGGTTTTTTTTTATATTTACTACGTTTTGTTGTATAAATTTTCTATCGCATAATGAAAGTTTTTTTTACGGTAGACAGAGGGTTAAAGCGGCATGCGTTAAGCGCAATGACAATGTCCCTCCTACTATGGGGTATAGCTGGGGTATAGCACCTCGAAAGAGCCTAAAGGGCCTAAAACAGTGGTGGGCACGGGTGGAGCCCCTCAAACGCCTGCTTCTCCCACCAACCTCTCTTTCATGCAGCGCGCACGTTCGTTGCGTACGCTGATGTCTCGTGTCTTCGTTGCTCCATTGTACCGCGCTTGCTGGAAGGGGACAGAGGGCGCTACGGTGTTGACGGTTTTGCCTCGATTGAGGCAAAATTGCCCATCTCTGGCCTAAGAAGTCGACCGCTTGACTCAGGCGAAAAATTGTAACGTCATACGGGTCAAATATTTCGGTGAACCAATACTAATGCAATGACAAAAAACAAAAAAGTCTTGTCACAAAAATGTCACGAATGTGTTGGGGAAAGTTTTATGAAAAAATAATAAAAAACAAAATAGTTTTATTATTTTTTCATATAACTTTGCTTAACACATTCGTGACATTTTTGTGATTAAAATGATACCAAACACGATATAATTTGGATCATATTTGCATTTTCAATTCTAATAGAAAACTAGCCTATTCGACTTTTATTGTACAAGGTGTCCCAACAATGTTGTATTTCCTTGAAAGAGGCGATCCCCGAGGTCATTTGAAGTAGCTTTGTCCTTTGCGAAAATGTTCTCCGCTGATGTGTTAAGGAGTTATGATCGAAAAACATGGACCAATCAGAGCGCGGTTAAAGTGAACGTATTCGGGATCGGCCAATGCCAACGGCGCGCTCAGCAATACCTGTTGCCTGATTGGTCCGTGTTTTTCGTTAATAACTCCGTAAAAACGCCACAGAGAGCATTTTCGCAAAGGAAAAAGTTACTTCGAATGACTTCAGGAATCACCACTCTCAAGGAAGTACAACATTTTTGGGACAAGTTATTATACTGTTCGATGAATTTTAGTGTATTCTATACAGAGTGTTTGGTAACCGAGAATGTTGCTAAATACACAATTGAAAAGACATTAAAATTGTTTAAGGATATTGTTACATCATTTTCGACTTTTTTAAAGTCATTAAAATTTTATTGAACTTCAGCCTCTTATAATACTCTTGGACAATTTTTATCTTGCATAAAAATCCACAGTCTACTAATAATATTACTGTGATATGATATTCTACATGAACTGTACACATCTGTTCACATAACTGTTTACATAACATCTGTTTACAGTATTTCGAACCGAAACTCGGGCAGAATAAAATTTCAATCGATGCGAAATAGTACGAAACCAAATGAGATTTTGTTGTCACGAGCAGGATATAAAAATCATTGATTTTTCGTCCTTTTGACTTTTTTGTCCTATCGATGACAGAGAGTCTCGCACGTTGTTGGCAACTTTACCCGCATTTCGGAAGTTGTGAGAACATTTTGGAGAAGTAGAAGCTGGTCGCATAAAAGTTATAGGACCGTATCGAGGTCGAAGAGATCATTATCGGTCGAGAGAAGGCTTGAAGAGTATAGCTGAGGAAAAGTGTATATACGATGGCTTCTGCTTCGGCAATACATTAAGAACAGAAGCGGTCGGATTTAACGAGGCCGACATTCAACTACCGCGTTTCAATCAGCCGCGTCGGAATATCAATTAATTCCATGAGTTACCGTTCTGATTAGTCATGATTAGTAAGTATTGCTCACTAACTTCCCATTTGGCGGACGTGCGCGACCTCGAGCGGGACATCTGGGCGATGCAGTAATTAGAACACGAGGTCGACCGCTATATTTTACATTGTATTAGGCTGGGCCCGGCGTCGCACTGTCGCTGCCCGAATTTCACGCATCCGCGGCCGTGCAACACGTTCTGTTCGAAGACTGAGGGTATTTGTGCCTGAATTAATGGCTCTGAAGCGATAACTCTCGCACCAGAAACAGTCTCATTCTCGAACTTCATCTATAAACCAACCTCGTTTACCTAAAGCGACGGGGAAGCCATTTGCAATGATCTCTTCTTTCAACTCGTAACAGATAAGACAGATTTTAACATGGCTACAATTTATTTCCTTTCGTAGAGACAATTTGACAATTTATTATTATAATTTTTCTGAATCAGCAGTATATTGTATGCTTATAAACGTGCAGTGAGGAAATTGTTTATACATGTACACTTAACTTTTCAGTAGGCAATTGTTCCATCGCAAGGGAACACGCGCACGGGGAGTTCGCGTCAACAGGGTTTATGACACGGATGTGACGAAAAGGTTATTTTTGAGATTAAGACCTTTTTCACATTTGGCGACCACTCGACGTCCAACTTTCGTTTCCGTCCTTCCTCAATAGCCGTGACGTGTCATAAACCAATAATTTCCGAAGAGTCGTCCCAAACCGAGCGAACAACGGTACTCGAAGTTACCGAGGGTTACTTCGAGGAATACCGACGACGCAGTCGAAGGTCCAAAGGACTCCACGGTCTTGCAAATATCATCCCCACTCTACCCAAGACAACGCACGCTCAGGGCGTAACAGAAGCTTGGACCATATATACTAATAGACCCGGCATAGGTATAGTATGTGTATAGGAAAGCCGAGAGTTCAGTGAGGCAAAGACCACGGAAAGTGTGACTCATGAGATAAGTCTTTAGATAATTTCAAAATGGCTGACATAACAGACCGCTATGTCAGCCTTACTAATAAAATTAGTAGCATTTAAGTATTGTAACTTGAGATTGTATCATATTGGGAAATGTATAGTAGAGCATAAGAAAATACGCAGTAAGTTAACAAAAGCAATTTTATTTTGTAATCAATAAATGTAATAAACTATATTGAATGTTATTTCTTCCTTTAATGATTGTAATAGAGCAGAAATTATATATTGACATTTTCAATTTTTTAAATATGCGAAAGTTGTTAATTATCCGAATCAAATATCGGTTACTAAAATAGTTAATATATAATACTATTATTACTTCATACTTCATTGTGATACCTTAACAAAACATATAGAATAAACATTTTTATCTCGAATATATTTTATATATTGATTATTTCATGATAAATTGCCGAATTTTTTGAAATTATTCTTTCCATGGCGCAATCGCTGACCCCCCTCACCACCCATATGAGTCAAGCGTAGGCACTGTCGATGAGCATAGCTTATACATCTTTTGAAAAGGTGAGTCACACTTTCTAATCATCTTTGCCCCAGGGAAAATTATCTGTGCCGTGTCTATAGGCTTATATAGTCTAAGAACGGAAGGGTGGTGATGATCCGTAAAGAATGCGCCGATTGGGAAAATGCATCGGCAAGAACCAATTGGCGTATTTCTACTCAGCGACACCGAAAACCTCCCAAAACAGAGGAACGCCTGCAAGTACGAAGGCAGTCTAGGCGCTCCTCAACTTCCGAAAGAACAGACACTCTACATTCAGACAGCAGTCGCAGAACATCGTTCAAAAACGCAATCAAGGTCTCACGCAACCATCGCTCTTCACTTCGAATCCAGTCACCGAAAATTAGTTTGGCGGGTGATACGCATATCGAAACGCGTCCAATCGGGATCTCGAGATTTACAACCTCGAGTGAGTTTACGGTAGAAAAAACCGCGCGTTAATATAGTTCGGTCGCATCGCAACAGCAATCTTGTTTCACAAGAACAATTGAATCCAGACCCTTCAAGAATTATGGTAAAAGTAATTCCCGTCCGCTAAGGGTTAACCCTTTTGCACTCGGAGCTATTTCAACTAAAAAACCAAACATTTCTTCTAACCTAAAATATTTCCATCGTACACAAGTTTTTTCGTTATATGCGTACGAAACTGATATAGTACCTCATACAATATTTAAATACTTGGTAATTTATTACATATGAATAAATTTAATCATGTAAACAATATTCTGAATAATGGTGTAGCAATTTGTTGAAAATAGCACAACATTATCGTTTCCTAAATCTAACTAATTTTGATCATGAATGAACAAAATCTACAGTCCAGCGATTATAGATCCAGTGTAAAGAAATACAAGAATAATTCGTGACAGTGCCAAAGAATTTTCGCGGGCCGCAAAGAGTTCGGCGCACCTCCGGGCCGTAAACTGGTTCTCAGAGGGCGACGCGACATCCAAAATTGTTTGCACACACAAAATCAATAGAGGAACAAGCGGCACACGGTCTGGCACACGGGGCGCTTCTTTCATCCACCATTGGAGAAGCACTCGAACCGGTGTTCCCTCGCCTCGCACGGAAACCGTCCCGCAAAAGGCCACGTAGCCCCGTCGCCTTTGTGCAACGGAAGACCGAGGCTCGTCTCGCTTTTATTAGATCCCCAAGCGCGACTACCCACCTACGTGTACATGAATACGGAAGTTCGACGGCCGCCCGTTAGAGCCGCCCCATAAATCCTTGTAAACTTAATTCTTCCTTAATCCCCCGGAATTAAGGGGCATATGTCGCCGCGAAGCGAATCGTAAAAAAAATCCCCCGAAAAATTCCCCACCCCAAATGCAACTGCTTCCATCTCCCTGTGTGCTGCCATGTTTTTTCTTTTCAACCACCTGTACTAATTCTAGCTTCGTCTCTTTCTAACGTAAAGCTACAATGCTCTACAATGCTCTCGAAATTTTGCGGTTGAGTCGTCCGAGGGTTGAAGAGAGAAATCAAATTTTTATTTGCATGTAAATAATAAAATTCTTCAAGTTTACTAGAAAAAGCAGTATAAGTATTCATGCCTTATCAGTTATCAGAGATTTGAGGCTTTCACGACAGGGTGTCATACAGTCCTCGGTGTTAAGGGGATGTTCTTATTTTCGAGGCTGTTTTTGCGTGAATATCTAGGAATTTTTTTCTGAGAAACTAATGAATTTTTTGCATTGAGATTTTACACACATATTTGTTGGTATTAGAAGTACATGTGTGATTTTTTTCAAGTAAAAATACTCAAAATTACATGAGTTATATATTTTCTTGTGAAATATGTATCGAAAAACATGGGTCGAAGGTCGCCGTAATTTTCCTACTGATCGGAAACAGAAAAATCAAGTTGTTTGTGAATCAGTATGAATGTAGTTATGGCCTGAACTGAAATGAAGTAACAATCTCGATTATTTACAAAACATCATCATTTTGAAGTCAAGTTATTTATATTTTTCTGTCTCTAGCGCGATAAAAGCAAAAGAAAACATTGACGGTTTTAAAAAATGATGGTCCGCGTGATAACAGGGTAAAACATTATTTAAATATTGTACCGGATTATTAATATATTGTACCGGTATATTTTTAACTTTACATCCATATATTATCGTACAATAGCTACATATAATAAAATAGAACAGTAAAATGTAGCTGGAAACTTGCATTCATGCTTTAACCCTTTCGGTACTACTGCCGCCTATTGGCGGCATCCACTAAACATTCTCTGTGTACTACCACCGCCTATTTTTTAAACACGTTAAATGCCGCATCAGTCGCCGATGACTGTCGCCTCCCGAATGAAAAGTTTAGTGTCAATCACGCTCGGAATTTCTATGAATGCCGCAAAACACGTTTTCGCGGCTTACGCTGCTGTAGATTGCAACCACTCTTGAGGAAAACTTCCCCGTCCCACGAATGTATAACCGCGGCCAGCTCCTCCGTACCGAAAGGGTTAATTACCTTTAAGCTGAAAATGTGTAAGTGTCCGGTGACTTATGGCTGCGGGAATGTACGTGCTCCTGTCATTTAAAAATTTAAAAATTTCATTTACTACGCTACCTGATTCGCTGCATTGAGCAACGGATTGTTTTCATGTGATCCAGTAAAATAAAATGTAACATACGCTCTTCAGACACCTATTTAATTAGGGGAATAGTGTGCGAATCTCGTCGGCATGGCAGACGTATTCGCGGATCGATATTATTTTCGCAAGCCGTTTCTGTCCCACATTTGATTCGCAACAATCGAATAAACTTGGAGCACCGTGGGATTTTAGCCGGAGGCGTCAGCGTTTAAACGAGACCGCGTAACATTTACCTAACGTTCCGCCTGTGCTGAGGAGGGCAAACTTTCGGGCGGAAGAGCGTGTTGGCGTGGATCTCCGCAGCACTGCGAGGTCGCTCCGAAACTCTTTTATTTGAGTTCGAATTAGCCGGCTGGATGCGGTTTAAGAATGGATGGTGGAGAGTGGCTTGGCTGGCTTTCTGCCGTTTCCCCGTTCGTGCTTTGTTTAGAAATCGCGCACTTATAGCCCCGCGTTAGAGCTAACTTATTCCCCGCGTTAGCGTAATTGGATCAGTGAGAATTACGGAAACTCGCTTTCAGCTCGCCTCAAGGCGGTGAAGCGCGACGAGGAACACGGATCGGTGCGTTTCCACGACGGCCATTTGCAGATTCAGACTTTTCGCGGGTCTGATTCGATTATTGAATCCGCGATAAAACATCCTAGCCAGACATCTGCTTTACAAAATAGAACCTCCTTCACTTGGAAAAACCTCGTGCAGATTTACTTTGCATCTGGAGACCTAACCTAAACCTACTGTCCGTCCATTAGGAGATGGTAGCGAGGAACTTGTTGGTACCACGTGATCTCCCTTCTACGCGCTACACGTCTACCGCTATTGGCCGAATCGCACGACAAAGACGGAAATGCGTATATTAGTGTGACTGGAACAGAGTGATGTGGTGACGCTGAGTATAGACCATATATACTTATAGACCCGGCATAGGTATAGTGTGTGCATTGAATGCAATGTTCCAAGATTAAAGAGTATCTGGTGGCCTCTTAGATGATTCAAAATGGTGGATAGCGCATGAGACGATGCACGTACTGCGGTAGAAGCATCACCAGTAATAAAGAGAGAAGAGCAGCTACGCATATAAAAGCGAGATAAACCATTATATTTGTTCAGGATTTCTTAAAAATTTAGAAAAATGGTGCACACTTGTTGCATAAAAGATTGTAGAGAACGACGAAACCGTGATATATATATATATATATATATATATATATAATATTATGTATTGTATATAATATATATTATATATAATATATACATTATATATAATATTATGTATTGTATATAATATATAATATATACATTATATATAATATTATGTATTGTATATAATATATATTATATATAATATATACATTATATATAATATTATGTATTGTATATAGTATATATTATATGTAATATATACATTATATATAATATTATGTATTGTATATAGAGTTGAGCAAAATTCATATCTAAATAAAAATTTTGAATAACGAATGAAGATAAAGTATCTTTTATTCGCGAATCGTTATGTGAATAATTATTTATCTAAATAATGCCCAACTCTGATTGTATTCGACATATACATGTACCTATATAGTTCTTACTAGTATTTTTTTAAACAAAATTGTGAGGAAATAAATACAGATTTCATATTATTAAATTCTACATTAAAATTTTTCTTTTTCCCAATTATAATCAACAAAATGAATTAGGTATATTTAAAATAACTAGAGCAAAGTAAGAATGAACGAATAATAAAATAAATGTATGTTTATTACAGTTACAGTTTCCATAAATATCTATAAAGAATCAGATGCGATGACGATTCCCCTTTCCCCTTTAGCACTTTACCACCAAGGTACTGCGATTTCTCAACAGACTATAGCACTTGGCCTCCTACGTCATCTTTTAATCTTGGAACATAGGACGTTATCTGAAGCCGGGTATATAAGTATATATGGTCTAAGACGCTGAGCGCCTATGCCGACCACGGACTTAAAGGACTGAAAATAAAGTGGGTGAGAGGGGTCGTGCCGCGAGCGAGGAGGGATGGTAGACTGCGGCCATGTTGGATGGCAAAACTAGTGTTGCCATCTATATAACGTTGCGGGAACATTGATATGATTTGATTCTGAAAAATGAATGCATAACAAGTGTATTTGTATATATATACAAAATATTGCACATTCGGCTCCAATATAACTGCCTCAGAGCTCTGCTAACTTATCACCTCACGTTACCCCACACTACCCTACAATTTAACGGCCAGAAAACAATATTCGTTTATTAAAATAGGTTCTTTTACTACTGGCAACATTATTGTTTTGCTTACATATATAATTATATCTAACCTTAACATAGTTATTAACACTAGGTTTACGGAGCACTAAAATTGATTATTTTACATTGCTTTATAAAAATAATAAAATTGTAATAACTTAGATCTTCAGTGATTTTTATTGTAATATGTACACAAAAAAATAAATGTATTTAATAATTCCTCACGAATGCCTCGTTACACTCTTAATAATCGTAAATTAAAATTTTTTGACGGGCCCCGTAAATATAGTGTTAATTATACACTTTATGAGGTTTATCCTATGGTCGTAAAGTGCATTTTGATCATTGCAATGGTTGAGTCAATTTAAAAATAACAACTAGTATTTAAAGTTGCCTATAGATAGCGTTGGGATATGGTGCAAGATTTCACGCGCATGCGCGAAAAAAGCGAGACCATATATCATCACTGATCCCAACACTGCCTATAGAGCGCACCACAGTGTTTGCTATCCAAGATGGCCGACAAGATGATTCCGCTTCCGTTTCCGATTAAGTTCCGTTGTATCTTACGAATAAAATACTAATTAACGCAATACAACAACAGTCTGTCTATGAGACATTTTTACTGTGAGTGATTGACATCAATTTCTCTCTTACTCTGATTTAATTTTTATATCCATACTTGGTTACCTAACTTCTTCGATTTTTATTCACGTGAATTTTATTAATTTCACGCATCTATTTCATGCATTGAAGCGATCAGTGTTATTAATAACAACTGTTAGTTACTTGATAATGGAGTTCTCACCTTACACTATTATCTATATAATTTTAGCATGAACAAATTGATATTCAGTGCCATTAATTTTGTGATACTCATTTTTAAATAATTATATAACGGTGGTCATTGATAACCACTAGAATGTTCGTGTTTTTCTTGCTTTGTCGTTATGTTGTTTTTCTTCTATATTTTCTTGGGTTATTATAAATGAAATGTAGATTTGAAATATTAAAATATGCATTGAAAGAACCAGTTCGAGAGACTGTGAAAAAACAGGAAGGATAAGAGAAGGAAGGGAGGAAATAGATATTTAAATAAGAGATTGAAGTTCTGTTTTGTAAACAAAATTGAAAAACTAAACCAATCTCAGCTGAACCAGTCTAATTCAGATAGTCTAAAGACTACAATGTTACATCGTAAAAAATATTGGACAACCACATATTACAATTTTTAAAACTTTTGGTTACCCTCGTTAATGCTCCAATTATCTTTTCGCAGACGTATGACTACAAGATTGTAGTCGGTATTTTCCTTTAATTTCTTCTGCAGCCTCCCACAGTGAAAGATTGCTAGGAGAGGTTTATTTATCGGCGAAATGCTCCGTGAATCTCATCGATGGGAGGACAGAGGCCAAGAGGCATCAGACGCGATCGGTTTCTGATGTCGGAAGTTCCTACCCCGCCTGCTAGACTCCGGTCGGTCCAATAGAAGATAAAGATTACATTTCCCGAGTTGCCAGAGCGGTATCCGTCGCTCGCGATGTAATATTTCTAAGTTGCTGAAATACATATATCGCAACAAACCGACGGAGGCCGTGGCTATTCTATAAACCAGAGAGCCGGCCAGGATTGTCGGACGACGAGACGGGAGAGAACAGGATGAAAGAAAATGGGGGATAGAGGTATCGGGTCCAGGTCCCGGACGAGGCAGCCCCCCATTCCGCCTCCGTTCATATTGAGAAGCAAATTGAATCTGAACGGTGTCATGAAAGATGGATATCAGCTTGCACGTGCTTCCTACCGTCTCAAATATTGTCTACAAATTCGTTACTAACTTCAGTCCGGCACCCGTACGTTCTCCAACGGACTTTATCAATCTCTTCGGGCGTCGCGTCGCATTCGCTCCGTATTCTAGACGACTTTCCAACTGCGTTTACGCTGGTGCTCGATGCACTTTGACGATTCAGCTGGATATACAGGAGAGTCATGCAGTATCGACCGGTGTGCAATACCAAACCAAATTAGTTTTTGTATTTTCCCGGTATTACGACGGCATTTTATTTAACCAAACAAATGAATACTCCTGATTCTTCGCTTCTGGAAATAATCAAGTCTTATTATTGAATTGCGCAAAATTAAATTCCCTTCTTTTATTCAGTTTTTCGTGTTACAAATTCATTTTTTAGATTTTGATTTCTACCGACTCTAGTCCAAGATATAAGAAAACTTAGAGCGGTCGATACTGCACGACGAGGTGCAAGATTTTGTATTGTACGTGATTTCAACACTGTACGTATCCATGTACAGTAACCCCGCGATCTAAGTCCAACGGAACATTGCGATCTATGTCTCTTGGACTACTCATTCCACTGTGGGGTATCCCCGGAAGGGCCGTGAAGCTCGAGCTGCCTCGGTCGCCGAGCAGTGTAAACATGCCGCGTAATCTGATCCTGGGTCGGGTATATCGGTGCGAATCACTATTAATCCAATTACAAAACTTCTTTATTTTTTATTATTTTTTCATTGAACTTTCACCAACATATTCGTGGCATTTTTCTAATGGGAACCATACCAAATATGATATAATTCCGATGATATTTTCTTGTGTAATAAACGATGGAAGTTTTTTATTGGCATTACATTGCATGGACACGCGGGCCTTTGAACTGTGCCGGCGGCCGCGACTCTTGTTGTATCTTTCTTTCCTATACGCTGTCCTTCTTTACGTACAAAACTTTCATCGTTTATTACACAAGTAAATATCATCGGATTTATATCATATTTGATATCATTTTCATTAGAAAAATGCCACGAATATATTGGTAAAATTTCATTAAAAAATAAGTAAAAAATAATGAAGTTTTATTATTGCATTAGTATTGTCTCACCGATACTACGGTCCTTTTCTACGTTCGGGGCGATCACAAAAGAATAGTGTCCCCACACGATATAAGTCCCGGCAGAGAACCGAAGAAGGACTTACATCGCGGGGTTACTATAATAAAATTAACGGAAATAAAATAATCAAATACACGAAACCTCAGATTGTATTTGTGTCTATGTGCCCCGAAAAATCTGAGGAATCTCAACAAACATTAAAAAAAATTTAATTTATCAGAATGTATCTACTGAAGAGATTATTAATATTTGTTGAGACTCTTCTGATCTTGCGAGGCACAAAGATGACAAGCAGCGTGTCTTGGCGAAGAACTGATTTCTGAGGATTCGCTTTTAATCGAAAAACGATACCAAATATGATATAATTCCGATGATATTTACTTGTGCAATGAATGATGGAAGTTTTTTATTGGCATTACATTGCACGGACACGCGGGCCTTTGAACTGTGCCGGCGGCCGCGACTCTTGTCGTCTCTTTCTTTTCTATACGCTGTTCTTCTTTACGTCCAAAACTTTCATCGTTTATTACAATTTTCATTAAAAAAATGCCACGAATATATTGGTAAAATTTCATTAAAAATAAGTAAAAAATAAAGAAGTTTTATTATTGCATTAGTATTGTCTCACCGATACTACGGTCCTTTTCTACGTTCTGCGCGATCACAAAAGAATTGTGTCCCCTCACGATATAAGTCCCGGCAGAAAACCGAAAAAGGACTTACATCGCGGGGTTACTATAATAAAATTAACGGAAATAAAATAATCAAATACACGAAACCTCAGATTGTATTTGCGTCTATGTGCCCCGAAAAATCTGAGGTATCTCAACAAACATTAAAAAAAATTTAATTTATCAGAATGTATCTACTGAAGAGATTATTAATATTTGTTGAGACTCTTCTAATCTTCCGAGGCACAAAGATGACAAGCAGCGTGTCTTGGCGAAGAACTGATTTCTGAGGAGTCGCTTTTTAATCGAATCTTCCACAGCGACGAGGATTCGATGGCGCGGTGTATTTGTCGAGGATTTTTGATCCGGCGGACATATTATGGTAATAACCGTGGACTCGATAATGATTTCGTTTCCCCACAGTCGCCGGGAGATTTTTAATGAGCCCCGAGCTCATTAAACACGAGTACGTTTCACGACCGCGTCCCGCTATTCATACGCGACGAACGAAACGGTGAAAATGACAATTAGCGTTGCGCTCAAAGTGGACAGTTCAAATGGAGTTTCGTGGGCTGGTTATTAAAACCTGGTTATCTTTGATTTTTTTTTTTTTTTCGACAGCGAACGGGTTATTCTGTACTTTGATTATGTATATACATGTTGATGAGAATTTTTCTGTCGCTGCTGTAACAAAGTACATAAATCGAAGATGAGAAAAAATGATTACGAATTGTACGTTGATAAACTTGAACAGGATTGACTTCCCTACCGAAGCGGCTTTTCAAAAAAAAAAATGAAGTTAAGAAGATTATAAGTGGGGGTTGAACGAGGGTTGAAGACCTTGTAACGTCGGGCTTATCTAATGGAAACTGGCAGGAGAAAATGCTTTGTATTAGGGATTACGAAGGATCGACATATACAATTTTAAATTCCGGATTACTGGGGAAATTGATATTAATTTTTTCCATTAGAGGCGACAGTTTGGAGTCCCTGGATTCGGCCTGCGGATCAAGTTTCAACTTCAGATTCTACAGATTACTTATAATCTTTATTATCCACTTTAAAAACTGCCAATTGAAATTATTGCTGAAATATTTCAAAATTCAATTCAAGGATGTATTATAATGTGAATTTACAACGAAGTCACACAAAGTTCCTTAGGAGGGTTAAACGAGTTCGAAAAGAATTTATTTATTAAAAGGTCGAACAGTTGAATTTTTAGAGGACGATTCTAAATTCTCGTGTCATGAAATATTAATGACGAAATGTACTTTTTAAAACTACCCAAAGTTTTTGTTCAATATATCAATTTGTTGTTGAAGTTTAATCTGGAAGTTTAATCTTGAATGTCAAGGATAATTTTGTTTTTCTATTAAAATGACAACGTTACTTTCTTCTGGAAGTTCTTACAAACTTACAAAAACATGTTTACAAACAAAAGTTGTGCATTTTTCACGTAGAATATGATTCCGAAATAAAAAATATAGGTATATGACAAAAAAGACAAAATGACCTTGAAATGACCTTGAGATCGCCCACAAATTAGAAAACTAGTAGTGCCATTTGTCTTCAACTTTACAGTTGGTTATATCAGTAGATTTCCTCACAAATTCTTTAAAATATTTAAGAGCGCTTAATATTAAATATTTAAGTTACAATATTTTTCCTATCCTCCTATGTAATCATCTCGACATTTCCCGCATTTCCAATAGAGCTGACAAAAAAATGGTTCAAACCAAAATTAACTCAGCAATCGTGCAACAACAAAATTGCAATATAAAGAATTGATAACTAACTATTCATTGAATAAAAAATAGAAATAATCTAAACATTTTAAATAAAATTGCATTTGTTTTCCATCAATTGATAGATCTTCATAAGCTGTGTACAAAAGAGGCCAAAAATAAATTAGTTTAGAAGTTATTAATTTTGTCCTGAGTTCTCCTATAGCATCGAACACTGTACAGCCGTCGACCCGGTTCACTGACTTTTGGGAAACTTTCGCCTCTCGGAAAAAGTAGAGAGAACCGGCGGTGGCGTCTTCGGTGGTTGGAAAGGGTTTGAAAACGGGGATGAAAGAGGGCCGTCAGCGAGTTTCCGACTGGCTCGAGAAGACGGTCGTTGTACGCCACGTAAAATCGGTCGGGTTCACAGTCTGAACTTCAAGGCTCGAACCACATATATACACACACAGCGATGATCCCTCTTCCCCAACGATGTTGTCGTTCGCGCGAGCGCAGACCGGATGGAAATATAGGCGGTCATCCCCTAAACGAAAGTAACGACAGCCGACGCGGGCACCGTCCATACGTCTTCTCCCTAAACCGCCCAATAAATCGAAGAAATCGATGGCTGATTGAATGGAAGCAAGTAGATTGCCGTTTACTTTCTCTCCCATGCCGACTTTCACCATTCCCTCCCCCTCCCCCCTGCCAACCCACCGTTTCTGCTAGCAGTCTCTTGAGCAGCGTAAGCCGGTCATCGTCGAGCCAGAGTGCTTAGCGGTTAAACGTTCGAGGAATTGCGTGTGTCCACCGATCGCTGAGAGATCGCCCTGAACCAATGGGGATGGGTTTAGAGGACCCTTCGACCAACCCGGCCTGACCAACGAACCGAGACTTTGAGAAAACCAATCCGGTTAATGGTAATAATATCGGGACGATTTCATTTTTCTCGAAAGCTTGCCCCCCTCGTCCATTTACTCTTTCTGTTTATCTGCAGCTACTTGTATGTCGTTCTATCCATTTCGCTAGTTGTCTCGTGTACATTTTAGCTTGATTTTGATTGCATTGTGGTGTGTATCCAACATCTGATTTTAACACTAGAACTACCGGACAAGTCAAAATGACTGGTTTCTAAATTTTTCTTTTACAAATATTGAAATTATAGAAATGTATTCCGGAGTAATGATTTAGTCAAATTCTCTATTAGAGTACATATTTAAACAAAAGTTGTACGGAATTTGAATAAATGCATTCTTGTCGTTATTAGATGGCAATATACACTAGTCGCGTTTAGCGCTCGGTAGTTCTAGTGTTAAGTCACTGTCAATTAGAAAATAATAGTGATGCTTGAATGGATGCATTTTGTGGTACTTGCAAGCCTTTTAGTTTTCTGCATTTTTAAAGTTTATTGGCTATCAAATTTATTTTTTGCGACATCCAGATACGTGTTCATTCAATGTGTTGCAAGTAGACTGCTGATTTTATGCATTTATGAGAAAAATGAGTAGATCGAATATTAAAACAATAGAGACGTTTAAAGAATTTAAAAAAACTGTTGGATTATTTTCAACCTATTAGAATTATTATGAATAGAAATGAATGTGTGCGTGTGTATATCTTGTACCTGTCAATGAATCCAGACAATTTTTATACAGAATCAAAATTGTCTAATGCAAGCTTCGGGAGCTAGGTAGATATATATTCTTTTTCTTAATAGTTTTAGTGATTTGGCAACAATACAGTAGTATATGGAAATTATTTAAATATACTTCCAGTGTTGCATTCGGTCTACAGTATTTCATCGTTAACTGTCGCGAACTTCTGTACGATAATTGTCGCGAACTTCTGTACGATAATTGTCGCGAACTTCTGTACGATAATTGTCGCGAACTTCTGTACGATAATTGTCGCGAACTTCTGTACGATAATTGTCGCCAAACAATCCCTCCTTCCGCGCGGTATGCCCCGTGAGGGCCCGTGAAGCTCGAGTGGCCTCGGTCGACGAGTCGCATAATATGGGTCGAGTATATATCGGTGATACCACTACTAATCCAATGACCAAACTTCTTTATTTTTTATTATTTTTTAATGTAACTTTCACCAACATATTCGTGGCATTTTTCTAATGAAAATGATACCTTTAGGTTGCCTACCTCAATCCAAACAAAATTAAATAAAATAAAAATTGATTTCCTTTCTGAATAGGTCTAATAGGTTGCAAATAATATGATAATATTTTTCAATTCTCCTAGTGTTTTTTTTTTGTTTCTCCTAAATACCCATTTTTGTCATAAATGTATAAAATTCGCAATCTAGTAATAATTAATAGTTGCACAGATTCGAGTCACTGTCTCGAGACACGACAATGTTGAGATGTTGTATTTATTCTCCGGCTTACGAGACGCGTTTGTGCACCTCGACCTCGATGCTGACGATAACCGACAACGATTGAAGCATCTACAAATCACTGCCTCCCGAAGGACGTGTTTTCACCTGCCGCAAAATGTACGGGCAACTCAATCTCAGAAACGAATCAGCCGATGGTACTGAAATTTTCATTGCTTTGATTCCTTGGACGTAGACCGTTTCATATCTCGGTGTACGTTCGCTTTAATGTCTACATGGTATATAGGGAGGAAACGAATTCATTGAAACCATGCATTATGGACAACGGTGTCTCGAATAATTCAAGTTTATAGAAACCGGCGGGACAGTTAAGTAGTTCCGATTCTATATACCGCGGCATGCCACGAGAAATTCATCTAGAAATTCCGAGGAAAATCCAATCTCCTTTCTCAGGTGCTTCTTGAAGAGGAAAAAATATTGAACTATTTTTTAGATGTTACCTTACATATAGGAACTCGTTTGGCAACGATCATACAATTCACTTCTTCCTGGACGAGTATTTTTAAATTGCAACGACGATAATAATGAATAATGTTCTAGAAATAATAAGGATTCGAGCAAGAAAAAATATTAAAAGATGTTAGAGATGTTATTTTGCATTTAGGAATTCGTTTAGGAACGATCATACAATTCACTTCTTCCTGGACGAGTATTTTTAAAATGCGACGACGATAATAATGAATAATGTTCTAGGAATAATAAGGATTCGAGCAGGAAAAGATATTAAAAGATATCATAGATGTTACTTTGCATATAGGAACTCGTTTAGGAACGATCACACAATTTACTTCTTCCTGGACGACCATTTTTAAAATGCGACGACGATAATAATGAATAATGTTCTAGGAATAATAAGGATTCGAGCAAGAAAAAATATTAAAAGATGTTATAGATGTTATTTTGCATTTAGGAATTCGTTTAGAAACGATCATACAATTCACTTCTTCCTGGACGAGTATTTTTACAATGCGACGACGATAATAATAAATAATGTTCTAGGAATAAGAAGGATTCGAACAGGAAAAAATATTGAACGATGTTTTAGATTAGGCATGGGCATGGGTTCTCCCACCAACCTCTCTTTCATGCGCGAGTGGTAACGGCAGATGCTGGTGGGGGACAGTGGGTGCTATGGTGGGGACGGCTTTGTCTCAATTGAGACAAAAATGCCCATACCTGTTTTAGATGTTACTTTGCATTTAGGAATTCGTTTAGGAACAATCATACAATTTAAAATAATGAATAATGTTCTAGGAATAATAAGGATTCGAACAGGAAAAAATATTGAAGAATTTTTTAGATGTTATTTTACATATAGGAACTCGTTTAGGAACGATCACACAATTCACTTCTTCCTGGACAAGTGCTGCAACAAAGATGCTTCCATTAGAAATTATTAAATCATCTACAATCTACTTCAGTCACGCACAATATTGTTATAAAGATTACAAGAAATCGAAATAAATTCAGTCTTGTAGTTTTTACAAAACAACTTATATCAGTCACATTTTGTGCTCCGTTAGTGTTAATAATATTCCGACAGATGAATTGTTATGTGTTTGAGAAATTTGTGGCCGAATAAAAATAATAACATTCTGGGGTCAATACTGTGTTTAACTTATTCTTTGTAATTTCAAGGGTTGGTAGGGTTTTGCATAACAGTTCCCATTTTTAACACATTCTTTGCGACATTGTGAACCACAGTCAGGATTAGAAATGGCGTAAGGAGGGGTTAATTCCGAGTATCGATTTCCACTTAAAATTTTTAATTTTCGCAGCTGCACGTTGCCAGCATTCCCGTTGCATTATCCACGATAGAAATGCGGAGGTTCGTCCATGGATCATTTAAAATCACCCCTTGGCTCGGTTGGCTCGCGATAGAACGATCAACGATTACCGTAACCCCTTGAAATTCCGTGCTCCCTTCCTAATTCCGATTCCAAGGGGGGCCGCAACGGTTCACGCTGACAGTCCCCCGCGAATTACAGACTTGTTCTGTATTATTTAGCCCGGAACAGGGTATCAGGGCGCAATATGTTGTTTGCAATTGAACGTGCTGCTGAAATCGGACGCGCCACGCGCCACCATATTGTCTCGTAACGGGAGACGCTCCTTTTCACCAAACAAAATTATTTTACTGTCATTCAGCAGCGAATAACGCCAAAATAGATCGAAGTGATTAGTAGGCAGCGGATTTTTACGCAAAATAACAATTTTATTTCCTGCATTGCAACAAACTGGAGTGAAGTAGAAATTTATTTTTCCATTTTTAACCTCTCGCACTACAACGAGTCAGACTCGAGGTGAAGAATCTTCTCAATATGTATGTAATTCATTTTCTTTAAACAGAAATTAAATTCTATTTAGTTGTTAATATAAAGTCATTGTGAGAATATTTACGCACATGATAGCTACAAAATTTTCATCTACTAGGAAATTATGGACGACAAAGAAGATTTAATTATTGTAACTGTAAAATCAATCGTGGCTCAAGGGGTTAATATGTTCAATCGGTTGGAAATAATGTAACACCATTTCTAAGTTGTTCTAATGTTTTTACTGTTTTAAATTACACTTACTCAGTAAATGTTATAAATGCATAAAATCCGCTGTCTAGTGATTGGTAATCAACAAATTCTAGTTTATACAAAATCACCGGGGGAATATTCTCTACAAGATGCAAAAGGTTACATCTTGATTGGTCCCAGTGTCGCCAGATCCACCCAAAACTGGGTGGATATTCATCTCCTCCTTTTCCCCTTCCACTATCCCATTCCACCACCATGAGCACACTCCAACGTCCCCCACTAAGACCGTAGACTGGTCACGTGACGTGCCGCGCAACGTGTTACATATTACTCTGGTCATCAGAGAGGTGGTAAACTGTATTCCCCTCGATTTAACCGATATGGCGACACTGATTGGTCCATCCATTCTAAAATAACTGATGGACAGATGTGAACAGCTTGTGACTAAGTTAATATTTATTCAGATTTTTAACGATATTAAAAATAGTCTTTTAATGCTTCATAGATCTAGTGTTAATGGAGGTTTATTTATGTATTTATTTGTTTCATTGCAGGTGAGTTTACTATGTCACTGCTGAGTGCCATGTTCTGGTAAGTTGGTGAGAGCAATAAATTATGTACTTATGAATTTTTAATTATTCTTTTTCCCAATGAAATTGGTTTACATTATATGTAAATTATATTATATTATAATATTATATTAAATTATATTATATATTACATTACATTATAATATGTAATATATAATATGTAATATATAATATTACATTACATTGTAATATGTGATATATAATATTACATTACATTGTAATATGTAATATATAATATTACATCACATTGTAATATGTAATATATAATATTACATCACATTGTAATATGTAATATATAATATTACATTACATTGTAATATGTAATATATAATATTACATCACATTGTAATACATAATATTACATCACATTGTAATACATAATATTACATCACATTGTAATATGTAATATATAATATTACATGACACTGTAATATGTAATATATAATATTACATTACATTGTAATATATAATATTACATTACATTGTAATATATAATATTACATTACATTGTAATATATAATATTACATTACATTACATTGTAATATATAATATTACATTACATTGTAATATGTAATATTACATTACATTACATTGTAATATATAATATTACATTACATTGTAATATATAATATTACATTACATTGTAATATGTAATATTACATTACATTGTAATATGTAATATATAATATTATAGTTTGTTATAATATGTAATATATAATATTATAGTTTGTTATAATATTAATAGTTTTGTTGTCAAAACAAACAACATAGGCAATTGAAAACATGAAGTATCATTTCTGGCGAATCATGACATTTAACATCTCTTGTTTACCATGACCACAACTAACCGTCCACACGAAGAAATTATTTAAAAAATATCAAATTATTTATCAAAACAAACTACTTCTACAGAAAATTCCATGTAAAAATAAAGATTAAATTACATGTTGATTACTATGGAATTCTGGAAGCCAATTGAAATTATTCGAGGAAGCATCCATCGATTCGAATTCATCAAAAAATTTATTTACACAATAGCAGTGTTAAATAAACGTATCCTTTAGTTTTCGAGAACGTTTACAACGATCGCGTAACTCACTTTACATATAAATGCTGAACAATGTTAAAAGTAGTTGATGTATAATTTTTAAAAAATTCATCAATACTTCAAACTTAATTTTTTATTAATAGAAACGCCGATGAACTCATCGAAAATTAATATCCCTTTGACAGAATAATTTCGCCTCGCCAAGCATCGATTGACAATGTACCCACTTTGCTGCCAACACGTCCATAACCGCCGTATGAAAAACAGAAAAAACTTTCTGTTCTAAAATAAGATTTTATTATTAAAATATTAATATTTAGAAATTATTCTTCGCCCGTCATAGGAGCTCAGTTAACGAATCAGAGTAATTTGTAATAATATCAATATCGAACCGTCAGCAATCTGTCTGGCCAAAGTATCGAAACGCCGGACCGAACCCGCATCCCAAATGACCGATCAGTGCGCACGAATCATCATTACTTATGCGAATTATCAAGTGCGCGGTATTAGCGAGAGAATCGTGGAATCGTGTGGGTACGTGTACGCGCACAGGGATTTCGCGGTGCGATGTCGATTCATAAATGATTAGAGGAACAACACCGCCCGTTTGAAGGAACTTTATAAATAATCGGTCGGAGTAATGTTAATAGTGCGGCTTTGTAACTGTTCCCGCGAACTATTTATGGGGCGGCAATGAACGCGTTACGAGCGTATATTTAGTCTGGTCTGTATTCATCTATTTTAGATGTAATTATAATTAACGAGCGGCGTGAATAGCTATAGTATTTCTGGTCCCGTGAAGAAACGTTTCCAACGGAATACGTGTGTGTATAGTCTATAGAACGAGGCGATCGATGAAACCGTAACTTTTCACGAGTCGCTAAAGACATTTAACGTAGAGACACTCTGAAGTTCAAGTGCATCGTTGTTGTGTGCATCGAGTGCAATATTTTCTATTGTCGGTGGTTTTATAAAATTGCGATGAAAAAAGAAATTGCGTAACGGAAGAACGGACAAGACAATCTTTTGATTTATTTATTTATTCATTTGTTTTAACCCCTTGCATTATAATAACGAGTCAGACTCGTGATAAAAATTTCGAACAACTAAATTACTAAACATGTAAATTATTAATTTCCTTCGAAGCGAAATATAATTTTATTTTGTTGCTGTCGATATATATAGCCATTGGGGAATATACAAGAATATAATAAATTTAGATTTTCCTTTTGTTCTAAGAAATGATGGACGACAATCAAGTTCTAATCCCTGTAACCGTAAAATAAATCATAGCGCAAGGGGTTAAGTACTGTTTATGTGAAGATTGCTGTTGATTGTTGATCTTTGTGCTGGTTTGATATTTGCGAACTGGTGAAATACAGAATGACGTCTACGCTAATCAGGATTAACACTTTTGTGTGTGAAATTATAGAAAACACTTTCATATGAGATGACTGAATTGCTTTCTTTATGTAAGCACACATTATGATTAAAGCCATAGAAAGTTTGGATAAATTGAATCTTCTCACTTTTATAAGTCGTTTCACTTTTATATGTTTTGTGGTTGGTAGGTTTAGTGTTAATAGCTAGACTGCGCATTTTATGTATTAATAACGAAAATGAATGGATGAAATGCCAAATTGTGAAAACATTTAAAGAATTTAAACATACTGCATTATTTCCTGCTTATTACAATTTTTGAGAAAGGAAATAAATTTCTATGTAGCTCCTGTAGCTGAAAATCAATGCAGACAATTTTGCATGAAAATTTCGCAGTCTATTAATGGTAATTCTATTTTATTTTGACCCAGAAAGATTTTCTAGTAGACAGAAGAATTCCGTTTTATTTATTCTACTTTTTATAAAACTTAGAAAAGTTCCAGTGCAAATCTCTGCTAGAACAATTCCAAACGCCATACTCATGCAAACCACATTGATCCCTCCCGGAACAATTCCTCTGAACTTCCCTAAAAATTTCCAAATCCAAAAACCGAGTCGTTCGCATCCGTGTTCGTATTAGCAAACATATCGCAAAACTCGGTTATCAAGCATCGCAGTTTCCAGCGCCGGTGAAAATGATTCAACATTTATCGGTTGGCTCGCTCACGGACCGCCCGGCAATTTCTTTGAGCAAAAAAGGAAATCGAATCACTAATTTACCATGAAACGTTCAAAATAAAATCCGCCGGTAACCGGGTTTCGGGTATCGAATAATTCAACGGGGAACAAGTTCTGCCACCCCCTCCACCAGCGCGTTCCCGCCTCTCCATCCAATTTCCTCGACGCCGGCGTTCAATTTTAAATACCATTTAAGCCGTCCTACCTGGCCGAAAATCGAAGTCCTCCGCAGCAACAAACAGCGCAACACGAGATGGCCAAACTGCTCGTCGCTGGATGTTTTCTCCGTTCGCCGCATCAAATCAATTTCGTCCTTCTCGTTTTCCCTCGAACGTTGTACTGCGGAAAAGAGACAGACAAAGAGAGAGAGAGAGAAGAAGAAGAAGAAGAAGAAGAAGAGAGCGGCCCGCGGGTCGTTCCATTCTTCGCGGCGAAGTGAAAAGTAATCGACAAGTACCGATAAAAGTTGTAACACCGTTCCGACCATCGAGGCGGCAGTAACGTCGCGCGGAAACCGTCGAAGACGGAGTTGCTAGACGCGGATCGATGGATCACTGGGTTCGAATTGGCGAGCCCGCTGGAACGACACCCGAGGGAATCAACGGGAAGAAAAAAGAGAGGAGCAGGACCAGCCCAAGGAGAAGAAAAGAAGAGAGAGAGAGAGAGAGAGTAATATCGGGCCAGGATTATTATGGTACGCCAGTCCCTCACAATGGTTATTGTACCAGGATAGGAGGGGCATGAATATTTTGTTGGGTTCCGCGCGGTGCTGTAATCTTTGCCTGGCGAAAACCTGCAGGATGAGAGCAAAAAAAATGGAGAGACAGGATAAAGGGACATCGGAGGGAGGAGGATTCGTCAGCGAGAGACTTCTTTATTATACGCCGCGCGTGAACCACCCTCCGAAAACGCATGCATCTTCGGATCGCACGCGCATTTTTTTTATCCCTCTTCTCCCTCCTTTTCCTGGTCATGTGAGTGTCCTCTAGATGGCTCTCTCTCTCTCTCTCTCTCTCTCTCTCTCTGTGTGTGCTTATCTGTCGGGGTTCGTAAATTTTTCGAATGCTAATGCGGAGATCACGGAAACGACCGACTTTATTTGCGCGCACCGATTCCGACGACCGGACGCTTCGCGTCTGGGGAACTGACTTCGGAAGCGGATTCGTTGCCTCTCGGTGGTTAGGGTCTTGGGTTAGGGTTGGAGACACGAATTTTAGATGGGATTAGTGTGTACGAATCTTGTGATGGGTTTGAGATAGAGGTTTTGGGTTCGGTGAAGTTAATCGTGTTGGGCGGGGATTTTTATCGAGTTTTTGCAGCTGCAATTTGATCGTGGATTGTATTCGGTTGTCGCGCGTGATCCATCCGATTTTTAACGGTAGTGTTAGACAAACGCAGCCTTTTTTGTCTAAATATATTTATTCACCTAAGTAGGCACCATTGTAATGAACGTATTCTGTGATTTTTATCTAGTTTTTGAAGCTGTATTTTGATAGTGCATTTTATTCGGTTGTCGCTTGTGATTCGTCCGATTTTAAACATTATTGTTAAACAAACGCACCCTTTTTTCTGAATAAGTTTATTCATCTATGTAGGCACCATTGTAATCAACGTATTCTGTGATTTTTATCGAGTTTTTGCTGCTGCAATTTGATCGTGGATTGTATTCGGTTGTCGCGCGTGATCCATCCGATTTTTAACGGTAGTGTTAGACAAACGCAGCCTTTTTTGTCTAAATATATTTATTCACCTAAGTAGGCACCATTGTAATGAACGTATTCTGTGATTTTTATCTAGTTTTTGAAGCTGTATTTTGATAGTGCATTTTATTCGGTTGTCGCTTGTGATTCGTCCGATTTTAAACATTATTGTTAAACAAACGCACCCTTTTTTCTGAATAAGTTTATTCATCTATGTAGGCACCATTGTAATCAACGTATTCTGTGATTTTTATTTAGTTTTTGAAGCTGTATTTTGATAGTGGATTTTATTCGGTTGTCGCTTGTGATTCGTCCGATTTTGAACATTAGTGTTAAACAAACGCACCCTTTTTTCTGAATAAATTTATTCATCTATGTAGGCACCATTGTAATCAACGTATTCTGTGATTTTTATTTAGTTTTTGAAGCTGTATTTTGATAGTGGATTTTATTCGGTTGTCGCTTGTGATTCGTCCGATTTTGAACATTAGTGTTAAACAAACGCACCCTTTTTTGTCTAAATATATTTGTTCTGTATTCTGTAAACGTATCTGTAAATAAATTTCAAGTTTATTTACCATCTTGCGGTAGAAATTAATTTTTTTTTATTATTTACGTGCTCCATTTTCAAGATTGTCATCTCGATTTTGTAACATTTTTTTCCGTCAGCGAATAGTATATTGATTAATCAACACATTTTGATCACTATCATCAGTATGTTGTTTTTCCAGAGATACAACATCGAAGTATAGTATTAGAATAACAAATCTAAAAAATATGCTACATCAGGAAAATTCGTGCGCTCAAATACTAGCATTCCTGAAGGATATTGGACTTTGTCATCTAATTTGAAACAAATACACTGCGGTCACTAATAACCTGAGAAGGGGCATGTGACCTAAAAAATTCAATAAAAAAGTAAAAAAAAAGTATGAGTGAAACGAGCGTATTGATTAAGGTTTAAATAAAATGCATTTAAAAGTGATATTGGTCATCTAAATAGAAATAGGAGATGAGACCTTAAACATCAACTTTGTACCTTAAAAGAATGTATAGTGAACCAGTAGACTGTAAAATAGATATTTCCGCAAAGAAACAAGCTTTTTTACAAAATCTCGCGAAATCACCCTTTTCAAGGAACTCAAGCATTTTTGTGACACTATATCGCAATAAAAATTGAAAAGTCACTTTTAGTTCTCCTTAAATCTAGCATTTATAACATCGCGACTATTTTTAATATCCACAGTTAATAATTATCTTCTAGTTTGTTTCCTCCATCGGTGAAAAAACTCCGTCGACGGAATTTCCCGTGTCTTGTCTACGGCAATGTCACTCGACGTTGTAAAAATAGGTCTCGTTAGCGGCTGCGATAATTAATAACCGACGCGGGGTTGGCCTAATCAAAAAAGCCGGTGACGGTACGTGGTCCGTCAGCTCTGGGAAGCTGTCGGAAAAGAGGAGAAAATTAGACTGCTTTTATTACTCGGCCCTCGCGTTCGACAAATACGGATGCGGAGATAAAAATGGTAGTGGTTCAACCGGACCGGAAACCTGTTTCATTCGTATTCATCCGGTGAAGAGAGCACGAGAGAGAGAGAGAGAGAGAGAGAGATTGAAAGAGTGAGGGTTGAGGTGTGGGGATTGACAGAGAGAGAGCGAGAGAGAGATAGAGAGCGAGAGAGAGAGAGAGAGAGAGAGAGAGAGAGAGAGAGAGAGAGAGAGAGAGAGAGAGAGAGAGAGAGAGAGAGAGAGAGAGAGAGAGAGATGAAGAATGGCTCGGTGTTGGCGCGATGTAGCTCGCGGAATTTCTTCCATCGCGACAGTCACATTCAATCAACGCTCTGCTCGCCACCCACGCGCGTTTGTGATCCAGCGGACTCGTATGGAAATATACTCGCTCGTAGTTTTTTGCGCGGCTGCCGCGTCCTAAGGGACAACGAAATCGCCGTCCCCTTTCGAATGTTTAGTGAAATATTTTATGCGGTATAGGATCGCCGAGAGTTACGCGTTTTCGACGCGAGCGGAGAAAGGACCAGCACCGAGAGGCGACCGTGGTCGCAAAACCGTCGCACGGTTCCCGATTCTTCTGAAAAATCCCACGAACATCAATGGTCCTTCAAATTTTACGAACAAGCCAAATTTATTAACAAAATCGTATGAATAATATTAAATGTACAAGTACTAACTATACAACATCAAATATACATTATAATATACAATATACAACATCAAATATACAATATAATATACAATATACAATATAATATACAATATACAATATAATATACAATATACAATATAATATACAATATACAATATAATATACAATATACAATATAATATACAATATACAATATAATATACAATATAATATACAATATACAATATAATATACAATATACAACATCAAATATACAATATAATATACAATATACAACATCAAATATACAATATAATATACAATATACAACATCAAATATACAATATAATATACAATATACAACATCAAATATACAATATAATATACAATATACAACATCAAATATACAATATAATATACAATCTACAGTATAATATACAATATACAACATCAAATATACAATATAATATACAATGTACAATATAATATACAATATAATATACAATATACAATATAATATACAATATAATATACAATATACAATATAATATACAATATACAATATAATATACAATATACAATATAATATACAATATAATATACAATATACAATATAATATACAATATACAATATAATATACAATATACAATATAATATACAATATATAATATACAATATAATATACAATATACAACATGAAATATTATTCCGAATTTCATTACAAGACTTTGCGGATTTCCACTACGTATACAGTGAGTATATACAAATTATTCGTACACTTTTTAAAGACGAATAACTTTTTTAAAATTGGATCATAGAACATGAGTTTTGTTGTGATGTCAGATGAATTAGTTTGCTTGGTAATGTGTCAATAATATTTTTCTAAATTGTTATTGGTTGGAATAGCGAAGAAAAAAGTGGTGGTCACAATTTTTGCAATTTGTGCAACTTATCATACCTATAGCTCTTTTATGTGTGAACCGATTTCGATGAAACTTTATGCATGTACGTAACACATACTTAGATCTACAAAACCTATGTTATAAATTCTTATTACCGGCACAGATGAAAACGTAAACAATTGTGACCTTTACTTTTTTCTTCGCAATTCCTAGCAACAGCAATTTTAAACAAAACCAATTCTTCTAATGTTTAAAAAGAATCCGAACCGTTTGGACCAATTTTTAAAAAATTATTCCCTTGTAAAGGGCGCACCAATACTTTTGTTCGGCACTGTAATTCGTTGAATGTTAGTCTGTAAATAAAAGAAGAGAAATATCGAATACGATCGAATATATGTTAGGACCCAACACAAACATAATTAGTACATATTTAAACGCAATTCTTTTTAAAAACAAAGGCTCGTACGGAAAAATTTCATCGAATATTTTCCTCTTATTTTGTCGCAAGGGATCGCTTCCGCTTGACACGTTGCGTAACAGCGTCACGGTATAGATTGCCGATTTACAATGCGTCTGGCGAAAAATGACACGAAATTGGGAATTGGTCGATCGTAGATCGGATATCGAGCTGTATCAAGGTGCATTATTGGCAAGGGAGTAGGGGCTACGTTGGGGAATAATAAAACGGATCCCGCGCCCGATAAGAAAGGAGACGATATCGCGCTCGCGACTCCAAGCCGGCTAATAATGCAGACATCGCTATCCTCGGGGCGCTTTGCGCCGTTAAAGCGTTTAAATAACCGTGGAAATTCGCGAGCTGTCGGAATATTGCGTCGCGGGTTGCGAGCGTGTTATTGGAAACGGCGAGAATGAGCACCGGAACCTGAGAGGCCAGTTAGGTTGCCGACGACCAAAGGAAGTCGAGGGTAAACCAGCTATAACTGATACTGGGATTGACTTCGTTTGAGGTGTATCTTTTGTTGAGCCGTTCATAGTCTCGCGGCAATAATCACGTGGTAGAACAATAGCGACATCTATTATAAATTGATCTGTTTCCGCGGCTGATTTTGATGACCTTGAAATATGTTGTCAAGGTCATCATTCGGTACAACTTTTCCCTACACATGTTACCGCCGCTCGGTTTTAGTTTTCGAAATATTCGAAAAAAACTATTGCTAATACTATCAATAGTAGTATTAATAAAATATTATCTAATAATATTAAATAATAGTATTCTGCTTCTTACAAATGTTATGTTGACGGCCGGCCCTCAAAGCCCCCACCACGACCTAAACACAACTCATTTTATTCACATGATTTTTCCATTACTAGATCAAATTCTGGGTGACAGCTAAAATGCAAAGATTATGCGAATAGAATGAGTTGAGGTTAGGTCGCGGAGGGGGCAGAGCGGGCCGGCCCACAGTGGGTTGAAACGCGAAAAACGCGAACAAAAATAATTTCTGAAGCTACTTCTAAGATTAAATTAATAAAAATGGTACAGTTCTATAGATTTTGAGGTGCTGAATTCAACTTAATAATCAGATTTTGTTTAATTCCAAACCCATAAAAGTTATATAAGGTTTTTTCAAAACGGTTTTCTCGAATATCTGTCGTATTTACACTCCTATCAGAAAACTTCAGAGAAAAAAGTGACACTATTGCAGGGGGAAAATATAATGGTAAAGAAAAATTTTTTATGTCGTGTTTTTTAATGAAATTTCAAGGTCACCGATGTTTTTTGGAATAGAATAGTATATTTTTTTTTACGATAGCATGATAGATAATAAAAAACTGAATTTAGTCGATACCACCTTTTTGACCTTGAAATGACCTTGAGCAAGAATAATCATGTTGGAGCGGATAAAATGTGGAAGTTTAAAACTTACGTGTTTCAGCAAAGATTACGCGTTGTTTACGGCGGGTTGACCTTTACATATCATAATAAATGTTCGAAATGTGGACCATCCTCATTTATGCAATATTGCAATCTTGCATTAAATGATCTGTAGGCATTGTCGATTTCCTGAGACGTAATTGAAGCACGTGCTGCAGTAATTATTACGATTTTTAGAACTTACACTGCCGGTATCTTTAAATTGTTTTACCACAACGGAAAATGCATGTAACCAAGGACAAATACGATTCACAAATTTTTCACGATACAAATGTACTGCTTGCCTCAAAGATTGGTGGCTTTCGCCATAAGTGAAAACCATATCGATTCGTTCCTGTACAGTATAACGCATTGTTATCACCTTCACGTTTCGAATTCGAATAATGCAGAAGGAACAACGTACTTATTCTAACCGATTAACCTTTTGTTAGCGATCTCAATGATACATACTCTAACATAAACATACGCTGTTTACAATGAAAAATATTTCAAACATTTATTGTGGTTTGTAAAGGTCAATCCGACGTAAACAACGCGCAATCTTTGCTGAAACACGTAAATTTTAAACTTCCACATTTTATCCGCTCCAACATGATTATTCTTGCTCAAGGTCATTTCAAGGTCAAAAAGGTGGTATCCACTAAATTCAGTTTTTTATTGTCTATCATGCTATCGTAAAAAAAATATACTATTCTATTCCAAAAAACATCGGTGACCTTGAAATTTCATTAAAAAACACGACATAAAAAATTTGTTTCTTTACCATTATATTTTCCCCCTGCAATAGTGTCTTTGTGACTTTGTCCTCTAAAGTGTTCTGATAGGACTGTAAATACGACAGATATTTAGGTGTTCCCATTTATGTGGGACACCCTGTATAGGGGCAAGGTAAAAGTTTGTATCCAGCAAAGGTGTCGCGTGTCAGTAGAATTTTGGTGGTAGAACAACCGAGATTGCGGTATTTCGAAACTAGACTGAGCACGATCGAGAACTCCAAGTGCCCGGATTTGAAAAAAGGGTGTTAGATTCCTCGAGTAGTCGGGAACACGAGACAATGGGTGAAATTTCTTCTCGAGGGGTAGAATTTTCTCTCGACCCGCGTTTTCCGGGGTTAAACAAACGAGACTCGACGTAATGCCCCCGCGGAAGAATTCCATCCTGAGATTGAAAATAGAATGTCAGACCCTTCTCGGTGTTTCTCTCCGGTGCGGTAACTTTTGTTCCTTTAAAAACAGTTCACCAGTGTTTAACGCTTTTCACTCTGTCTTTTCAGGACGCGTTATCTACCGTTAATCGCGTTTAACTCGAGTTCCTCGGTATCTTTCCTGGGAAACTTCGTTTCGCGACAATCAAGGCGGACACTGGAGAATTTCGAAAAATATATTGTTCGGAAAAGCTGGTTTATCGTGTTCGTTTGATTCGATATAAAACATGTATATCCAATAAAATATAACGGACTATAAATTGTGATAGACGATCAACTGGTGTTATTTTATATTCCATGTACGTGTTGCGCATCTTTATGTATTTATGGAAAGTGTAAATTTATGAATTACAAAAAAGCACTTATATTAAGCTGTTTAATATTGTTAGGGAACACAAGCACATAGAAACAACGCGAGCATCTGTTCGTTAACGTTTTATTACTTACTAAGTTTTCTATTGATATTGTCTGTTAGAGTTAGTTTCAGAATGTTCTTATACAATAACCACAATTACAGGACGCAAAAATGTGTCAAACAAAAGTTGTGCATTTTCTACGTAGAATTTGATTCCGAAATAAAAAATATGGGTTTTTATAAAAAAAAGACGAAATGACCTTGAAATAACCTTGAAAACGCCCACGCATTAGAAAACTAGTCACATGTCTTCGAGATTATTTACAATCTCAACTTAAATGGGACACCCTGTATAAATTGATTCAAAATTAATGTCAAGAATTTTTAAGAAAAAGATCCGCATCATCCTGGAATGTGTCATACTGATTGCTCAGTGTGAAACGCGCTGAACGCTGAAGAGCGTCGGTTCGAAGTTTTCTTCAGACCCATAGAAGCGAACAGAGTTCCGTTTTATCATTTCCATAGAATTTTGGCAAAGCCGGCTCCGAGCAGTTAGATGGAAGTCCACTTGCAATTAATTTTTTAACAAGGCAGACCGCGAATTGTGTATGGCGTTAACGTTAATTGGAACGCTATTCGCAAGTTGTCGAGTGCCGGGAAGTCGGGACGTATTGTTTTCTTCTGGTGCGTGTTGCGCTGCCTTTCGTGGCGTCATTAGTCACACGTATCGCACAGTTACGCGATAGGTTCGTTTCATTTGCAAGCTTGTTCATTAATCCACGGTTGTTTCGTGGAACGCATGGAAATTGATGTCCATTTTAACTTTTCTCCGAGTCCATTGTCTTCTGGAGTCCACGCAGTGCTTAGCGTGCACCACGGTGCTCTCATAAATTCATGTTTGTTTCGTCTTACCATTCTGCAGTTAAAATGAATTGTTTCAAACAATTTAATAAATCCGTAGCAATGAGAAAATTAAAGAAATGTTAAAATATGGTCGTACAGAAAATTGTCTGATTTAAATCGTATGTGATGTCGTTCAATGTGGTGTCAAAGGCATTTGTTGCTTAAATTTATCTTGATATTGATGTTTTAAATAATATGTTACTCTGGAGAACAGAGAAGAGCATCAAATAGTGCGTTTTGAGATGAGTTCGATTACCTATGGCTCAAGGTCATTCAAGGTCATTCAAGGCCAAACTTGCAGGTAAATGCAGAAAAGGTGTGTGCGTTTTATCATTCAGGATCATTCAAGGTCATTCAAGGTCGAACTTGCATTTAAATGCAGAAAAGGTGTGTGCGTTTTATCATTCAAGGTCATTCAAGGTCAAACTTGTAGGGAAATGCAGAAAAGGTGTGTGCGTTTTATCATTCAAGATCATTCAAGGTCAAACTTTCAGGGAAATGCAGAAAAAGTGTGCTCGTTTTGTAGAATAATGCTTTTCCGGTGGGCACTCCAAGGTCAAATGATGGTCAACTTTCTTTTTCTAAATGTAACGATATGTTTTCGTATCCACAATCAAATAGTGCCTTTTAAGGTGAGTTCAACTACCTACGAGTCAAGGTCATTCAAGGTCATACTTGCAGGTAAATGTAGAAAAGGTGTGTGCGCTTTATCACTCAAGGTCATTCAAGGTCAAACTTGCAGGGAAATGCAGAAAAGGTGTGTGCGTTTTATCATTCAAGGTCATTCAAGATCAAACTTGCAGGGAAATGCAGAAAAGGTGTGTGCGTTTTATCATTCAAGGTCATTCAAGGTCATTCAATGTCAAACTTGCAGGGAAATGCAGAAAAGGTATGTTAGTTTTATCGTTTAAATACAATACAAACATGATAACTACGGTCACGCGAGGAATAATTTCTATTGAGTTTATCGTTCTTCAAGGGTTATTGTAGGTATATTGACTTCCTTGCAACTGATTATTTAAGTATATTTTCCTCTGTCTGGAAGCTAGTAAAGGGTAAAACACAACAAAAATTCATTACACGCATTTATTTGCAACATAAATATGAATGTTACGTTCATACGAAGAATAATTGCAATCGAATCGTTCACGAAGGATTGAAGCAAGCGCCCAGCGCGTTTATTATACGAGACAGGCTCGCAGCCGATTCCTCGACTAATTTTGTTTCCTCCTGGGACCAGGAAACGGTGGAAAAGAGTACAAAGCCCATGCACTTATTTAACCGAGGAGAGAGAGAAAGAGAGAGAGAGGGAAAGAGAGAGAATAGATTCCTCGATTGTCGCAACTGTTGGAAAAACAGGCGGCAAGAAGGAGGACAGGGGAACATCGGTTGTCTTGCGAGACACGAAAGAATTACGGAGCGAAACGGTCAGTATTAATGGACGCGGTTGCAAATGAAACGAACCTATCGCAAGACTCGTGCGGCCCACGGTGATAAATGAGGTTCGAGCGGTACCGGGGTTCGTGCGTTCGCGGACAGGGAAAAGAAGGCGACGCGGAGCATCGCGACGCCATGCCACCGCCATGCCAGAGCACTGCAAACACGCAGGAACTGTCCTCGTCGGGCGAAGAACGACGTCGCCGTTGTCGGTACCCTGTTTAACGAAAGTGGTAATGGAAAGGGAAGACACCGGTGACTTGTCGGCAGACATAATGGCTCGATGTTTCTCTCCTCGAACGTGGAATTACACGGAACCTGCGAGTACGTACTCGACACGACTTAAAACATTCTACTCGATGTACCAGCGTGACCATTTCTTCACCCCTTCTGCTGCAATCTTGTTCATCTTTCAAAATAAAATTTTTTTTGGTTCGAATGTTTGAAGTCGGAAGTCCGGAACGCTTGCTCTCTTCTATAAAGTGATCCGAGTAGGCGTGGCTTAAATACTCCTGTTGGTTTTCACCACACGAAACGCCTTAAGTAGGTGTGGCCTAGGGGCTCGCAATTTTAAAGAGGAAAATCCAATACCCCACAGTCTCTACCCATGATTAGAGATTCTTGATCCAAGGGGGAACAAAGCTGCGAATCACGCATCAAAAATATACTTCTGAAAACCAGAGTGCATGCTCTCTCCTCCTTAAAGGGCTTCAAGTAGGCGTGGCTTAACTGTTCTTGGTGTACATGGAACCTGTCTTCGAGCCAGATTAGTGCTCTAGAGCAGCTCATACTCAAGCCTAGCATGGGCTAACTATATTTATCAACATTTAGCTTAGATTATCACAAATTTGGCTTCCGCTGCAAAGAATGCCTAATGTAGGCGTGGCCTCGTGGATCTAATTTTTAAATAGGCAAATTCAATAACACACAGTCGCCTAGAACTGGAACAGGGATGAAAATCATGAGTATAAATTTATTTCTCAATATGAGAACCCATGATCGTTTTATAACGTGCTACAAGTGGGCGTGGCTAAATGATCTTGATTTTTAAGGATCCAGTGCTCTATAGAGCAGATCCTACACAAGGCTAGCCTGGACTGAGTATGTATATCCCAACAGTCTAGCTCAGAAGACCACAATGTTAGCTTTGAACATGCATAACGCCTTAAGTGGGCGTGGCCTTGTGGCTCCCAATTTTAAAGAGGCCAAATCAGTGCCCCATTGTCTCCACCCATTATTGCAGTCTCTAGATCCATGTAAGAAAGAATGAACAGAATTGAAAATCGTAATTCAAAAATTTACTTCCGATAACCAGAATGCTCGCTCTTCTCCGTAAACTGCTTCAAGTCTTAGGCGTGGCTTGACTGCTCTTGATTTCTATAAAGCAAAACAATTCTGTAAAGGACAATTTATAGTAGTATATATATATATATAGTAGTATAATATCTAGCTTGCTATACGTCCCAAGAATCTAGCTCAGAAGACCATGAGCTAACCTTTTCTGTGCCAAATGCCTTGAGTAGGCGTGGCCTACTCCGTAGGCGTGGCATTGCTCTCGACTTTGAAAGGTGCTCTATAGGACAATTTGTACTTAAATCTAGTCCAGATTACTTTTTATTTTTGAGTACTTTTGAGCTTTTGATTTTTGTCAAGCCAAAACAATTCTGTATAGGACAATTTATAGTAGTATATGTATAGTAGTATAATATCTAGCTTGCTATACGTCCCAAGAATCTAGCTCAGAAGACCATGAGCTAACCTTCTCTGTGTCAAATGCCTTGAGTAGGCGTGGTCTACTCCGTAGGCGTGGCATTGCTTTCGACTTTGAAAGGTGCTCTATAGGACAATTTGTACTTAAATCTAGTCCAGGATTACTTTTGATTTTTGAGTACTTTTGAGCTTTTGATTTCTGTCAAGCCAAAACAATTCTGTATAGGACAATTTATAGTAGTATAATATCTAGCTTGCTATACGTCCCAAGAATCTAGCTCAGAAGACCAAGAGCTAACCTTCTCTGTGTCAAATGCCTTGAGTAGGCGTGGCCTACTCCGTAGGCGTGGCATTGCTCTCGACTTTGAAAGGTGCTCTATAGGACAATTTGTACTTAAATCTAGTCCAGATTACTTTTTATTTTTGAGTACTTTTGAGCTCTTGATTTCTATCAAGCCAAAACAATTCTGCATAGGACAATTTATAGTAGTATATGTATAGTAGTATAATATCTAACTGGCTATACGTCCCAAGAATCTAGTTCAGAAGACCATGAGCTAACCTCTTCTGTGTCAAATGCCTTGAGTAGGCGTGGCCTACTTCGTAGGCGTGGCATTGCTCTCGACTTTGAAAGGTGCTCTATAGGACAATTTGTACTCAAATCTAGTCCAGATTACTTTATTCTTGTATTAAACCCAAATGAATTAAATGCAATTTTATATTTTTTATAATTGTAAGTTAAATATTTAAAGTGAATTGGTGCAGACCAATTAGTAGCTCAGCTTTCAAAACGTGTAGCAATTTACGACCAATTGAGCTTCATAGGAACCTGTAGGTAAAAAAATCTTAGACGTCCAATGCTTGCGATTATAGACGCAAATGGCGGCTACAGACGTCCGTTAATTTTTAGGAAAATTTGTTAGGAAAAATAAAAATTTACTTCTGTAAGTTCATCGACCTCCCCAAGAATCAAATAATTAACAAAAATAAAAAAGTTGCTTTCATCGTCCATCACCAATTTCAGAATAAGCGTCAACATGTTAAAACACGTTCACAGCACGAAGTTATCAGCTCATTAATGAAAATTAATGAAATCCGATGCAAAAGGGCGATTCATACCGTGCGTATGAATATTTTATTAGTTTATGGTAGCCGATGAACGTTGTCAAGCGCGTTTATGATTTAGATCGTCGTGATAATGGTTTCCAGCGCACAGTACATATATAGGTGCGGGTATCGAATGGACAGAGCGAGCATGGGAGACATGGCGTCTGGTTGAGTCAGGTCGGTACGGAGGACTGCGTAGAATTCGTTTGCGTTTTAATGAACATGCGAATGATCGCGGTTCTTCCGCTGTTCAACGCAGACCAACTTCCGTGTCCACCTGTTTTCCGCGCGCGTCATTCACACGGAATTGTAAAGCGGGACGGGGGAAGAAACTCGTTTCCATTTTGGTCAACTACGCCGGGCTGTTCGAGTTCGGTTTGTTATTCGACGATGCCGACGGGTAACGACGACGTTGCTTGTATATTTTCCGTTTAATTCTAATTACTGCCCACGGGAATTGCCGTGTCTTCCTATCCTGATAAGTGCTTTCTCTCGCACGCGATTAGTATCCATCGAGATCTAGCGTAAATGAAAATGTTGTTCACTGTCCGCTAAAAGAAATTCTAGATCTGTTGTCACGATTTTATCTGAGAGATTAGGGTGGTTATACTATGGATGAAAGTAGGTGAAACTTAAAAAGTTGATTTTTTCAGCTAATCCAGACCTCTGTGAAAATGGAAATTTCGTTCTTTCTTCGTTAAAAAAATTGTAGATTTGTGATTGGTGATAGTAGAACACTCAGTATGGAAATTTATAATGAAATTGATTGATTAATGTTCATGAATATTTTGGAAAATTGCTCTTCAAAAAACATAATTTAAAATATATATATACGATGTTTAAGCTCACCGTACATAGGTACAATTCCATTTATATAAACACTGAGAAATTTAAAACTCCTCTTCTGAAGGTCATTTGAAGGTGAACATATTACACACGATGGAACTTGTTTTTCTATTAGCTATAACATGATACCAATCAGATTATGTCATCTCATTTAAAAAATTAATAATGACCTTGAAATTTTGGCGATTATGACCTTGAGAAAAACTCTCTTCGATTACTATAATTGCCTCACTGAAGCAAACATTTTCTCGTGACACTAAAAGCAACGGTGATATTTTAGGTGAAAATCGTAGGTAACTCTCCCTGTAGATACGTCGTCCAATGTGAATGTGGTAAATATTATTTATTTCATCAATCATCTAACAATTGACTTCTATAATGACCTTTGGAAGCGTTACTCTTCGAGAAGCATAATTTAAAATATAAATACAATGTTTAAGCTCACCGTACATAGGTACAATTCCATTTATATAAACACTGAGAAATTTAAAACTCCTCTTCTGTAGGTCATTTGAAGGTGAACATATTACACACGATTGAACTTGTTTTTCTATTAGCTATAACATGATACCAATCAGATTATGTCATCTCATTTAAAAAATTAATAATGACCATGAAATTTTGGCGATTATGACCTTGAGAAAAACTCTCTTCGATTACTATAATTGCCTCACTGAAGCAAACATTTTCTCGTGACACTACAAGCAACGGAGATATGTTTGGTGAAAATCATAGGCGACTCTCCCTGTAGATATGTATAAAAAATTATTTATTTCATCAATCATCTAACAATCTCCCTTCAACCTTCGTGGACAAGCATTTCGTTCGCACCTTCCATCGGCAACCTGAGTCTTTTATGTCCACGACGAATCTTTTCAATGTCCTAAGCTTTCAAGCAATTTTTAAACATTCTGTAATACTTATCGAAGTCCTTATATTATTACATAATCGTTGCATGGTGAAATGTCTAAAGCATTAAACTCTTGCACACATTCTAACGAGTCAGACCCATACTAAAAATTTGAAACAAAGTCCAACAACAAATAGGAATATTATGCCTCTCTCTTTAGACGAAATAAAATTTCATTTTTTCACAATCAAGATTTAAACATTGAAGTAAATGTAACCATACACAGAAACATAAATATTCTATTCTCTTCTGTGACATTTTTGGGGATAAAGACGTCTATCACTGTAACCGTAAAATATATCGTACTTCAAGGGGTTAAGGGAAAAAATAAATATTGCGATAAAATAAATAAAGACTGAAATTTCACTCCGGACATAAACGAGACAAAAAGCTTGCAGAGAATTAATACACCTCTGAATCTATTTAATTTAAAAGTAAAAATGCATATAGATGCCTAAATGCAATTGCAATGGACACGGCGTAGAGTGAAGCGGACACATCAGTGTCGGAATTTTAATCGACGATATTTCTCCGAGTCGCAATTTCTCCTCCGCTTGTTCCCATGGCCGAGTGTCTAACATATCGCTGGATTTTTCTGGAGGATAAAAATTGATGGTCGTAATTTCCATGGACGTCGATGCATCCCCAAGGTCGTCCTTGGTACGCGCGCACAGGCGGTATGCAAACACACATACAGGGGTAGGAAATGACACGAGGCTGGCTGACTGTAACTCTTCGTTGACCTCATCCTTTCCTCCCCTCGCCCCTCATGGCCCGTTACCGATGCGTTCAAACCCCCCACCCCCGCCCCCTCCACCGCGTTTTCTGCCCGCCTAAACCCCCGAAGATCAATACACGCACACCGGGCTCCCGCTTCACATGACTTCGTATGGATTCTTCATTCACCGCCGCCTATTTTGTATTCCGGTTGCCTTTGCTGCGCTGTTTTCTTGGTCATTTATCGCGCGTTATAGTCCTCGCCATGAATATCTAATAGAATCCGAACACTCCCTCTCCCCTCTCTGTTCTATTCAACCCCCACCAACCAGCATCCAACCCCCGTTTCTTCCATTCCATTACTTTTGCATCGTTATTTCGAGACTGTTGCGAGCCGCCATTTTTCAGCGAATGACGAATTCTGTCGGTGTAGAAGTTTTCTATAGTTTTTTCTTGATCCCGAGGTTCGCCGTGTAGAAACTTTAATAAACTGATATAAATAAGCTGGTTTGTAGGTCAGCTTTCAAAACAACCACTGCGAGCAGACCTTGTTAACACGTTCGTGCACGGTGATGTGAAACTGCGGCTTTCTGTGAGGTTTACTTGCGAATTTCCGACATTTTTAACATATCCGAGCTGGCTATTCTTGTTTAAATTTTTTTAACTGGGTTTTATTTTCGACACTGCTTTGTGGGAGTGGTATAATGATTCGTTCCTCTTCAAAAATGAATTTCTGGTGTAATGTTAGGAGTGCATATATTAATTCGTGGTTTTCAGAATTTTTACGTGATTTTAAATCCGAATCCTTCATCCTGTAAAGAGATGATATAGTAATTTTTTATAATCTGATTTATAATTTATATCTAGTGGAGTTAAAAAAGTAATTATTTTGTTAAACTTAGGCAGTTTTGGTTTTACCGATTAAATTATTTTCATTTCATGAAAATTTTCAGTATTAAACGAATTATTTATTACATAGGTATTAAAATTTCCGAAAAGTTTTGAATTTGTCAGTAGTATTCTATAAATACTAGGTCTCCATTTCGCAGGTTTCTAGTAGACGCATAGCATTTAATGGTGAATAATTTTAGACTGTGCTGCAGAATTTTTAGACCTATTTAAAATTTTTATAGTTAGAGCTGGTTTTACAGACTGCCTGAAATTTTTATGTTGGAGATAGTGCTTTTATACTTTACCGCTCGAAATAAAGATTCTTTTAAATTTTGATGTGTTTCATCTCGATTTAGACATTATGTACCCCAGATTATCTTTGATACAGTTTGTCGTACAAATGGTTTTAGATTGTTCAAATTTTTCTGTACATACAATAGATTGTATGCTAGTTGCAACTTTTATTGCACGGAATCCTCGAATTTGATAGTAAAACTCGCGCGACATACTCACGATAGTATTTCTCGCGAGTGAAGACTGCGATGAGAGTCACTCTCAGCACTCTCAAGTTACTCTCGGCACTTTCAAGTCACTCTCAAACCTCTCTCAGAAGTCTCAGCATCCTCAGAACTCGCGGTACTCACAACGCTCTGAGCTCTCTCGGTGCTCTTAAATCACACCCAGCGGTTCCAAGTCACTCACAACAGTCTGGAGTCACTCCAAGTCACTCCCAGCACTCTCGGTACTGCCGGCACTCTCCGCACTTTCGGCACTCTCAATACTCTTAGCATTCCCAACATTTTAGACGCACTCAAATCACTCCCAGTAGTCTAAAACTTCTCTCAGAAGTCTCAGCATCCTCTGAAGTCGGGGTACTCTCAACAGTCTGAGCTCTCTCGGTGCTCTTACATCACTCCTAAGCCACCCTCAGCACTCTAGAATCACTCTAGAGTCACTCTCAAGTCACTATCAGCACTCTCGGTTCTCCCGGCACTTTCGGCACTTTCTGCACTCTTGGCACTCTCAGCACATTCGGTTCTCACAGAGCTCCCAGGACTCCCGGCGCTCTTAAATCACTCCCAGCAGTGCCAAGTCACTCTCAACATTCTAGAGTCACTCTGAAGTCACTTTCAGCACTCTCGGCACTCGCGGCACTTTCGCCACATTCGGCACTCTTGGCACTCTCACTACATTCTCAGCATCTTTTATGCTCTTAAATCACTTCCAGTACTCTCAAACCTCTGTCAGAAGTCTCAGCATCCTCTGAAGTCGGGGTACTCTCAACAGTCTCAGCTCTCTCGGTGCTCTTAAATCACTCCTAAGCCACCCTCAGCACTCTAGAATTACTCTAGAGTCACTCTCAAGTCACTATCAGCACTCTCGGTTCTCCCGGCACTTTCTGCACTCTTGGCACTCTCAGCACATTCGGTTCTCACAGAGCTCCCAGGACTCCCGGCGCTCTTAAATCACTCCCAGCAGTACCAAGTCACTCTCAACATTCTAGAGTCACTCTGAAGTCACTTTCAGCACTCTCGGCACTCTCGGCACTCGCGGCACTTTCGCCACATTCGGCACTCTTGGCACTCTCACTACATTCTCAGCATCTTTTATGCTCTTAAATCACTTCCAGTACTCTCAAACCTCTGTCAGAAGTCTCAGCATCCTCTGAAGTCGGGGTACTCTCAACAGTCTAAGCTCTCTCGGTGCTCTTAAATCACTCCTAAGCCACCCTCAGCACTCTAGAATCACTCTAGAGTCACTCTCAAGTCACTATCAGCACTCTCGGTTCTCCCGGCACTTTCGGCACTTTCTGCACTCTTGGCACTCTCAGCACATTCGGTTCTCACAGAGCTCCCAGGACTCCCGACGCTCTTAAATCACTCCCAGCAGTACCAAGTCACTCTCAAAATTCTAGAGTCACTCTGAAGTCACTTTCAGCACTCTCGGCACTCGCGGCACTTTCGCCACATTCGGCACTCTTGGCACTCTCACTACATTCTCAGCATCTTTTATGCTCTTAAATCACTTCCAGTACTCTCAAACCTCTGTCAGATGTCTCAGCATCCTCTGAAGTCGGGGTACTCTCAACAGTCTCAGCTCTCTCGGTGCTCTTAAATCACTCCTAAGCCACCCTCAGCACTCTAGATTTACTCTAGAGTCACTCTGAAGTCACTTTCAGCACTCTCGGCACTCTCAGCACTAACGGCACTTTCGCCACATTCGGCACTCTTGGCACTCTCACTACATTCTCAGCATCTTTTATGCTCTTAAGTCACTTCCAGTACTCTCAAACCTCTGTCAGAAGTCTCAGCATCCTCTGAAGTCGGGGTACTCTCAACAGTCTGAGCTCTATCGGTGCTCTTAAATCACTCCTAAGCCACCCTCAGCACTCTAGAATCACTCTAGAGTCACTCTCAAGTCATTATCAGCACTCTCGGTTCTCCCGGCACTTTCTGCACTTTTGGCACTCTCAGCACATTCGGTTCTCACAGAGCTCCCAGGACTCCCGACGCTCTTAAATCACTCCCAGCAGTACCAAGTCACTCTCAACATTCTAGAGTCACTCTGAAGTCACTTTCAGCACTCTCGGCACTCGCGGCACTCGGGGCACTTTCGCCACATTCGGCACTCTTGGCACTCTCACTACATTTTCAGCATCTTTTATGCTTTTAAGTCACTTCCAGTACTCTCAAACTTCTCTCAGAAGTCTCAGCATCCTCTGAAGTCGGGGTACTCTCAACAGATTCAGCTCTCTCGGTGCTCTTATATCACTCCTAAGCCACCCTCAGCACTCTAGAATCACTCTAGAGTCACTCTCAAGTCACTATCAGCACTCTCGGTTCTCCCGGCACTTTCGGCACTTTCTGCACTCTTGGCACTCTCAGCACATTCGGTTCTCACAGAGCTTCCAGGACTCCCGGCGCTCTTAAATCACTCCTAGCAGTACCAAGTCACTCTCAACATTCTAGAGTCACTCTGAAGTCTGCATTGCGAAGCTATTGAAAATTGATCCCCATGATTTTTCAACCATCACTTTTGATAGGTGGATATAAAAATATTTCGAATGGAAGATTGTCAGAATTCATTCGGTTTGACGATTTTTATGTTCAAGGTCACCTGAAGGTCATGTGACGGTTACCTCCTACGCTTGTCACCAGATGGACAGACAGACAATGCCTTTCCCCTTACTACCTGATCCGTCATCCATTCGTATACAGGGTGTCCCAGCTAACTTGACTACCTTGAATATCTCGCTTAGTGTTAGTGAGAGAAAAAAACGTTATACCACAATATTAACCTAACCGAAGGGGCAATATAATGATTCGGAAAGAACTCTTTTCAAGATCATTTTTTTCTAGGCATCAAGGTCATTAATTATTTTTTAATGGAGCTGTATATTTTTTTTATCGCGATGTAATAGTAGGGGTGAAGACATGACATATTATACAATGACCTTCGTGTGACCTTGGGTATGAAAAATCCAGAAAGCATTACAGGTATTATCAGTGATTAATTTACTACACTAATTGGTTTGATTCAACTACTTGTATTTCAATAAATGTTCGAAATGATGATCATTGTTTTCAATACATTGTTGTATACGGAAAATAAATAAAAAAAATAAAAAAAGAAGTGAATATTGAAAAATGCATTATACGTATATTTGATGAAAAGTCGTGAAGTTTAACACTAGATTTACGGTGCCCGTCAAAATGACGGATTCAAAAAATTTTAATTTACGTTTATTAAGAGTGTAAGGAGGCATTCGTGAGGAATTATTAAATAGATTTATTTTCTTGTGTACATATTACAATAAAAATCGCTAAAGATCTAAGTAAATACAATTTTATTATTTTTATAGAGCAATATAAAATAATCAATTTTAATGCTCCGTAAACCTAATGTTAAAGCTGATTCAATTATGTTGTATATAGGAAATTCTAATCGAAATTTTAAAAACGGTCATTTGACCGGTCGTGGTAGGAATAGTGTTACAGCCGCATAAACTGTGCAATAGGTCCTTTAAAAAAAAATCGTGCTCTAATTTAACAAAGGAAAAGTCAGTACAGGAATTCGACCGTGCCGTTAGAAATATATCGAACGTTTCCGTGGGGTTCACGACGGTAAATCGCGACAGTTCCGATTTGCCAGCGAAGTCTCTCTTTATGCGGTCGACTAAGGCAGCCGAATAAAATTGTGCGTCTGGTAACCAGGAACGTTCTCGCGCGCGAGAGATATCCGGAAAGACAGCAATATGCACGTCGGATGAAGTAAGGGGGTTGTAAAATTTCTGCTGCGCTCTGCAACTTCCGGCCCGCATTTGATGCCGGGGATGGGCTGTAGCCAGCACTTGTCGAATTCAGTGTTATGAGGTGGAAAACAGCTTTTAAAAATAGCCGAATAACGTGTTTCCGATGCGCATTTACGTACGTGCAGTAACTTCAATCCGATTATCCCCCTTCGCACATATTTCTTCGGGGCAGCAGCCCGGGCTTGGAGGAGGTGCCGGTATAAATTTTCTAATGCTATCTCCATAATTCTGTCTCTCCTTTCCCGGGTGTCGTGTCGCTGAGAGAGAAAATACGGCCGGCGTAACGTTGCTAACGTATCAGAAATAAAAACCGGATTGCCACGATTCCGTGAATCTTCCTTGAATATCCGGCTACGTCGTTATCCACCTCGTCAAATTTATACCGGATGCTTTGCTAATAATTCTACTTACTTCAATAGCCGCTCCTGCTTCCGCTGGAAATCTTTCATTTGCTCCGAGATTCGCGGAAAATTCTCTAAATTCTCACATTTTTATATGAAGAAGTATTAGGACGATTTATTTTTCCTGACACACATCCGGTTTCATTGGAATATTTCTGATACAAAAATAATTAGAAGCGTCCATGGAAAATGTTCAATTAAAATAATTTTGTACGATTCTTGGAACTGTATCGTACGTTAATCATCTTTTTAGATAAAAATTCGTTTCATTATTTTCTTGACGTTGGATCCCATATACTAGAAAATTTGATTAATACGTTACCAGAGGATTCTTATTGAAATTATAAATTTTATAATGTAGTACATTAAAATTGATTTGATAGAACTCAACGAGATGGAATTTAAAGAAAAATCGTATTAAAATTATATATCGAGTTACCATTTTAAAATTAGTTTTAGAAAATTTTCATTTTCTGTGGAAAAATCCTGCAGCGCAATCTGTACAGAAACATCCGGTTGAAATGGTTTATTGAACAGTTTTGCCGGTGTCCATCGGATTGGTAGCGATGTTTAAAGAGTTAAAAATTTGATAGAACTCATCGAGATGGAATTTAAAGAAAAATTTATATTTTAGTATACAATAATCACATATTCTAAAGAATAGAATTTATAGAAAGATCGTATTAAAATTATAAATCGAGTAACCATTTTAAAATTAGTTTTGGAAAATGTTCATTTTCTGTCGAAAAATCCTGCAGCGCAATTTGCGCTGCAACATCCGGTTGGAATGGTTTATTGAACAGTTTTGCCGGTGTCCATCGGATTGGCAGCGATGTTTAAACAGTTAAAAATATCGTCGCCGATGGAAAACCATTTTGTCTACTTGTACTGCTAAAAAGCTGTTTTATTCGACGCGAAAGATAAAAATTTGATTTGACCGGTGATGAAGTGGTTAGCGGGAACGAACTCGTCGAAAGTTATAGAGTGCCGTGCAAAAGCTACAAAATTTGAATGTGTCGATGCGTTCAAAGGACTTTTGATTGTATTGCTTTAAATTTACACAGTGACCCGCTTTGTGCCGTGCGGTGGGTGTTTATCGGATTAACGTATCAACGTTTTGAAAATTTCCATGGAACTGCCTAGCCTAGAATTGTGTACAGTGCATGTTTAACTGGATGCCTAATAATAACGCCATTGACAACTTTCGGGGGCGATATTTGCGATAATCGTCGCAGTTAAACGGCACGCTAATTACGGAACGAACCAGCTGCCAGTTTTGCAGCTCGCTGGGAATCGTGTTGTATGCACGGAGACCGAAACTGCTCTATGTTTTCATTCTGAATCAGCTTACAACGATATTTTTGTCATCGAGGAGCTGCTGCTCGAATTATAGGCGTTTCTCGACCTATTCTACTTCCCCAATAATTGCAAGTTTATAATCTGTAATCTTTACCGTGCTCCTAACTTGTTAACGTTGTTCTGCAATAATTCGCTTATATTTGATATATGATAATTTGTTGGAGTACGCATATATTTAGATGCACACGAATATACAGGGTGTCCCACATAAATGGGAACACCTAAATATCTGTCGTATTTACAGTCCTATCAAAAAACTTCAGAGGACAAAGTGACACTATTGCAGGGGGCAAATATAATGGTAAAGAAAAAAATTTTTTATGTCTTGTTTTTTAATGAAATTTTAAGGTCACCGATGTTTTTTGAAATGGAATAGTATATTTTTCTACGATAGCATGATAGAGAATAAAAAACTGAATTTAGTGGATACCACCTTTTTGACCTTGAAATGACCTTGAACAAGAATAATCATGTTGGAGCGGATAAAATGTGGAAGTTTGACACTAGATTGCCCAAGGAAGTCATTTTGACTGCTTTTTAATTTCAATTAGAAGAAGAGTCGATCACCAATGATGAAAATGAAAGTGCCATCAATATGCCCAGGAAAAGTAAATTTTTTTTCTTGTTAATATTTACTAATAACTTGTTATATAACTGTAAAAATTCTTTACACATTAGTTATTCTTTCACAGTGCAGTCATTTTGACTGCTTTTGGGCAATATAGGTGTATACTAAGTTTCAGTCTTTCTAGTGTTAAAACATACGTGTTTCAGCAAAGATTACTCGTAATTTGCCATTATATTTGCCCCCTGCAATAGTGTCACTTTGTCCTCTGAAGTTTTTTGATAGGACTGTAAATACGACAGATATTTAGGTGTTCCCATTTATGTGGGACACCCTGTATATAAGATATGTGATATACGTGGTTATGAGAATACGGAAGTACAATACAAAAAATATACAACGTCGCTTTACTATCTTAGTCGCTTGGTCTGGGGAGAGTGGGGCCTGAGCAGGTGCCCACACGGGTCTCAGCACGGCTACCTGCGCGCGCAGCCATCCTCGGACTACCGATCACGCGGTACATTCGAATACGCTCATACAGAGTGAAGACGTATACACAATATCTTACACAATTAAATGGAGAAAGGACATTGTTAGAGTCCTTCTTCGATTCCATTCTTTCTTTAAATCACAAAGAATTTTCACGGCACGTCTAAAAAGAATTTTGATCATAGATTTATAACTGGAAATGTCCATTAGAACATATCGAACCATAACGATATTAAAGCTGATTCTTATCATTTTTTAATCATATCTACTTCCATTTATTCTTAATTTTATTTCGTAGTGGTAATAAACAAATATACACTTTCATTCATGAAAACATCGATGACCTTGAAATCTCGGAAAAAGTGACCTTCAGAAAAATTTCTAGCGTGCTATAATGTTATCCTCTTCGAATCTAATTCTTTTGATAATTATACCTCTAATTTTCCTTCTAATAATTTTTTTCTAACAATCTTCTTACTAATCACAAGTTAAATATTTAAGTTGCTCAAGTTACATGGGAAATTCCGTGTATAAAGTCTGTTTCAGTTTTAAAACTCTAAACCAAAACACAAAATAACTACTAAAAATAAATTTTGGTATCACTGTCTCGAAGAAAGGCTATAGTAACTTTCATAGCCACCTGCAGGACAACTATAATAATAAATTATACTGTTTGTACCTTCGTCTCATGCTCTAGAGGTCTACCTATCATCACCAAGTATCTTCCAATCAATAATTTATGTTACAACGATCGCAAAAGTTCTTAGAACGGACCAGCTAGATAAAATTCTCTCACCAACGCGTCTAAAATGGAGGGAAGTCTTTCAGGGTGTGCGACCGGTCTCACAGTCCCTTTCTGCGGTCTCACAGGACAAGATAAGCCCTTTGAAGTGAATCGAGTCCCTTCGAATGGTAACTAAAGAACCGTTCACTGGCTCCTCGACTTAACTCGGGAACGTCAGAAAAGATTTAGATAAGAGAGCTGTAACAGTGGTGACGTACTGCCAAGACGAAAGAGGATTGGCAGTCGCGGATGACCGAGACGGTTTCCGGATTCGAGGTCAGAGGCGAACAGAAGGGACACGTGTAACCGAAGACAACCAAGAACCTGTCCCTAAGGGAAGCTCCTTCGATGCCTCGATGCGTACTGTCAATTTTCGGCTCGACTGCTCTATTTATATTGCACGAACGAGCATTCAGCCATCCCCTATACTAACTGTCACATGGTATCGATTATTAAGCTTTCTGAACCTGAATTTTTTAAATTATCTTCAAGGATATTTGGGATAGGTTACGGTTCGAGGTTGGTTCAAGATGCGCCAAGTTCTACAAGAAAAAATACATTTTGCGAGTGCATCGGTGCATTAATGAAAAAAATAAAATTATATAAAAATAAAGCTTTCCATGATGATTGATTATTGTCTCTAAAATTCTTTCCTAGCTGCGATCATTTTTTAAATATAAATTGTTCAAATCGCTTGGTTCATTTTATACACTAAAACTGGCTTCTAGGAAGAAACAATAATATTAGTTAATTGTCAGTTCTAAAAGACGATCGTGAATATCAGAAAAATAAATCTTTCCATGCTCTTCAAGAATGTCCTCTTCGATTTTCTTCCATCTTCAATCAATCCCTAGATAAAAAATTTTCCAAATCCCAGCTCACTCGCGGAATTACGGTAAAAGTCAGGAGACATCCGAATCTTAATGATTTAAAATCATTTTTTTCTTTTACGAAGATGATATTTCGGAAGCACAATATTTTTCCGAGACATCTTCATGAAATAAACCGCCCCTAGAAAACAATTTAATACAAAATAAATACCGTTCCGCGGGCAAACAAATTTAAATGAATGCATGATCTTTATATGCAACAGGAGGAACGAGTTCCGTGGCATCTGTCCGATGTTCGCGGAATAAAATCTGCATAGATTGCCATCGGGTGGCGTGCTCGCGCGCACGCTCTCGCTCCCGCGCACGATGCACGATAATCGAGAAGATTCGAAAAAGAGATTCGCGAACGTAGAGAAACATGGCTCCGGAGATGTCGGCTAGGCAATTTGGACACGTTTGCCATAACCGTGTGCCGGATGTGCCCGAACATATGGTATGCGCACGATTAAGTTGGGGTTCGGAGAACGTTCTTCGGACAGCGCAGCTTTCTGAAATGTTTGCTACCGTCTTATATTTCGGGCATTCCTATCGGCGCGACACTTGTGTCAATAATTGTCCTCGTGCTCTACACTCCCGTACAAAATGATGGCACATATGTGCTGTCTTTGATTTCTCCAAAAATTACACCCACCTCTTTCTTTTACACGTTTCTGAAATACAGTGTTGTCGCGAAGAGTGCTACCAAGATGTACACGATAAGCGCAGTAAACTTATCCCCCCTAATGCGGGCTATACCTCTCGAGGGGCCGAGAAATTGTAACGGGTCAGGTATATTGGCAAGCGAATACTACTGCAATGACAAAACTTTTATGTTTTATATTATTTTTTCATGAAACTTTTACTAACACATTCGTGATAGTTTTTCTGATTAAAATAATACCAAACACGATACAATTTGCATCATATTAATAATTCTGGTCTCCTTTTAAAACTTCAAACTTCTACTAACTAAATTATCATTAATTTTTTCCCCGAGACAATTTCGCACGACGTGACAGTTGGAGAATTGAATATATTTATGTAAAATTGTGAGGTGCAAAAAATTTTTATTTGAAAAATTTACGTTTTCTCTCGAGAATACTACCGATTGGAACGTTTCTAAAAACATTGAACACTTTCAATATTTTTTCGGATCTTCCGTCGATTTGAAGATTGAAGTCTTCCTTTTATAATGACATATAAAAACTTGATGTACGATTTTTTTAGTTGTATTGTTAAGGTTTAAATGAACAGTGCACAGCCAATTTTGCAGTGACATTAGGTCCCCATTTATCCGTCTATGCAACAGTGAAAAGGAAATCGTACATTAATTTTTATAGTGTTGTTGGAAAGGGGAAACTTGATTTTTCAATCACGAAAAAAAATTTTGAATGTTTTTAAAGAGGTTTCAATTTATAAGATTTTCTAGGGAAAATGGGTCTTCGGTTTCGTATCTACTTTATTATGTAAAAATATCTTAGAGGAAAATGAATAATGATGTGCGAAAGTAGAATCTTCAGGCTCTGACTTCATTGTTCTTCATTGTTCTAAAAAAATGCAAAGATCCAACATTAAAAAAGTTATCGTCTTTTTAAGAATGTCTGAATATTAATGGGAGTGACTGTGTGTGTGTTAAAACCTGCTTATTTCTACTTACTCTTTTCCACGCGTTCTCCCTTCTGTCCAGCCTAATGCAAGACAACAACGCTTTTAAACAAAGATTACTATCATCGATTCTAAGGGGAGCTTCGAGTTTAGAACTCTTCAAGCAGATTTCTTCCCCTACATCTTGCCGTTCGTCTGCTTAAGAAGCATCGCCCTAAGAACTGTTTAACAAGACTCCTCTAATATCCCCAAATACTATGACGGCAAGGTTCACCCACTCCGAATTGACTAACCACCCTCGTAAAATGGTGTCTGATTCGTTGAAGTTCGCGAACTCGTCCGAGGAAAATTTTTCCACGTTGCTAACCGAATATCATTATCATTGCCTTCGAAGCGACTGATTCACCCATTTAACTCTTTGCGGCACAGGATTTCAGATAATAAAATAGACCCATGTGGCATAGAAATTTTATTGCATTTTAAATGAAACAAAATTGGTATATTTTTATTAATAAAGGTATCACATAATGTAAAAACATAACAAAATACTAATATTAGGAGGTTGAATAAGTTCTCGCTGTTTTTTTTTATGAAATGAATGCTTTATTTTAAAAAATTGGTAAAAAATATGTTCTTGAAAGTATTGTCTCTCGATAGCCATTACTTTTCCCCATCTTTCTGGCAGCATAGTAATTCCATGTCGGAAAAACGACACGTCTTTTGAGGCAATCCAAGAGTGGACCCATTTTTTGATATCTTCATAAAATTGGAAGCGCTGCTCAGCCAAGCCATGTGTCATCGATCGGAACAAATGGTAATCTGATCGGGAAATGTTTGGTGAATACAGCGGGTGGGGTTGTACTTCCCATTTAAGTGTTTTCAAAAACGTTTTCACCGGTTTTGCAACATGTGGCCGCGCTGTGTCAAGCTGAAAAATCGCTTCAACTCGTACAGCACCCAACGTCCTTCCTGTGAATCATTCCTAATGCTTTCATACGTTTCGAATCTGTTGTGTGATCAACTCCTAATGATTCTGCAAGTTCAGCTAGTATCTGACACGAGTCTTCATCAAGTAATGCCTGAAATTCTTCGTCTTCAAGTTTTTGTTGTGCGCCAAGGTGTTCTTTATCTTCAAGATCAAAATCATTATTTTTGAAGCGTCTAAACCAATCTCTGCATATTGTTTCCGACAGAACATGGTCGCCGTAGGTGTCAACAAGAATTTTGTGTGCTTCGGCTGCAGATTTTTTTTTAATAAAATAGTGTAATAAAATTCCCCGCAATTACTCTTTCTTTGGCATGAAATTCGACATTTAGCACAATGAAAGAAAAATTGTTTATACTTCAGTGGAATGACATACACTGAATTTTAACCTTGCATATATGTAGTACTTCATTATAGATACGTTACTATCTGAAACTAAATTCACGCAGTTCTGGTATTACCACCTTTCGGAAAACAGCGAGAACTTATTCAACCTCCTAATAGTTTAATTAAATTTGTTGTTATAGGGTGGAACTCAAATAGTCCACCACCACAAATTTAAGCTTTAGTTTTTATTATAAAGCTCTTCGGTTGCTTATGTGGAACTAATTTTTATAAAGATTAACATTATTAGTCAGCCTAGCCGTGCAGCTCTCAATGGCACTTGACGTAGCGTAGGCCCCACGCTTAGCGCCAAGGGGGGCCTGTGGCCCAAAGCCTAAATTATGGTTTCCGGCGAAATTGCAGGAAATCGAGTGTCGTCTGTTTAGCGACACTCGTTACGACGTATTTCGTTTATGGGCGTTGCCTTTGTTTTGGGAGGTCATTTGTAGCCTCCCAAATATTATATCATTGGCTGGGGCCCCCACTATTTTATACTTTGTGGAGGGATTTTTCAACCCCACGAGGTTACTTGTTTCTCACGCGTTAGTTGTAAGATTAGTCGTGATTTAAAAGTGGAAACTACCAGTCGTGAAATATCTGTCGCAGAATAAGAGTCGTGAAATATCTGTCGCTGTTATACCGTCTCTTTTATACCGTCTTTCACATTTTCTATTAAAGTTACTTAGTTATCCGAAATCCAATTATCTTATTACTTATTTACCTCTCTTTGAGGTGTGTATCTCAGCGGTTCACTAATTACTGTTTGAGCACTGACACGACACAACACAATATGTACGCAAAGAAATAAATCTATTTAATAATTCCTCACGAATGCGTCCTTACATTCTTAATAATCGTAAATTAAAAATGTTTGAATCCGTCATTTTGACGGGCCCCGTAAATCTAGTGTTAAACACCAAAGAACGGACAATGGAGAAGACAGGGAACAATATGGAAGGTAACACTTCTAGATCTCGATCGATGATGGCGATACAAGCTGGGACAAAGGGTAGGTAAAGTGGTAACGACGTTTCGGACACCGGACGCACTCGATGTTATCTGTCGGCTCGCGGGAATTACTTCGCGCCAGCTCGGCCTTTATGTCCGTAATATCGACGCGTGTTACGACCGATAACGATGTCCCATCGATGCGTGCCCGCTTCGAACCCCTCGGTATCACCCTAGGAAAAAAAATCCAGGGGGTTGGATCAGGGGGTGAATCAAGCAAACCGTCACGCGTCCGAGAGGGTGAGCCTCGAAATCTTGATCGCGTCACATCGGCGCAGCGCATCGAGGAGCGCGTTATTCGCGCTGACAGTTATGCAGCGGAAATGCTCCCGTGATTACGCTACCACGGAGATAAATCTTCCGACTTCTTGTCTGTCCGGATACAGATGACCGGCCACGCTCGTGGAACGCAAGCTGACGCGACACGCCGTCTAAGAGGAAATACGTCGGACGTGGATGTTTCCTGTTCAACCTTGCACGGCTTCCTGTGTATTAAATGGAAATGGATCTCTCTACCGTGCGGCTTTCCCCGACTGTTCTATGGGTTTTCTACGAAATAGTTGTTGGCTTTTGAGGTGATGCGCTACCGAAAGAATGATACTCGAGATTGAGATGATTTGATATAGGAAGAATGAATTTTTCGGTTAAACTCAAACCCATCACTACTTAACCTGACAATCGCTGTCAGTTTTGTAGATGATTTGATATAGAGTGATTGAACCTCGAAATTAACGCCAAACATACCACTAGCAGTCAATGGCTGTTGGTTTTTGAGATGATTTGATATAGGAAGAATGAATCTTGCGTTTAAACTCAAACCCATCACTACTTCACCTGGCAATGGCAGTCAGTTTTGTAGATGATTCGATATAGAGAGATTGAACCTCGAAATTAACGCCAAACATACCACTAGTAGTCAATGGCTGTTGGTTTTTGAGATAATTTGATATAGGAAGAATGAATCTTGCGTTTAAACTCAAACCCATCACTACTTAACCCGGCAATGACTGTGAGTTTTTGAGATGATTCGATATAGAAAGAATGAATCTCGAAATTAACGCCAAACATACCACTAGCAGTCAATAGCTGTTGGTTTTTGAGATAATTTGATATAGGAAGAATGAATCTTGCGTTTAAACTCAAACCCATAACTACTTGCGTGACAATGGCAGTCAGTTTTGTAGATGATTCGATATAGAGAGATTGAACCTCGAAATTAACGCCAAACATGTCGTTATCAGTCAATGGCTGTTGGTTGTAGAGATGATTTGATATAGGAAGAATGAATTTTGCGTTTAAACTCAAACCCATCACTACTTCACCTGGCAATGGCAGTCAGTTTTGTAGATGATTCGATATAGAGAGATTGAACCTCGAAATTAACGCCAAACATACCACTAGTAGTCAATGGCTGTTGGTTTTTGAGATAATTTGATATAGGAAGAATGAATCTTGCGTTTAAACTCAAACCCATCACTACTTAACCCGGCAATGACTGTGAGTTTTTGAGATGATTCGATATAGAAAGAATGAATCTCGAAATTAACGCCAAACATACCACTAGCAGTCAATAGCTGTTGGTTTTTGAGATAATTTGATATAGGAAGAATGAATCTTGCGTTTAAACTCAAACCCATAACTACTTGCGTGACAATGGCAGTCAGTTTTGTAGATGATTCGATATAGAGAGATTGAACCTCGAAATTAACGCCAAACATGTCGTTATCAGTCAATGGCTGTTGGTTGTAGAGATGATTTGATATAGGAAGAATAAATTTTGCGTTTAAACTCGAACCCATCACTACTTAACCTGGCAATGGCTGTGAGTTTTTGAGATGATTCGATTTACAAAAAATGAACCTCGAAATTAACGCCAAACATATCAGTAGCGGTCAATAGCTGTAGGTTTTGAGATGATTTGATACAGTAAGAATGAATCTTGCGTTTAAACTCAAACCCATCACTACCTAACCTAGCAATGGCTGTGAGTTTTTGAGATGATTTGATACAGGAAGAATGAATCTTGCTTTTCAACTCAAACCTATCACTACCTAACCTAGCAATGGCTGTGAGTTTTTGAGATGATTCGATATAGAAAGAATGAACCTCGAAATTAACACCAAACATATCAGTAGGAGTCAATAGCTGTTGGTTTTTGAGATGATTTGATATAGGAAGAATGAATCTTGCGTTTAAACTCAAACCCATCACTACTTCACCTGGCAATGGCTGTCAGTTTTGTAGGTGATTTGAATATTTATGATTGAATATTAAATGAATGAAAAATGAATATTTAGATTAACATTGAAGTTATCAGTATAATTACTAGTACATATACATACATAAGGATACAAGGTCAATGGAACATTTGTTGTAGAATGAACATTTTGCACCGACAACAAAGAATGTTCAATATTCGAACCTCGTTTGAATTATTGTAACTTTTTGGTTCAAGGTCATTTCAAGGTCAATATGTGGTATCTCATTGAACTTAACGCTAATGGCTGAAACAATGTCGCGCTATAAGAAATATGTGTTAGTGTGTAAAAGAATATCGATGACCTTGAAAATCATGAGTGAAAATGATGTGGAACAAAATCTTACAGCGAATACTCTTCATTTCCAACATTTCACAGATCTCTAACAAAAGTGTGGTGCAATTTCCGGGACACTGTGTACATAAAGCTCGTGTGTTCAAGAGGCCTATGTAGAAAGGCGAGAGCGTATGGGTGGACATTGCTCCCGTGCTCGTCCCGTTCCGAGCGTGCATGGCTATCTGGGAGCACGCGAGCGCGCAATCGGCCACCATAAAGAGAGATAGCGGGCCCGACGGAATATCTGCGAAACGCTCTCTCCAGGTTGTTGCTTTTATTCCCGCTCCACCAGCAGCGTCGTCGTCGACGCTCTTGCTCTGGCTCTTGTTTTCGCTCTTGCTCGCTCTTGCTGGCTTACACTCGCTCGCTCCCGGTTATCTCGAACCGGCGCGGCGGCGCTGCCTGATATCTGCCCGGGTTCAAATGTACCGCGTCATTACGAGGGTTGACCCGCGAGCAAAAGCGAGCGGTGTGCAACCAGCAGCGCCGCGATGCCGGCGTCCGATGCTTGTTTACGTTTCACCCACGCCGCAGATTGCCGCGTCGTTACGGCTCGCTTGACGCACGGCCCATTTCCGATGCACCTCGCCCGCGATCACTCTGCACCGCGATCTCGTTGATCTGCCAGCCAACGAGATTCATTTCGGCTCTCTTATGCGAGCTGGTGGAGGAACGTCCTCTATGCAAGCCCCCATCCTCAGAAACGACAGAACACCGTGAAAATAACATGAACATCGACGTAAATCTCCAACCGAATTTAAAAAACACACTCAACGGCGAAGAACACCAAGTTGCAATTATTTCATATTTAATTGAGTTACATTTCGAACATCTCATATAGAATGCAATTGACTAAATCTTAGTCTTGAAGCCAACAAACACAGTTATAAATATAACAAGATTGAATTTATTTAGACTTTGTGCGGTTCTTATTATAATGTAGGATCAAAGACGATAAATATGAAAATGTATACAGGGTGTCCCACATAAATGTGAACACCTAAATATCTGTCGTATTTAATACAGTCCTATCAGAAAACTTCAGAGGACAAAGTGACACTATTGCAGGGGGCAAATATAATGGTAAAGAAAAAAAATTTTTATGTCGTGTTTGTTAATGAAATTTCAAGGTCACCGATGTTTTTTTAAATGGAATAGTGTATTTTTTTACGATAGTATGATAGACAATAAAAAACTGAATTTAGTGGATACCACCTGTTTGACCTTGAAATGACCTTGAGCAAGAATAATCATGTTGGAGCAGATAAAATGTGGAAGTTTAAAATTTACGTGTTTCAGCAAAATCGTAATAATTACTACAGCATGTTTCCTCAATTACGTCTTAGGAAATTGACAATGCCTACAGATCATTTAATGCAAGATTGCAATATTGCATAAATGAGGATGGTCAACATTTCAAACATTTATTATGATATGTATAGGTCAACCCGACGTAAACAACGCGTGATCTTTGCTGAAACACGTAAATTTTAAACTTCCACATTTTGCCCGCTCCAACATTATTCTTGCTCAAGGTCATTTCAAGGTCAAACAGGTGGTATCCACTAAATTCAGTTTTTTATTGTCTATCATGCTATCGTAAAAAAAATATACTATTCCATTTAAAAAAAATATCGGTGACCTTGAAATTTCATTAAAAACCACGACATAAAAAATTTTTTCTTTACCATTATATTTGCCCGCTGCAATAGTGTCACTTTGTCCTCTGAAGTTTTCTGATAGGACTGTAAATACGACAGATATTTAGGTGTTCCCATTTATGTGGGAAACCCTGTATACAAACAGAGGAAGATTCAGGTAGTAGCGGGAAAGGTGTTGTCGTACTGTCCCTCTGTTGACGAGCATAGGAAGTAGCCGCCACAAACCGTTCGTCGGCCATGCGCGCTACCGCTCGGCCCAGGCTCGTAACAGAAACATTTTTATTTTCCATGAAGATCCGCAGTCTATTCGTAATAATTTCATCACCGACTGTATTTATTTATTCAGAGGTATCGCAAGTACATTGTCGTGAAACGGACAGCAAACCTCGACGGTTTCACTTTTGCTGGATCGCGCGATAACTTTGCAGCGGTGCATCGAGCTGATTATAATAAGATTCGTTGACAACAAAAGAGAGGGGGTGGGGAGGGGTGCGTAAAACTAGTCACGTCGGCTATCTATAATTATTTTAAATTGCATAACTCTTTATCCTACATTAATAGTAAATAGTAAATAGTAAATATTAAATAATGCGCAATTAACACTATGCCGTCCAGTACACCACTGTGGTGTCGGCTATCTATAATTATTTTAAATTGCATAACTCTTTATTCTACATTAATAGTAAATAGTAAATAGTAAATATTAAATAATGCGCAATTGACACTATGCCGTCCAGTACACCACTGTGGTGTCGGCTATCTATAATTATTTTAAATTGCATAACTCTTTATTCTACATTAATAGTAAATAGTAAATAGTAAATATTAAATAATGCGCAATTGACACTATGCCGTCCAGTACACCACTGTGGTGTCGGCTATCTATAATTATTTTAAATTGCATAACTCTTTATTCTACATTAATAGTAAATAGTAAATAGTAAATATTAAATAATGCGCAATTGACACTATGCCGTCCAGTACACCACTGTGGTGTCGGCTATCTATAATTATTTTACATTGCATAACTCTTTATTCTACATTAATAGTAAATAGTAAATATTAAATAATGCGCAATTAACACTATGCCGTCCAGTACACCACTGTGGTGTCGGCTATCTATAATTATTTTAAATTGAATAACTCTTTATTCTACATTAATAGTAAATAGTAAATAGTAAATATTAAATAATGCGCAATTAACACTATGCCGTCCAGTACACCACTGTGGTGTCGCCGGCCGTTGAGCAATACTTTATGCGCGACACCACTGTGGTTCTCCCCGGACGACAAAGTGTTAACATACGACCAACTTCACTTCATACACTTTTGTTTCATTCATAAATGTTTCTCTCCCATTCTCACCACAGATATCCCCACATTTAAAACATGTTTATAATATTAACAACTGTAAAATAAATAATCTGCAATCGGTCAATTTGACCGATGGTGGTCGGGTCTAGTGTAAACAATGACTTACCTCAGGAACGTAGTGTTTCGGTGGATGTCGAACACCGGGTATAATGTGGTAACCTGCTCTCTCGCTCTTGTCCACACATACCTGAAATAATATTACATGCGGAGGTTATCCGCCGGCTACGGTGGTAGTGGTGGCGGCGGTCGCGATGATGGGGATGCTAGCGATGGTGGTGGTGGCGTTGATGGCGTTGCTGGTGGTAGTGGCGGCGGCATCCTGGCCGTGGCGGTGCCACTGCCAGCGGCGGCTGCGATAGTAACGCGGGCGGAGGGTAGCCGCCACCCCGCGGTGTTCCTCGCCCGCCAAGCTAATCGTTCACGCGATATTCCTGTTACGACGCCAGATTTAAATAATATTCACTTTAACAGATTTTTAAGCAAGTTACGGCTCTCCCCACGCCGACGTCCCGTGCGTCACCGGCTGTACAGTTTTAACGGGGTTGACGGACGTTGCTCGTATTTTCTCGACCCCTTCCGTCGCGCCTCCTCGAACCACTTCCTCTTTTGGTATTGCGAGACGTACCACCGTTAGTAAAATCGCCACTTTAAGCTTTTGTATAAATTATAATTATTCCATTAAACCTTCCACCATATACTTTATCCAAGCGTACACAGTAGAATCTCGATTTTCCGAATCGTAGATATAAGACTACTTTATTATCTGAATTGCATTTGACATGCAAATAATGCAGTTCTAAAAAATCTATGTATAACATGATTTATTGTTCAACTTACCCAGCAACGACTTGGTTCGTCAATGGAACTATGGAACTCTTCTATTGTCCGAACGTTCATGTATTTCTGATTCATTCGGATAACCGAGATTCTATTGTGTGATGTATGTCTAAGTATTTCTTAATAAATTTTTACAGTGTTAATTTTTATTGCAACACTAACATGTTACTCCCATAAGATAATGTACTAATTTCTTTTAAGGTTATTACTCAAAGGAAGATTGTTGTATAACAGAGAATCATTTATTTTCCGTATACAACAATGTATTGAAAACAATGATCATCATTTCGAACATTTATTGAAATACAAGTAGTTGAGTCAAACCAATTAGTATAGTAAATTAATCACTGATAATACCTGTAATGCTTTTTGGATTTTTCATACCCAAGGTCACACGAAGGTCATTGTATAATATTTCATGTCTTCACCCCCACTACTACATCGCGATAAAAAAGAATATACAGTTCCATTAATTTTTTTTTGTATATAAGTATCTTTCTGTAATAGTATTCACTCAAAGACTCAATTCCGAAACTATAAAGTCGTTACAAACGAAAGGTAAGGCAGTTGTGGCATGATTTTAGCCAAAAAGTGCCTTCCAGGGACTGCATTACTGCACTTCCAAGTGTTTACAGTTCTCGCTCGCCTATATTGGTGTAGATGTGACCAACCAACTGGCCAGAAATTACACGGTAAAATCTAAATGTTGGAGATGGCCTTTACAGGTATTTTTCAATATCCTAGACTTATCCGGGATAAATGTATGGGTTTTATATAAAGAAACCACGGGAGAAAAAATTTCGAGACAAGAATTTTTATTTCAATTGGCAGAAGAACTTGCCATCGAATATCAAAAAGAGCTACAGCTAGGCAAAGAAGATCAACCAACACCCGTTACAAATACAAGTACAGGTTCTCGTGAATGGAAAATATGCCAGATAAGATATTGCAAAGACAATAAGACTAACAAAATCTGTCTAAAATGTAAAAAGTACGTATGTGGAAAATGTACAATCGAGAAGCCTATTTGTAAAAAATGCGGTGAAAACGATTAAAATGTACATTATATATTTCTGAATAAAAGAAACTAAATTTTTATACTGTCAAATTTACTATTATCTTCATTCTATATTAAAAAATAGAAGTTGTGCTAAAGACCGGTCATTTGACCGGTCGCGGTAGGAATATCTATACGTGAAGTGTCGGTAGGAATATCGTTAAAGCGTCAAGCAAACGACGCAACAGCTTGCAAGTTTCATCGTGAGGTATAACCTTCATTCGACCGTAGGATGTCACCGGAATCTAGTGTACATCTTAGTGTCGTCATCCAGGACCCGTATCATCCCGCCATCTTTTCATCGGCAGCGATGACTCCGTCGCGTCGTTTCTCGCAGGTCGCTCTCGGGGGCCGGGGTAACTTTTATCGCGACGTCGTTGAGCGTTTATAAGCAAGAATAAGGATCGAACGATGTTCTCGCGCGTTATGAAATTGAAATCCTGCCGTGTCCGTGCCTCTTAGCCGTCCCCAGTACCCGCCGGTTGACCCGCCGTCATGGTTATGGGTACTTCCGGGAGCGGAATGGCCGGGTATCGGACCCGTCGTCGTCGTCGTCGTCGTCTACGAGACGTTTCGCGTTTGTTACGGGCGAACATTCGGCCCGAGTGAACAGTCGAAAAAGACGAACAGCTCTTTCTCTGTGCAAGGGTTTTTGTTTCCCTCGGCCACGTGAAACTGAGGCGACACTCGACATAGTTCATTGCCAACGAGTCACACTCTCTCCCCTCTCGACCCCATGACCCCGCTTTCCACGGTGAACTGTGGTCACCGCTCGGATGGCAGTTAAAAACATCCATGAATTCTTTATTTCTGTATTAACCCCCGCCGGACGAGACCAGCCACCGATCGTCGGGTATTCATTATTCACAAGGGAATTCATTTATCCACCGGGTGGAAATTGACGGTCATTTATTGGCCCGGTGGAGATTGTTGCTCGGATTATGCGGACCGCTTCAACGGAGTTCCGCGTTACACGGAAAATCGCGTTGTCGTGTAACTGGGTTTAAAAGCTATTTTGAGTAGTTGTGGAAAAACTTCGGTCTCTTGGAGTTGTTAGGAGATTGTGATGAGAGAAAATGTTCACATATTTCTTAAGAAATTTAATTTATACGGATTAAACAGAAATGAGGTAAGCAAATCTTTTGCTTATGCATAGTCGTATTTTTAAGAGTAACTTCTTTGGGGGCGGTAGGCGTAAAACCGATCTGGCGATGAAACGATGAAACGATGAAACGATGGAACGAAATTCTATGCTATTAGCATATACGGTTGAGGTTTCGGCATTGGTTAATAAAGATTATTATAAAATTCCGATGATACTAAGTGGAGATTTCAACGTGAACTTTGCATCGGAACAATCAAAATTATTGATAGAATTTTTTAGAAACAAATTAAGATTGGAAATGGTAAATAATCCAAATGCAGCGACAACAAGATCAGGAACAACTCTCGATGCAGTATTTGCAAGCCATTTAGACAAAATTGAATCGAGAATATTTATATCATATTTAAGCTATCACAAGCCAATTGTTTCAATAATAGAATCATGGAAAATTAAATGTCATAAAGTGTTAATAAAAATTAGAAACAAATTAAAGAAAGAAGTTTCACTTCAGCTATATGGTCTAAGCACATATCAATTTTTTAATATTATATGTAGAGTACGGATAGATGCAAAATAAAAATTAAATTCCTCTCCTGATAATTTCAACATGTCAAAAGTAATATAACATCATTCAATTCTTCTGACGTCTCTACAAATTTGTATTCGAGCAATTGAGTTTTCTAATGAACGTATAGAAGTTTCACTTCAGTGGTCTAAGCACACACAAATTTTTAAAATTAACCTCAAATAAATTCGGAAAGGCAAATTTGCTCAGCGTTTAACGTGTTAAACGATACCATTTAGTTACAAATTTAAACAATCCCAACGAACAATTTACACTCAACTCGGACATGAACTCAAGGCTCAAGAAACAATAACCACAATCTCCTCCAGTGAACACCGCCCCCAAAACGCTCATCCAAAACGAAAACGCGTAAATTCGACTTCACGTTCGCCCTCGACAGGCCAGGGCCGCCACTTCAGGCTACGGCAGCGTGAAAATCCGTCCTCGGCTCGCGTTAATTCGCGAGACCACGATGCACCGTGCTTCCGTAAACGACAACGAAATTATCCCGTCAGCGGGGGCCCGTGAAACTCCGGCGATTTAGCCGGAAAGATTGCCGTTCGAATATTAACAAGCGCGCACTAGAGAGAGACGAGGAAGAGAGACAGAGAGAGAGAGACAGGTGGAGGGAAGAGACACGCTAACAGGAGTTACGAAATCTGACGTTAAGCATCGCAGCCGGATTGTTGTCGGTTGCGTGCCCGGGAAACTGTCGGTCGGATTTCGCGGGCGCAAGGTGTGCCGGAGGTTGGCTTGCGTTTTCGGCGTGGCCTGGGATGAGAGAAGAAGAGAGGAGAGAGGACCTGTCTGGTGGCGGTCGGCGGGCCGACTGGGACGAAAGAGGGTGCGGAAAGCCCTTATCTTACCTGAACTCTTGCGCCACGGTGCCGCGGCATTCATAAATGTCTCTGGTTAAGCCTCTGCCTCGGCAGGATCCTCTCTCTCTCCTCTCTCTGTTCGCGCATCCGGTGACTCTCTCTCTCCCTCTCTCTCCAGCAGCTACTCGAGCTCCTCGGCGCGCGCTGGCTTGTACCGGCTTGACCGAGAAGGTATAATCCGCTGCACACACTAGTTACAACCCATTAGTTGCCGTTCCCCTGCACCTTACCAACTCTCTCTCTGCACCTCCCTCTCTGCTCTAACCAACCCTCTGGTTCGTCCACTTTCGCAACCCCCCTTCACGTACCCCGTTGCGCTGCTCTCCTCTTCACCGCACCCTTTAGCTGGTACCCTTAATAATGCATCCGGAAGATGCTTAATCGAGTCTCGCAACTCATTTGTGATTCGGTAGATGTGCTCTCGTCACTTTTCCCTCTTCCTCGAACCCTCCAGGATCCTCTCCGTCAGCTAGCTGTCCTTCTTCGATCCCCTCGCGAGTGGGCATTGAGCGCTACTCCCTTGGCTTTTTCTCTCTTCCTCCATTCTTGATTCCTTCTCTCTCCATATGTATCACTTTCTATCTTTAACTCAATCTCTGTCTCTTTTTCTATCTTTATCTCTTCTCTCTCCCCCCCTCTCTTTCTGCCAATATATGTATATCTCTCTCTCTTTCTATTTGTATCTCTTTCTCCCCCCTCTCTTTCTGTCTATATCCCCCCTCTCTCTTTCTATCTTTATCTCTTTCTGTCTATATCCCCCCTCTCTCCTTCTATCTTTAGCTCTTTTCTCTCCCCCCTCTCTTATATATATTTATATCTCTATATATTTATATCTCTTATATATATATATATATATATATATATATATATATATATATATATATTTCTCTCTCTCTCTTTCTATTTGTATCTCTTTTGTCCACCCCTCTCTTTCTGTCTATATCCTCCCTCTCTTTCTATCTTTATCTCTTTTCTCTCCCCCTCTCTTTCTGTCTATATCCCCCCTCTCTCTTTCTATCTTTTTCTCTTTTCTCTCCCCCTCTCTTTCTGTCTATATCCCCCCTCTCTCTATCTTTATTTCTTTTCTCTCCCCCCTCTCTTTCTGTCTATATGTCCCTCTCTCTCTTTTTATTTGTATCTCTCCCTCTCTTTCTATCTGTATCTCTCTCTCTTTTTTTTCTATTTTTATCTCCCTCTCTCTCTCTCTCTCTCTCTCTCTCTTTCTTTCCTTCTTTCTACCTTTATCTTTCTCTCTCATCCTCTCACCCCATTTATCTATCTATCCATCTGTCTCTCTCTTGTGCTAGCCGAGTCCTCCTCCCTGCGCCTCGAACTCTTCCATCGGCGTCTCGCTGGGCAGAGAGAACTTTTCGTTAGCCGGCTCGCATCAACGAAAGCCTTCCCGAGTCGGCGAAATCGAATGACCGCGACTCGCCGTGAAGTTTCGATTCGTTGATTTAATCAGCCCTCCATCTGGCCGCGTGACCCTGCCCCGGAATTTGATTTCCGACCAAGCAGCGCCGTCACGGGCAATCCTGTTACCGGCGACGCTCTTTTTTTTTTTGGCTTTTTCAACGGGCCCGGAGCCTTTCGCCGGAGCCGGCGACTGTTTTTCGGAAACTTGAACTTCAGCTAAACCGGATCCTACCGCGTTCTTGCTAGATTTTGCGCCGGCGGGACGTCGTCAACGATCTATTGACAGCTTCTACGGCGAAGCGCCGTTTTTATGTGACAACGAATCGGAATTTTGTCGTCGAAGCACCGGAAGATACAACTGCACTCTGGATTTTCATGCAATATTAAATTTGTCTATTAACACTGTACATAGGCACTGTTACGGCTTTTGTTAATTCGCGTCGTACGCCGCGGCATGATGAGATATTTATTTACAAACATTATTTATAGTGCAACTCTTATGAATGTATATAAATATATCGGTTTCAGAATATTTTGCCGTAACATTGACCTATTCTTACGGCCCTATCTAGCCATGAAACTAACTGGTATATGTTGCCATATAAAAATGACAAAATTGAATTTATTTGGACTTTGCGCAGTTCGTATTATAATATGTGCTTTAATAAATACAATATTTGTTTAATCATTTCCCACGAAAGCGTGTTTATCATTTCAATAATTGTAGCAAAAAATCTGCAACAAGTCATTTCGACCGATGGTGGTTGGTATTTAATTTATAATTGACGGTTTGAATGACTTGAAAATAATACAGCAATGTTTTGAAAAAATTCATTAATTGATCCAGAATTACTGATCTGTGATTTTTGAGAGACTCTGAAGTAATTGTCAATAGATAAACTGTTTATAGTCAACAGAATAGTCTCTCGATGGATCTAATGTCTTCGTTCGATGATAAAAAGAATGTTACATAGTTGGAACATAGGACTTCAAATTAGGTATAGAAAAACAACACAAAACAAAGAATGGAAGAAAAATGAATACAGAAGAATAAAATGACAAATAGCGAAAAACTTCCCATCGGTATTATAGGCATATTCAATCTAATTGTACATAACTAGCAAAATGATCGTCGAAGGAAACAAATTGCAAAATTGTGAAAATATCGTGGACTATACAGATTTAGAGGTTAGTACTGGAAACAACATTTGACCTTCATTTTACCTCAGATTCGAAGTGATCGTGGCAGAACAGAAATTGAAAAATTGTGAAAATATCGTGGACCATACAGATTTAAAGGTTAGTACAGGAAACAATATTTGACCTTCATTTGACCTCAGGTTCGATGTGATCGTCAAAGAATACAAATTGCAAAATTGTGAAAATATCGTGGACTATAGAGATTTAAAGTTTAGTACAGGAAACAAGATTTGACCTTCATTTGACCTCAGATTCGAAGTGATCGTCAAAGAATACAAATTGCAAAATTGTGAAAATATCGTGGATTATACAGATTTAGAGGTTAGTACAGAAAACAACATTTGACCTTCATTTGACCTCAGATTCGAAGTGATCGTCAAAGAATACAAATTGCAAAATTGTGAAAATATCGTGGACTATACAGTTTTAAAGGTTAGTACAGGAATCAAGATTTGACCTTCATCTCACCTCAGATTTGAAGTGATCATCGAAGAAAACAAATTGCAAAATTGTAAAAATATCGTGGATCACACAGATTTAACGGTTAGTACAGGAAATAATATTTGACCTTCATTTGACCTCAGGTTCGATGTGATCGTCAAAGAATACAAATTGCAAAATTGTGAAAATATCGTGGACTATACAGATTTAAAGGTTAGGACAGGAAACAACATTTGACCTTCATCTCACCTCAGATTCGAAGTGATTGTGGAAGAATACAAATTGCAAAATTGTAAAAATATCGTGGACCACACAGATTTAAAGGTTAGTACAGGAAACAATATTTGACCTTCATTTCACCTCAGATTCGAAGTGATCGTCGAAGAAAACAAATTGCAAAATTGTGAAAGTATCGTAGACAATACAGATTTAAAAGTTAGTACAGGAATTAAGATTTAACCTTCACTTCACCTCAGATTCAAGATAGCCCATAACAAAATTTTTTTCCAAAGCTCCACAATTTTTCCACAACACAAACAAACCACGACCGAAACGCAGCAAGTGCGATAACGTGTATACCAATTTTTGGAGCGGAAAACAGTTTTCCCCGGCTACTGTGCCCTACTTTTTGGTCATCTTTTCGCGAAGCATGTCACCGGGGCCACTTCGTAGGGCGTTCGGCCACTTCAAAGTTACGAGATTAATTTTTTCCGTGGTGTTCAGTTTGCGAACGACGTTGCCCCACAAGGTAGATGGCAAAAAGCTAACCAACTCTCTCGAAGACTTCTCCACCATAGAAAAGGACGTGGGGAGATAGTGGAAACATAGTAAAAAAGGTAAAACGCAAGATAATTAGCACCAGTGAGTCGTAGATAATAAAGTGTACGTATAGACGAAGGCAATTATATGATAGTCGAGTGGCTGCGCGCGCGGTTGTATAATAATGAGAAACGCCTACAGTTGGGCGCGAGCGCGTGCACACATGCATACAGGTTCGTCGGACGCGTTTATTTGTGTCTATTGGAATGCAACCATGTCATCCGCGTTAATTGGAGATGCCGCATAGGTGCATTATATTCGCGTTGCAGTGCCACGATCAACCGCGAAACGACGCGGTATGCCCACCAATAATTTGCAAAACGATGATTAGGGGGGCGAAGAGGTCCGTCGAACGAGTGGTTAGTCAGCGGCCGGAATAAATCGAGACATCTCTTCTTCGGTTCTGTCCGGGGCTCGTTAAAAAAAATCCCCGATGAATATGCAGAAAGCGACGGGGCGACGTCGACAAACCGCGCCGTGTCGGCGACCTTTAACGATCAGCCATGGCGAATTAGAGCACGCTCTACACCCGCGAGAAAGTTATGTAATTTCGCGGCACACCTCCCCCACTCTTAGTAATTAGTGGGCCAGACACACTCCCGAGGAATCCGTCGCGTCGGCAGTGGTTTACTTTCGGCCGGTTGTATATCTTTGCAAACATTACGCCGCCGAAGGAATGCGTCGACGTTCACGCTGAACACCGAATTATCCGTTAATAGCGCCACCTCTAGCGATTCACAGCGATGAAATTCCACGCGGGACCGTGACATGATTTTTAAACCGTTACCGGGTGCTGCGGCTTGCTGGTAATCGTTTGCAACTGTTAGAACATAATCGCGACATCTATTGATATAAAGGATACGCGTTCTTATGAGTGCGTGTATATCAGGGATGGGCAATTTTGCCTCAATCGAGGCAAAACCGTCAACACCGTAGCGCCCTCTGTCCCCTTCCAGCAAACGCGGTACAATGGAGCAACGAAGACACGAGACATCAGCGTACGCAACGAACGTGCGCGCTGCATGAAAGAGAGGTTGGTGGGAGAAGCAGACATTTGAGGGGCTCCACCCGTGCCCACCACTGGTGTATATGTTTGCTTGTATGGTGTATGACTTTGTCTGTAACCGTCTCGCGTCGTCCATTCCATGTAAGTCAGTGACGAGTAAAGCATCTATTACAATACGAACAGATTCTGCGTTATCAGCGTTATTCCACCTAAACCAGTGCACTCCGATAGCAACGCCTTTCGATTGCTGGAAATTTTTCGAATTCGCTTTACAAGGAAACACATGCGAAAATCCGATTTTGATGAAACTTATGGGAGCTTATAGTTCAGACCAAACGTATTTGTGGTATCGAGGTGCTGATCATCCGATGTTATTAGTTTTTTTGATAGGTGGAGGCGTCCAGGAGATATGAAGGTCACCTCCGTTTTTTTAAATGGTACAGTATGTTGTTTAACTTACATTTTGATAGAGTATTTCAAGTAGAGTATTTCAAGCAGTTGACCTTGAGTGACCTTGAATGACCTTGATAATAGGTCATTGTATTCGTCTTGAAATACTCTATCAGAATGTAAGTAAAAAGCCATACTGTTCCATTTAAAAAAAAAACAGAATTGACCTTCATATGGACCCTTTATTTTCCCAAGAAAAAAATATTTTCTTCAAACCAGACAAACCTGTCTCTACAACGCAACGAATCTAACAAGGGAACATATTCAGATGCGAAAATCCGATTTTGATGAAACTTATGTCAGCTTATAGTACTTTGAAAAATATTTGACACGTGTTTTTTTTTATCGGCAACCATCCACTTTGAAGGGGTGAAAACAGCCCTCAAAGTTGGGGTTAGGTTTACAAACCGTAATGCAGAAAGACCAATAGCACACGTAGCAAAGTGCCCATATTTATACATTCTTAAGCTGCTTTACGTTTCCCCCTCTCTCACCCTAACAACCAATAGATTATATAAATATATTAATTTAATTAATAAATAAATTATATTAATTTTACTTTTGCTGATTGTTTATTTTTAGTGTTAGATTTGCTTTTACAAACATGAAGGTCAATCCGACGAACGTTATAAACATTTCTATCTTCAAAAACAAACGAGTTATTCAGGTTTTCTTTTTTAAATGCCTCACCCTGTATTATAAAAAAAAATGGCTAAAAATTTGGATAGACACATTCTCGTTTATTTTTATAATGTAATATAATGTATTGTTAACCTAGTGTTAAAGCCGAACAAACTCTGAAAGTTGACCTTTGGACTTTTGACTTTTAACTCGAGCTAATATAGAAAATCGATTTTCAAACTCACGGTGATCGCATAAAAATTTACAAAATCCACCAACTGGTTGTCGAAACGCAAAAAGAAGATGACTTGGCGAGTGTTCTATAGAGAAGCGGCCATTGCGGCGCGAAAGAAACGCAATTCCATCGGTAACGGTGGAAGAATGGAGCATGGAGGTCCAATCGATTCGGCCTTATCACTTTTTCCCTTATCTTTAATCGTTCGGATGATGTAGCCTCGTCCCAGTTCGCTGGAACGTATCGATCGATATATATATATATATTTCGATGGTTTTACTCGTATCGACGCGATCGTTTTCTGGTGTGAATGGACGGGTCCAGAGGACGATTCCGAAGATGTTTGAATGATGAATGCTGTATCACCGAGGGCTACAAAGCGGGCAGAAGCGAAACACACCCCTGGGACAGCGGAACGTTTCCCTAAAACAGGCCGATGGCTCGTCCCTGTCCGACATAGATCAACCCAGTTGGAAATGTGCTGCGCCGCTCCAGAGCACACGGTTCTACTAGGCGATGCATCATACGTTACAGATTGGTTTTTAGGTAAAACAGCGGCACTGTAATAGTGTGGACATTCGACGTCAGCGAGGGGAAATGGTCGGAAAATAACGAAAGTAAAGCGGCGGCCATTCATCGTCACGTACGCGCGCACGTTCGCGCCGATTTTTCAACGCGTACGGCACCGGGCGATTCGTACTTTTATGATTTCGTTTAAATTACACGGCCAGACTCTCGCTCTTTCTCTCTCGCTGGCATTACCTCGGGAAATCGAGGGAAACGACGTGTCGAGGTCCGACACGCGCCCCCGTGTTATTTCCATGAGCGTTCGCATGCATCAAAAATACGAACATGTCCGAACTTCGCGAACACCGCCGTGCAGAAATTGGATTTTTCGTGTTCTTTGAAATTTTGTAGAAATTTGCTGTGATTTTTGGATGATTTCTACACTGCTGCGTAGGTGTAATAGTATCGATACATTATTGTGTTCTTGCTGAAATAGAAAAGGAATTTAACACTAAACCTACCAGCGCCGGTCAAATGACCGCATTCAGATTTTTCGTGTTCTTTGGAATTTTGTAGAATCTTGCTATGATTTTTGGGCGCTTTCTACACTGTGCGTAGGTGTAATAGTATCGATACATTATTGTGTTCTTGCTGAAATGGAAAAAGAACTTAACACTAAACCTACCATCGCCGGTCAAATGACCGCATTTAGATTTTTCGTGTTCTTTGGAATTTTGTAGAATCTTGCTGTGATTTTTGGACGCTTTCTACACTGTGCGTAGGTGTAATAGTAATAGTATCGATACATTATTGTGTTCTTGCTGAAATGAAAGTCAAATGAAAGCATTCAGATTTTTCGTGTTCTTTGGAATTTTGTAGAATCTTGCTGTGATTTTTGGATCCTTTCTGCACTGCTGCGTAGGTGTAATAGTAATTGTGTCGATACATTATTGTGTTCTTGCTGAAATGGAAAAGAAATTTAACACTAAACCTACCAGCGCCGGTCAAATGACCGCAATCAGATTTTTTGTTTTACAATTATTGAAGTTGTAAAGATGCTTTCACTGGAAATAATTAAGCTCACTTTTTTATCCAAGTATACATTACGATAAAAATGGCACAAAATCTGAATAAATTATTTACGCATTATACAGGTTGTCCCACGTTACAGTTTTCACGATTTTTCGAAAGTTCGAAAAACTTTCATTAGTCGTCACTAATAAAATTTATTAGTCGTCAAGTACTTGCGATAATCTGACAAAAAATATTTTCAACAAAAGTTGATCAGTTTTCGATTGGCTATATATTGCAATATAAAAAGTTCGAAAAACTTTCATTAGTCGTCACTAATAAAATTTATTAGTCCTCAAGTACTTGCGATAATCTGACAAATAATATTTTCAACAAAAGTTGATCAGTTTTCGTTTGGCTATATATTGCAATAAAAAAAGTTCGAAAAATTTTTTTTTTTACATTATTGTCGAGGTCACCTTCATTTTTTTAAATGGCACTTTGTATTATTGACTTCACAGTATTATAACCCGTGTGAAGACGAATTCAACGACCTGGTATGACCTGGTATCACCTTGGGATGACCTTGATCGCGAAAAAATGAAAATTTCAACAAAACATGACAATCTGCTTGAATGGGTGATAATAACTTGTGCTTATTATTAAGACTCGAAATTACATTCAATTCAGAAACCATGACTAAATGAACGCAAACGATTTCGTAAAAATGTCACATCAAATGTTCGAATTGAAATCCGTTTTGTGTAGGCCCAATTCTGTTCTTCGTAGTAAATGTGCATTGGTTTCATTTCTTCGCTTTCAAGGTCATCCCAAGGTCATGGTATACTAGGTCGTTGAATTCGTCTTGACACGGGCTATAATACTGTTAAGTCGATAATACAATGTGTCATTTATAAAAATGAAGGTGACCTTGACAATACTATAAAAAGAAATGTTTTTCGAACTTTTTTATTGCAATATATAGCCAATCGAAAACTGATCAACTTTTGTTGAAAATATTTTTTGTCAAATTATCGCAAGTACTTGACGACTAATAAATTTTATTAGTGACGACTAATAAATTTTATTAGTGACGACTAATAAAAGACAACGATACATTTACGAAAAATAATTCATACTATATGCGGTCTTTTTATATCAATTATTTATAAATTTGTATTTGTTCCTTTTATTTCGACGGGTCTCATCACGAGTATACTCGTCAAAAACAGTTAACTGGTTAATGGCATTCCGCTAGATAAAGTGTAAGTATGCAAACTAAAATTTGTTTATTGTTTAATTGTAGTTTATTTTAATGTACACACATGCAGCATAGCACATGTACACACTTTTATATTAAATGTGGAATTAGAACCCCCCCAAACCGCAAATACCGTAGGAAATTAGGAAGAAGGCGGGAGGGTTCCGTGGGTGAGCGCGTTAGTCGATCGGCTACCACCGCGAGGGCCCGGGTTCGATTCCCGGCGCGGTGCCGCCTTCCTTTTTCCTGAGATCCTACATTTGGGGGCTCGTCCGGGATGGGGGGAACACCCGATGCCCCCCCGCATGGTGACAGACGACGAACGCAGTGAGCAAGCTTCGCGAAGACGGTCGCACGTGAGCGAAAGGACGTCGAAGTGAAGTAATAAGGGACACATCCAGGGAAAATTGTTAGAGAGGGGGCAAGTAGGATGGTGTTCCCGAAAAGTGACGAAGTTGATGACGAGTTGTGTTGATGGCGCTGAGGCCAAAAAGACGATGGCGCTGCGACGGACGTTCGAGGGCGAATGCCGGAGCAGGATGGCCGAGTGTGGGATCAGGACCTCCCAGACCAAATATTGTATGGAGATTAGGAAAAGTAGGAGGGTTCCGTTGGGTATGTGTAAGAGTTGATCAGCTACAACCGCGAGGGTCCCGGGTTCGATTCCCGGCGCCCGGTGCTTTCCTTTTTCCTGAGATCCTACATAAATATTTCTCGTACTATTTGTTGTACTCTCCGTAATCCCGATTAATACGTTATCGCGCTCACAAGAAATTTGAATAAATGTCATTATGACTGCCGGCACAAATTCGTCAGAAGCGACCGGAAACGCTCGTGAGTCGTCACGAAAATAGCCGAAGAAGTGCCATAATTCGTAGATCTAGCTGTCAGAATTAATAGACACATGGGCCGAGCAATTCCGTGGAAATCCCGGAATTCCCCGACAGCTAGTGAGTCCCTTAGCCGCCCTTCGCCCTCGGCGTTTTTGCGCACGAGGTCAGAAGGAGGGAAGCGGGGACACGGGGAATACGGGGCAACAGTAGCCGGGCGATCGTGACTAGAGCGAGCCAGAAAACAGGAGGGCGCATAAACGACAAAGGAGACCCGGCATTATTATCTGCCGGTGCTGAATGCATGACAATGCCAAGCGAGATTCGCCCTCCTCGTCGGTTTCTCGCTCTTATTCCTGCTCCCGCTACCGTCTTTGTCCCATGCGCCGCTCAAGCACCGTCGTGGGACCACCGTTTCACAATGCTACGCTAACAAGGTCAGCAATTAATGAATCGCTGGAAACGCATCGCCAGAAAAATACGGGAAATCTATGGGGACCGATGTATTATTAATGAACCGGCCTACGAACGTTCCTCCTCTCTGCGTTCCGATTCTCGCAGAGATGTAAATCATAGCTGAATTGTTGTGTGCTTCTAACACGTTGACTGCCGTGTCATCCATATATGGGTGACGGAATTATTTGTCCATATTTAAAAATTAATTATTACGCTAATTTAATCATTGTATCAAATTCGGTTAATATCTGGAAAATGCAAGAAGATTAAAACGTTACTCAGTGTCACACATTTTAATTCTGTGATCATTATTTTATTAAATATATTGTTTCGATTTTATGAAATTTTTGAGGTCGCTGCTTTGGCAGTCAAAGTGTTAACGCGTTGACTGCCATGGGGGTCACCGATGACCGGCACTCGACTCGGCTACAGCGCCGTGGGGGTCACAGGTGACCGGCGACGCAGTAAATAATAAAAGTACATAATTAGAGTAAATATGGATACTGATAAATTTTTCAATAATACCATTGTTACTATAATGGTTTGAAGAAATTAATGCACGAAAAATGCTTCAAGCATGATTTTTATAACTCACTTTATTTGCTGCAAATAATATTTCAACATAATATGCATCGCATAATGAAAAATTCACGTTGGCGCCTTGGGCAAACCATGGAAAATGCGCCTGGCGGTCAACTTGTTAACACTATGTACTGTTGTGTCTTATTAGTAGACTGCGGATCTTTCTGCAAAATAAACATCCTGTACACCAATTGCAACAGGCAGGATCTACGTAGGAATTTTTTTCTTTAACCAGTTAGCTGTTCATGACGAGTATACTCGTCATGAAGAAATGGCATAGTTTTTTGTTATGACGAATATACTCGTCATGAAGAAATGGCATAGTTTTTTGTTATGACGAATATACTCGTCATGAAGAAATGGCTTAGTTTTTTGTTATGACGAATATACTCGTCATGAAGAAGTGGCACAGTTTTTTGTTATGACGAATATACTCGTCATGCAAGTTTTCACTTGCAATTTTAGTGAAAACTAAAATATATTCTTAAATTTCAAGATGTTTTGAATATTACGTGCAAATACGAAAGTATAAATAGTTATTATGAAAAAACTGTATACAGTGTGCACAAAGTAGCAATTACCGAATTTCATTTCGCAATTATTGAAGTTATCAAACGATTGAAATGATTATACACGCTGCTTTATTGAAGTGTACATTGCACTAAAAGTGGCTCAAAAAATAAATTCAATTCTGCCAACTTTATAAGGCAACGCATACTGGTCCGCTTTAATGGTCGGTAGGTTAAGCGTTAAAAACGTGCACTTGTGTGCTAATTTTTAAGCTAGCGTTATTTTTGTCCTTTTTTTTCATGCTACATCGCGCACTCTCCTAAATTTTATATAACAGGAAATGCAATTCTTCTTCCTATATGATGAATATACTCGGGATTAAATAAAATATTGCCATCTTTTCATGACGAGTATACTCGACATAAACCGGCTAAATGGTTGCGTTTGTGTAATATTCATGGAATGTTCAAAGAATCGATCAAATTTTATAGTTCATTATTTTAAAAACTCGTTATTAACAATTTCCAACAGAAATTATTTATTATACAGGGTGTTCACGCTATCACTAGCCAGCGTTTTTCTTGCAAATAATAAATGTTAGAAAAAAATGATAGAGGAAAAAGTAATACCGTTTTTGGTAAGTAACATAATGGCGTATGTAATTTTCTTGTGTTTGCACTACTTTCTTAGAAATGAAGATGACCATCAATTTTTTAAACGAAATCTTATATTTTTTTTTATATCGTATGAAAGCGTTTGTCAAGACAAAGTTATTCGTAAACAACACAATGACCTTCAAAGTCATACAAGGTCAGAAATGGCAGCAAAATTTTGAATATTTCGTACGTCATATTTCGTAAAGATATCATTCACGATACACAACGCCCAGAAATGTAAACGACTTGCAAACGAAACTAACGCAATCATTAATATTTCGGACAACGTTAGATGAAGCTAACAACAATGTAATTAATTGAGCCGAAATATGTAGTCATGCACAAGGAAGTTATATTGAACATTTACTATAGCCTCGTCAATAAAATAAACTTGTAAACGCATTAGTACGAAGTATTCAAAATATTTCTTCCATTTCTTACCTTGTATGATCTTGAAGGTCATTGCGTCGTATACGAATGAATTTGTCTTGACACACGCTTTCATATGGTATGAATAAATATATAACATTCCATTTACAAAAATTGGAGGTCACTGACATTTTCATGAAAATAGTGCAAATACAAAAAAATTACATACGCCATTACGTTGCTTGCAAAAAACAGTATTACTTTTTCCTCTCTCATTTTTTTTCTAATATTTATTATTTGCAAGAAATACGCTGGCTAGTAATAGTGTGAACACCCTATATCTGTGGTTACAATGAAAAACGCCACATGTCACAATTTCAAAATATTTTAGTTTATGCATTAATTGAGCTTTATAGTATAGCATTTACGTATTTATCACAAAAAAAGTCATGAAAATAAATTCGAAAGTGTCAAAAATATAATGCAATTCAATCGAGGTCCCATGTCAAAGCATTAGTGATCAAAACTTTAAGCGCCAATATCTCGAAAGTGAAAGTATGTGACATGCGGCGTTCTTCCTGACAACAACAGATATATGTCATTAACTCCCTTGAAACCCGAAGAAAATTCTAATTTGTTATCATCGATAGATATTCGTTGAATAAATATACACTTCCTTCTTCTTCCAATAAATTATGCACGTCAAAGAGGTTCTAACCACTGCAAGTAAAAATAGATCATAGTTCAAGCAGCTGACAGATTTTTAAAGAGAAGTTATTAGAAGTAATCACCATCGGAACCGATTGAAACAAAATGCATCTCCTGAAACTAAAATTGGCCTTTGATTTCTGGACTGTGTTACTTCAGATTCGTGTAACAAGGGAATTAGGTTCGTCTCGATATTTCCGGGTGCAATTAACTCGCGGGCGCGTGACCTTAGCCGACCTGATTTCACGGGAAGAACGGCGGAAGACGCGTGTATGCTTTTAAAATTCTTCGAGTTGCCGAGATTCCCCCCCTCTCTCTCTCCGGAAGTTGGACTAATTTCAGCGCAGTGTGTACAGAGAGGGTTAGTGCGAAAATCGTGTACTTTTGTGAGGATTACCTATTCAAAGAGTAGTTGCCGGAGTTAGATGGATCCAGGGGCGAACTTCCGCCTTGTTTTGCTCTAACCGGTCCGAGAGGCTGTCTTAGCAAAAAGCGTCGTAGTCGTTGAATTGGGCAAAGGCGAATCAATCGCACCGGTCGTCTACGCCGTGGACTTCAATTCCTGTCCGTAGGATGCTCTCGAGAGCGAACCAACTTGCCCGTCGGAGGACAGTTACTAAACTGCCGGATCCCGATTGTAGACGGTTGTTACGCAATTCGGAATACTGCGAGAACTTTCGATCATGCTGGGAAATCCACCGGGCGACGTTTCTATGTCCCTCCTCTTCCACCTACACCTCCTCATCCCCCTCTTCTGCTCCTCGATCGTCGACGTGCAATTTCGAAAGGATGAACCGGTCCCCGGATCGACGAAACTGTTCGCATGATCGATCGGAGGTGAGGACGGGGGGGGGGGGGGGACTGCTTTCGAAGTTCCACTGAATATTTCTGCGAGAAACCGTGTACAGTCTCCGGCCTCGTAAAACTACAATACCGGCTATTCGAGCTTTGAAACCGAAACGGAACGGCGAAATCAGTTTAGAATAATTTATGCAGAACCAGTCCGCGAAATATGGAAGCCGATTCGAACTGATATACTCGCGAAACGAGATTCCGAACCTGGATATACTCGCACGAGATGCATCGGAATTCGGTGTGGTGGTAACCATTTTGTTGCAAGTTCAATGCATCTTAATGCTGATAGTATTACAGGTCCCAACAAATATCCGATTTATTTATTGTTGTACAGAAAGGCTTATCGGTAAAGAATCGTTTCTCGATGTTATTTCTGAATGACATTTCATGGTCGTTGGTGTTTTCTAAAATGAAATCTTGCAGTTTTTCTTTCGTGTCCTTATAGAGGGCTAAAAAACGAATTGAACTGTAGCGTCCGGGTCGTACGCACAAAAGAGAGTTTTTTTTTCTTTCGTGCAAACGGCCAACGTAATTTACGACTCTCGTTCGTCGAAGCTATTTTTGAGTTGACAATTTCCAGGTCTCGATATCGCATGTCTAGTAGAAGTTCTTTCCAAAAGTCCTCAATAGCAAACAGAGACCGTCGTAAATTAAGGGATTAACTGAAGGGCACTTGGGCGAACTCATCGGCCTGTTGCCACGTGGGCCCGGCGCGGGTGGCCTGAAGGAAAGTCCCACGACAATTTCATCCCCTCCGATCACCTCGCCGTTCCGAAAACAAACACGCCAAGGGCGTAAGGAATAGTCGGTGAGGCGGAAAAACTAAACGGCTCTGATTGGTAGGATCCAACGTGTGGGTGAGCCAATCAGGGTTGTTTAGGAATTTTACCAGGGCAAACGCGGAGTGGAAAATAAGAGACACTTCGTTGCGGTTCGTCTTGAGATAAAGATCGCGAGGAGTCGAAATCGAAGACCATTTGTATATATAGTTAATAAAGACATTAATTTCACTCCGCAAAACAAGTGCCGTTTCACGAAGAACCAGTACCCACAGAACGACGTCAATAATCGCAATGTTTCGATTATTTCTTATCGAGACACATGTGTCTGAAAGCATTAAAATTTTTATTCTTCAGATATATACAGGGTGTCCGTCTGTAAATGTCAGAGCGAATATTTCGTAATTGGTTGAAGTTACTAGAAAGTTTAATATTAAGTGCCTCCAACTGATATGTATTTATTACATTACCTACACATTAGAATAAGGTTATTATTGTAATATTATGTATGTAATACAGACCGCAGAATAACCTCTCATTGGAGGTTACAACTGTATAATAATAAAAAGAAAAAAGAAGAGAAATTTGCACGGTTTTAAGTCTACTGTAAAGTATATGTAAAATACTTTTTTTTACTCGTGACCTTTGCAAGCTATGAAGGTCAACATTTTTTTTTTAAATTCATACTCCCATTTTTTAACAAATTTATGAAGTAGGAGTGATTTGCAGTCAAAATCATATTTGGCAAAAAATTGATATTATGCATTGTTTACGAGATAATCGGCTGTATTTTTTAATTTGATTTGGAATGTCAAAGAGGTTGAGAACACATGGTGCGATCAACTTTTTGATCGATAGCTTTCCTGTATCGAACATGATGGTAAAAGTTTCGAGCAATTTATGAATTAATAATTAATGTTTCACAAAAAAATTATTTCCATACTTTCTCCACCTCTTTGACATTCGAAATCAAGTTGAAAAATACTTACAATACAGTTTACTTCTTCGATACTTCAGATGCCGACTATCTCGTAAACAATGCGCAATATCAATTTTTTACCAAATATAATTTTGTCTGCAAATCACTACTACTTCACAAATCTTTAAAAAAATGGGGGTATGAATTTTAAAAAACGGTAATGACCTTCACAACTCGTAAAGGTCACGAGCAAAAATAAATATTATACATGCACTTTATAACAGACTTAAAACCATGCAAATTTGTTTTAATATGTGAATATAACCTATAGTTAAAGTAGTCGCTAACAACCTGCGATGTTGATGCTACTATAAATTAATAAATTTTAAAAAAAACTTTCTTATAACTTCAACCAGTTACGAAATATTTGTTCTGACATTTATAGACGGATATAAATGCACCCTGGACACAGATGTATCTTGAAATTTTTTTTTATTATAGCACCCTGAATCTCATTTGAGATTTATTTTGGCTACCACGAAAGTACAATTTCGAAAGTAAATACAGAATAATACAAAAATGATTAAAACAGTATGGTTATCGAAGTCGTTTATGTTCCAAAAGTAAATTGAATATTGAATACAGATTGACCTTGAAATCTCCTTAAAAATATCCATTAGAAAAGATTCCTTCTAATTTATTTATATCTATCTTTTCTATATTGTGACTGTGTCAAAGAAACAGTGTGCAAACTAGTGAAATTTTGCTTTTAAAATGGTGTTTTCATTATTTCCATACAGACTGCCACCACTGCTTAAATGTAGGGCACGCATCCTCCATAGCCACCAGGTTGATTGTACCTGCTGGCTATAAAGACAGTATTGATCAATATTGTCATCAATTAGCCTCGGTTTCGGTGTATTCTACTCGATCGAAACAGCGTCGGTGAAATATGTGTCGAGTTCAATGTAATCTGATCTCATACTAGGTCGCAAATGACCTGACACTGCCACCCATGAATTAATATCCTCATCAAACGCTGGACGTCCATCCAAATCAGCTAGCAAAGATCGTATGTATCAAGAGTTTGGATACGCAAACGCCACCGGATCCTTCGGATGAAACTGACCCAGTGATTATTGCGATAACCCAAAAGCACCAGTAATCCTATCAGAACTCCCATGCTTAAGTAAACAAAATATCATAAAAAGAATGAGATAAAACTAATGATACGGTAGGTCCTTAACATTTTGTTTTGATTAATATTTTGATTAGTAGACTGCCGATTTTTATGAAGAAATAAAAATTGTATAAATTGTACGAAACAAGAACCAAATAGAAAGAACTTCGCACTAATCATATGGAAAATCTATCCCGGTAGAATCAGTTGGTTTTTTCATATGTTGTAGCTTATGATCTACTGAACAAAAGATGTAATGGGCACAAAGCTCAAGAATTGACAGTTATCGAGTTATAATCAGTCAAACATGACAAATTCGTGCAGCCGAATACTCAAATCTCGGGAAGTATATTTACTTTACACGCTTGCCGCACCCCCACTCCCGCCGCCCCACTCCTTCGATTTTCAAGTTGCGCGACCTAAATGAAGTTGGCAACATACTAGCGCTATTGCTGCCGAATACTATTACTTTCTGGCATTGCTACCTTCGATATTTATATTATTGATATCAGTGTATTCCATACATTTTGGTCTCCATACTGTTTGGTAATACATAATAAGATCATTTTTTTATTAATCCACACACACACACGCACGCACACGCAGGCAAACTCAGAGGGGTTTATAGTAAAAAAATACTACGGGAGTGACGAACCGTGAGGTCCTTATCTCTGCTGTGACACGCAAAGTTTTTTGAAGGTCATTCAAGGTCATTCAAGGTCATTCAAAAATAATGAAACCACCTAACAGATTTTGTGAAACCCTACTATTTTTGTTTCACACATTTTTTCAAAAAATAAATACTTCCCGAAATTGAGTATTCGGATGCTCAAATTTGTCACCTTTGACCGATTATGACTCGATAACTGTCCATTATTGAGCTTTGTGCCCATTACATCTTTTGTTCAGTAGATAATAAGCTACAACATATGAAAAATCCGACTGATTTTACCGGGATAGATTTTCCATATGCGGGGTTCGTTCCTTCTTTCTTTAATAATTTGAATCGGCTGAAACTAGCACATTGACATTTTCAAATTCTTTTAATTTGTCCGCTGCAATACATTACATTTACATGCCGTCGTCCATGCACAAAATTCGTAGTCAGGTGATTTTGTGAACCCAAGATTAAGATTCATTCTACTAAAAATGAAAGAAAAATGTAATGAATTTTTCTTAATATTGTCAGTATTTTTGTTTCGTCTTTCATGAATTTTTACATAACCTAACTGCATCAAGCTCTGCAGTGTAATTGTCACTGACGAATAATGACCCCAGATTGAACCAGGCTGCAGTAAATTCGTCTCGATCGAAACACTCTCTGCGAAACTTGCATCGACTACGTTGTAACTTTCCCCATAGTGGGTCACGAATGACCCGATACTGTGGACGGTTTCATATCCCCATCAAATACTGGGCGGTCATCAAACTCGGCTAATAAACAATCTATACGCCGAGAGTTCGGGCACGGTACGAGGTCCTCGAAGAGAAGCTAAACCGGTGAACGTTCTCATAACCAAAACACGCGAATTCGACGAAAACGCTATCTGGCAACGTTGTCGAAACCGGAAGAAGACGAAATAACCATCGGAAGGGGAAGAGAAAATTTACGAGGTAAAGACACCTTAAAAATTGCTATCGATCAATGTTGTCATGGATTAATCTTGCCATCGGTCAAACTTCGATCCGGTGAATCCTCCTCGGATGGAACACTGTCTGCGAAACCTGTATAGACTGCAATGTAACGCGACCTCACACCGGGTCACGAATAATCCGTCACCCTCATGCAAGGATTAATATCTCCGGCCAACCAGCGCTAGTCGGCCATCAAACTCAGGTAACAAACATCCTATACGTCAAGAGTTCGGATTCATGGCAGACTGAGCTGGTGGGCGACGTTGATAACCAACTGCGTCTTTATATCTAGAAACACTCTTACGTTTCAGTCTCAAATTCAGTTAGAAAGAAATTCTTTAATGACCTGATACTACCAACCAAGCATTATTGTCTTCCGTATTGTCGAGACTAAAACACATTTTTAACCCTTAGCACTCGAATGGCGACCCTGGGACGCCACTATAAATTGCTACACTATTATTCAGAATATTGTTCGCATGATTAAATTTATTGAAATGTAATAAATTATTAAACATTTGAATATTGTATGAGGTACTATATCATTTTTGTACGCATATAATGAAAAAAATGATGTACAATGGAAATATTCTAGGTTAGAAGAAATGTTTGGTTTTTTAGTTGAAATAGCTCCGTGTGCAAAGGGTTAATTCTAGCAACATCATTAAACCCAAAACAGACCTCAGAACCTAAGACTGATCTACTGAGCATTGTACACACAAAGACTGAATCTTCCAAATTGTAAGGAGGCTGAGACTCGAGCAGCGGTTGATTATATAAAATTCGACTTGTTCCGACTTGCGACTGAAGATCGCGACCGGCCTTGCAACGAAAATATATGAATAAGGAAACCTCGTGGGGTTGAAAATTGCCTCCACCAAATACACAATAGTGGGGACCATAGCTAATGACACAATTAAGTAGGTTTCAAAATGAGTTCAAAAACAAGGGCAACATCCATAGACGAAATACGACGACGCTATGAATATTATCAACAGTGATGACAGTCGGTTTCTTGTATTTCTTTGAACCTATAAATCAGACTTAAGAGCACTAACCTAGACCTAACCCAGGCCCTTGTGCCATTGACAGAGGTACGGCTAAGTTGATTGTTCCAAGCAAGTCAGGTGACATTTTCCAGGCGTACCCTAGTTGTGTAATAATAATTCATAAAAGGGACACTAATAGACCCTCAAAAATGAAATCGTCCAAAATCGACCGCATCGTAGACCCAAACCGAAATTCGAGCCGACCATAAAATAATCACGTCTCTACATTAGGGGTATGGGAGAACCCGAAAATTTATGGATCTCGATGGTCGAGACAGGGCGGGAAGACATCGAGACGAAACGGGTCGGGTTCTCGAAAATTTTCAAGATTCTCGAAGGTTTTGGGATTCTCGAAAATTTGAGGGTGTCCAGTACTCGATTACCATTATGAGATTCGTTTTCAGAAACGCCTCAAATTTCGAAAAGCTCTCACCGCGATCGATTTTGAAATGACTCTCATAACAGCAATCGAGAACTGAACGCCCTACAATTTTTGAGAATCCCGAAATTTTCGAATCTCGACGTAATCGAGAATCCCACAAATTTTCGAGAATCTCGACATAATCGAGAATCCCAAAATTTTCGAGAATCTGGAAGTAATCGAGAATTCCAAAATTTTCGAGAATCTCGACGCAATAAAAAGTCCCAAAATTTTCGAGAATCTCGACGAAATCCAGAATCCCAAAATTTTCGAGAATCTCGACGTAATCGAGAATCCCAAAATTTTCGAGAATCTCGACGTAATCGAGAATCCCAAAATTTTCGAGAATCTCGACGAAATTCAGAATCCCAAAAATTTTCGAGAATCTCGACATAATCGAGAATGCCAAAATTTTCGAGAATCTGGACGTAATCGAGAATTCCAAAATTTTCGAGAATCTCGACGCAATAAAAAGTCCCAAAATTTTCGAGAATCTCGACGAAATCCAGAATCCCAAAATTTTCGAGAATCTCGACGTAATCGAGAATCCCAAAATTTTCGAGAATCTCGACGTAATCGAGAATCCCAAAATTTTCGAGAATCTGGACGTAATCGAGAATTCCAAAATTTTCGAGAATCTCGACGCAATAAAAAGTCCCAAAATTTTCGAGAATCTCGACGAAATCCAGAATCCCAAAATTTTCGAGAATCTCGACGTAATCGAGAATCCCAAAATTTTCGAGAATCTCGACGTAATCGAGAATCCCAAAATTTTCGAGAATCTGGACGTAATCGAGAATTCCAAAATTTTCGAGAATCTCGACGCAATAAAAAGTCCCAAAATTTTCGAGAATCTCGACGAAATCCAGAATCCCAAAATTTTCGAGAATCTGGACGTAATCGAGAATTCCAAAATTTTCGAGAATCTCGACGCAATAAAAAGTCCCAAAATTTTCGAGAATCTCGACGAAATCCAGAATCCCAAAATTTTCGAGAATCTCGACATAATCGAGAATGCCAAAATTTTCGAGAATCTTGACGTAATCGAGAATCCCAAAATTTTCGAGAATCTCGACGTAATCGAGAATCCCAAAATTTTCGAGAATCTCGACGAAATCCAGAATCCCAAAATTTTCGAGAATCTCGACGTAATCGAGAATCCCAAAACTTTCGAGAATCTGGACGTAATCGAGAATCCCAAAATTTTCGAGAATCTCGATGAAATCCAGAATCCCAAAATTTTCGAGAATCTCGACGTAATCGAAAATCCCAAAATTTTCGAGAACTCGTCCCGATCTCGAAAAAAGTTCTCGTCTCGTCCCGACTCGACATTTTCGAGTACTCAAACCTATCAATCGCTGAATGCCCATCAGATCTATCTGCGAAATACCCAGCACATCAAAACAAATAGAATCCAATCCAAAGAACATCATCAAACCCAAAACACAGCCTCAGATATATCGCAATCGTCTTCCATCAGAACCATCAAAACGAGACCTAGAACCAAAAAGAAGAAGAGGAAGAAGAAGAAGCAGAAGAAGAAGACGAAGAAAGCAGCGGTTAGGATGTTGGTGCGACGGCCGCGTTCTGACGAGGGACAACTGGGCCAATCGATACCGCAGCCACCGGGTGGCGGGTCGGGTGGAGAGCATTGCGGGGGTGGTTGGCAGAGCGGTGGAGCGTCGGTGTAGGCCGGTGAACGTTTGCGTCGCAGAGGATTCAGGGACGCGGTGCCTGAAGAGGGAGAGTGTACTGGGCTGTTGGAGGGTGGTTTTGGGGTGGTTCTAGGTGGCGGTAGGTGGCGGCGAAAGCGGGATCTTCCTGCGCGGGGGTGGAAAACCGACTGGCGAGGGTTTAGCGATCGACGCTCCCGCGGATGGCGCCAGCGTCGTCCCTCTGCGTAACGTGGCCGCCGTCGAGCTTTCCGGCCGTGCGATATCGCGGCTATGCGCAGAATCGGCTTCACGGACCGCCGTGTTCCACACCACAATGTTGTCGGACCTGTCGTTTCGGCCCGTGTTGCGATTGTTGTTGATGCCGCCGTGTCGTTTCGCAAATTTCCATCGGGCCGATCGATCCGCCGGTTGAGAAGCCGAGTAGTCCCGGGCCCAACCCGGGCCGTGTGCACCGGGTCCGAGAGAGTGCATCATCTACATCCCTGTTTATCCCCGTACACCCCCGCCTCTGACACTCATAACCTTAAAACCGTGTGCAAGGACCTTGCGCGTGGCCGCCGCGTACCCGTGCAACCGAGTGACCATTTACACAGACACTTGCCGAGGGAGCGCATCGCCGGCCAGCGTGGCCTTTGTAAACACCGCTCCAAGTCGCCTAACCGGCTCTCTCCTGCGTGTGCAAGTGCATCCTCCGCGATCCCCCCGCGGGGGTGCAAATCGGTCGGAAGGTGTGTCGGTGCTCCCAAGGATCCCTGGTCTTCGTTAGATACCGAAATCGATGCTCCAAAGTCGATGCTTCTTTCCATTTCATGAGGATCTCTCGATAAGCTTCTCTTCGGGGGTGGATTTTATTTTCCAGGGCTTCCGGTTTATTTTCTATTTTTCTCCTATTCTTCCAAGTGGAGATCCTTTGGAGATCCTTTTGGGAATTCTTTGGTGGTCCTTCGGAGGTCCTCTGAGACTCGGATCGAGGATCAGGTGAGACAATAGTGAGTCGCGATCTGCAACCGACGGAGATAGGGACAATACGGTGCAGGAAGTGGCGAATGGGCGGTCTTGCGACTGTTTGAGATGGAAGTGAGTAATAGCGGAGTAAAGTGACCGCTGTATTGGTCGTGATGATCATCGTACGGCCATAAACTGTCGCCCGAGTGATTCAATTGCTACCGCAAGCCGACCCAGTCAACGACGATGCATCACTACTATACGCAAGAAGACATAGATCGTGTCGGTGAGTGGGATCCCTGAAGAATTAATGTTTATCTCCCCGCCGATATTGTACACCTTGTTCTCGACGTGATTCACTGCACCGCGCCGGATATTTATCGCTGAATGCTCGATGTCTGCGCGAAACCCGGCCCGACAAACTGCATATATTTATGCGGCGATGAATGAAAATTGTTCTTAATTGGCCAACGCAGTTTAATTCTTTTTTGCGGTCGCCGTGTCTCCGATGAACTGGTGTTTCATTCATAGGCTGCGGTCTTTTATCTCGGCTCTCGCTTTCGATAATTATTTCGCGGAATTGGGGAACATATTTATTTCATTGGCTGGAAGAGGCTGAGTAGCAAGAATGAAGCAGAACTCTTGTATTAGTTTTACAGTATTTCAGAATTTTTGAGAGTACTTTTTCAGAGTATTTTCAGTATTACGGAGATTCATGGTTTATTGGAAGGTGATCAGTTTTAGCATAATCTCTTGTACAGCGATTATAATGTACGGCGACGTCACCGTTCATAATTATTTTGTCACCTATGAGAGAATCTAAATAGCAAAAATACAGCTGAAATTTTGTATTTATTTTATAATATTTTAACAATATTTATTGCGGGGTTAGCAACTTTAACATGATGTTATCTCTCGCATAATAAATAATTATTTTCTGTCCTATAAACGAAGCATTGATTTTCTGTATTTTATTATTAATAGTTCCAACATGAAGGGCTGGAAATAGACTTGACCTACAATTACCTATTTTCACTTTCACTTGTTCCTCTATTTTTTTGCTCACAAACATTCTACTAATAACAGTACATGGATTTTTATATTTGAAATATTGCTTTAGAAATTTTTGGTCAACCATCACTTGAATTTTATTTTATTTCTTTGTTCTTAGGGAAGCTACTTCTTTATTTAAAAATACGCTATATGTATTAGTAAAACGAAACTATTTGTAGAGGATAAATATTTGCAGGTTGAATTTTCGTGCAAATAAACCATTCTGGGTACAGTTTGTAAAGACTGAAGTTAAACAAACGTTTATTCCCTGTGTCAACGATTCTAATATTTAATTACAACTGAATTGTGAACGAGATCTAATTGGTTCAAATTTTCCATTTTGTAATAGTTTACATTTGTATTTAATACAAAAGCATAAGGCATTAATCACTTTAATGACACTGATCGTGTTCAAATGTATGTACATTAAAGGTAACCAATTTCTGCAACTCTACGTAACTTTTAAATTAAATATTTTCGTTTGCATTTTTTAAGTCTTTTGAATTTAGCATATTATTTTATTGTTCCACTACTTCGTTACAACTACATCACTTCTACTTCGCGATTTTTAAACATTTCCAACTCCAATAACATTATATGTTATTCAATCGATTTCACTTTGAAATTAAATCATTTCTTCCTGGCGATTTAAAAATTATTTTTAACTTCAATTATATTATATAATTTTCAATACATTTCACTCGGTATCTAAATGTTAATATGGCGATTTAAAAATTATTTTTAACTTCAATTACATTATATATTTTTCAATACATTTCACTCGGTATCTGAATGTTAATATGGCGTTTTAAAAATTATTTTTAACTTCAATTATATTACATATTTTTCAATACATTGCACTCGGAATCTAAATGTTAATATGGCGATTTAAAAAATTTTTTAACTTCAATTCCATTATATATTTTTTAATACATTGCACTCGGAATCTAAATGTTAATATGGCGATTTAAAAAATTTTTTAACTTCAATTCCATTATACATTTTTGAATACATTTCACATGGTATCTAAATGTTAATATGGCGATTTAAAAAATTTTTTAACTTCAATTCCATTATATATTTTTTAATACATTGCACTCGGAATCTAAATGTTAATATGGCGATTTAAAAAATTTTTTAACTTCAATTCCATTATACATTTTTGAATACATTTCACATGGTATCTAAATGTTAATATGGCGATTTAAAAAATTGTTTAACTTCAATTACATTATATATTTTTCAATACATTTCACTCGGAATCTAAATGTTAATATGGCGATTTAAAAAATTTTTTAACTTCAATTCCATTATATATTTTTCAATAAATTTCACATGATATGTAAATGTTAATATGGCGGTTTAAAAAATTTTTTAACTTCAATTCCATTATATATTTTTCAATACATTTCACATGGTATCTAAATGTTAATATGGCGATTTAAAAAATTTTTTAACTTCAATTCCATTATATATTTTTCAATACATTTCACATGGTATCTAAATGTTAATATGGCGATTTAAAAAATTGTTTAACTTCAATTCCATTATATATTTCTCAATACATTTCACTTGGTATTTAAATGTTAATATGTTAATATTGTTCTGTACATTTCACTATGTAAGTAATATTTTTTCTTCCCCGGGATTTTTAATCATTTTCAAATGCAATCTCATTACAATTTTGATAATTCATTCCACTTTACATGCAGTCTCATCAGACAGCAATAAAATTGGATTATAGGCTAAGATTGGTTAATAGAATAAATAAATAAATAAATCATCGTTGGAAACTAGGCATCCGTCTTAATTAATGAGCCGTTGGACGGCCGATAAATTATGTGAATTATCATAGCTCGAGGCTCGATGAAAAGCGATAATGTCATGTCATCTTTGCTACTTTTAACTATCAAGCGATGGTGTTAAGAAAGATGTGTCGGCGAGAATGTCCGTTAGGACGTAGCGATGATGCAAGCGTTAATAATTATTCAACGAAAAACCGCCACTTCGAGAATTGTACGCGATTACAAAGTTTGTCGGCGTTCCTTAAACGATCCGGCCGGCGACATCGCGATTTACAATGCAAATTCAGCCGGCGCATAACTTCGTGGAATTATCGGTCAAATCGCGAAATTCATCCCGGGTTCCGGCTGTAAATTATTCGTTCGCGTATTTACACGGAATTAAAGGCGGTCCTTCGAGACTGCTCGAATTACGTTAACGCCACCGGCATCTAATTTATCGAATTAACCAACGCGAAACGCATCACCGCGAGCACGGGAATTGCGCTGTTAACGAACGCGAGCTTCTTAGCATCTTTTGGAAACAGAAGTTTTTACGCTTCTTAATCATCGAGGGGTTGTTCCATCCCCTAAATAAAATCAGCACATTTCCTGTTAAAGTTTCACTCACGCCCACTGACAAATCTGCAATCATAATTATTCCGCAAAATTGAAGGAAGACGTTTCATGGTTGTTCAGAGGATTTTATGCGTTTATAACAAAAATAAGTAGCTGCAATTTTAGAAAGTATTTAGAAATACTGTTATGTTATTTTCAACCTATTAAACATATTAACACGTTGACTGCCATGGGGGTCACCGGTGACCCGCACTCGACTTGGCTACAGCGCCGTGGGGGCCACCGGTGACCGGCGACGCAGCAAATAATAAAAGTACATAATTAGAGTAAATATGGATACTGATAAATTTTTCAATAATACCATTGTTACTATAATGATTTGAAGAAATTAATGCACGAAAAATGCTTCAAGCATGATTTTATAACTCACTTTATTTGCTGCAAATAATATTTCAACATAATATGCATCGCATAATGCAAAATTCACGTTGGCGCCTTGGAGCACTATAATAGATGATCCTCGAATATCTTTAGAACATTATAGGTTTCTTGATCATGTGGCGGCTACCTCCTACTTTCATTACATTTATCATAAATAAAATGATTCTCACCGTTTAAACGACATTGTGCATTTTTTGTTTGAAAATTCAATATTTTACAAAATAATCGAAAATAGAAAATGCGCCTGGCAGTCAACGTGTGAAGTAAGAAAATAAATTTGTATTTCACTCTAGTTTATTGCAACTCAAGTAGAAAAATTTTATTTTGCATAAAGATTCACAGTCTATTTATGGCACATAAATTGTTACACCGAGCTGTGGACCTTCATGAACAATAGGCACAAAATGTTTAAATGCAATGCGATGTTTATGTTGAGAAACTTTAATACAATGTTTACTTTAGCTTTACTAGAGAAAGATATCTATCCTATATTCTAATTTTTATAGAACAATGTGTGGAAATAACAATTTGCTGGAAATAACTATTTTAACCTTTTTATATTTCTTTGATCCTCACTACATTTGACACACCCAATATACAGGGTGTTCACGCTATCACTATCCAGCGTTTCTCTTGCAAGTAATAAATATTAGAAAAAAAATGGTAGAGGAAAGAGTAATACTGTTTTTGGTAAGTAACATAATGGCGTATGTAATTTTCTTGTGTTTGCACTACTTTCTTAGAAACGAAGGTGACCTTCAATATTTTATATGAAATCCTATATATTTTTTTCTTTAATATGAAAGCGTTTGTCGAGACGAAGTTATTCAAATACAGCAAAATGACCTTCAAGGTCATACAAGGTCAGAAAAGGCAGCAAGATTTTTGAATATTTCGTACGTCATATTTTTGTAAAGATATCATTCACCATACACAACGCCCAGAATTGTAAACGACTTGCAAAAGAAACTAACGCAATCATGTGCATTAATATTTCGGACAACGGTAGAAGCTAACAAGAATGTAATTAATAGAGCCGAAATGTGTAGTCATGCAAAAGGAAGTTATATTGAACATTTACTATAGCCTGGTCAATAAAATAAACTTGTAAACGCATTAGTACGAAATGTTCAAAATATTTCTTCCACTTCTGACCTTGTATGATCTTGAAGGTCATTGTGTCGTTCATACGAATGAATTTGTCTTGGCACACGCTTTCATGTGGTATGAATAAATATATAGCATTCCATTTACAAAAATTGGAGGTCACCGACATTTTCATGAAAATAGTGTAAATACAAAAAAATTACATACGTCATTACGCTGCTTGCAGAAAACAGTTTTACTTTTTCCTCTTTCATTTTTTTCTAATTTTTATTATTTGCAATGAAAACGTTGGCTAGTAATATTGTGAACACCCTGTAGATATTATTATTACATTTAATATTTACTAAAATCGTAAATAATTGCGAGAACATTTTATAAGAAATCAGATTCAGCAATCTGTTAATAAAAATGTTAAATGATGTGTTTCACATCAGAACTACTGATCAAAATGATCCAATCTTGTTCATTTAATTTACAATAATTGTAGGAAGACTTGTTTCTTTATGCATAAGTAAGAATGCAAATAAGGTTTTCATTTAAACATTTTTACAAATATTATAAGACATTACTAGCAAGACAACTTCAATATTTGTTAGCTCTATTCTCATCAATGTTTTTTGACACACTTTGTGCATCAGTCTATTAGATGTCTGACTAAAATCGTATGTTTCTACTGATATTGATCTTACTCCTTCTCTAAAGACAAACATTGTATACAACCGTCTTTCTGAATACATTTAGAGTGACAAATTGTTCAATTTGTTAGCTACGAATGAATGAATATTACCTAAATATATTTGCAAATTTAAAAAAAAAGACCTAAAAAAATTAGGAGCATAAAATCACAATTATTTGATACCTGCAAATATTTCTAGATAATATTCCGTCTCTCGTGGGTGGCATACACTTAAAAAATTACAGTCTCAAAGAAATCATGAAAAAATTAGAAAATTGTAATATTTATATCGCAATTGTTTTAATTTTTTTTGTATATGTCTTGTATTTTTTTCGAGCAGGGGATACAGTCTAGCGTTAAAGGGCGAATAAAGAGAATTTAAAAGGGCGTCTTACAATGGAACGAAGATAAGGGAGGACATATCCGGCTCGGATTTAGATCCTGCAGCCCCTCTAACATTTTCGTCACGCCTTATTTTTTTACGATCACGGCGTGAAAACACGCGCGCGATATTCTTAACATTAACGCGCCTATTTGGGAAATGTATGCAGGTTGGATCCCGAGCGTACTCGTTGCCCCTTGTACCCGGGATTATATTAGGTCCTTCAGGCTTTCCGCGTAAGAGTCTTCTGCGGAATTTAAATTGGCCCGGATAGGATACCGATGAAACGAAGGAATGGAATAAAATTCGCAACGCCTCTTCTCAACCCGGACATCGATTCCTTTCTCTGGAAGACAAATTGCTTGAATTAATCCCTTGGTATATACAAACTAAAAATTTAATAAAAATACGTTTACCATCCGCGAAAATGCTGCCAACATATTCTATCATCTTCCTGTTACTTTCTTTTGGTAAATGTATGCAGAAATTGATTCACCGTGGATTCTGATAATTCCATGGATTTTTATATATTTTTAATTTTGTTAGTCTTTTTTTATCTTCATTTGAAAAAGTTATATTGGAGCTTTAATAATAACTAGAATGCGGATTTTTATGCAAAAGAAAAATTGTTTGGTTCGATTATACGAAACAGATGCCAAAAAAATTACTCTTCCTGTAATAATTTTAATAGGCTCACAATAGCAGATTAATATTCAGAAATTTTTTCAAATTAACTACTGTTTCACATCCATTTCAGTCATGAATCCATAAAAGCCGCTGTGTAATGATAACTTGAGAAGCCTAAAGCAGGTACTTTCATAGTATACGTCGTTCATTTTTTCCTAGGATGTTATTATATAATATAAAGGGTGAGAAACTGAAGAAATGTGTTTTTCTAAAAAATGCTAGAACCGTCTCTAAAAACATTAGTAAATTATTGTAGTAACTGAATCAACCATAAAATTGTAGATTGAAACTTTTGCTGTTTAATTCAACAATACTAAGGAAAAAGTTTGGTCGTGTAAGGTCCTCACGATGTACCTCATATTATTACAAAGATGACAGTACACCTTTCAATTAGAGTTCAACAAAATCACCAAAAAAATCGCATGTCATATTTTGAGAGCCTATAGCAAAGGAGGGGCTTCAATATTCAAATCCATGTTAGTTTCAATCATCAGAAAAATTTGATAATGCGTCTAGAAACACAATCTCGTCATGGTGTACCACATACCATTGTGAAGTTAGCGGCATACGTGTCATTTGAAGCTAAATGAAATGACGAAATGTAATTGCATATCAAGTTCTAAGGGCTCATTCTAAAAAAGGAGCTTGGATCTCTAAATCTATGATGGCTTCATTCGTCAGAAAATTTTTTTAATAAGTCTAGAAACGTAATCTCGTCATAGTGTACCACATACGTATTATTGTGAAGTTAGTGGCATACGTGTCATTCAAAGCTAAATAAAATGACGAAATATAATTGCACATCAAGTTTAAACGGCTCATTCTAAGGAAGGAGCTTCGATCTTTAAATCTACGGTAGTTTCATTCACGAGACAAATTTGATAATGCGTCTAGAAACATAACCTCGTCATGGTGTACCACATACCATTGTGAAGTTAGCGGCATACGTGTCATTCGAAGCTAAATAAAATGACGAAACAGAATTGCACATCAAGTTTTAACGGCTCATTCTAAGGAAGGAGCTTCGATGTTTAAATCTACGGTAGTTTCATTCACGAGACAAATTTGATAATGCGTCTAGAAACATAACCTCGTCATGGTGTACCACATACCATTGTGAAGTTAGCGGCATACGTGTCATTCGAAGCTAAATAAAATGACGAAATATAATTGCACATCGAGTTTTAACGGCTCATTCTAAAGAAGGAGCTTCGATCTTTAAATCTATGGTAGTTTGATTCACGAGACAAATTGTTCAATGTTTCTAAAAACGTCTTGATGTCCTTATGACGTACCTTACACATATAATTGAAAAGTCTGTGACACACTTTTCATTCAAATCTAAACAATGCGACAAAAAAAATCGCATATCAAGTTTCAAGGCCTCGTTGTGAAAAAGAAGCTCAACTCCTCAAATCTGTGGTAGAAAATTTGTCAATGTATCTAAAAACGTCTCGATGTCCTCACAACGTACCTTACACATATAATTGAAAAGTCGGTGGCACACTATTCATTCAAAACTAAACAATGTGACAAAAAAAATATCGTATATTAAGTTTCAAGGTCTCGTTGTGAAAAAGAAGCTCAACTCCTCAAATCTGTGGTAGAAAATTTGTCAATGTTTCTAAAAACGTCTCGATGTCCTCACAACGTACCTTACACATATAATTGAAAAGTCGGTTACACACTTTTCGTTCAAAACTAAACAATGTGACCAAAAAAATATCGTATATTAAGTTTCAAGGTCTCGTTGTGAAAAAGAAGCTCAACTCTTCAAATCTGTGGTAGAAGATTTGTCAATGTTTCTAAAAACGTCTCAATGTCCTCACAACGTACCTTACACATATAATTGAAAAGTCGGTAGAACACTTTTCGTTCCAAACTAAATAATGTGACCAAAAAAATATCGTATATTAAGTTTCAAGGTCTCGTTGTGAAAAAGAAGCTCAACTCTTCAAATCTGTGGTAGAAAATTTGTCAATGTTTCTAAAAACGTCTCAATGTCCTCACAACGTACCTTACACATATAATTGAAAAGTCGGTGGCACACTTTTCGTTCCAAACTAAATAATGTGACCAAAAAAATATCGTATATTAAGTTTCAAGGTCTCGTTGTGAAAAAGAAGCTCAACTCTTCAAATCTGTGGTAGAAAATTTGTCAATGTTTCGTATCAATGACCTCACAACGTACCTTACACATATAATTGAAAAGTCGGTGGCACACTATTCATTCAAAACTAAACAATGTGACAAAAAAAATCGCATATCAAGTTTCAAGGTATCGTTGTGAAAAAGAAGCTCAACTCTTCAAATCTGTGGTAGAAGATTTGTCAATGTTTCTAAAAACGTCTCAATGTCCTCACAACGTACCTTACACATATAATTGAAAAGTCGGTAGCACACTTTTCGTTCCAAACTAAATAATGTGACCAAAAAAATATCGTATATTAAGTTTCAAGGTCTCGTTGTGAAAAAGAAGCTCAACTCTTCAAATCTGTGGTAGAAAATTTGTCAATGTTTCTAAAAACGTCTCGATGTCCTCACAATGTACCTTACACATATAATTGAAAAGTCGGTGACACACTATTCAGTCAAAACTAAATAATGTGACTCAAGAAAAATCGTATATCAAGTTTCAAGTCCTCGTTGTGAAAAAGAAGCTCAACTCCTCAAATCTGTGGTAGAAAATTTGTCAATGTTTCTAAAAACGTCTCGATGTCCTCACAACGTATCTTACACATATAATTGAAAAGTCGGTGACACACTTTTCGTTCAAAACTAAATAATGGGGCCCAAAAATATCGTATATCAAGTTTCAAGGCCTCGTTGTGAAAAAGAAGCTTAACTCTTCAAATCTGTGGTAGAAGATTTGTCAATGTTTCTAAAAACGTCTCGATGTCCTCACAACATACCTTACACATATAATTGAAATGTCGGTGGCACACTTTTCGTTCAAAACTAAATAATGTGACCAAAAAAAATCGTATATCAAGTTTCAAGGCGACGTTGTGAAAAAGAAGCTCACTTGGTGGCACGCTTTTCGTTCAAAACTAAATAATGTGACCAAAAAGATATCGTATAACAAGTTTCAAGGCCACTTTGTGAAAAAGAAGCTCAACTCTTCAAATCTGTGGTAGTTCTATTCTAGAGATAAATGTTCCCCCGCTGTACCAAATTCCGGAACAAAAGGGTGGCCAAAGGGTTACCGTTAAAAAAGTGTCGTAGACTTTCGCACACATCCTCGGCCATATTTTTCAAGCATCCGGCGCCGGTTTCATGCTCACACGATTACTCCATCAGCGTTCTGTGCGCCCTATCGGTTCCACGGGGTCCGGAGTCCATAGAAAACGATCCCCCGATTGTCTTCGTTGGGAGCATTTACTGGATCCAGGGTGGATTGTGTTCGCGCGCGGAGTACGCCACTTGACTCCTTTATTCGGGCTCGCGTGCCCGGCTCGCCCCAACTTTCGTCCTTGGTGAAAAAAAAAGAAATAGAAAAAGAGAGAAGGAAGAAAAAAGACAAGAGAGAAAAATGTCGGCCGAATGGATCATGTCCAGAGGTCCTGTGCTGGAGGCGAGAAACAATAAGGAGGCGAGCTGGAGCAGGACAGAGGGCATTGTTCGGCGTCGCGTCGCACGTATTCTCGGCGTCCCCGTAACGCATTCTGCTTTAAGGCCGGCCAGGGCCGCTCGTAAGCAAATTAGAATGGCGCACGTGGCCCGCATAAGTCGGCTCTCCTCTTTCTCTCTCTCTCACTCGCTCGCTGTCTGCTCCGTGTGGGGCACGTCGGGCTGGATTTGTAAGGCCACCCCTTTTCCTGACCGCCCCCTTCCACCCTCGCCCTTCGCGCTCACGCCAACGGGCTTTTCTCCTCTTCTTCGCCCAAAGGGCACGGACACATCGGCAATTACGCCACTTTATTGCTAGGGTTACGTGTCGTGCACGGAATTAATGCAATCCGCCGCCAGCTACGGGTTACACGGACGCTTCTTCGCCCGCGAGAATGTTTTCTTTCATGTCCCAACCCTGAGCGACACGCCACGTCTTCTTGTGTATTGGTTACATCCCAATGGGCTGAGTGATTGTCTTTTCAATGTGACTGATTGACTGCTAATTGTTTGATTTGATTGGGATTTTTAACCCTCTGTCTACCGTAAAAAAATCTTTCATTATGCGATAGAAAATTTATACCTCAAAACGTAGTAAATATAAAAAAAAATTTTTAGCTTTAAATAATAAAAAATAAGAAAAGTAACAAAGTCATGCGACGACAAGATCCCAAGAATTTTGAAAGTTTAAATAACCGCAGTATCTACATACAGTCGGGTCCAATGGACCCGCTTGGTAGACAGAGGTTTAAAGTCATTTCAACGTCTTGGTTTTTAGCGACTGTGTAGTCATTTGTTAGTCTTTTATCTCAAAAGTCATTTAACACGTTGACTGCCACGTCAATCATATATGGCTGACGGAATTATTTATTCAGATTTCAAAATAAATTTTTATGTTAATATATTCATTGTACCAAATTTGATTAATATAAAAAAAAAGCAAGAAGGTTGAAGCACTATTTAGTGTTATAGTTTTAACCTTTTCAATCTTTATTCCATTGAATAAATCACTTCGATTTTATGGATTTTTTGACGTTGCTGGATTGGCACTCAACGTGTTAAGGGCTCTTGAACTTCTTGGTTTTCAGTGACTGTGTAGTTTATTGTGATGTTCCGTCAGTAGTTTTGTTGCTGTTTCAAAATTGATGTAGTTTTCCATTTTGTCTTTTTGATTCTTGAAGATTGCCATGGAAGAAAAGTTATCTTCTAATGGTAATTTTGATTGGTGAACATGATGATGTGAGACATGTTTCTTGGATCATTTAATCCTGTAACATGATTCACAAGACAATCTTTCCCATATTCCCCAAAGCTCGACTAACTCACCGAAAAAGTTCATAAATAAAATGTTTATTTGTTCCACCAAAGAAAGTTGTCGAATTTATCATTAACTTCTAATCGTCGAATAAAAAGTAGTAACATGATTGCGTTAGCATAAGGTTGACTAAAATCACTATTTTTGCAAGAAAAAAAATTTGTGTTATCTTCTTCAAAGATTGACTAACCCAATTAAAAAAAGTTTAAATCGTAATCTTTATTCACTGCGTTTAAATAAAAATAAAAAAACATATCATTCCATTTGAAAAAAGAAAGTTGACCTTCATCTCACCTTGGAGTGTCCACCGGGAAAAATAAAGGTCCCACCACATGATGTCCCCCTCGGTACCGAACAACTATCATCTGAAAAATTTTTGCTTTTAATCAATATTTTTGGAGATATTCGTCTGTAACGATTTTTAATTCCCAGCCTGTATAGTTACCGTCCCATGCTTGGGCAGTGTACAGTGTCCCACAAAAGTGTTCGTACGCCCTTTAAATCAGAATAACTTTCTTAAAATTTGACCAAACCACTTGATTTTTTTTTGAGCAATTGGAAGCATTGATTTACTTTTAAAATGTGCAAAAAAGATTTTGAAGAAATTCCAATTAGTATGAACTACATGAAAAAATAAAAATGGCACTTTTTAAAAGTTTATTATTTCAGCACGTAATGAAAATTCAAAATTTGCGGTTTGTAGATCTATGTTATTTAAACATATGCTGAAAATTTCATCGAATCTGTTAACAAACACATGAGCTGCAAGCGATTAACACTAGGTTTACGGAGCACTAAAATTGATTATTTTACATTGCTTTATAAAAATAATAAAATTGTATTTACTTAGATCTTCGGCGATTTTTATTGGAATATGTACACAAAAAAATAAATCTATTCAATAATTCCTCACGAATGCCTCCATACACTCTTAATAATCGTAAATTAAAAATTTTTGAATCCGTCATTTTGACGGGCCCCGTAAATCTAGTGTTAAAAGTGGTGATAATCGCAGTTTTTCACGACTTTTAGTCAGTTTCTGCTTAAAATCCATAGTTTCTTACATCTTTCGATGCGCGTTGTTTTTTTCTGCGTCAACCGATTTCGATGAAATTTTCAGCATAAGCATAACTAACACAGATCTACAAAAGGCATATTTTGAATTTTCATTATTGGCTAAAATAAAGAAATTGTAAAAAGTGCCATTTTTATTTCTTCATGTAATTCCTACTAATTGCAATTTTTTCAAAATCTTTTTTGCACGTGATTTACTAAATCAATGCTTCGAATTGCTAAAAAAACGTCAAGTGGTTTGGTGAAATTTTAAGAAAGTTATTCTGATTTAAAGGGCATACGAACACTTTTGTGGGCTCTTTTATTATCTTTTATTATCTTGACTTGAAAAAGTGATATGAGAGCTTTAATAATAACTAGAATGCGGATTTTTATGCAAAAGAAAAATTGTTTGGTTCGATTATACGAAACAGATGCCAAAAAAATTACTCTTCCTGTAATAATTTTAATAAGCTCACAATAGCAGATTAATATTCAGAAATTTGTCAAATTAACTACTGGTTCACATCCATTTCAGTCATAAATCCATAAAAGCCGCTATCTAATGATAACTTTAGAAGCCTAAAGCAGCTACTTACGTAGTATACGTCGTTTATTTTCTCCTAGGATGTTATTGTATAATATAAAATGTGAGAATCTGAAGAAATGTGTTTTTTTTTAAAATGCTAGAAATTGAACCGTCTCTAAAAACAGAGACTTAAGAAAGTTACTCTGATTTAAAGGGCGTACGAACACTTTTGTGCGACACTGTATTTAAAATGGTCGATCCCATTGCGATGTTTATTATGCCCCGTAGTTAAAGAGAACTTTGAAGGATAATTGCGTCCGCGAACAATAATCCGCGACGGAACTGTGCCGTTGCCGCGCAACATAAGGAAAAGTGGAGGAGGATCCAATAAAGGAAATAAATTCCAATGTTTGTAATATCGCAACGCGAAACGAACAGGAGCATCGAGGACAGCTTTCTTCGCCTGACGGCGCGCGTTCCGTTCGAAAAGAACGAACAAATAAAATCGATGCGAGAAGAAAAGCCGCCGCCTTCCTCAAGCCGCTCTGGTAATCACGCTGTTAAATATTACGTCGCTCAAGCTCCTCATAATCGATTCACTCGAATTCAATTAGCTATTGAGGTCGAGCAAAGTGTGCCGGACCGCCAACGGGAGGACGTGGTCAATGATTGAATGAGTGACCGTCTAATAATATGATTCTTCTGTGCGCTAATATCGCCGGCAAAGCTTAAAGCAGTGGCTCGTTAAATATTTTCGACGCGATTCCTCGAATAGATTCAAAAGATTAAGTGTAAAATGTGTTCTTCCACGCGATGTCTTCCAAATATGAACCCTTCAAAGTCTGACAGAATAAAAATAATTGATGAAACCGAAACTGGAATGTTCAAAGTTTTCATAGCGATTGCTACTTTAGTTCTCTTGCGTTCTAAAAATAATAATATATTTTTTTTTAAAAGGAACTAATGAACATTCTGCCTCCGAACTGTTTAGTTGAGCCTGTCAGTCTTTGGAGAGTACAATAAAATTTGTTGCATGCAAAAATATTGATGATATGCAAAGTTATGGGATTTCATCGGTGAGCTTCCCTAAAATCGTACATATACTTTCAAACCTCCGACAAAATCAGCTGTTATAGTCGTTTCAAACAAAACAAAAATTATGAAATATTAAAATTATGAAACATTTTTGGTAATTATATAGAAAAGGTCTGCGTACTCCGATTTTGATGAAATTTTGAATAACTTTTTTCTTTTCCAATATAGGGAGGTCGCTTTTAGTTTTCGAGATATTTGTAAAACACTATCGGTAATGTTAATTTCGTAACGGAAACCTTTTTAGAAACACTGGGTGCGTGTGAAACACTGGATGGGTGGGTGTGGTATTGTCGCTTCTCATCTTCATAACGTGTTTACAAACAAAAAATAAACAGATGCGCCCCGAAAATCCAAGAAATGTTTTTGATAATTGAAAGCTCAGCCTATCTATGTATGGTCAGAGTTATCTACAGGAGTTAATTCTGCTTGTTTCTTCTGTTATTCCATTTCCTGGATTTTCGGGCCGCATCTGTTTATTTTTTGTTTGTAAACACGTTGTGGAGATGAGAAGCGACAATACCACACACACCCACCCAGTGTTTCTAAAAGGAAGGTTTCCGTTATGAAATTAACATTACCGAAAACTAAAAGCGACCCCCCTATATTGGAAAAGGAAAAAGTTGTTCAGAATTTGTTGCTCCATAACATATTAAAATTTCATCAAAATCGGAGTACGCAGACCTTTTCTATATAATTACCACATTTTTCATCAATGTGAGAACCATAGCTATCAATTGAACTGACCATCGTGACAACCAATTTCAAAAATCGTAATTTTCTTTTATAAACAACCGTACAAAAATTTCGAAAAATTCGTCTATAATTCTTCGAGTCTTACTATTATCAACCCTTTAAAGTTTAACTAAATTTAAGAAAAAACTGCCAAAAATTACTAGCAGTATTTATAATTTCTAATTTTACCAGGTACCTGGATATGAATTTGCGGAGTATTATTTTTCCAAAACAGTTTCTGTATTTGCATATGTAATAGAAAATGATAATAATATTACGTAGATGTGCCATATTAGTTGAAACCACAAAAGTTACAAACGGAGGAGTGCGAGTTCGATTTTTCGAAGTCACTGGAGCAGTCAGAGGAAGGCAGACGGTCCCTCGTTAATATTTAAAAACTATTATCCTTCATTACGGCGAGCAGTGATTCCAAGTGCAATCTCGAGGGTAATCAGAGGAGAGGTTGCTGCTTTGAATGCGCGTGCGTCTTGTAAAAACTTCCTCGGATTCTCGCAGGATCCACGTAAATTTTAGAACAGGAAGCACGGGGATGACCGGGGCGGTCGTTGTCTCGCAGGATCGATAGAAACTTTGTAGGATTCATCGTGCTCCACTTGCTCTACTATCGAGATCCGAGCGTTAGTTTGCTGCTGGTTTGTCGTATACGTAACCACGCAGGTATAAGTATTCCCCTTTCGGTCGGTGGAGTTTACGAAACGTAGACGACGACGTCACGTTTCTGTTTCCTCGACCGCTTCTGACGGCTACGGTCTCTCTGTTTCACGTTTCATACTGTTCCCTTGCTATAGCTGATGTACAGTTGCGGACAAAAATACGAGTAGGTACATCCTTCAAAATGGAATTTCAAAAATTCGACGAAACGGCTTGAATTTCTTTTTAGATATTAGAAGAATGAGTTTGATAGCTAATAAAGAAAACAATTTTTAAATTGCGAACACAAAAGTGAAGATTACGACTTTTAACTTTCTGATCAAAGCCTACAATGTAATTTCAACAATTTGTCATGAGTGAATGGAGACGTAGTGATGAAGTTGTTTCTCTTAATGACTTTTTTGTAAATGAAATTAGGAATAATGTTGTTGGATCTACATTTTAAAAGAAAGAGTTTTCTGTTACTTATCATAGCTATAGACAATTTCGTGTAAGACCAGTCCTTGAGAATTTTAACGGTTTCCCCACTGTATAATTCTTGACATTACTTATGATTTCTATCGATCGAATTTTGAGTTAAATTAAGGAAAATGATATTGGCGCAAGGTTCGATCTTTTTGATAAGAAAAGATCTTGTCAAAAAGATCGAACCTTGCGCCAATGTCATTTTCCTTAATTGAACTCAAAATTCGATCGATAGAAATCATAAGTATTTCATGGATGGTGAAGCATTTACAAACAACCAGACCTTTTTTGCGTCAAAAAGACTTCAAAAAGATCGAACCTTGCGCCAATATGATTTTCCTTAATTCTTGACATTGACGCAAAGAAAGTCTGGGTGTTTGTAAATGTTTCGCCATCCATGATATCAGTGTAATTTCTTTCGATCGAAGTGAATTATATTGATAAATCTGATTTCAGATATATCAATATAATTAATTTCGATCGAAAGAAATTACACTGACCTACAATGTAAATTTGAAATACAGTAACCCCGCGATCTAAGTCCAACGGGACATTGCGATCTATGTCCCTTGGCCTACTTCTTCCTCTGCGGGGTATCCCCGGAAGGGCCGTGAAGCTCGAGCTGCGTCGGTCGTCGAGCAGTGTAAACATGCCGCGTAATCTGATCCTGGGTCGGGTATATCGGTGTGAATCACTACTAATCCAATTACAAAACTTCTTTATTTTTTATTATTTTTTCATGGGACTTTCACCAACATATTCGTGGCATTTTTCTAATGAAAATGATACCAAATATGATATAATTCCGATGATATTTACTTGTGTAATAAACGATGGAAGTTTTTTATTGGCGTTACATTGTAAGGACACGCGGCCCTTTGAACTGTGCCGGCGGCCGCGACTCTTGTCGTCTCTTTCTTTCCTATACGTTGACCTTCTTTACGTTCAAAACTTTCATCGTTTATTACACAAGTAAATATCATCGGAATTATATCATATTTGGTATCATTTTCATTAGAGAAATGCCGCGAATGTATTGGTAAAATTTCATTAAAAATAAATAAAAAATAAAGAAGTTTTATTATTGCAGTAGTATTGTCTCACCGATAAGCTATTTTTTGTTGCGCCATCGGCCGCGCGGTTCGTGTTTGCATGCTGTCCTTTTCTACGTTCGGCGCGGTCGACGCGGTCACAAAAGAATAGTGTCCCTTCACGATCTAAGTCTCGGCGGAGAACCGAAAAAGGACTTACATCGCGGGGTTACTGTATACATTTTGTTAGTCTAAGCATGATCTACAGCGCATGAGAGAGAGATTGGTGGGTGGTGCAGGCGTTTGTGGGTATCCTCCCGAGCCCATGCCTGGCGTACTTCATTTACTAAATTGTCATTTCCAGTTTGTAGTTTTTCTTTTACTATCAACGAATTCTACGTTGATTAGTAGACAGCGGATTTTATCCACTAATGACAAAAATGAGTAGGCATAATTTCATACAGTAACAACATTAGAAAAATTTAGAATAACTGTCATATTATTTTCGAACTATTAAACATATTGAAAAAGAAAATAAATATGTCACTCCAGTTTGTTGCAGTTCAAGTAGAAAATGTTTATCTTGCATAAAAATCCGCTATCTACTGATTAGTCACCACATTTTCACTTAGACTCACAATGCTATCGTCTGTATGTTGTTTCTCCACTCATATGAAAAAAGTGAGCAACAGTTTATTAAATAAATACTTAGTAATATAAATGCAGTAGAAGGCACGTGATGGTGTGGGTCTGCAGTGGAAGAGAGTAAACAGTCGTAGATATAAATATTCTGCAGGGGAGCGTTAGAATTTGGAAGTTCGAAGATCAGCGATTGAACGCGTGCGCAGCGCAATTAGGAAGAATGATGATCGCTTATGGAGACACTTGTTAGCGTCGAGGTGCGGCCCCTGGGGGTGGGAAGGAGTCGTCGAAACGAGGGACGACAGAGCACAATTGACGACCGCGGCGATAGCAATGCCCATTTTATCCCCAAGAGGATATAAATAAAACTCAAATTGAGCGAGGGGTGCGCCGCCCGAGCGTCTACAATGTATTCACGCAGCTAGCACTTCCGCCCCGTAATTTCATTCTAGATAAAAGTCCCGCCCCGCAACCCTTCCGAAGCGAATATTTACATTTTATTCCGGCTGCCATTTTTCTTATCGCCCGGAACGCTGTTCCGAACGCGATTATGCTCGTCGATGCCGCACCTTCTAGCCCCAACACGCTCATTCATTATATTGTATCTACCACCCTTAAATTCATAATTGAAGCTGTCCTACAATGTTCAATAAAATTTAAGAAAAATTTAACAAACTGCTTCATTTATTATTTTATTTCCTCTTTAACACTAGGTTTACGGAGCACTAAAATTGAGTATTTTACATTGCTTTATAAAAATAATAAAATTGTATTTACTTAGATATTCAGCGATTTTTATTGTAATATGTACACAAAAAAATAAATCTATTTAATAATTCCTCGCGAATGCCTCCTTACACTCTTAATAAACGTAAATTAAAAGTTTTTGAATCCGTCATTTTGACGGGCCCCGTAAATCTAGTGTTAAGTAATCACTCAACTGCACTTATAATAAACATATAACAGGACAATTTCAAAAGCAAAATTTTTGAATCCGTCATTTTGACGGGCCCCGTAAATCTAGTGTTAAGTAATCACTCAACTGCACTTATAATAAACATATAACAGGACAATTTCAAAAGCAAAATTTTTGAATCCGTCATTTTGACGGGCCCCGTAAATCTAGTGTTAAGTAATCACTCAACTGCACTTATAATAAACATATAACAGGACAATTTCAAAAGCAAAATTTTTGAATCCGTCATTTTGACGGGCCCCGTAAATCTAGTGTTAAGTAATCACTCAACTGCACTTATAATAAACATATAACAGGACAATTTCAAAAGCAAAATGATTGAAACAATTTAGAAGCACCAATATATTATTTATAATCTTATAATGTTATTAAAGGAAGAAAGACATTTTTATTCGACGCTCATGTTTTTTGTAATTGATGGTGAATGACATCTGGAATTTAATCGTATGTTTTTGTGTGGATATACAGGGTGTTCACGCTATTACTAGCAGGCGTTTTCCTTGCAAATAATAAATATTAGAAAAAAATGAAAGAGAACAAAGTAATACTGTTTCCAGTAGTGGTCTCACCGATACTTCCGAGCCGTATGATGTCATACTTCTCGGCGAGCGAAGGCTCTCGAGCTTCACGTCCCCTGAGGTGGGAGACCTCGCAAGAGTGGGGATAGTTCTGTGACACTTCTTGTTCAGAATTTTGTGACACTTATCGATTAAATACTGTATATAAAATCATATATATTTATGTGATAAGAAGAAATTTCTCATTCTTTTGTTTTACATGTAACAGTTTACTTTGACACTACATTAAAATATACAGGGTGTTCACGCTATTACTAGCCAGCGTTTTTCTTGCAAATAATAAATATTAGAAAAAAAATGAAAGAGAAGAAAGTACTAGAAGACATCGCGTAACACGCGAAGATTGTTCAAACTTAGTTAGTCCAGAAACATTTTTAACAGTTATGATTTTACCAATGTAAAATCAAATGAATTTTCTCCCTTTCAAAAAATTGATTTAATTACTTTGTACACTTAGTAACAAAGATCCGTAGTCAACGTTCTATAAAAGTTCCTTATAGAAAGCAAAGATAAAGAAGTTAAAAATTGTGACCTTCACGTTTTCCTTCACAATTTCGACCAATAGCAGTTTTTAGAAAAGAATTATTTACATATTACCTAGTAAACTAATCATTTTAATATCTCAAAGAAACTCTAGGCGTTTGGTCTAATTTTAAAAAAGTTATTTGATTTTTAAAGGTGTACGAAACTTTTTACACACACTGTATACCAAAAATACATCGCGTAACGATCTCACTCGAGCTCTTACATTTAATTCAGCCACTGTCTTTATCTCTTAACAATCTTGACGTATTTGTACCAGGAGTCTTGTTGTCCATTAACCATTCTGCCAAGTGTCACAAGACATATTTCTGTTTTCTAAAAATATTGCTTAAAATAAAATCTTGGAGTTTATACTTAACCGAATTAAATCTTCATCATTGTCACAAGGCAAATTACGGATATAAGAAATGAATGATTTTCAGCAGGATATTCCATATGACAGTTTGATATATCCGAAAATACATTTCCCTGATTGTAAGTAAGAATTCATTTCAGTGGAGGGTCGTTCCGAAATGGAAGCAGAAAGTTTCTTCGCGTAATTGGTGGATTCATAGTTTCGCGACACATTCGACTCGGTGGAATCAGGCTAATCTGAGCAGTGCGTCTCGTATTAAACCGCATGTTGCCGCATATGGGACGGGTATTCAAGATGCAGTCGATCTCTTGAGTGCTCCTTTGATAGATAACTCTTTTTAATTGCTTCGAGAGCGTCCCCCGGGGTCGAACGCGACTGGAACACGGGCTTTATGGTTGTGGAAGTGTCTGATCCAGAAACCCAGTTTATTGCTAATCGAAGGGAAAGGTCCCCAAAGTAGGCAACAGAACGCGCGAGCTCTCCTTTGAGACCGAAATGGAAGTTTGCACGCTACGCGCCAGCAAATCGCTATCTACTGAGAAAATCTCTCTTGAGAAAATAATACCTCGAACAACGAACGTAATTATCTCGTACTGTTACCCGGCTGAGATTATTTTGCGAATTTGCTATTTACCACAGTACATGGAATCACAAAATGTAGGCTTTATTTTATGCGCAGCGTGTTTAAAGTAGGTCACCAAATAATTATTTATCTGCTTCTGCCACGATGCTGTAATAAACACGTGTGTTCTTTCTCTTCTGTTTATTTTGAAATTGCTAAATTTTTGAGTCGTAACATTAATACTAGGACCTCAAAATGAAGGGCTAAATTTTTTATTACATGAATGACTATGGGTTGAGGTCGTTTGGAGGTCATGCAATCATCATTGACCCTAAGACCTCAAAATGAAGGACTAAATTTTTTATTACATGAATGACTATGGGCTGAGATCGTTTGGAGGTCATGCAATTATCATTGATACTAGGACCTCAAAATGGAGGACTAAATTTTTTATTACATGAATGGCTGTGGGCTAAGGTCGTTTGGAGGTCATGCAATCATCATTGACAATAGGACCTCAAAATGGAGGACTAAATTTTTTATTACATGAATGCTGTGGACTAAGGTCGTTTGGAGATCATGCAATCATCATTGATACTAGGACCTCAAAATGGAAGACTAAATTTTTTATTACATGAATGGCTGTGGACTAAGGTCGTTTGGAGGTCATGCAATCATCATTGATACTAGGACCTCAAAATGTAGGACTAAATTTTTTATTACATCAAAGGCTGTGGGCTAAGGTCGTTTGGAGGTCATGCAATCATCATTGATACTAGACCCTCAAAATGGAAGACTAAATTTTTTGTTACATGAATGGCTGAGGGCTAAGGTCGTTTGGAGGTCATGCAATCGTAAATGAAATGTAGAATTTAGAACTTCTTCGAGTCATGTAGAAAAAAATGAAATGTAAATTTCAGGTTCAACTCCATAGAAATTTATAAATAAATGAATGACCTTCGTCCGAAGTCGTTTACTTTACTTTATTTTTAGCTATCATGCACACCAGTGTAAAATACATAGTTTTAAAAAACTCGCGTATTATATAATAAATAATAAGAGGAATTGACCTAAAAAGAGACACATTCGTGCCTCAAAATGTTCCAAAATGTCTGGACCCATATGTCCCATAGCTATTCCGAAAAAAACAATGAAAAGTCACTCGTTTTCACTGCAGTTACATGAGAAACTCCCCACTCCCTGAAGACTTGATTAATCGCCATCAAAGTTCAAATAACCAATAAAAATTAAACACGGAGTCGTGTAACCGCGAAGCAAAAACTGTCCACTAATTTCCCGCAGGCCGACGTGTATGCGTTCGGCAATTACTGTTCCGGTGTCCTCCGGCACAAAGCGGGGGGGGGGACTATTTCTAAATTTAATGGGGACAAACGAGCCTCGATACACCGTGGCTCGAATAAAATATCATTAATGTAATGAGTCGGACGAGAAGTCGTTTAAACAACGCTGCCGCGCGATACAAATGATCCGATCGGTTAATGCAGTCGAAACTAGATGGGAGTGCAACTGCAATCGAGAGAGGAGTTGAGAGGGGGAGGGGGGTTTCGAGGTTGAAATAGTTGCCGAGGACAAACGATTGCCCTGTTTAACAGGTCGCGAAACGTGGACCGATATCATTTTATTATAATACGTTTCATCGGCTCCCGGAATAATTTCAATATTATCCCCGTGGCTGTTTTACACGTTCGAGAACGCCCGTGCCTCTGTGCACGTGTGCGTGGTGCGCACGCGCGTGGATTACAACGGAATTGGCCCCGGCGCGAAAGAATTGATACGGTCGCGTGTTAAATTCGGTTACACAGTGTGCATTACACCCGCCGAGCCAAATTCCAGCCAGGCCGCGGATAAATTGCTGGCTGCACCGACAACACCGAGAGATGCAACGCGTGGAATCGCGTATTTGCGTCACGTAACTGGTTTTACGCACCCCTGCCCACCCCCTCTCTTTTGTTGTCAACGAATCTTATTATAATCAGCTCGATGCACCGCTGCAAAGTTATCTCGCGATCCAGCGAAAGTGAAACCGTCGAGGTTTGCTGTCCGTTTCACGACAATGCACTGGCGATACCTCTGAATAAATAAATACAATCGGTGATCAAATTATTATGAATAGACTGCGGATCTTCATGGAAAATAAAAATGATTCAGTTCCGAGCGTGGGCCGAGCGATAGCGCGCGTGGCCGGCGAACGGTTTGTAGCGGCTACTTCCGATGCTCGTCAACAGAGGGACAGTACGATAATACTTTTCTCGCTACTACCTGTATCTTCCTCTGTTTGTATACAGGGGTTTCCACATAAATGGGAACACCTAAATATCTGTCGTATTTAATACAGTCCTATCAGAAAACTTCAGAGGACAAAGTGACACTATTGCAGGGGGCAAATATAATGGTAAAGAAAAAAAATTTTTATGTCGTGTTTGTTAATGAAATTTCAAGGTCACCGATGTTCTTTTAAATGGAATAGTATATTTATTTTACGACAGCATGATAGACAATAAAAAACTGAATTTAGTGGATACCACCTGTTTGAACTTGAAATGACCTTGAGCAAGAATAATCATGTTGGAGCGGATAAAATGTGGAAGTTTAAAACTTACGTGTTTCAGCAAAGATTACACGTTTTTTACGGCGGGTTGACCTTTACATATCATAATAAATGTTCGAAATGTTGACCATCCTCATTTATGCAATATTGCAATCTTGCATTAAATTATCTGTAGGGATGATTGATTTTCTGAGACATAATTGAAGCACATGCTGCAGTAATTATTACGATTTTTAGAACTTACACTACCAGTATTTTTAAATTGTTTTACCACAACGGAAAATGCGTGTAACGAAGGACAAATACAATTCACAAATTTTTCACGATACAAATGTACTGCTTGCCTCAAAGATTGGTGGCTTTCGCCATAAGTGAAAACCATATCGATTCCTTCCTGTACAGTGTAACGCATTCTTATCACTTTCACGTTTCGAATTCGAATAATGCAGAAGGAACAACGTACTTATTCTAACCGATTAACCTTCTGTTAACGATCTCAATAATACGTACTCTAACATAAACATACGCTGTTTACTATGAAAAATATTTGAAACATTTATCGTGTTTTGTAAAGGTCAACCCGACGTAAACATCGCGTAATCTTTGCTGAAACACGTCCATTTTAAACTTCCACATTTTATCCGCTCCAACATGATTATTCTTGTTCAAGGTTATTTCAAGGTCAAAAAGGTAGTATCCACTAAATTCACTTTTTTATTATCTATCATGCTATCGTAAAAAAATTTACTATTCCATTTAAAAAAAACATCAGTGACCTTTAAATTTCATTAAAAAACACCATTTTACCATTATATTTCCCCCTTGCAATAGTGTCACTTTGTCCTCTGAAGTTTTATGATAGGACTGTAAATACGACAGATATTTAGGTGTTCCCATTTATGTGGGACACCCTGTACTACTGTACTACTGTCCCAGGTAGCACCGTACGTCCCAGGGACGTCCGTTTTATGTTTAGTTTACGTCCACACGTCCTAAGTCCGTTGCGGACGTCCCTCGGACGTCCAGTTTACGTCCACACGTCCTAAGTCCGTTGCGGACGTCCCTCGGACGTCCGTGGGAAGTAAATTTCGGACTTCCAGGAACGTCCGTGGGACCAAAATTTCTGACGTCAAAGGGACGTCCGTTTTTGAAATTTTGACTCACTTTAACCATAAACAATGAACGTTATTTAGTAGTATTCAATATTCAATAACCATATCGTCCTGTAAATGTCCTGTTAACGTCCTGAATGTGTCCTGTTAACGTCCAGAATATGTCCAATCGGACGTCCGCGCAGGACGTCCTATGGACGTCCCACTTTCTAACTCGTAAAATGGACGTAACTCGGACATATCTGGGACATACGGACGTGATTCGGACGTCCGTGGGACGTACGGAACGTCCGGTCCGGACGTCCATAGGAAGTCCATGGGACGTCCCGGTGCTATCTGTGCTATACCGGCCTAAACTGTCCTTACGACATCCCGCGTCTAAGGCACGGGTCCGCTAAATAGCCTTACTATAACTGTAATTTCTTTCGATCGAATTTTGAATTATATTGATGAAAATGCTATCGGCGCAAAGGTTCGATCTTATTGATGTTCGATCAATAAGATCGAACCTTTGCGCCGATAGCATTTTCATCAAGATAGCCTTACTGACGAGTCCTCTAGCGGGCCTAGGACGAAACGCTTCCTTCTCCTTTTTCCATCTTTTCATAATTCAACTGCCGCCATAGGTTTATAGTTTAAAGAGGAATATGGTTTTTAATTGTTAGTAAGGTGCACGAACGAACCTGATGCAAAATCAGGGAGCCGCATAGTTTTGATAACAGTTTTGGGTTCCTGATGCAAGATCAGGTAGCTCCTAGGATATGTTAGTAACGGCCTCGTAACTTTAATATTATAAATTATTTGATACAACCCGAGCGGTAAGATTGTATCATGTGGGAACGGTCAACTAAGAATTACTGGATATGAATGGTAGGTTAAAATCAATCGTTACTCAAAATTACCTTGAACTAAATTGTATATTACAGGAAACTGGTTCTGTTACAACTGTTACTGTCGCGGTAAGAATTGAGTGTGTATGAACAATGTTGTGTAGTTACCTAAGCACTACTGCCTGTTGGATGACGCACTGGCGATGCAGGGAACACAGAGAGGTTGAATAATTATGCCAAGATAGATTAATACCGTACTCGCGGAATCTATAAGGTTACTTGATTCGAAAGGGTGACTAGGCCCGATCTCACTAAATGCAACCAACTCCAAAACGAGATTCAGCGTAACGACGTGTATAGCTCGTTTGTACTTTAAGCACTGCCCCAGAGGGTTAAAATTCGAGGGTTTATGTACTGTGAAATCTAAGTGGGGATGCTCTCAAGATTTCCATATTAGGGAATCTTGTGGAACTGTCCCTGTACTGAATCATGCTTTGTGCCCGCTGCATCCAGCTGGAGCATAGTCATCGTTTCTATAATCATAGGGTGGAATAGGGCGTTTTCAGGAGAAAGATTCGAAAACTCCGATTGAAATAAAACAGAGAGAGTTCTCTGTACGTAACAATTCGCATCATTTGCTTCAATCATTTGAGTAAGTTAGAAATAACGTATCGGTATTAATTGAAAATAAATTCTATATTTTTAAATTCACCGCGTCCACTCAACGATCTCCGCGCACTCTTTCTACTCTTTTATATAATTTATAAAATTCTGCTGTACTCTGTCTTGAATCACGACACGTGCGTTATAAAATAAAGCTGTGCAATATAATTTAACAAATTTGTGTTTATTAAATAAGACTGATTCTAATCCTTGGTAAATATCCTGAACCACTAAATCTAACAATATTCTTAAATTCTTTCAATTTTTCTATTGCTTGAAATTACAACCAATCTTTTTTGTTATGAATGGATAAAATCCTTAATCTATTAACGACAAGTTTAACACTAGGTTCACGGAGCACTAAAATTGATTATTTTACATTGCTTTATAAAAATTATAAAATTTGTATTTAGTTAGATCTTCAGCGATTTTTATTGTAATATGTACACAAAAAAATAAATCTATTTAATAATTCCTCACGAATGCCTCCTTACACTCTTAATAATCGTAAATTAAAAATTTTTGAATCCGCCATTTTGACGGGCCCCGTAAATCTAGTGATAATATGCGCAGATCTTTTTTCCAGACGATCGACTATCAGGTTGATTGTTTGTCCGTTTTGAGTTTCGCGCAGATTTGTCGGGGGTTCGGCGGAAGTTCGCGTAACTATTGCGATTAAATTCCAGGCTGGAGGATCCTCGGATCAGGTTAGAATCAATTATTTCGAGGTACAAACGTCTAGACCGGTATCGATCCGTCTCGAGTCCCGAACGATACGTCAGCAGATCCTGTACTAATAAACATTCATTAGTCGCCAAACCGATAGGATCCCGAGGATATTGGCAACGGGGTGGCAGCGGATAGAGATAGGGAGAGAGAGCGAGAGAGGGAGAGAGAGAGAAGCGAAGAGACGTTTGTTGACACAGAAGGGAAAGTTCACTCTCTTTCGGAATGGCCGTACTCCATGATATATGATGCGAGACGGAACGTTTCAATTAACTCTTCCTCGGATATATCTGTCCGTTTAATTGAATAAACCGGCCCGTTTAGAAGCGCGTAATCTGTTAATTCGTGTATCGCTTCCACGATTAATCACGCCGGCGAAATTACTCCGCCCGGAGGAACAAAGACACATGTTACTGCCGCGAAAAAATTGAATTTATTGTCCCTCTGCCGACGGATAAATTGTTCCTTTGGATAATTTCACACAGGCACACGGTACAAGGTAAATGCTACGGCAAAAGAAAGGACTGTTTCAATTTTGGGAAATGTTTCGAGTCCCTTGTGTTTTTTCAGACGTGATCTCTTAGCAATATATCAATTAAAATATCTTCTAAACTAATTTTTTCTGAGAAAAATGAGTTCACACTTTTCGATAGAGAATAAAATGCTGCATAAAAAATATACGGTTAAATTTTGAAAATCAAAGTTGACTATCACAATTCCTTGACACGTCAACCTACAAAAAAATAAAACTAATAACACCAGTATGTGCATATTTTGAAACCATTTAATCTTCGTCAAAATATTTCATCTTAAAAAATGGGCCGAGGACAAATTTGCGGACATTTTTTTTAATAGATCACCATCGATATAGAAGTATAGAATCCCGTCATATGGTAGTCGGGACAAGTAATTTTTATACACCCTGTATAAAAGTTAGTATAAAAATCTAGTTATTAAAACATTGTCTTTAACACGTGAAGATGTATCTAGAAGGGAGTCGATTAAACACGTTACTTATCAACAAAAAATTTTTATGAACATTTAAACCTTTACTTTCGTAGCTGTTTTAATTCTTAAAGCAAAACATTTTTTGACATATAACATTTCCATTGACTCCATTTATTTCCTTTTATGTATACAGGGTGTCCCACATAAATGGGAACACCTAAATATCCATCGTATTTACAGTCCTATCGGAAAACTTCAGAGGACAAAGTGACACTATTGCAGGGGGGAAATATAATGGTAAAATGGTGTTTTTTAATGAAATTTAAAGGTCACCGATGTTTTTCTTAAATGGAATAGCATTTTTTTTACGATAGCATGATAGACAATAAAAAAGCGAATTTAGTGGATACCACCTTTTTGACCTTGAAATGACCTTGAGCAAGAATAATCATGTTGGAGCGCATAAAATGTGGGAGTTTAAAATTTACGTGTTTCAGCAAAGATTACGCGTTGTTTACGGCGGGTTGACCTTTACATATCATAATAAATGTTTGAAATATTTTTCATAGTAAACAGCGTATGTTTATGTTAGAGTATGTATCATTGAGATCGTTAACAGAAGGTTAATCAAATTATTATTCGAATTCGAAACGTGAAAGTGATAACAATGCGTTATACTGTACAGGAACGAATCGATATGGTTTGAATGTGAAAAATTTGTGAATCGTATTTGTCCTTCGTTACACGCATTTTCCGTCGTGGTAAAACAATTTAAATATACCGGTAGTGTAAGTTCTAAAAATCGTAATAATTACTGCAGCATGTGCTTCAATTACGTCTCAGGAAATCAATCATCCCTACAGATCATTTAATGCAAGATTGCAATATTGCATAAATGAGAATGATCAACATTTCGAACATTTATTATGATATATAAAGGTCAACCCGCCGTAAACAACGCGTAATCTTTGCTGAAACATGTAAGTTTTAAACTTCCAGATTTTATCCGCTCCAACATGATTATTCTTGCTCAAGGTCATTTCAAGGTCAAAAAGGTGGTATCCACTAAATTCAGTTTTTTATTGTCTATCATGTTATCGTAAAAAAAATATACTATTCCATTTAAAAAAAAACATCGATCACCTTGGAATTTCATTAAAAAACACGACATACAAAATTTGTTTCTTTACCATTATATTTGCCCCCTGCAATAGTGTCACTTTGTCCTCTGATGTTTTCTGACTGGACTGTAAATACGACGGATATTTAGGTGTTCCCATTTATGTGGGACACCCTGAAAAATGTTTATTGCTATTACTCGTATTTATAACTTTTAAATAGCAATTTCTTCGTTAGAAGCATGTAATAACTGTTTTAAATAATAGTATGGCAATTTAATGTAAATGTCGCCTTAGAGTCGCCATTCGTGTGGTAAGGGTTAATACAACGAAGATGGTCCACTGTGGAATTGAATCGCAATGGTTGAGCAAACTTCCATCGAATCTAGAAAATCAGTGTCATATTCATAAAAAGGTAACATTAAACCTTGCTGATTTGCAAAAAGTTCGGATATTAAAATCTATGCGAAATCGCAATTGGCTTGAGGATCTAAATAGCCTGGAGACATCGTAGAATTTTAGGGTGCGCGAGAGATCGATTATTTTTCTCCCCAGGAAACGCGGCAACAATTTAATCAGAGACGTCTTCCTGAGCGCTATCGCGAAGAGAATCCGAAAGGCGGGCCTGTTTCCGAGTCGTTTCGACGACGATAACCAACGGAATTGGCGGAGGGTTCGAAATAACCGCGGCTGATTATCATTCGCTTATCGTTTTCATAATTAACATATTACCGGGAAGAAGTTTGGGGGTAGGCGGCAAACGAGATAAATGGGACACGCAGTTCACGAGGACAAGCCAGGAGGGTACAGAAGTAATCTGGACGGGGGCCAGAAGCTAATTCCCGCAGTTTCAGTTGATGAAGAGTACGGGACCATTCCGCCGCGGAGCTAGTTAAAGTTCAACCACTTCTATTTCCGGTTTTGTTCCTAATAGCGGACACTAGACGCGAGACCGTACACGTGGCCCTGCGGTTACATGACTGTAACAGGGTATAGCCTGCGCCCCGCACATATTTTGTTCCTAGCTGGATAAGAAGTTTGAGGAAAATGAGCACTCCAGGACCGGAAGTATATCTGGCGAAAGAATATTCGGGCCAAACGCTTTCAAACCGCATTTCGAGGCGAATTCGGAGATCCGTAGGCTTAAGGAGTGCAATTCTGTAGTATGCTGGAAATTGTGGCAGTTTGGAATTTTCTTTCTAGAAAAGTATGACATTTTATTCTTTTCAGAATTTACGAGTAGGTTACTGTATCATTGAAGTGACAAGTAAAATTTGTATTGTGTAATAGTTGTTTATTGTTTAAATAAAAATATTATTAATGCAAGCCTCATGAGTAAGCTTCGCTCAACACATTAATACTTAGGTGATCTTTCAGAATTTTTTTTCAGGAATATATGCAAACGTTTTCTTTTAAATTTTATCGATTGTTTACTGTATTATTGAAGAAATAAATGCAATTTTTTCTTCTGGCGAAATAGTTGTTTATTGTTAAAAAAAAATATATTATTTACGCAAGCCTCATGAGTAAGCTTCTCTCAGCATATTAGTGATTAGGTGATCTTTCAGAATTTTTTTTCAGGAACGTATGTAACCATTTTTTTTTACATTTTATCGATTGTTTACAGTATTATTGAAGTAATAAATGCTATTTTTTTCTACTGGCGAAATAGTTGTTTATTATTCAAATAAAAATATTATTTATGCAAGCCTCATGAGTAAGCTTCGCTCAACATATTAATACTTAGGTAATCTTTCAGAATTTTTTTTCATGAATCTATGCAACTATTTTCTTTCAAATTTTATCGATTGTTTACTGCATTATTGAAGTAAAAAATTCAATTTTTTCTTCTGCCGAATAGTTGTTTATTGTTCAAATAAAAATATTATTTGTGCAAGCCTCATGAGTAAACTCAGCTCAACATATTAATAATTAGGTGACCTTTCAGAATTTTTTTTCAGGAATATATGCAACCGTTTTCTTTTAAATTTTATCGATTGTTTACTGTATTATTGAAGAAATAAATGCAATTTTTTCTTCTGGCGAAATAGTTGTTTATTATTCAAATAAAAATATTATTTGCGCAAGCTTCATGCACGAGTTTCGTTTAACATATTGCTAATTAGACGAACTTTTACAATTTTCTTTTGGAAACTATGAAACCAATTTTTTTAAAATTTTAATTGTTATTCACTTTGTTAATGATGTAACAAAAACAATTTTTATTTTTACAAACGATATGTTTCTGGTCGAAGTAAAAATAATATTTATATGTACACTTCATGGACGATCCTCGTGCAATACATCAAATATTACATGACATTTTAGATTTTTTTTTTGGCAAACCATAAAACCAATTCTTTTGAAAATTTCAATATATATTATGCTACTATTGAGATCACATATAAAATTTTTCTTTTGCCAAAAACAATGTTTTTTATCCGAGTGAAAATAATATTTAACTAAAGTACATTTTTATGCAGAAAATTTTTAATTTACATCGTTGATTCAAAATTTAATTTTAGATTCAAGAACGTGTACAAAAACCTGTTTGTCTACAAACATTAAAACATAACGTCCTAAAAAACCCAACACAGTTTATAATTTCTTTTGAATCATAAAACCATTCTAAATAGAATTGCACTCGACACTAATTACAAAAGCCCAGTCAACAAATCTGAAAAAGTTCGCCGAACTTGCAGTTTAATTACGAGAAGGTAAAACGTAAGAAACAGGAACAGGAGAAAGCCAGAGAACACTGGAGATAAGTGACGCGTAGCACAGGATGAAAATGAATTTGTTGAGAGACATTAACAGGGGAGCGGCGAAGTAGGTCAAGCGGAAACCTGATGAAATAATGGTCCGCGATTTGTAATCGAATCGCGAGCCCGACTCTCCGTGACGAATCTCGAGTAAATTACCAGTTTTGGTTCTATCGTTCCTCGTTGGATATCTATTCGCGACAGGAAGAAACTCTGAAACGTAGCGTCGTCGTCGTGGACAGTTTCACGAAACTAACCGTCGCGTCGCCGACGACGCGAGTCTGAGAGTTGTGTTTGTATGTGTCTGCATGGTGGCTGAATCGAGATACGGATACACGGTTGATCTTATTGTGAATGGGCTTTACGGAAGCCTCAACTCCTCTGTGAACGCGTGGAGATTAGTGGTTGTCAGTTTCTCTTGGTACGCGAGATCAGAAGCGGAAAGGAATCGACACAATGCCGGCTCTGTGGATTAGCAACACGCGCAGCCCTGCGTCCCGAGGAACCAATGAACAGGATATGGCGGTTAATTCTGTCAAATAAATTGCGCGAGCTTCCCATGCTCACTGTCAAACGTATATCTCAATTCACGGGACCCGCTATTCCATATTGGTTGGGCGCGATTCACTCAAACACCGCAAAAATAATTGCCAATTTCGGGACACCCATTCTCGGTACAATAAAAGTAATATATTTAATTAAATAGTGTGGAATTATTAGGTCGTCCCATAAGTTCGTGCCGTTTACTGTTTTACTATTTAAATTAATATTTGAAACGTACTTTCAAAGTCAACCAAAAAATATAACCACCTTCTTTACAACATTTTCCCACTTTTACACCGTCACTGTAAAATTTCTGTGGTTTTTCATTAAAATACTTTTCAATCCGCGGCACGAACTTATGGGACAACCTAATAAAACAAATATACTGTGGACATCAAATATTTCTCCACCGATTACAAGATATGGGTCTTACATAAGTAACCATTGATGTGCTTAAAAACAATTGTTGTGAACTAAATTATATTGTTCACCCCTTGTCCTACAATAACGAGTGAGACTCGTGGTAAGAAATTTGGGCCAAAAACGATAAGGACGAGCCTGACTCGTAGTATTTCGTTCGGACCAAACGTAAACAACACGAGCCTGACTAGTGGTATAGTAACCCCGCGATGTAAGTCTATTTTCGGTTCTCTGTCGGGACTTAGATCGTGTAGGGACACTATTCTATTGTGACCGCGTCGACCGCACCGAACGTAGGAAAGGACAGCAAACACGAACCGCGCGGCCGAAGGCGCGACAAAAAATAACGTATCGGTAAGACAATACTAGTGCAATAATAAAACTTATTTATTTTTTACTTATTTTTAATAAAATTTTATCAATATATTCGTGGCATTTTTCTAATGAAAATGATACCAAATATGATATAATTCCGATGATATTTAGTTGTGTAATAAACGACGAAAGTTTCGGACGTAAAGGAGGACAGCGTATATCGCAATGCTCCGTTGAACTTAGATCGCGGGATTACTGTACATCCTTCGGACCAAACGTAAACAACACAAGCCTGCCTCGTGGTATAGTAACCCCGCGATGTAAGTCCATTTTCGGTTCTCTGTCGGGACTTAGATCGTGAAGGGACACTATTCTATTGTGACCGCGTCGACCGCACCGAACGTAGGAAAGGACAGCATGCAAACACGGATCGCGCGGCCGAAGGCGCAACAAAAAATAGCGTATCGGTGAAACAATACTAGTGCAATAATAAAACTTCTTTATTTTTTACTTATTTTTAATGAAATTGTACCCATATATTCGTGGCATTTTTCTAATGAAAATGATACCAAATATGATATAATTCCGATGATATTTAGTTGTGTAATAAACAACGAAAGTTTCGGACGTAAAGGAGGACAGAGTATATCGCAATGTTCCGTTAAACTTAAATCGCGGGATTACTGTACATCGTTCGGACCAAACGTTAACAACACGTCTGTTTTATACGACTAACTTTTGGTTAAAAAATTTGAAGCAGATTGATCAATTCCTGATTGAAATATCATGTTAGCCATGAACAGTAATGTGCTGCGGGAATTATACGATAATATAAACAATAAAAAAAACAATTGCATAAAAAGGACACCGTATTAGTGCAAAAATGCATCTATGAGACATTATTCAACAAAATTTCTTTGTGTGTATAATTCACAAAAATGTATAAAAATTTGCATAAATACATTCTTGTTATTTTTATAAAGTAATGTACAATGATCATTTTTAATGCTCCATAAACCTCCGTGGGCAACCAAAGTCGTTTATACCCGGTGCAAAATTTCACTCTCCTTTAAAATAAGGACTTCAATACACATCCCAAAATTTTCTTAGGTTTTTCGAAAGCCTAGAACAGTAAACAAATCAGTCATGAACATAAACCACCCACTACGCAGAGAGCATCGATAACAATAAGGTTGCAGTCGGAGGGTTACGGAAAAAATTATAAAAACGAAACTTACAAAAGGGAGCATAAACTTCAGCCTAGAATCTTGAGAATGACCTTAAAAAGACCGTCAAACCAAAGCTCGAAACAATACCCATCCCTTACACCAGAACATTCATCTTCAAATCCCCCACCACATCCCCCAACCCTTAGTGCTAAAAACCCTCAATCACCAAAGCCACATCTCAAATAAAAGACCACCGTCAAAATCACACAAGCACCATCCAATAACCAAGATGATCGCCGAAGAAAACCAGGGAACGACCCTCGTTTCGCGGGCATCACCTGGGGAAGGTCACCGTTTCATTCAGGCCGGTCTCTCGATATCGCTATCCATCAAACGATCTTGAAGAGCGGGTTGTCGAGCGTGGCTCTCGTGGGATAAAAGCGTAATAGCGGTGACCGGGTTCCTTCGGCGATGTCACGCTGGGAAAACGGGCTCGTAACCTCGTCGTTCTTCTTCATTTCGGTGGTGGACGCTCGTAAACCCCGTAGCATATGCGTGTCCTCGGTGGTTCATAGGGATGCAAGCAGAGCAGAGCAAGAGCAGAGCAGATCAGAGCAGAGGCAGAGCAGGGCAGGGCAGAGCAGGGCAGCGCGTTCGCGGGGCAAACAGCACGTCGCTTAAGACTCCGTAAACACTAGCTTGATTAACGATAATGGCGATCTAGGGCGATTCCCGATAGTCCGCCACTCGATTGTGGGATTTGAACTGGGAGTTACGGGGATCGGAGGGGTGGGCTGATGGTCGGGCTGATGGCCCTGCGTACCATAGGAACGGTGCTGGCCCGATACGGGGGGAGCGTTCAAGAGACCAGGGTTGGCGCAAGGTGGCGAGAGGGTGCAAATGCCAGGGGGAGGTAGGGTGGCAAGCTGTCGGTGCAACGAAATGTTACCAGTAGAACAAGCAGCCCGTGGGACGACGAACGGCGAAGGTAATCCAAAGGGGTGCGTGCCCTGGCATTCTGATCAGCGCTTTACCTCTTATAGGTTTGCATGATGTGTTATGATCGTTAACACCCCCTACCCCCCGCGCCAGCACCAAGTACCACCGGATATTGGCCGACCACCGTATGCCGGCCGTGGTTAATCGACGATCGTTGGATCGGCCGATGAGTTCTTGTTTTCGTGGCCCGATCGTGTGTCTAGGTGTACCTCTGTACGTGTACGCGTAGATCCTCGTGCGCGCGAGAGAGGTGTGTGTATGTGAATTAATAGTTTCATTCGCGTTGGCGCATGAGGCCGCATCTCTGGATGGCTGGGACGTAATCGCGTATAATAGCTGCTCATGAATATCTATCGCTCGGTATGGCTTCATTCGGATCGAGCCCCAACGTTGGGATCGACGCGTTTTCTTAAAAGGGTGACACTGATTTTGTTTGTGGGATTCAAGGTTTGATGGAACTGGATGTGGTTGGACCTCGACAGATAATAATTGATACGTACAATTGCATTCGTGATGAGATAACTATTTTCATACAGGGTAACTCATTATTTATTGACCGTATCGAGGAATGTTTGAAATTAAATTTATTGTATCCGAGGGGACTCATTAAAGAAGAACACGTTTCGATTTCCGTGGCCCCTTGTTTTAAGATTAAATTTGTGTTTTTGGGGTTATTTTATGAAAAAAGTGTATATGTCACAGGTATCGAATGGGCCTGGTAAAGTAGATTTCCTGTTTTTTATAAATCTGCAAATATCTCGGTAACTATGCGAAATATGACAAAATATCGAGAGACCTTTTTTGTAGAAAATTAAATTTCCAACAATTTATGTTGTATGAAATTTTTATGTCAGCTGCGCAGTTTCCGAGTATATTTATATTTTCGTGAAGTTGCAGAACAACTGCCTCCCTCCCGAAATGATGATCGGGAACATAAAGGCTCCGTTCACAACTGCTTATACGAGACTCATGAAATGTCTATGTATTAAAACTCAATTACAGTGAATATTGTTGACGTATTAGGTTAGGTTATGTTAGGGTAGGTTATGTCATGTTAGGTTAGGATATGTTATGTTAGGTTAGCTGGATTAGGTTGGGTTAGGTTAGGTTATATATTTAAATCCGGCCCCTGTACCGAAATTCAATTTCCTACAAAAAAAAGTCTGTGTATATTTTACCATATCTCGCATAGTTTCCGAGATATATGCAGGTTTATAAAAAACAGGAAATCTACTTTACCGACTAAACCAAGCCGATTTGATACGTATAACATATACAGTTTTTTTTTCTTAAAATGACCCCAAGAACACAAATTTAACCTTCAATCGTAATCGTGCCCGATTTTTTAAGACCTCGTATCTTCTGAGATATCAAGGTGACCTTAAGTTTTTCAAATTGCAGCGTATATTTATTTTGGTGCTGCATTGTATTCTTCAAAGAGAAGACGAATGCAACGACCCATCACAAAGTAACCTTCAATTGACCTTGAACCTAAAAACATATTTCCCATTTAATTTTGTCAACAGTAAAAGTGAATTTCAAACACTTCAATCCAGATCTACATATGGATTAAATACTCCAAGAAATAAATCGCATTATTGGAGACTCTATCATTCTCTACAATCGTATTGATTTTTTTTTAATGGGTCTTCACAAACGTTTAAAAGACAATTACATAGGATTATCAGACCATACCATACCGTTTGTACCATGAGTTTCTGTGCACGTCCCTCCTTTGTCATTTTTCAATTCTTTTTTCTTTTTTCTTTTCTCTTTTCTTTTTTCAATTGTGTAAACATTTACGTAAGAGATTAGTAATTTCGGTCCGTTTATAAATAATAATAATAAATAAATTAATTAACATCCCATAGGCGGTGTTCTAACTTCTTCTAAATTCTTGCCAGGTTAGAACACCGCGCCGCCTATTGGATGTTTGTTTAGCATATGCGCTGAACACCCACCATCTATCCTGCGCATGCGCTCAACAATAGACCCTACAAATATCCAATTTGGCTACGCTCTAACCTGCAAAAAACGCTTAAAATTGCTCATGTTTACACGTGTATAACTTTTCAACCAGTGAACTCCGGTAACCAAAACCTGATTCGTATAGCATCGCATACGGAAAACTTGAAAATATTTAGTCCTCTTAAGTCCAGTTCAGCCAAAAGGGGTTATATTTGCAGCATTATCTTTTTGTAATGTGAAGACTTGTGAAAACTTTTTTGCGGTATACTAATTCTAGATATCCTGAAGTTTAACAACACGTAACATTTATGCTGTGGCGATGAATGGTATATGTTTAAAAACACTAATATATGAAAAAAAGTCATGAAAATCCAAGAACTTTTAGTCAAGCTTGCAGATCGGTAAAAACACGTACAGAAAAATTTTAATATTGACAAGAATATGATTAATATAATGTACATACCTGGCGTAACAATATCCATCACAAATTTCGCCACAAAGATCACTTACAAAATAAATATTATCACGAGAAACAGATGCGTACGAACGGAATGCTGCGAATAAACAGATGCCTATCGAACAAATGCTATTTTCTAAGCGCAGGCACGAATGACTGTATGGGTAATCAATGATAAGGGGTGCACCACGTGATTCCATGTTTATGTATCTATTCTGTCACGCAAACACAACCCTGTATGTAAATATTTACAATTTTGATTTTTGGCCAGGTTTTCAGCCCAAATACCATTCTGTGGCATCGGCCCCACGAAACCAAAGAAAGAGCAGCCTCGATCGCGGAAGCAGAGCGCGATGATTCGCCGTAAACTGTCCGATTACATTCACTCGGTTCAGAACCGTCCGTAAAACGATGATAGCCGCCGCACGATCATGAAGCGACATTAGAAGAACCGTCCCCGGGGGAACAATTCGCAGGTCATATACCGGGGAAGCATCGGAATAGACCGGGTCTGTCTATTCGTCGCAATTGTCGTATCCGCGCGTAACGTTGAAACCTGACCGACGCAAACAGAGAGATCCAACCAGTCGAACTATATACATTGTATAACGCGTACGATATAAATCGCGTTTAGCCGCGACCTTGACGGATCACTGCGGCATTGGAGTAGTGCTCTGGAAGAGACTGGTGGTAGAAGGGAGAAAGTTTTCGATCCGTTAAAGAAGAGGAGAAGAAAAAGATTTTTCGAAAGTGGCGAGTGCAACGATAGGGCCGGGTTAGCCTGGTGAAACAGCGCTGTACACTCACATGGAGAAGTAACACGCGATATATCCTATCTGTGTAGCCCGTGTGTTCGCGTGTCCCTGTGCTGAACCGAAGAGATCTCCCCGAGAAGAAAAAGGTAACCGTCGCGCTCCAGAGATTCTCTGGCGGACAGCCAAACACCCAACAACCAAGAAACCCTCAGACTCAACTGTATCCACTCCATCCACGGACCTAGCCATCTACTAGAGCACTCCTCTTTTTCCTTTCCTCTTCCCCTCGCATCCACCTGCCGACCTTCTACGTCCTCCTCTTTCCCCCTTCCAGTCTCATCCTACAGCCGCCGCCACAGTTCTTTGCTCGCATCCCCCGCTACCGAAATTCCATTTTCTAACGTCCTGCCACCCCGCCAACCCCTATCCCGCTTCTTACTCGCCCTTTCGACTGTCACTCCAACTACTCGCTATCGCTCTTACGCTATCGTTCCAGTTATCACTCTCCCATCCGCTTTCTCTCTTTCTATCTCGGCCTCTCTCTCCCTCTTACCATCTCTGTCCATCTCTCTTCTTCTCGTCCTCCCTTCGCGAGAGTTCGTTTCGCCTCGTTCAAACAGATACGCCATTCCTATCCGACGCGTTTCACACCGTCGACTGTATTTCCTACGCTGACGGTTCTCGTTCTTGTTAAGAGAGTCCCGCGGCGCGATTAAACAAAGCATGCTGGGTACCGGTATGCTGGGTGCTGGGTGTGTTGATGAGTCGATGGGTGTTGCCATTTTTAGGGATGGATAGCTGGATATTTATACTGTGGATATTTATGCGAATTTTTGTGTTTGTCGGTTGGCTTTTCAGAATTGGGTTTTGGAGAGTTTGTAGAATTTTGTTAGGTAGATTTCGGTAGATTTAGGTAGTTTTAAGCGCGTATAATTCCATAACGCTATTTCCGAGAGCTTCAAGTACAACTCGAAACTTCAAACTGTTATATCTCATCATGGAAGTATCTGACAAAAAAATGTTTCAGACAAAATTGACTTGTTTTTTCCTGTAGAATCTAAATATGTAACATTTTATACGGGGGTTCCATTTAAAATTACAAAGGTACCTCCCCACCCCCGTTAAAGGGTAAGGGAGGCCACTTCACGTTTATGTAGTCAGAAAGGCCCTTCAGTTCCATGCAATTTAAGACTAAGAACGTTAAAAACGATGGCATAGTTTTCGAGATATTGAGCTGTTCAGAGTTATGTGGGCCACCCTGTATATCATTGACAATAATACGTAAAGCAACTTGATTGACTCAGATGTATATTTGGTTGCCGTTGAATGCGCTGTTGTCACCGTAGTTCGTTCAAAATTCGAGTGGTACGACTTAAGCACTGGTACGACTTGAGCAACCTTACCCTACGGGTGTCACGGCAGCCAATGTGTTAAAATCACAAACGCCAAAATATCCCCAGCCCAATAATCATCACAGGTGGATTCCTTTACCCAGACCAGGAAGCTCAGAAGAATGCTTTTTCTTCCTTGAATGACTCGTGAATCGAAACGATCATCGATGGTGCTCGATGAGTACCCGTAAAAATGCTGGCAAAGCGAGCATCGAGCAACACGGTTAATAATTTTATTTCTATAAAAGTCCACTCGAGGTCGAACTCGAAACTTACGAACGGCACTCGTGCGCCGCACAAAAGGTCATGCATAGGTTCGAGTGCGCTCGAATCGATCAAACTGTCCGGCGCGGAATAAGAGACGCATCGATCGACGGCTGTTTGACATTTTTTCTGTCCCTCTCCGATGGTTCGCCGAAAAGCAAATGTATCGGCGTAGGAGGAGAAGGGAAGAAGAAGAAGAAGATCAATCATCTCGCTCGGTCATGTTTAAGCAGGGAAAATGAAGATGGAATTGCGAATCGACGGAGACACGGCGAGACAGAGCTGTTTGCCACACTGTTCGAAAGGATGTCGTTTGAATAGGTGCGGTCCAGCTGATTCCAGGAGAACGGGCAATGGCGTCGGCAAAGTGGTCGGAACGATCGGCATCGATCGTTCTCCCCGACGTGGTCTACCTGGGCATGAAAAAAGTGTCATTATTCGCTAATGGCGCGGAAACAACTGGGTCGATGCACCGGCCCGGTTAATGACACCGCTGTTACGTTCCGTCGATCGTGGCCATTGCTGTCTCCCCTGCTGTTCTGTTCCGACCCGGCCGATGCAACCTCGCTGATGCACCCTCTCCCCGGTTCAACCACTATACTGAATTGTCCGAAAGATTAGAGGCATCGCCAGGGATCTTCGGTCTCCATTAAAACTCGGGATGTGATTAACCGAGATACCGTGACCCTTGACTGGATCAGTGTTAGCAATGGCGATACAATATCGATATATCGGGATATCGATACTTTTTCATCCAAATACAGTAGCATCTAGGGGTGTGCGAGTACTCGATTTATTCGAGTATTCGATTTATTCGATTTACACGAGTTTTCGATTTATTCGAGTTTTTGATTTATTCGAGTATTCGATTTATTCGAGTATTCGATGTATTCGAGTTTACGATTTATTTGAGTAATCGATTTATTCGATTATTCGATTTATTCGATTTATTCGATTTACTCGAGTTTTCGATTTATTCGAGTATTCGATTTATTCCAGCATTCGATTTATTCGAGTATTCGATTTACTCGAGTATTCGATTTACTCGAGTATTCGAATTTCGAGTCGAGTAATGATGTCTGTCGAGCCGAGTCGAACGTTTGAATTTTCCGAGCTACTTGAATTCGACGAACTGCTTGTCGAATTCAGTGACTATAATTACTCAAGGTCATTCAAGGTCACGGACAGAGTACAACATTCCTTCAAAACCCGGTTACAGGCATATATCGATGTTAAATCTTATACGTTATCTCTATCCGCCACCTTGAATAACCTTGAGTAATTATAGTCACTGAATTCGCAATGAAAGGGACAATCATTGTAGGTGTTTAAAAAAGGGTGGTTTCATTAAAAAAAGTCAAGGTGACCTTGATATCTCTAAAAAAAATGATATAAAAACAAAATTTTTTTTGGCATCGTATCAGCCGCATCGTACCATTCAACTTTGTCTTTATCATATTTTACGTATCTTTAAAAACAACAAAGATATTTGAAATCCAAACATTAGGTGACTCACCCTGTATAACCACCCGATAATGTGAACCAACTTATTTCCCGACAGGTTAACCCTCTGTCTACCGTAAAAAAACATTCATTATGCGATAGAAAATTTATACCACAAAACGTAGTAAATATAAAAAAAACTTTTAGCTTCAAATAATAAAAAATTAGAAAAGTAACAAAGTCATGCAACGACAAGATCCCAAGAATTTTAAAAGTTTAAATAACCGCAGTATCTACATACAGTCGGGTCTAATAGACCCGCTTGGTAGACAGAGGGTTAACACTAAACCTACCAAGCACAAAACACATAAAAGTAAAACACCTTAAAGAAGTGAGAAGATTGAATTTATTTAAAGTTTGTACCGCTATCATTACAATATGTGCTTAACACTAGAATGCCCAAGGAAGTCATTTTGACTGCTTTTTATTTCAATTAGAAAAACAATTCTGTATATAATGACACCATTTCTTAGAATTTTGTGATTTTTTGTACAACATATAAATGCGTTTATTAATAATTGTAGTTACCTCCCCTCCTCCTTCATTTCCAGTATATATATATATATATATATATATATATATATATATATATATATATATATCTTTATGCAGTAATACTTGTTCTAACAAGTTGTTTATTTTATTTCTTTTGCGCCCTAAATTCATGAAAGAAATGTCGAGTAGATGTACGGAAGATGTACACATAAAAAGATTTCCACTTTCATTTGCATAAAATGTACAAATAATAATGCATAAATTGTATTTTTTTCCAAGTGAAGTAAATTTTTTTTCTTGTTAATATTTACTAATAACTTGTTATATAACTGTAAATAATATAAAAAATATTAAAAATTAATTTTAAACAAATTTTTTTACACATTAGTTATTCTTTCACAATGCAGTCATTTTGACTGCTTTTGAGCAATATAGGTATATACTAAGTTTCAGTCTTTCTAGTGTTAAATAAAAAAGTCAATTCTATCATTTCCTATGAAATCGTTTTTTTAATTTAAATAATTGTGAAATAGAAAACCGGTCATTTTGACCGTGGTAGGTTTAGTGTTAATATAAATGGATATTTACTGTAATTGATTTCAATAATGTCTGCTTTAAAAGTATTCGAGAAACAAATAAAAAGTTCTTATACACGTTCAAGCTCCTCCTCGTATCAGCATTCAGTCCACCTCTCGTCTTCCTCATCGTCAGCTGCCTGTCTTCGCAAATCCCTTTCGAAGCTCTCATATCAAACACACCCCCTTCCGAAAGTACCATAGGAACGAGAAGCGGGGGTGTAAATACCAATAACTCCCGCTAAACGATCATATTCAAATTTATACGGAGGCGCGATCAGAATTCGATCTAGCTTTGAAGACGACCGACTTGTCTCTAATAGCACGGACCCCCGAAAACTCCGAGGCATTTTGTGAGCGTTCGAACGCGTCTTAGAACCTTGGCCGACCCTCGAGAAGCCATTTTTCAGTGGGCAATAGCATTCCACGGAGAAACAGCAACTGCCCCATCCCGCGAAGCGTATGAATACGCTCGATGAGCGGACATTGGTGTAGTGAAGGGTGGTCGCCGGAAAATATGAGATATCGAAAGGACCCCGTTGATCGACGGTGGCCACATTCTCCGTGTGATCGCCATGGCTACCGGAACAGGGCTGAAACCCTCGCGAAAGTTCTTTAGCAGAATTCGCGAGCTTTGGGTCGACGCACACAGTTTTATCAAATAGACAAAATCAAAAATTAGAAGCATAATTTTCGATGGTTCTTGCAACATGATACGTAGACTGCGAACCGGTATGCAAAAGAAAAATTATGGGACTCGTATAGAAAATAGATTTTTTCTTTCAATCATTTTATCGTGACGAAAATAAGAAAACAATTCCTTAAGTTTTTCTGATAGCGTTACAGTTTTGATTCCCACTCATACATTTTTAACACTAGGTTTACGGAGCACTAAAATTGATTATTTTACATTGCTTCATAAAAATAATAAAATTGTATTTACTTAGATCTTTAGCGATTTTTATTTTATTTATTTTATTTAATAATTCCTCACGAATGCCTCCTTACAGTGTTAATAATTGTAAATTAAAAATTTTGGAATCCGCCATTTTGACGGGCCCCGTAAATCTAGTGTTAATGTTAACCCTTAGCACTCGAATGGCGACTCTGAGACTCTGCTACAAATTGTTACACCATTATTCAGAATATTGTTAAAATGATTAAATTTGTTTATGTGTAATAAATTAGTAAACATTTAAATATTGTGTGAGGTACTATATCAGTTTCGTACGCATATAATGAAAAAAATTATGTACAATGGAAATGTTCTAGGTTAGAAGAAATGTTTGATTTTTTAGTTGAAATAGCTCCGAGTGCAAAGGGTTAAAAGCGGACCGTAGTATGCAATACTACCAGTAACTCTGACTGAATGCATTTCTTTGTTCATTCAGGAACGACATCTGTACACCGTACTTATTTTTTTAAATGGCAATTTCTATTTTTGACTTAATAGTATTATAGTCCATGTCAAGACAAATTCAACGACCTAGTATACCATGACCTTGATATGACCTTGAAGGCGAAGAAATGAAGCCGATGTACATTTACTACGAAGAACGGAATTGGGCCTACACAAAGTGTATTTCAATTCAAACATTTGATGTGATTTTTTTACGAAATCGTTTGCATTCATTTAGTCAAGGTTTCTGAATTGAATGTAATTTCGAGTCTTAATAATAAACACAAGTTATAATCACCCATTCAAGCAGATTGTCAGGTTTTGTTGAAGTTTTCATTTCTTCGCCTTCAAGGTCATCCCAAGGTCATGGTATATACTAGGTCGTTGGATTCGTCTTGACACGGGCTATAATACTGTTATGTCAAAAATACAAAATGCTATTTAAAAGAATGAAGGTGACCTTGACAATAGTGTAAAAAAAACTGTTTTTCGAACTTTTTGATTGCAATATATAGCCGATCGAAAACTGATCAACATTTGTTGAAAATATTTTTTGTCAGATTGTCGCAAGTACTTAAAAAATACTGAAAACTGTTACGTGGGACACCCTGTGTATAAACTCTTTTACAATCTTATCTATCTAAACTACGGTTAATAAACACTAATAATAAACTTGTTCCTAACTTAATCACAATACTTTCGCACACGTGGTTTCTCTCATGAATCTCTCTACGCTCGCTCTGCCTTTTCATACCGCACAATCATACCAACCTTTTTCTAACACACATACCAACTTTTTCTCACACACATACCAGCTGCAAAACAATAATTACAACCAACAGTTAACAATGATATTTCTGTCAAAAATCACAATTTCGAATCATTATTCTTCGATTTCCTCCGGTTTCTCCGCTCGAATCGATTGTTTACGCATCCGCCGCTGCTACAATTTCTGCCCCTGTCACAAAGGGTAGAGTACAGCTCTTCTCTCTCTCTCTCTCTCTCTCTCTCTCTCTCTCTCTCTCTCGATGCGTCTCTCTCTGTCTTTGTCTCTCCGATGGCCACGCCACGATCTGTCACGGTGTCTCTTGGGCGCGCAACAACGCGTGCCGCGATCAAAGCCTTTGATCTCCGTGCGCCGCGCCGCCGGTGCGCCAATCACGCTGCAATTCCGATCCCTGGGTACGGACCGCGGCCCGAAGGATCGTAAGGCACCGCTTATGCGAGCCCCTACTTCCGCGTTTCCGCGTGCGGCTTGTTTGACACTGCCGCAAGTCGCAGGGGTAATGGACATCGGCGTTGGTGCGACACCCTGATTGCGACGCGACGCGTCTTGAGTCTTTTGACCGGTCCCCCCGTCTCGTCGCGCTGGATGGAAACCGATGGAAAGGATAGCGAAGGATAGTGAACCGTTTTGCTGTCGGGTCTGATTGCTGGCAAAGGATACGCGCGGATTCGGAGCGCTGAAAGGACTCCGGCATTGCTCTGCTCTGTTCTCGATTTCACAGGGACTACATCGTCTACGAGACTCAGTTCTGCGATGAATGTTGGTGGAATTGCATGTACGGGTCCTACAGTGACTCGCGTGATTGTTTACCCTTTGCTCAACCCTGTACGGTCCAATGTCTTTTCGTTTGTTCATTGCTGAGCTTGCGAGATCGTATCATTCCATTGTTGCTATATAACGAGATGAATTACAAGACGTAAATTCATGGCAAAATGGCAGTAGTGATTGCTACAAGGGATATTTCTTAAAAATTTAGAATTGCTTACAATTCCTATGCTATATTTTAGATAATACCTGCTAGCTTAAGATTAAAAAAAAGTGTTCATCTCAGACTTTCAAATTTTTGTCAGAAATGGCGGATATTTATCGATGTACCAATGAAAGGCTATTTCAATAGTAGCGAATAGCTCCTCCAATTTTTAATATTTTCTCCTGAAATAAATGGAGAATAAACAAAAGAGTTCACTGCATATCACTGTTAAAAACCGGAGTTTTTCGTCTGTTAATTATAGAATTTCTTACAATTCCTACGCTACATTTTAGATAATACCTTCTAACTTGAGATTAAAAAAGAGTGTTCATCTCAGACGTTCAAATTGTTGTCAGAAGTGGCTGCTATTTATCGATGTACCAACGAAAGGCTATTTCAAAAGTATCGAATAGCTCCTCCAATTTTTAATATTTTCTTCTGAAGTAAATGAAGAATAAACGTAAGAGTTCACTTCATATCACTGTTAAAAACCGGAGTTTTTCGTCTGTTAATTATAGAATTTCTTACAATCCCTATGCTACATTTTAGGTAATACCTTCTAGCTTGAGATTTAAAAAAACGTGTTCATCTCAGACTTTCAAATTTTTGTCAGAAATGGCGGATATTTATCGATGTACCAATGAAAGGCTATTTCAGAAGTATGCGAATAGCTCCTCCAATTTTTAATATTTTCTTCTGAAGTAAATGAAGAATAAACGTAAGAGTTCACTTCATATCACTGTTAAAAACCGGAGTTTTTCGTCTGTTAATTAAAGAATTTCTTACAATTCCTACGCTACATTTTAGATAATACCATCTAACTTGAGATTAAAAAAAAGTGTTCATCTCAGACAGGCTATAAAAAAAGTAGCGAATAGCTTCTCCAATTTTTAATATTTTCTCCTGAAATAAATGAAGAATAAACTTAAGAGTTCACTTAATATCACTGTTAAAAACCAGAGTTTTTCATCTGTTAATTATCCGTCAAGAAAGTCCTATGTCAATGTGATATTCTGTTTGATCTGAAATTTTTTTTAGCTCATCGGGAATTGGAGGTAGGGGTTTTCGGTTGTAGCTCCGCCAATTTTTAATATTTTCTTCTGAAATAAATGGAGAATACACTTAAGTGTTCACTTAATATCACTGTTAAAAACCGGAGTTTTTGATCTGTTAATTATCCTTCAAGAAAATCCAATGTAGATGTGATGTTCTGTTTGATCGTAAATTTTATTTAGCTCATGAGGTATTGGAGGAAGCAGTTTCCGGTTGAAGCTCCGCCAATTTTTAATATTTTCTCCTGAAATAAATGAAGAATAAACTTAAGAGTTCACTTAATATCACTGTTAAAGACCGGAGTTTTTGATCTGTTAATTATCCCTCAAGAAAGTCCAATGTCAAAGTAATGTTCTTTTTGATCGTAAATTTTATTTAGCTCATGGGGTATTGGAGGTAGCAGTTTCCGGTTGAAGCTCCGCCAATTTTTAATATTTTCTCCTGAAATACATGAAGAATAAACTTAAGAGTTCACTTAATATCACTGTTAAAAACCAGAGTTTTTCATCTGTTAATTATCCCTCATGAAAATCCAATGTCAATGTGATGTTCTGTTTGATCTGAAATTTTATTTAGCTCATCGGGAATTGGAGGTAGGGGTTTTCGGTTGAAGCTCGCGTCCGATGGCGACTCGAGCCTCCCAAGTCACCGAAACCAACCCCCATAGCACATAGTGTCTCTCCCCCTCTCCTATCTCTCTCGCTTCGTAAATCCGGGAGATTCCGAAAGAACAATATCGCGACGACGATTCGTCATGCCGTTGTGTACCGAGGCGTGCCCGCTAGATCCCGGGGTAGTTTCGTAAAAATCCTGAAACGCGAAGACAGTGACGAATTGCCGGGGCAGATAAAGGGACGGAAAGAAGGCAGTCCGTAGCAACTCCGCCGGCCCGATGAAGACGAAACTTCGCTCGGCAACGTAAGAAGGAACGTTAACCTCCTTTCTCCCGTTCGCTAATGACTCGCCGTTCAGCTTCAGTAATTTTTTCCGCTCGGAACGCAACTTCGTGCTTCACCTACCACTCCCATCCAAGGACCAACCCCGTTCTTTCTTCTGACTCTCTCTCTCTCTCTCTCTCTCTCTCTCTCTCTCTCTCTCTCTCTCTCTAATTTTTACCACTCGCCTTAATTGATAACACGCGCATTTCCTCGAGCAACGACGAACTTCGACAATCGGATCTCGTTTGCTTCTTGGATCCAGGTTTCGAGCTCCTCCAAGTGCTGTCTTGGATCCTTCGCGCAGGCGCTGTCGGTAATGCCCTGTGGGGCAGTGACCCGGCTCTGGCTAAATTCGGAGCGATGAAGCATGATTGCTTTGGGTATTATGAGTCAGCGAGATGGATTGGCGTTTTTATTCTTTTTCCGCTGGGTTTTTGTTGCCGTGCGTTGTTTCTGAGAGATGTTCTGCAATTTCAAGGTCAAACTAGGGTTATTGGCTCTATTACTGAGACCGTCCTTATTAATGTTTGTATTTACATAAGAAGTAAATATTAACTTGAAAAAAAAAACAGAGAAACCAATTTTTTAAATTACATTGAACGATTATATGTTACTACGGAAAATATTGCCGTTTCTAAGAAACCATTTTTTAAATTACATTGAACGATTATATGTTACATACGGAAAATATTGCAGTTTCTAGGAAACCATTTTTTAAATTACATTGAACGATTATATGTTACTACGGAAAATATTGCAGTTTCTAACTCTCGATGTATGTTAAACATTGTTTTCAAATATGCACATTACAATTTCGAAAGTTTTACCTAAATACTTTGTGAAAAGCTAAGTAAGAAACGTGGACTTAACAGAACTAAAGTAATAGAAAATTAATATAATTTACACTGAGGTATACACTGTATCATAAAATTGTTTAATTTTCCGATAAAAAATATCCAGTGAGATCAGTTTTAAAGCGTTTTTGTGTTTTTAAAGTAAATCCAACAATACCGCGAGATTTTAAAAATTGTCCGTATTATTATGCCTTATTATTCGTCTGTTTCCGTCAAACCTAACCTCACTTTCATTTCGAAGCAGTTAATACAAATCAGCATATTTATATTTTACAGTATATTTCGCGTTTGCATATCTCTACTTTTAGTAATGTGTTTAGACTGAAACATTAAATGGCGGCACACAAATATGGACGGGAACATTAACTGGGGGCATAGTAATGTGTTCAAAGTATTTTTAACATTAAACCAACCAGTGCCGGTCAAATGACCGTTTTCAGATTTTTTATTTTACAGTTATTGAAGTTATGAAGATGCTTCCACTGGAAATGATTATGCACACTTTTTTATTCAAATATACGTTATAATAAAAATGGCACAAAATCTAACTAAATTAAATTGTGCCATTTATATAGTCACTTTTAATGGTCGGTAAGTGTAGTGTTAAAGGCACACTAATTGGGGACACAATTTCTTCCGAAAACGGCGACGCTTGATACACTATACGTCAATTTATCTACTTGGTTGACAAGGTTGACAGGATTGTCACAGAATTAATAAAAAAATGAAACAAAAAAAAATTGTTTTTTATCGTGCGATTTTTCATTTAAATTTTCATTTAATTTTCATTCAAAATTTCTCCGATAATATAAATAGTTCTTGTAAACGGAAATGTCACTTGTTCATGTACTTGTTACACGAAAAACCCTCCATTAAGCACTCAAGTCTTATCAGCTGTGCATTTCGGGTAATGCAGCAACAGCAAACGAAAAAAGTGAAAGAAGTGAGTGCAACTCTTTTCCGCGTCAGCAAAAAGTGCCAGCAAGTAACTCGGGCCCGATCGATGGTAAGACGTCAGTAGCAGCTACATTACTTATGAGCTCGTTAACTATACAGATAAAGGGAAGGTAGTCCGCGACGTTCCATCAGCTAGAATATGCATTACGTTTCGGGCTGACGCGGCGGACCGGGACTACGCGCTCTTCGGATGCCAGAATTGGATTGCAACGACGGACTGGCGTCGAGCAAGGAAGGGAAACTTAAAAATTCAGCGGCTGTCAGTACGCTAATACACGCATCGATGCTTATTTTACATAGTTACACCTGAATTTTGCCGACCCGATGCAAAGACACTGCGTAAAATTCATCGTTCACCTATTTTCATAGAAATGAAGGTGACCTACAATTTTTTAAATGAAATGCAATATATTTTTTTATATCATATGAAAGCGTGTGTCAAGACAAATTTATTCGTATACAACAATGACCTTCAAGGTCATACGAGGTCAGAAATGACCACAAAATCTTGAATATGTCGTAAAGATATCATTCACGATACACAGCGCCGAGAAATGTGAACGACTTGCGTAGGAAACTAACGTAATCATGTGCATTAATATTTCGGACAACCTTAGAAGAAGCTAATAAGAATGTAATTAATAGAGTCGAAATATGTAGTCATGCACAAGGAAGTTATATTGAACATTTACTATAGTCTCGTCAATAAGGTATACTTGTAAACGCATTACTATGTAGTAGAAGAAAATATTGTGGATGGGTAATGTCATAAATATTTTACATACGATTCTTTTACCTTTCCATTCTGTAACACGATTGTGTTTAACTCTATTCTATGTTTGATTATTCTGGGAATGTAATGTCTTCGATTTCGCGTGTTGTTTACGCAACGAGTTAATTAATAAAAATGCTGCGAGAAACTGGAATCGGGAGCAGCGGGTTTAAATTATGTGCGAGGTTAGAGGCGTAAATCCCGGGGAAAAGGAGTTACGTAACGATCATTCGTGGACACCGTGCGGCAGAAGTCAGCCAACTTGTATCTAATAAATTCAATTATCTCGGCGGGTGGCGCGGGTCAAGTTCCCGCTACCGGAAGATCACGTAGTATATACCTACCTCCTGCCGCTTGTCCCGCTAACAAGATGCTAGTTACGATGTCGTTACTTTTACGGAGGGATCCTCGCTGCTAATCTATAATGGCGCGAAACAACCCTGAGCGTTCGGTTACTGGCAAATAACTGATTCCCTTCGTCCTCGTTACCGAACCTGTAACGCCTCAATAAAAAAAAAATGTGCACTTTGCCTTTTACAACCAATTGAACATCCCTTGGAAATACTAAATTATAACAACTGGAGGACAATCTGGAAAATATTGTACATTTTCCATACAATTTTAAAAAAGATTGTACATTCTTTATTGAATTTTGAAAATATTGTATAATTTCCATACAATTTTGTGCATTTCCCCTATAACTTTAACAGTGTTGTATATTCTCCATAGAATTTTAAAAGTGTGTTTTTTCTATACAATTTTAAAAATGTATATTTTCCATATAATTTTAAAAATATATATTTTCCACATAATTCTAAAAAAGGTTGTACATTTTCCCTACAGTTTTAAAAGTGTTGATCATTTTCCATATAATTTTAAAAATGTATATATTCTATACAATTTTAAAAATGTTGTACACTTTTCATACTATTTTAAAAATCTTGTACAGTTCCAATACAATTTTAAAAAAGATTGTACATTCTTTATTGAGTTTTGAAAATATTGTATAATTTCCATACAATTTTGTGCATTTCCCCCATAACTTTAACAGTGTTGTATATTCTCCATAGAATTTTAAAAGTGTGTTTTTTCCATACAATTTTAAAAATGTATATTTTCCATATAATTTTAAAAATATATATTTTCCACATAATTCTAAAAAAGGTTGTACATTTTCCCTACAGTTTTAAAAGTGTTGATCATTTTCCATACAATTTTAAAAATGTATATTTTCTATACAATTTTAAAAATGTTGTGCACTTTCCATACTATTTTAAAAATCATGTACAGTTCCCATACAATTTTAAAAAAGATTGTACATTCTTTATTGAATTTTGAAAATACTGTATAATTTCCATACAATTTTGTGCATTTTCCCCATAACTTTAACAGTGTTGTATATTTTCCATAGAATTTTAAAAGTGTGTGTTTTTCCATACAATTTTAAAAATGTATATTTTCCATATAATTTTAAAAATATATATTTTCCATATAATTTTAAAAAGATATATTTTCCATATAATTTTAAAAAAGGTTGTACATTTTCCATACAATTTTGAAAGTATTGATCATTTTCCATACAATTTTAAAAATGTACATTTTCCATACAATTTTGAAAGTATTGATCATTTTCCATACAATTTTAAAAATGTATATTTTCTATACAATTTTAAGAATGTTGTACACTTTCCATACTATTTTAAAGATCATGTACAGTTCTCATACTATTTTAAGAAAGATTGTACATTCTTCATTGAATTTTGAAAATATTATATAATTTCCATACAATTTTGTGCATTTTCCCCATACCTTTAAAAGTGTTGTATATTTTCTATACAATTCTAAAAATCTGTTTTTTCCATACAATTTAAAAAATGTGCATTTTCCAAAAACAAAATGCAATTCACGTTTACGCCGCCAAAAAATTTATTACCGAAATAGTTAATTTCTCATTACAACGAGCATGGCCGGAAAAAACTAGCTGGCATCATTTTCCTCTGAAAAGCAAGTTTACAGTGCGAAGCGTAACGAAAGCATTTCTCTCTCTCTCTGTTACAGAGTACTTGATGTCAGGAAGTCCACGGAGCTACCCAGCCCGGTCTCCAGGGGTGGCAACCACGCCAACCGTGACCAGGTGAGTTATTACGAGCGTGTGCACGCGAAATTCTTCGCGCTGGAGGTTCCGAAGCCTCAAAGCCTCGAAGCCGAAACCGAAACGCAGCCACGACACATCCATATTCCAGCAGGCAATAACACAGATTTCCGCGTAAGCCAGATCACGTAAGCGGATTTTTCGCGCGGCGGCTGACAAATCCGCGAGACTTATCGGTTTGCCTAGTTGCGGATTTCCCGCGGTTGAATTAAGCTGCGAAAAATCGACCGAGCTGTTGACTCTGGCTCGGGAAAGCGAGCGCAAGCTCGGCTTGGCTCTGCTCGTCCCTGTGTCGCCCCTGTCTCGTCCCTGTGTCGTGCGCACACCACCGATTGACGGCCCATCGCGATGCATCGTTCCGCTGTTAACACGACCGGCTCGTGTTTCCCGTCTTCCCTTTCGGCACCGGATACCAAAGCGATTTTACCAACGACTGCCAACAACCTTTCCCACCGTTTTCCCTTTTTTCACGAAACAGGTTTTCCCCGGGAAACTTCGTCTGGTAAACCGAAGATGTTTGCTTTCAGTGGCTCGTATTTTTTTTTCTTTTTTTTTGTGAACCTTCGGACGATTTTTAGAAATGGTTGTGTGAAGGCTACGGGCATAGTATCTCGCCTAAATTATACTATACACGGTACACAGTATATTACTTGCGAAACAGTTTTTTCTAAGACTGGAAATGATGGTTTTTATTGTTTCCAAATTTTCTTTCCTGCCTTCTTGTGAATCCTTCTACGATTTTTAAGAAATGGTTTTGTGAAGGATACTCGGATAGTAGATCGCATAAATTGTGCTATACCCTGCGAACAACATATTCAGAGCGAAACAGATTTTGGTAATTATTTACATTAGTGGCTTCATCACCGATTTTGATGACGTCCCTGACGAGAGATAAGTATTTCAAATGTCAAATAACATGTTATTTTATTATTTCATACAATAAATATTAAAAGTATAATACAAATGAAAATATGGTTCGAGTTCTTTTAAATCTTTATTGCTACTCATCAATAATTTATTTTCCAAACTAAACATAAATAAAGAGAAATTTCAACTTACAATTAGTATCATACATTTCTCTTAATTATTTCAAATAAGTATATTTCAAATGACTACGCCGAAATAAATTATAATAAAGTTGTTATTTAAAATGAATGCACTCAAATAAATTCCTCTCAAATAGTTATTTCATAGAGTTTATTTGAGATAATATTATTTTCAATAATTAACTTATCTTTATTTGAAATAAAATTTGCCCAGCTCTGCTCAAACTTAACCGAAGACGACGACCCCATTAAACTTCGCCAAACACCATGCTACACCGAGTTTTCGAAAATCAAAGGTGCTATAGATCCACAATCTACTTCCTCCAATATCTACTTCGAAACTTAGGGGTTTGCACATCGGTATCTACATCGCATAGATAGGTTAGAAGCCTCGAATTTCAGAGACTGGTATTTCAAGAGGAAGAGGCACAATTCTTCAAACATAAATACATGTACTAAAAATGGCGATAGCTTATCCGGCTAGACGGTTTCACGACCGGATAACAATTCCCGCTAAACGAAATTCAGTTCTTTCCTTTGGTGCGGGGGTGGAGGGAGAGTGGGGGGAGAGGAAATGGCGCGCGGAAACTTTGGAAAATTTAAATCAATCGGTTGAATAGGGCGCGGACGTGGCTGGAAGCGCAATAACCGCAGAGAAAATACTGCGGCGATCGGAGGGAGACCGAGGAGAGAGAGAGAGAGAGAGAGAGAGAGAGAGAGAAAGCCGCAGTCGAAGATGTTTCAATTCAAATGAGCCGAACTTTTAAAATATTTAGAACGTCGTCCCAGGCGTTCTCTCGTATTTCGCCGAGTCTTGCAGCACCACCAACCCCCTTGGCACCCCTTCTTTCCGCCCTTGTTCCACCGTTAGCCGATTCGATCGCAGTCGGCGACGCGGGCGAAATATCGAATTAGCCTGCTCTTTATTCCGCGTCCTTACTTTCATTCTATCAGGCCGAGTAATAAGTTCGTTCCGATTTCGGGGACGCTTTTAGCCGGGAATCTGACGAGCAAACGAGATGGAAGTCTCTCTACTACAGTCTCTCTTGTACCTCGTTCGAGGGATCGATCGGTAATCTTTTATGCTCGGGGATTTTTTGAGATTTTAAAAACATTGTCCTAGAAACAACCACGAAGGACGTTCGCTTTATGATTCTCCAGCATTTTTCTTGAAAATGACAGACGCCGGGAAAAAGTGGCACCTACGTTCTCATGTTATGTTAGCAGTTATTTTTAATATAATCTGATATGGCGGCTGAAAATTATGGAAAGATGGAAAAAGGAGAAGGAGGCGTTTCGTCCTAGGCTCGCTAGAGGAGTCGTCAGTAAGGCTATCTAACGGATCCGTGCCTTAGACGCGGGATGTCATGAGGACAGTTTAGGACGGTATATATACAAACACAGGAAGATTCAGGTAGTAGCGGGAAAGGTGTTGTCGTAATGTCCCTCTGTTGACGAGCATAGGAAGTAGCCGCCACATTGAATTAACCCTCCATCGGACACGGCCGATCTTCTGAAGATTTTTCGGTAATTTTATATATGTTTAATAATTTTTGTTTAGGATCTAAAATATGCAATAAACGGGTTTTTTGGCATTTTTCCTTTAAGTACATCCCCACAAAGGTGACCCATATTTTGGTTTTGTTGAAAATGGGTTAGTATGAATTTTATGGTGATTTCTCTGAGGTGAGCCGATTAGGCACACCGCCCCTGATGCTAGAAGGATCCGAGGCGCGCCCGATGGAGGGTTAATGTAATTCAATGTGATCTCTGAATCAAAAATAAATGATAGACAATTGAAACGTAAAGATTTGAGTGTACATCCAGTAAAAGAAAATTTTGTTAGTTCATTATTTTTAGTTTATGTTTATATTTTGTCGAAAATTTTAGGTCATTGGTTAAGGCTGGAAAAATCATTAATGCTTGAAACTAGTTTCTTGTACTATGTTTCAGCAAATAGTTGAATCTATCACTTCATTACTAACTTATCACTTCATATTTCATTTTTAAAAGTACAAGATGTATTTATTGTGTTCATCCATATATCAATTGTTAGTTAATTAGTTCTAGTTTATATTTATATCTTTTCGAAAATTTTAGATCATTGGTTAAGGCTGAAAAAACATTAATGCGTGAAACAAGTTTCTTGTACTATGTTTCAGCAAATAGTTAAATCTATCACTTCATTACTAACTTATCAGTTCATTTTTCATTTTTAAAACTACAAGATGTATTTATTATGTTCATCCATATATCAAGTGTTAGTTAATTAGTTCTAGTTTATGTTTATATTTTTCGAAAATTTTAAATCATTGGTTAAGGCTGAAAAAACATTAATGCGTGAAACTAGTTTCTTGAACGATGTTTCAGCAAACAGTTGAATCTATCACTTCATTATTAATTTATCACTTCATTTTTCATTTTTAAAACTACAAGATGTATTTATTATGTTCATCCATATATCAATTGTTAGTTAATTAGTTCTAGTTTATGTTTATATTTTGTCGAAAATTTTAAGTCATTGGTTAAGGCTGGAAAAATCATTTATGCTTGAAACTCGTTTCTTGAACCATGTTCTGCAAATAGTTAAATCTATCACTTCATTACTAACTTATCACTTCATTTTTCATTTTTAAAAGTACAAGAAGTATTTATTGTGTTCATCCATATATCAATTGTTAGTTAATTAGTTCTAGTTTATGTTTATATTTTGTCGAATATTTTAGGTCATTGGTTAAGGCTGGAAAAATCATTTATGCTTGAAACTCGTTTCTTGAACCATGTTCTGCAAATAGTTAAATCTGTCACTTCATTACTAACTTATCACTTCATATTTCATTTTTAAAAGTACAAGATGTATTTATTGTGTTCATCCATATATCACTTGTTAGTTAATTAGTTCTAGTTTATATTTATATTTTTTCGAAAATTTTAGATCATTGGTTAAGGCGGGAAAAACATTAATGCTTGAAACTAGTTTCTTGAACCATGTTCTGCAAATAGTTAAATCTATCACTTCATTACTAACTTATCACTTCATTTTTCATTTTTAAAAGTACAAGATGTATTTATTTTGTTCATCTATATTCCCAGTTTTTCGAAAGATACATAATTAGGATTGGTTTTAGTTTAATGTACAGAGTATGGTACAACGGGTTGAATAATCGGACCAAGGAGGATTGCAGATGTAAATATGGGTCAAAAATGGGGAATTTATGTTCGGTTTGTGCTTCACGCGCCGATTTTATCGTCGCCAGAGCATCAAGAGCGCCACGGAGCTACTAATGACTCGCTAATTGCCAAAAGTGGCTGCCCGAAGATTTGTAATCATTAGAGAGACAGCGAACGACAGCCTCGCGTTGGATAATGGCACTTCTGCGGCCTGATACCGCGTCCTCCTGCTGTTAATATCGACCATGAATGAATAAAATATCGGGCAGGATATTAGCTTGACATTTGGCACGAATTATCACCGTTTTTTTATGTATTATTGCAAATTACATCGCATATTTAACATAGTTTTAACCATTCACGACTTGCCTCGTGGTCGTATTTGACAATTTCTGTTTAAAAATCCAGAAAGATTCTGCTGGTGAAACTTTGCAGGTTCGTTCATACATATTTATACTATTTCTAGAAATTTTTATACATTGCCACTATCTAAATTACAGTAATTATTTACAGCAGAAGTTTGAGCGGTTTAGGAAGATACTTTTCGAAGGATTCACAAAATTATGTTAGAGAAGATGTTATCGGCGCAAAGGTTCGATCTTCTTGAAAATCTACAGCAAATTTGCAACCTAACCCAGACCATTTTCTTCATACATTTCATGAAATGGCACTAATCATGATTGGCGGTATCTGTTCCAAAAAATTATCAGTTATATCTTCTATTGTTCAGATGATAGTTGCATCTATATTAACTAAGAAAATGATCGACATTTTTAGTTTCAAGTAATCCTAATGTTAACTATTTTGTGAATCATATAATTGTGATTTCTATCGATCGAATTTTGAATTATGTTAGAGAAGATGTTATCGGCGCAAAGGTTCGATCTTCTTGAAAATCTAAAACAAATTTGCAATTTAATTAATCACCCAACGTTTCGATCCAGGTGTGGATCATTATCAAGGGATAATACGTCTGAAAAATTATATCATTATAATGCAAATACATCATCAAGTTAATATTCAATTATATCTTGAAGAAAACCAATAATGGAAAAAAAATTCTTTTTTGAAAGGTAGACTTACTTGCTGTGCAACTATTTTTGATAAACGCGGGAAAAAGACGCAGAAAATCTTTTTTCCGCGTTTATCAAAAATAGTTGCACAGCAAGTAAGTCTACATTTCAAAAAAGAATTTTTTTTCCATTATTGGTTTTCTTCAAGATATAATTGAATATTAACTTGATGATGTATTTGCCGTATAATAATATAATTTTTCAGACGCATTATCCCTTGATAATGATCCATACCTGGATCAAAACGTTGGGTGATTAATTAAATTGCAAATTTGCTGTAGATTTTCAAGAAGATCGAACCTTTGCGCCGATAACATCTTCTCTAACATAATTCAAAATTCGATCGATAGAAATCACAATTATATGATTCACAAAATAGTTGACATTACGATTGCTTGAAACTAAAAATGTCGATAATGTTCTTACTTAATATGGATGCAACTATCATCTGAATAATAGAAGACATAACTGATAATTTTTATTAGGGCCATTTCATAAATATATGAAGAAAATGGTCGTGGTTAGGTTGCAAATTTGCTGTAGATTTTCAAGAAGATTGAACCTTTGCGCCGATAACATCTTCTCTAACATAATTCAAAATTCGACCGATAGAAATCGAACGTAGGGCTAGGCCCAAAAAAGATTTTCTGCGTCTTTTTTCCGCGTTTATCAAAAATAGTTGCACAGCAAATAAGTCTACGATTAAAAAAAAATTTTTTTTTCCATTATTGGTTTTCTTCAAGATATGATTGAATATTAACTTCCTGATATATTTGCATTATAATAATATAATTTTTCAGACGCATTAGCCCTTGATAATGATCCACACCTGGATCGAAACGTTGGGTGATTAATTAAATTGCAAATTTGCTGTAGATTTTCAAGAAGATCGAACCTTTGAACCGATAACATCTATAACATAATTCAAAATTCGATCGATAGAAATCACAATTATATGATTCACAAAATAGTTGACATTACGATTGCTTGAAACTAAAAATGTCGATAATCTTCTTACTTAATATGGATGCAACTATCATCTGAATAATAGAAGACATAACTGATAATTTTTTGGAACAGATACCACCAATCTGATTAGGGCCATTTCATAAATATATGAAGAAAATGGTCCAAATAGAAGAGTCTGCTTATTCGGTGAATAGTTACTATTATTTTTATGATAGCAACGTATAAAAATTTATTAACGTAGTTTAGATCCGTATCAATGAATAGTCATAGTTTCATAAAGACACGTCTTTTAGTTTATAGGTTTCCTTTTTAACTGGTTTCTTTGGGCAACTTCCTTAGTCTTGGTGCGCCGGGTCATTGAACCCGTGCCACAACTATGAAATCGAAGTTCTCGATCTTTTGGAAATTCTGCGAGTTTATTCAGGGAAACGGTGCAATTACTATCGAATTCAATGAAGAAACATCCCCGGCCGGATGATATTAAAATGAAGCATACGCTGCTTGTGATTGAATTAAACATTCATTTGCGCGCAATTTAATCCAAGTTCGGCGAGACTTGGTAGAGCGAGCCCTAACTCCAATCTGCCTTAAAATACTATGAATTTTTTAGGAGAAGTGTATGAACTTTGTATCCGGATTATTTCCGTGGGAGTCTGTCGGGAATAATGGCCCCGCCACGAATGAATTGCGCCGCGTTTAAGTGATATTTAAGAGTGACTTAATGGAGTTATACTAGCGATTAAGTGAATGCGGGTGGGCGAAGGGCTAGGCCGAATGGCCGAGAGTAAACCAGGTTCACGCTTCTACTCTTCGCGAAACCAGCTTTCGCGATGCACTATGCGAAAAACTGTCTGAAATCGTATAATCGAATCGTCAACACACGTGACGATATATTCATTTGCCGCTTCCCAACGAATAATCCGCTTAAACGTTCGAGCACCGACGGAAATTCATAATGCAATCGTCCGAATTTACAACGTTTAAGGAAAACATTGATTTCGCATATTTTATGCGCATTGGTTCACTTATAAATATGGAATTACTGTTACACGGATTTTGAATATGCGATGTAGTATTTTTTTTACATTCGTTTACCTAAATGTGTCAATTTTATTGATTTCATAATCGTTTAGTCGCTTTTACTTTACAAACGTTTTGTTTAAATTCTAATTAATAGGATGCGGGTCTTTATACATTTATAGTATTTACACATTTTTACAGGGGTTGAAAACAGTTATGATATCGATTTCGGTTCTTCAGACAGTTACGAGAACTGAAAAAATGTTATAACTGTTATGAGAATATCGGTTCTCACTTATATCGGTTACGGTTACGGTTCTTGAGAGCCGATATTGTAACAGTTCTTTAACTGTTATTTTTAGGTTATGGATTTCAGTTTCGGTTCTTCAGACTTTAGAACCTATAATATGTCCCGTATCGGTTTCATAACAGTTTTGCAGTTCTGCAACTAATATTTTTTGGTTCTGTATCGGCTATACAGGGTGTCTCAAAATTCCTTCAACATCCGGAAATGGGAGATTCCTGAGATCATTTGAAGCGACATTTTCCTTTGCAGAAATGGCGTCCGCTGCTTTGTTTAAGAGTTATTAACGAAAAACACGGACCAATCAGAGCGCAGCTACAGCGGATTGATTCTGGCTCAGCCAACGGCGACGCCACGCTAAGCGGGACCTGTTGCCGAGTCGAACTCCGTTCGCTGTAGCCGCGCTCTGATTGGTCCGTGTTTTTCGTTAATAACTCCTTAACAGAGCCGCGGACGCCATTTTTGCAAAGGAAAATGTCGCATCAAATGATCTCAGGAACCTTTTATTTTCGGATGTTGAAGGAATTTTGAGACACCCTGTATAGTTGATACGGAACCAAAAAATATCAGTTATAGAACTGCAAAACCGATATGAGACCGATATAGGACATATTATAGGTTCTGAAGTATGAAGAATCGAAACTGAAATCCATAACCTAAAAATAACAGTTATAGAACCGTTACAATATCGGTTCTCAAGAACCGTAACCGTAACCCATATAAGCGAGAACCGATATTCTCATAACAGTTACAACATCATTTCGGTTCTTCATAACTGTTTCAGTCAGAACCGATATATAACTGTTTCAAACAATTATTTTCAGAACCGTATCAACCCCTGCATTTTTAAAATACAAAAATACTTACATACCCTATGCGAAAGGATTTGAATGAATCTTGCCACGGCTGCCTTTGAATTCATCGAAAGCCTTGCGAGGGTTACGGACCAATCAATTTTGTCACAAACCCATAAAATCCTCAGTGATTTCATATTAATAAAATAAATAATATAAGAAACAAACGTCTCCAGTAAACGTTCAATTCACAGTCGTTCCAAAAATTAGCATTTCCGCGATCTTCTGTTCCCCAAAATTACAAGTAGTTTATTTATGTCTGCAGCCTTATAGGGCATCTAGTAAAATAAAAATTCAACGTTGTCTATGCGGTTTAAGAAATTGGAATGTGCAGTATCCTTCAAAAATTATTCCTCTTCACGGTTGTTTGAAAAATTACCATTTCCCGCGATCCCCTTTTCCCCAAAATTACAAGTAGTTTATTTACGTCTGCAGCCTCATAGGGCATTTAGTAAAATAAAAATTTAGCGTTTTCTATGCGGTTTAAGAAATTGGAATGTGCAATATCCTCTTTTCCCCAAAATTACAAGTAGCGTATTTACGTCTGCAGCATTATAAGTCTTCTAGTAAAATAAAAATGGTTCTCAGAATGATTCTTCAAAAATTGTTCCTCTTCACGGTTGCTTGAAAAATTACCATTTCCCGCGATTCTCTTTTCCCCAAAATTACAAGTAGTGTATTTACGTCTGCAGCATTATAAGTCTTCTAGTAAAATAAAAATGGTTCTCAGAATGATTCTTCAAAAATTGTTCCTGTTCACGGTTGTTTGAAAAATTACCATTTCCCGCGATCCTCTTCTCCCCAAAATTACAAGTAGTTTATATACGCCTGCAGCCTTATAGGGTATCTAGTAAAATAAAAATTTAGCGTTGTCCACGTGGCTGAAGATATTGGAATGTCCAGCATCATCCGAAAATTGTTCCTGTTCACGGTTGTTTGAAAACTTACCATTTCCCGCGATCCTCTGTTCCCCAAAATTACAAGTAGTTTATTTACGTCTGCGGCATTATAAGTCTTCTAGTAAAATAAAAATGGTTCTCAGAATGATTCTCCAAAAATTGTTCCTGTTCACGGATGTTTGAAAAATTACCATTTCCCGCGATCCTCTTCTCCCCAAAATTACAAGTAGTTTATATACGTCTGCAGCCTTATAGGGTATCTAGTAAAATAAAAATTTAGCGTTGTCCACGTGGCTGAAGATATTGGAATGTCCAGCATCATCCGAAAATTGTTCCTGTTCACGGTTGTTTGAGAACTTACCATTTCCCCCGATCCTCTTATCCCCAAAATTACAAGTAGTTTATTTACGTCTGCGGCATTGTCGGGGCCCTAGTAAAATAAAAATGGTTCTCAGCGTCGTCCACGCGGTTCATAGTTCTGCGCGGGACAATCGGCGAACTTTTTCGCTGAGCGGAAAAAAGTATTTCGTTGACCGGCGAACAATGGACGCGGCGACCCTTACGGGTTGGCTGATTCCAGGGATTTTTTTCTCCCTTGAAAGCCGTGTTCCAGTCTCGGCCGAAGTTCGATGAAAGGAGAGGCCATCCGTGTCACCGGAAACGGTGGGTCAGCGAGACGGAAGGTACTCTGTTGCTGAGGCAACGGAGCCGAAGGAACACGCGTGTGGCCCTCGTCGACGACCAAAGCGGTCCCCGGCCATCCTTCCTTCCTTCCTCCACGCTATTCTACCGTACCCTGGAACCTGGCTTCTGTTTTCTTTCTCTGGACGCTAGATTGTTAACGACCCACTTCGTCGGGGACACCGGTAATGACCGTTCATGCGCGGCCCTTCGCCCGGAGGATTCTTCTCCCTTGATTCTTCCCTTAAACGTTTCTGCTCCAATCGACCGTGATAAGAAATACCGATGCCTCCTGGTGTCCGGAAGTCAAATTTCTTGGACATCTGACAGTCTGCCCTGCAATCACGCGTTTGCGACATCTTTACAAAAATGATTGTAGGGTAAGGTTCCTCAAGTCGTCCTTTAAGAAAAAAACCTTATAAAACTTAGGATTTATCGAATAAATAGAAATTAAATGTGTTGTTGAAAACTTGTATTAATATTGTTGTTATTTATTATAACGAAATTAGACCCGTATTATGTTACACTTCTCGGTGACCGAGGCCTCTTGAGCTTCTTGGCCCCTCGCGGGGTATACTATACTATAGTATACGGGGTATACTATACTATAGTATACGGGGTATACTATACGGGGCCCCTCGCGGTAGTGGGGATAGTTCTGGGACATTTATAGGCCAGATACTTGGGACACTTATCGATAAAATACTGTTGATTAAAATGTCGCTTTCTCTGATCAATACGTTTATTTCGAAAGAAAGTTGCGGTTGTTCAGCGTTACTGTTAACAACCGAACATTTCATATGCAAGAACCGAGTATAACTAAATTACGAATACAATTTGTGTACTCGCAGTCTCAATTTGGTACAATATAAGCAATCGTTACTGAAATTCCTATTCTACTATTATTATGATTAATCTCTTTACGTTCTAAAACGATCCATAATCTCTTCGTTCCTCAGAATACGCTCTTCATCTCGAATTTCTCGTCTCTCGCGTACCCCCCCCCCCCCCCCCCAAAAACCGGTGAATTTCCTCTCCGTTCTAAAAATCAGAATTTTCGTTTTGCATTTGTCGGTCGACTTGGGCCGGATGATTATTTTATGGAGGACATTAATTTCGAAAGTTTATAGGTCGTAAAGTCGTGGAAGAAAACTCGGCAGAATTAGCATAGGAAATTCTAGGACAGAGTTTAACGAGGCAGTAAGCGAAATAGTAGTAAACTGCGTTTCGTTGAGAGGTTTTCGCTAGGCGGCTCGATGCTTAATTTCCAAGGACGGAACTTGTCTCTCATCGGGATGGCGGGATCGATAAAGGTCTTTATTTTGTAAGACGATGGGCAAAGAAGACGTCTACCGTTCGCATTTATCACTTATTAACTGAAGCAATTCAGCTAAAAGAACACCGTCCGCACTCGGCCGAGAGTAAAGGCTTTTCTTCTCCTCTTTCATCGACGCGATCCTCTCTCTATCTCTCCCTCTCTCTCTTCCTCTTTCTCTCTCTCTCTCTTTCTCTCTCTTCTGATCGCTTCACCTTATCCATCTTTACCTCCTCAATATCGTTTCTCTCGAGACTGCTCGCCTCGCCGGGAGTCTTCCGAAAACAAAACACAGCCATCGTTATTGCACCCGGGAAAGGGATATCGTGCCGGGAGAAAAAGTTTCGTCCATGTATCGAGTATATGCCCCGATACCGTGTATCTCTGCTTTTATTGCTTTCCTTTCGACGATCGTCTGCGTAAGCTCCGCTAAACTGCACCGGGTCCCTCGGGAACCATCCGCGGACTGATTTTTCCAAGGTCGTGCTGTGAAACAAATACAATACCGTTGATAACACTCAGCCGAGTCTAGGACGAATTATTTTGAACACTGCTTCCGGGAGCTTTGGATATTCTCTGGGGAAAATTGAGGGAGATTTGAAAGCGCCGCTTCTTGTATTTTATTGTTTAACGTTCGAGGTTGGATTAAAGAATCTTGAAATTTAGAAAATATATGGGTTTGATATACAGGGTGTCCATTTAAGTTGAGATTGTAAATAATCTCGAAGACATATAATTTAAAAATAACAAGCTGACACATGCCCTTTAGTGTTTCGAGTGGAGAGTCAAATGGTACTACCAGTTTTCTAATTCGTGGGGGTGTTCAAGGTTATTTCAAGGTCATTTTGTATTTTTTATCATAAACCCATATTTTTTATTTCGGAATCATATTCTACGTAAAAAACTGCACAACTTTTGTTTGAAACATTTTTTTGTAAGTTTTTAAGAACTTTATTATGTGTTTATGAGTCTTTTATCGAACGAATTACTAAGTGTCTCGAAGTTGAGGGTAAAAAATTTCGAGCATTTATTATGATGTTCTTAAATGAAATGAAAAATCTTCCAGATGAAGGTAACGTTGTCATTTTAATAGAAAAACAAAATTATCCTTGACATAAACATGAAAAATCAGCTAAATATCTTAAGAAATATTGAACTTACAAAAAGATGTTTCCAACAAAAGTTGTGCATTTTTTTACCTAGGATATGATTCCGAAATAAAAAATATGGGTTTGTCATAAAAAAGACAAAATGACCTTGAAATAACCTTGAAAACGCCCACGCATTGGGAAACCAGTCAAGCCATTTGACTCCCCACTCGAAACACTAAAGGACATGTGTCAATTTGTTTGTTTTAAATCACATGTCATCGAGATTTTTTACAATCTCAACTTAAATGGGACACCCTGTAGATGGTGTTAGACTCAACTTGAATTTTACGATTTTAAAAGTCGTACACGTTGTTGAATTCTGTTCGTTAGTTTAGTGGTAAAACATTAAAAAATTAAGCAGAATATTAGATAATATTTTTGTAGATATAATAGCCATAATAAAATTTATTTACCCTTAATAATGAACGCGTTGAACGGAATTGTTCAATTTCTTTTTTAACGTTGTGCTGGTTCTCACAATTCTTGCAATATTTTTCACAATGCTTCAACTATTTTAAACGTACCTAGTAAAAGATGAGTACAACATGTTATCTATAATAAATAATTAAATTATTGATATCGACTAATAGAAAATTTGTTTTGTAATAAACAAAAGGGTTAAATATTATGTTAGAACGTTCAATAAGTCTTCTTGGAGAATTCCGCGGTGAAAAAATGTTTTTCTTAAAATTTTTCACGAGAGACAACACTGCCCGCGGTTGCGGTTAGCGGTCGGAGAACAAAGAGCCACAACTTACCCCTTTCAAAGTATCTAAGAAGAACGTCACCTTCGTGTTTTACACAGGATGTGAAATTATGAGGCACGGTGATAAGAGTGGAGAAGATTTATGGTAGCGCGCCACTAAAACCACTTTTCTTCTAGGTCTGCACTTTAATCAGTAAACTTAACTGTATACACTCATTCATATTCCTGTTCGTTCGTTGTGTACCTTCAGGAAAATGATTGAAGTCAAATGTTTGAAGGATTCCTCACACAGGATACTGTGCTGCAATTTTAACGCTGACCTATTCTACTTATTCAGTATCTAATCATTTATGATATTTTTCTATTCGTTATTTGTGAACAATCTGCTGTGCATTATCTTTTTACTCGTTCACAATTTATTCACATTATTATTCTTCTACTCACTCAGTACCAACTTATGTACACTATTCTTCTACACGCTTCTTGTACTATTACTCTTTTATTCAATATTTTCTACTCATTAAAAATTTATTCGAATTATTATTTTTCTACTCACTCAGTGCATCTTTGATTCAAAATTTTCTACTCATTCACAATTTATTCATATTATTATTTTTCTACTCATTCAGTGCCTCATATATTCAATATTTTCTACTAATTCACAATTTATCCGAATTATTATTTTTCTACTCATTCACAATTTATTCGAATTATTATTTTTCTACTCATTCACAATTTATTCGAATTATTATTTTTCTACTCATTCACAATTTATTCGAATTATTATTTTTCTACTCACTCAATGCCTCTTTGATTCAAAATTTTCTGCTCATTCACAATTTATTCATATTATTATTTTTCTACTCATTCAGTGCCTCATATATTCAATATTTTATACTCATTCACAATTTATTCATATCATTATTTTTCTGCATTCATTCACAATTTATTCGAATTATTATTTTTCTACTCACTCAGTACCTCCTTTATTCAATATTTTCCGCTCCTTCACAATTTATTCATATTATTATTTTTCTACTCATTCAGTACCTCATTTATTCAATATTTTCTACTCATTCACAATTTATTCATATTATTATTTTTCTACTCATTCAGTGCCTCATATATTCAATATTTTCTGCTCATTCACAATTTATTCGAATTATTATTTTTCTACTCACTCAGTACCTCCTTTATCAATATTTTCTACTCATTCACAATTTATTCATATTATTATTTTTCTACTCATTCAGTACCTCATTTATTCAATATTTTCTACTCATTCACAATTTATTCATATTATTATTTTTCTACTCATTCAGTACCTCATTTATTCAATATTTTCTATTCATTCACAATTTAGTCGAATTATTAGTTTTCTACTCACTCAGTACCTCTTTGGTTCAAAAATGTCTACTCATTCAGAATTTATTCATATTATTATTTTTCTACTTATTCAGTACCTCATTTATTCAATATTTTCTACTCATTCACAATTTATTCGTATTATTATTTTTCTACTCACTCAGTACCTTTTCTATTCAATATTATCTACCCATTCACAATTTATTCATATTATTATTTTTCTACTTATTCAGTACCTCAGTTATTCAATATTTTCTACTCATTCACAATTTATTCATATTATTATTTTTCTACTCATTCAGTACCTCATTTATTCAATATTTTCTACTCATTCACAATTTATTCATATTATTATTTTTCTACTCATTCAGTACCTCATTTATTCAATATTTTCTATTCATTCACAATTTAGTCGAATTATTAGTTTTCTACTCACTCAGTACCTCTTTGGTTCAAAAATGTCTACTCATTCAGAATTTATTCATATTATTATTTTTCTACTTATTCAGTACCTCATTTATTCAATATTTTCTACTCATTCACAATTTATTCGTATTATTATTTTTCTACTCACTCAGTACCTTTTCTATTCAATATTATCTACCCATTCACAATTTATTCATATTATTATTTTTCTACTTATTCAGTACCTCAGTTATTCAATATTTTCTACTCATTCACAATTTATTCATATTATTATATTTCTACTCACTCAGTACCAACTTATGTACACTATTTTTCTACTCGTTTTTTGTACTATTACTCTTTTATTCAATATTTTCTACTCCATCTTACATTTTTATGTAAACCCGTAGTGAAAATTTTTTAAATCTACACATTCTTACATCTTTTGATGCGTGTCGTTTTTTTCTCCGTCATCCATATTCGATGAAATGTTCACCATGGACAAATGTAACATACATCTATGAAACGCATATTTTAAATTCTCATTACAAACTGAATTAAAAAGGTTTTAGGAATGTGTCATTTTTATCATCTCATGTAATTCTTATCGACTAAAATTTTCTCAAAATTCTTTCTCACGTCATTTCGTAAAATCAATGCTTCTAATTACTAAAAGAAAACAGCCAAGTAATTTGGTGCAATTTTAAACAAATTATTCTGATTTAATGTGCGTTGGAATACTTTCGTCAGCTACTGTATAATTGTAAACATGTACACACTCTGTTCCTGCTCGCAGTTTCGAAATTTTTCCTCGCCAGACACTGGTTTAAGACCCAGCCGTCGTCGTCTAATAAGAAATTTCGCGATGCCGCAATTACTTCATCGAGCCCGACTCGCGACGTGGTCTTCGTCGCCTTGTAATCCCGCGTCAACTTGGTAAAAGTTTCGCCGGAGAGCACACTTCATTTAACTCCGCATTACGCCGCTTAATTCTTCGGGGCCGCCTCTGAAAACTGAGTTGTTTACTATGCATCCCTCCTCGGCCGCGGGAGCATGCCTTTGTCTGCCGCCACGGCAGAACTATTTAAATTAATCAACATGGAAACCTTAATCTCCCCAGACGTCTTAATCTCGGCTTCAATTTGTGCGACTCGAGCCTCCCGTCTCCCTTCGTGCCACCCCTCGTTCTCCACCGCCCCCGCACACCACCTCCGTAGGCCTCGCGCTTTTCACGAAATCGTAAAACGCGCCCCCGTAGAACCGCTTACCTTTCTTTTTCCCCTTTCTTACCCCTCTTTCCACCTGCCGAGGGTGGGAACGTTTCTCTGGCTCGACGAGACGCATAATTGCGTTACAATATCCTCCCCCTCTTATTATAATTATTATTCCCCGTAACACCGTAATGTGGAATTCTGGCGAATTCATCTCGCCGGTAATTGAGCCGAATATTATTATCGCACAATTATGTGAGAGCGAGGTTTTTGCCCAGTCGATTCGTGTCGGGGTAACAGCAAAAAGGATACCATATTCTCCGCGAATGGCATCTGCGCATCGTACGGTGCGCCGATTTCCTAGGTAATTGTAGTATCTTTTATTAAAACGTTCTAAATATGTTTCGAACACTTTGATACAAATTTCGCTCTTTGTACAGAGCTAATTTAATGACAATAATTCTAGTGCGAACTAGTGCGTTGATTTACTAGGTAATTACACTGTGGCGGCTACTTCCTATGCTCGTCAACAGAGGGACATTACGACAACACCTTTCTCGCTAGTATCTGAATCTTCCTCTGTTTGTATACAGGTTGAGTCGCCTAACGTTTGCATCTCAAATATCTTTGTTGTTTCTAAAGATATGTAAAATATGGTAAAGACAATGTTGAATGGTACAATGGGGCTGACACGATACCAACAAATTTTGTTTTTATGTCATTTTTTTAGAGATATGAAGGTCACCTTGACTTTTTTAAATGGAACCACCCTTTTTTAAACACCTGCAATGTCCACCCTTTTTGAAGCACGCCCCTTTCATTACGAATTCAGTGACTATAATTACTCAAGGTCATTGAAGGTCACGGACTCTAGCGGGCCTAGGACGAAACGCTTTCTTCTCCTTTTTCCACCTTTTCATAATTCAATGAGCGCCATAAAACGATTTGTTTTAGAAATGTTCTCTTTACTACCCGTTAAGTTTTGTCAATATTTTTTAGGCATTTCCGGTAGTGCAATTAAACAATGCTTTAGACAAAAGTTTATCAGTACTTGGTGAGCTACAGAAATAATTTTTTATTAAAATTACGTTTGCACAAAATTTTCAAGTTTAAGGTCATTTTAAGGTCATAGTATAATGCACTGATGAATTCGTCTCGACGTCAGCAACAATCCTATGATGTCCGAAACATGTGGTGCCATTTAAAAAAGTCAAGGTGACCTTTACTGTTTTACGTAAAAAGCATTTATCCAGGTTTGAGAATATGCGAACATGTAGCTCACCAAGTACTGATAAACTTTGTTTAATTGCACTACCGGAAATGCCAAAAAATTGTGACAAAACTTAACGGGTAGACCCTGTATATTTAAAATACTTTGAGCTAATTTATTCTCGCTATATAGAGCTAGATTTACGAACAACGATTTTGCTGAGACCCTCCTATTGCTTCACTAAACTAGTGTGCTGTTTTTCCCAGGTAATTATATAATTTAAAAAAAAAAATTGTTCCAAATATTATTTAAAATATTACGCTACTAATTTATTCTCGCTGGATGGAACTATATTTACTAAAAACGATTTTACCGAAAGCCTCATACTATTTCACTAAACTAGAGTGCTGATTTCTCAAGTAATTAAAGCAATTTTATAAAAATCATCTAGATAGATTTAAAATATTTCGCAGCTAATTTAATCTCGTTGTATAGAGCTTTATTTGATAACAGCCACTTTGCTAAACTAGTGTGCTCATTTTTCAGACATTGATAAGATTTTTCAAAATAATTGTTGTAAATATAATTGAACCATTTCGCAGTTAATTTATCCGCGTTGTACAGAGCTAGATTTAATAATAACGATTTTACCGAAACCCTCCCATTATGTTATTTAATCAATTTCGTAGGATATTACGGCGCGTGTATGATTGCAAAGTGTGCCCCATCTGTTTGAGTGAGAAATGTAGCCGTATTATAATACAGATGATAATAGTAATAATTTTCGCGAGCGAGCGTATTGAATATATTTCCGAGTGATGCGTATATTATTGTTAAATCCGACTATCTAACTCTGTTTATCATTAGCGTAGAGGCAGAAGAAAAATGGGAATGATCTATACAAGCCTCTAAATCTCATTCGCGGTCGGCATTAGTTTAAACCGTATATTGTAATTCAATGCTGCGGTGCGTGATTTGCCGGGGATATCGATAGATTACAGTAATATTACATTATTAAAACTGTATTACACTGGCTGCCAAATACACAGGGTGTTCAGTAACTGGTGGTACAAGCGAAAAAGGGGTGATTCTACATGACAAATAAGTTGAACATATAGAATAAAATTGTTTCATATGAGGCTGTTTTCGAGAAAATCGAATTTAAAGATTCGATTCCATTTTATTTTCTATAAAAAACCATAGTATAGTAATTATGGAAACAACCTATACCTACAATTGTCAATATCCACATTAGTCAGCTCAAGCTTCTTAAACCACGAAAAAAAACCAAAATTTGTTACTCTACAGCAGGGATGGGCATTTTTGTCTCTATTGAGACAAAAATGTTCCCACTATAGCGCCCACTGTCTCCCACCAGCATCCGCTGTTACAGTGCGCAGGCTTCGTTCATCGAATACACGTGAAAGACAAAAGGGCATATAGATTCTATTTTGTTATCCGTATGTTGTGACCCGCTTTATTCGGAAAGCCATGAAATGAAACAAAACAAAACAAAACATTGTATTTTCACATATCGCTCTCTCGCCAACCGTTACTAACCGTAACCTGTTTATATCGGTGACTTGTTTACATCGCGAGCGCGGTCAGGTCCGAAGCTGCGTATGGTGGGGGCAACGAAGGCGCGAGGTATACGCAATCGTACTGAAGGCGCGCATGAAAGAGAGGTTAGTGGGGGAAGCAGGCGTTTCAGGGGCCCCTAATAGGGATGTGCGAGTACCCGTAATTTACGAGCTGAGCTAAACTCGATTCGATTGCTCGAGCCGAGTCGAGCGTTTGAATTTTCCGAGCTACTCGAAATCGACAAACTGCTTGAAAAGAATGCGAGCTACTTGACAAAATCAACCGGCTCGAATATTCGAGCCCTTGTAAAACTTCGATTTACTAGAAAATGAATTTTCAGCTCGGAATTTTTCGAATTACTCGAATATATTCGAACAGATCTTTAACTTTCGAGTTACTCGTAAAAATTCGAATTGCTCGAGTTACTCGAATATTCATTTATTTACTATCAAATACTATTCTAACTATAAGGACGCAATATATAACGCTGAATTAATGCTTCTGTTTTATTGCATTAATATTGTTGTTATTTATTATAACGAAATTAGACACGTATCACGTTACACTTCTTGGTGAGCGAGGCATCTTGAGCTCCTTGGCCCCTCGCGGGGTATACTTCGGGGTAGTGGGGATAGTTCTGGGACACTTATAGGCCAGATACTTGAGACATTTATCGATAAAATACTGTTGATTAAAATGGCGCTTTCTCTGATCAATATGTTTATTTCGAAAGAAATTTGCGGTTGTTTAGCGTTACTGTTAAACGAAACATTGTATTTTCACATATCGCTCTCTCGCCAACCGTTACTAACCGTAACCTGTTTATATCGGTGACTTGTTTACATCGCGCGCGCGGTCAGGTCCGAAGCTGCGTATGGTGGGGGCAACGAAGGCGCGAAGTATACGCAATCGTACTGAAGGCGCGCATGAAAGAGAGGTTAGTGGGAGAAGCAGGCGTTTCAGGGGCCCCTGCTAGGGGTGTGCGAGTACCACTGATATATGTAGGACGGTATATATCAAAGACGATAAAGATAAAAATGTATATAATTTAACACAAAAATCACAAGTAGTACAATAAATTAAACTTTTTCACAACTTTTCACGTTTCAATCTCCGTCTGAGATTTTACAATTTACCGTTACTATCATCGTAGTAATCGGCGGTATTCGGTACGGTAATTTGGTGGTACAGTATCATCCCTACACTCCCTACACTCGGCAGTGTGGGATCAGGACCTCCCAGACATAATACCATATGGAGTTTAGGAAAAGTAGGAGGGTTCCGTGGGTATGTGTAAGAGTTGATCAGCTACAACCGCGAGGGTCCCGGGTTCGATTCCCGGCGCGGAATTCCTCATTTTTCCGAAGATCCTACATATATATAGTATGGATACGGTATTGCCATGTGTCAGCTACACAGCTTTTTGTTCCGAATTGAACGTAGATTTGGATGCCAGCGCCGCTATCGTTCGACCGGTGTACTGTACCCCTCGTACTCCTCTTCACCTCCGTGATCCTCCATACTTCGCCATGTGTTTGCATCCCTCTAGATGGCGCTGCTTTCAATCAAGTTGATTGGACGCCATTGACACACTACGAAATAAAAAGTGTTGATGACGTCCAATCAACTCGATTGAAAGCAGCGCCATCTAGAGGGACGCAAACACATGGCGAAGTATAGAGGATCACGGAGGTGAAGAGGAGTACAGTACACCGGTCGAACGATAGCGGCGCGGGCATCCAAATCTACGTTCAATTCGGGACATTTCCAGAATCCCGTATCCATGGTATAGAGATCAGTGGCGAGTACCCGTAATTTACGAGCTGAGCTGATCTCGATTCGATTGCTCGAGCCGAGTCGAGCGTTTGAATTTTCCGAGCTACTCGAAATCGACGAACTGCTTGAAAAGAATGCGAGCTACTTGACAAAATCAACCGGCTCGAATATTCGAGCCCTCGCAAAACTTCGATTTACTAGAAAATGAATTTTCAGCTCGGAAGTTTTCGAATTACTCGAATATATTCGAACAGATCTTTAACTTTCGAGTTACTCGTAAAAATTCGATTTGCTCGAGTTACTCGAATATTCATTTATTTACTATCAAATACTATTCTAACTATAAGGAAGAAAAATATGACGCTAAATTAATGCTTCTGTTTTATTTTCATGTTTTCATGAAGAAAACATATTCGAATTTGTACAAGTAACTCGAAAGTTAAAGATCTGTTCGAATATATTCGAGTAATTCGAAAAATTTCGAGCTGAAAATACATTTTCGAGTAAATTGATGTTTCACGAGGGTTCGAATATTCAAACACTTTTCAAGCAGTTCTTCGATTTCAAGTAGCTCGGAAAATTCAAACGCTCGACTCGGCTCGACAGACCGATCATTACTCGATACGAATTCGAATACTCGAATAAATAGAGTACTCGTACACGCCTAGCCCCTACTGCTCTACAATGTGCTAATTGAAGAACGTTTCACATTTATAGGATGCTCGAGAAACACCGAAACAAAGTGCTCCGCCAATAAGAAGCGTGTATTTCTCACCCCATAAAGAATCAAAGAGTCGATTTGCCCTCCACCAGTATCGTGTTCGAAAGTCGTTAGCGTTTACGTGGCGGCTTTAATTGTCCTCACGAATCATCCGCGGGCAATCTTTGGCGGTCACTCGACTCGCGTTCGACGATCACATGATCAGATAAAAGCGGTTCTCTGCGAGTGGTCGAGGTGGCGCTGCATCCTAATTTAACCCTTTCGCTACGGCAGTGTGCGCCGTCGGAGTGACAGCGCTGAACGGGCCACCGTGTCGCCGGAGTAGCGGTACTGAACGGAGCACTCCGCCTGAAAGTGTGCATGTTGCGCTTAGGTAAACTGGTGTTCGGACTTACATCTTACGGTGCAGCCTAACTATTATCCGGATCGTACGATTCTTTAAGTGTTATACAACAACAAATTTGTATATGCATGTTTATATTTCGCGGGGCTCATTGTCAAGTGGTATCACGCTGACGTCGTCAATAGCCGACGCTCGTACACACAGGTCATCGCGCGGATGTCGTCTATAGGCGACGCTCGTAGCGAAAGGGTTAAGGGACACACGGTCAAGAGAAATCGACAAACCCGCGAGGCCCATACAGAGAGACCTTGGGAGAAACACGAGAAAGAGAGAGAGAGAAAGAGAGAGAGAGAGAGAGAGAGAGAGAGAGAGAGAGAGAGAGAGAGAAAGCGCTCGGCGCGTTAATGAAAATCCGCGGTAGCTCACGTGACACCGCGCGATACCGTCGGCGATATTTTTCAAGCGGGTGCGCGCCTCTTGGCCGGCACGGGCCCGTGTAAAATTTCGGGCGTAAATCCGCGGCAACGGAACGTAATTTCAGACTGTGTGCGCGCGAGCGAGCACGGTCGATATCAAAACGCGCGAGGAATAGCCGAACACGGATCGTAAAGCAGGGAACACGACGCCCGAGAACCGACGACAAGCATTCGCCGTGCGGCCCCCTGTTAATTTATTGCTAGCGGCGTGACGAACGAACCCGGCTGTCGTAAGAAATCTGCGGATGACGAACGGCGACGCTGTTTTCCGGTGACTCGGTCGAACGGGGCTTAAATCGAGTTTTGTTGGCGATTTAACGGACCACGGTGGTATACAGTATACAATAGGTGAAACAAGTCTTGGCACACCCTTTCGAAGACTTGCTTAAAGTTAGACAAAACAGATTAAGTTTTCTTGAGATATCTTCCGCTTTCTTCTAGCCATTAATATAAAAATTAAGAAAAAACTTTGGTTCTTATTACTAGATCAACTTTTACGACCGTTATTTATCAGGCCTCGGAGCCCCCTCCGAAAAAGTACCTTGCACTTAAGAGCGCCTACAGCCGCCATTTTGAACCCTTTGCGGACGGGAAGTATGTTTAGCGTATTTATCGACGATTCGAATGTACAATTTTCCTTGGGAAATGAAATGGTGTAATGAAAGCTACGCATAAGAATTAAATGAAGGAGCAAGTGTTGTGTTTGGTAAAAATTTGTTTGATATTTTTTGAGAGTTTAGGAAGTGGTGCGATAAAGTTTTAATAAAATGTTTGTATGGGGAAAGTAAGAAATAATTTATTCACCCAATAAGACGCGTAACAAATAACGAATAACAATAACCGCGAAAACAAACACAACGTTAATAAACAACGTACAAGCACGGATGTACAACGGCTTGGATAATAACCAAATAGTCCGTAACGTACTCGTAAACGATGCTTACTGTACTAACGCTCGTGTCTTTCTGGCGTTCTGGCCAGAGGAGGACCCCCAGAATCGTCGTTTGGGAAAATTCCTCAAGGGCATGGGAAAGTTTCTCCTAAAATTACCCTTGAGGAAAACACGCAATCGGGGACTCCATGAGGACCGGGCCAGGGTTCTAGCAATCGTCAACTTTATTGCACAGTCTTCAGGCCCGACCTCTTACAGCGAGCACTTGAGGAAAGAGAGGATCTCCGCGTCCGAAGATCCTTTCTTTCCCACGCTCGGAGTCCGCTACAAGAGTAATAATTTCTTTAAAAATTATTAGCAGTTGCAGGAATGGGAAAATTGCTTGGGCGTCTATTTGCCGACACTCGTCCGCAAAGGGTTAATACTAATGTTCGGCGTCGACCGACGGTCGGAAACGCCTGAGGCCGGGACCGCTCAGAATTGAACGCACGAGGACGAGGGAAGATAAGGGAGAGAGAATTTACACCGTTTGGCGGGACACTGAACTTTTATTTTTTTTTTTCGGACTCACTACAACTCGCGAGAATCGCTCGCATAGGCGAGATCGAGCGAGAATCGGCACGTAGCACGGGTTGCCAGCATGCGCGAGAGAGAACGCGCGAACGATACTTTCGCGAGCCGTCGGAAACGATACGGAAATCTTGCGCGTGCAAATTTCTGCCGTCGGATCGCGAGTCGGAAATCTTGAGCGACACGAAACGCGTGCCGCCGCGAGACGGAAATCTTCGACGCGAACGACGGAGATCTTGGCGCGGGGCAGATTGCACGTAACGCGGCGCGGAAAACCGAGAGTCCGAAGCGTCGAAAATGTCGCGTGAACGCGAAAGTCTCAGAGCGAGAGAGACCGAGACTCGACTCGGAGCGAGAAGAGAGCGAAGGTATATAAAAGTGCGAAAGAGAACTGTAAGAGTAACTGTAGCGATTGTGAACGATTAAGAGAGACGCGTGAAGAGCGGTTAAGAGGCGTGAAGCGCGCGAGAAGGCAGCGCAGGTGCCTTAAATAACAAAGACCGTCGAAACTAGAGCACCGTGATTGGTGCTCGCGAATCGGATGATCCTTGTTTTCGTAGATTCGAAGGATTCAAGCGGTGGAACTCGCCCAATGAGCGCGTGAACGGTGGCTACACGGCGTCGAGCAACGGCGACAAAAGGCATTGACGCGTATCGAAATACATAGCAAAAACCGTCTGACGATTCGGTTGCCATAAGAATAATAGAAGACGAATTCCACAGCTTGAATCCTGAACAACTAATAACTTAAAAAAAAAATGTTTTTGCATACTTCCAAACATCTGTAATAAAAACCTCTAATTGAATTTGTAAGTAATTCTTTTCTCTGTCGGTAAAAAAAATGAAACAGATGTGTTTGAGATTCATACATGAGTGTTACTCCTTGAAACTTAACCGCATTAAACAATTATTATTTCAGCAAATCACCAAACTATCCCTGGTCCGTGAAAACTACCCGATAGTCTGGCAAATCAGTAAAGAAGTTCGATACGATGAAACATCTATGGCGAGCGTGTGCTGGTTCGGATCTCGAGACGGTTAGGTTTGGTCACGCGACGATAGTCGGCTCGGAAGTGGGTTAACAATCGCGCGAAACTTCGTGGGACGAATTCGCGTGAAATATTCCCGTGGAAGTCGTTCGCCGACGTTCCCTGCAGTCCGGTTCCTCTTTTTCCTGCCGTCCACGGCTCGAAACTATGCGGCTGTCGTCGATTCGTTACGCGAAAGCGACGTCCGTTCTGCTTTCGCGGTACGAAACCGGCCGCGTCGAATCGCGCGCGCCCCCGGTTAACTTTCGCTCCGCGGAAACTTTCTGTCATATTGGCAATTTAAATTCTTAATTAAACAACTTCCGTAACTAATCGTTAATTACGCGCCACGGCACAATAAAACTTCTTGCCGCGACGAACATCACGCCCGTAGCGACGCGAGGCCGAGCCAAGCGGTATCGCGCAAAAATTAACGCGTTCCCGTTGAATAACCGGAAATGCGGAAAACACGCGGCTTCAGAGGACGTCGGACAAAAAATGTTCGCCGGCTTTTTGCTCCGCGTAAACACCACGGCTTGAGGCTGTTTTAAATTAACTATTTTACCTAGAACAGAAAAAAAATGGAATATTAGAAAATGGCGTTCAGCGAACCTTTTAATGGTATCCGTGCTTTTCTGAAACGGATAAAGTGTTGAAATTATTCTCGTCGATGCTCGTTGCGTTCGGTTGCACATTTCTGTTTACATAGAGGAACTCATATGCGAATTGGAAAATTTGTGAATTTACAGCACTTCATTTATTCGTTCAGTGTAAACTCTTTCATTTATTTGTTGTAATTTTAAATAGAATTGTTTGACGTTTCATGAAGAAACTTGAAACATGAAGCACACCCATTAACATCTTAGGCACGACGCGCCACTATAGTGGTTTTCACGGATGTCATCTTTCTGAACGACGCGCCACTATAGTGGATCACTCTAGTAGCTCAGTCGCTCACCGTTTGAATTAAATGATCGTCTTCCGATACGCCTGTGAAATATATCGTACCCAATTAAAATTATAATTTAATCATTAAAAACTTCATTCCAATGTAATCGCGTAGAGAACAGCATTGTCCATCACACATTGTAGGTTATATCGTTTACAAGTAATTCTCGTTGAACTCCGCCGTACAGAAAAACAGCCCCGCGCAAAATTCAGCCGTGCCTAAGAAGGTTAATATTCGGACGCTTCTAAAAAGACGATAAATTTTTTAATATTGGACCATATGGCTGCTTTTTTGAGAGGTTAGAACAATTCGTTTACTACGTATCGCAAAAAAGGTATTCAGAAAAAATTTCAATTGTTCAGAATTGTAAAGAAAATACTAAAAGTTGTTTTTTACAACTGTTGTAGGTATGTGGGTCTAAGTCGAAAAAGGTCTAAATCGTATGGTCCACTATTAAAAAAGCTATCGTCTTTTTAAGAGTGTCCGAATATTATTGAAAGTGACTGTATAATAGAGAAACAGGCGAAGTGTAATTGAACTAAGTAGTTGAGTATAAATTTCTATATTTTTGTTTTGAAAACCTGTAAAAAACTATAAGAATTATAATCCGTTGAGACATTTGAAATTGCCTCGACTTTTCTATCGGTCACTAGTAATTATATGAAAGCTACAAACTGCTGAATTTGACGTGTATGAAATTAATTAAAACATCGGAATTTGAAAGGTTTTATCTTACAAATTTTTAAAAATTATAATCTCGTCTACTGATTCCATAAAATTTGTTTGGCTACTTAAACCTTTGCAGATTTACCCACAGTAGTACAACAAAATGATTGGCCTACCATTGTTAGGTTAGGTCAGGTCAGGTTAGGTCTGGTCAGATTAGGTTGGGTTAGGTTCGGTCAGGTTTGGCCGGGTCAGGTTAGGTTAGGCTAGGTTAAGTTCGGTCAGGTCAGGTTCGGTTAGGTTCGGTTACGTTCGGTTAGCTTCGGTTAGGTCTGGGTTAGGTTAGGCTAGGTTAGGTTAGGTTAGGTTAGGTTAGGTTAGGTTGATTAGAGTGGCAATTGCAACATGAAAAAGATCGTTTTTCTCAAACGTGAACATTCATAATGGTAGAATACACAGAACCGGCTTATTGCGTCAAATTTGTTTACTCTTACCGAGTGTTAGGGACCGGTGTTTTTAATTAAAGTTCCGCGGCGAAATGTTGCACGCGTTTTTATTACAGCATCTTCCCGCGTAACACATAATACAATATGGTGGCGGAATATGTAATTCACGAGCGTCCAGGAATTTTTCCACGAGTACGCGATACGGTCCGCGGATAGTTGCACCGATTTAAAATGTGTTAACCAACTACCCACCTCAACCGTAGACAACTTAACCTGTTTTTATCTGCCGCGGAACTTTTACGCCCACGTTCTACACTAAAACTTTTCTACGTAGTAGAACTCCGTACGCGGACTCGAGACGGGTAGAGTTAATGCTTCGGGTAACATTACGTTCACCCAGCCTAATTTCATCCGGAATTAACTTACCCGCGGGATAATAAATTCTTTGACACTCTGTTTACTTCGCTCGGACTGGAAGCTCCAGTCAAAGCGGAATTATGCACTTTTTGGACAGACAATTTTTGCAAAAGAGAACGATTGCTTAACATAGCATTAATTCGTTAAAGTCATTCAATTAGAATTAATCACATTAACGTCGTGTTCGTACTATATTAACTTGAAGCGTTGCCACTTGATTCTAAATTGTTCCTATTCTATAATATTTGTTATATTACAGACCTTTCCTATTCATTTCATTTGAGCTTGTATTATTCCTGTTTTATTTGTCTGATCATAACCCAACCGAATTATACTTCTATCGTCATTGGCCTTATTTACTCTATTTGATTGATTATGAATCGTCCCTATTCTACTTGTCTGAACATTGGCCATCCTCATTCTATGTATGTCGTTTCCACTGTTCTTTAATTGTTACTATTCATTTTATTTGATCATTTTCCCGTCATACTTTTCTTATTAGAATTCCTCTCTATTTCGTTTCCAATAGTCTTACATTGTTACTATTTTTTGTCTTTCACAGGCCAACCTGATTGCACTACTATCGTCATTGACCTTGTCTATTTTATTTGTCTGATTATAATTCGTTCCTATTCCACTTGTCTGAACATTGGCCATCCTCATTCTATGTATGTCGTTTCCACTGTTCTTTAATTGTTACTATTCATTTTATTTGATCACTTTCCCGTCATACTTTTCTTATTAGAATTCCTCTCTATTTCGTTTCCAATAGTCTTACATTGTTACTATTTTTTGTCTTTCACAGGCCAACCTGATTGCACTACTATCGTCATTTACCTTGTCTATTTTATTTGTCTGATTATAATTCGTTCCTATTCCACTTGTCTGAACATTGGCCATCCTCATTCTATGTATGTCGTTTCCACTGTTCTTTAATTGTTACTATTCATTTTATTTGATCATTTTCCCGTCATACTTTTCTTATTAGAATTCCTCTCTATTTCGTTTCCAATAGTCTTACATTGTTACTATTTTTTGTCTTTCACAGGCCAACCTGATTGCACTACTATCGTCATTGACCTTGTCTATTTTATTTGTCTGATTATAATTCGTTCCTATTCCACTTGTCTGAACATTGGCCATCCTCATTCTATGTATGTCGTTTCCACTGTTCTTTAATTGTTACTATTCATTTTATTTGATCATTTTTCCATCATACTTTTCTTATTAGAATTCCTCTCTATTTCGTTTCCAATAGTCTTACATTGTTACTATTTTTTGTCTTTCACAGGCCAACCTGATTGCACTACTATCGTCATTGACCTTGTCTATTTTATTTGTCTGATTATAATTCGTCCCTATTCCACTTGTCTGAACATTGGCCATCCTCATTCTATGTATGTCGTTTCCACTGTTCTTTAATTGTTACTATTCATTTTATTTGATCACTTTCCCGTCATACTTTTCTTATTAGAATTCCTCTCTATTTCGTTTCCAATAGTCTTACATTGTTACTATTTTTTGTCTTTCACAGGCCAACCTGATTGCACTACTATCGTCATTGACCTTGTCTATTTTATTTGTCTGATTATAATTCGTTCCTATTCCACTCGTCTGATCATTGGCTCTTCGTATACTACTTAACCCATCATTATTTATTTTGTCTAGTGTACTTGTCTGATTATGAACCTTTATTATTCTTTACCTACCAGTCTATTGTTATACCTATTCTATTAGATTGTTGCATTTGAAATGTCCGATTCTAGAATACAAATGTTATGTCGCATTTTGCTTAAGAAATACTAATACAATCTATGGGGTTAGTATACATCTTTCTAAGGTAAAAAGCTGATCTTAAGGTCTCCCTCTCAATTTTTAGTTAGATGTCCAATTTTATTTTTAAATAAATATTATTTCAATGTCAATCAATGTGATTGTTGAGTAATAATGTTATATGAGTAGAAAAATAACATTTTAACGATAGCAACCTGTGATGTGTGGTCAAAATTTGTCGGTTAATCAATGCCCTATTTGTTAACGGTAAAGACGACTACAAAATGGAGATGAGAATCTTGTAAATGATGAACGTGAACGACAAAAAAATCCGATTTCTACTTTAATAAAACCAAGATTCTTGCAATTTATTCACAGAATACGTTGATTTGAATGAATGCTTACTTCTTTGATTCATAAGTTTATTTCCAAGAAGATTAAGTTTGCTTTACTGTTAACAATCGGACATTTCATATGCAACGACCTAATACTTGCTTGATAATAACCCAACATTATTGCACTATTAACATCCTACTCCATTTCTTTTCCACCTGCCTGCCTTCAGACAGTGTACATTAATTATAACTGACCATACGTTGTTATTATTCTACTACCAGCCATATGTATAATCGTTTTCCTCCATCAGTCTGACTATATGACGGCTCATTCCACTAATTCTCACAGAAGCCATTCTTATATCCCATGTCTGACCACAACCACGCCATTCCACTTCAATCGCATGATTAGTATCGTATATACAGTGGCTGAAATAATGATAGGTTCATTTTAATATGTTAACATAAACATGTGTTTTATATAGTATTTTTGAATTTACTTATTATTATTTATTCTTTCTAATATAATTTACAATATACATAATTCAAATGAATAATATAATATGATTTATGTCAATTACAAATTTTTTATTGAAAACCATTAAAATTGATGTACGAAATAAAGATAGATTCATTATATATTTTTACATAAAAAATATAATAACAAAAGAAATAAAAATATTTTAATACTTAGTTGAACTTCCTTTGTTTTTTATCACTTCAAATATTCTGCGTGGCATGGTTTCAATTAATTTTTTTAAAGTTTCTAATTTAATTGCAGACCACGTCTCTCTAATCCCATTTTTTAATTCGGAAACAGTGCAATACTGTTTTCCATTGACGTATACCTTTCGTGCTAAAATTCCCCAAAGATTTTCAATGGGATTTAAGTCCGGACTCTTTGAAGACCAAAACTTCAACTTTTACCCTCTCAAACCAGTTTTGAATTGTTTTTGCACGATGTATCATTGCATTATCGTGTTGGAATATTAAATTAGACCCACCAATCTCGTCGCCATATTCATCCAGTACGTATTCTAGTAGTTCCTGATATTTTTCAGCATTCGCTTTTGGCAGGAACCACATTATCGGAGTCTTACCGTTATTGCCGAATGCAGCCCAAACCATTACACATCCTCCACCATGGACTCTTGTCATTTTCTCATCTTTTTGATTACGCAGATCGTGCCAGTAATATTGAAACCCGTCTTGGCCATCGAAATTAAATTTTTTTTCATGAGAAAAAATCGCCGTTTTCCATTTTTCAGTCCATGACATATGATATTCTACAAACTTTAACCTTTCCTCCTTGTAGAATTTAGTTAGCGGTGGTTTTTTCGCCTTTTTAGTATATTTAAATGTTCCACTCAATCTCAGAGCTTGCTGCACACGTCAAACACCGACTGGCAAAGTCTAATTTTGTTTTTATTTTAGAAGCATCA